>CM068986.1:44014605-45214605 GCA_035357415.1 Ophraella communa | reverse complement strand
TGTAAACTCGCGCGGCCTTTCTTGGAGAGCATTTTCAATATTCGAAGGTTCTATAGTTTTATTTTCTAATGATTCTAATAAAAGGCGTCTATCAGTTAGGAATATAATAAAATCATCTATTTTTGTAGATTTTTCAGTTTTTGCAAATATTTTCCATTTCTTCTTTGAAATAGTATCAAGTTTATTTGAAAGAAGGTATATTAAAATAGCATTCCACTGGTGAACAGGTTCCTTTAAATTTTGCAACGATCGATAATTTTTCAAAAAAGTGTCTAAAAATGTACGTAAGGAAAGGTAAGAATCTTTAGTAACGCTTGTCAGATCAAATAAGTTTTAAATATGAGTTTTAATAATAAGCTTCCTATTTTCATATCTTTCCTTTAATAATCCCCATGCCAAATCATAATTATCATTTATTAACTGTAAGTTTTGAATAATTTCCAAGGCTTCACCCTGCAAACGTGGCTGTAAATAATAAAATTTTTGAATATCTGATAAATTCGGGTTCTTGTCAATAAGTGATATGAATATATCAAAAAATTGTCCCCCAATTTGAGGTAATTTAACGTTATATTGGTTCGAAATGTTGGATATATTCGTATGTTCCGAAGCGGTCATCGGAATATTTTGCACACCCATGATATTATCGTCCGCTTTCGCTAGAGCAGAGAAATAAGCATTCTCAAATACTTCTCTGTATTCCAAATGGTTAGCCACATTTACACTGTCTAACCCTTTTCCAATTCGTAATTAATTTTTTCAAGATCCCTAAATACAGGGTGTTTCTTAAGTAATCTAAAATATTATATGGGGCGCTTCGTTATTCAATTTTAAGACGAAAAGTTTATATAAACATGTGTGATGGGTGTTGTCGTTTATGAGATACAGGGTGTTGAATTTATTGTAATAAGTCAGTACTGATTGTACGTGAAATTAATTTTTCCCGGTGACGCTACTGGTTTTTAGAAGTAATACGCAAAACATGCTTATTCTAAGTGGCCTTTGAAATAATGTTGACAAGTGTCAAATTTGAAAACCAACGCAAAAATCGTACATTTTTATTTGATTGACTCTGTGTTTAGTTAATAACTATGCCAGTGTTTACTATGCCTCTTATGGTAATGCCTGGACACAATCCTCTGGTGGATTTTTGTGTGTGGGGATATTTGAAATCGCTTGTTTACACAACACTGATATTAAACGTACAAGATCTTCAAAATCGTATCATAGACGGCTGTAATGTTATTCGTAACAATCCTGGTATCTTCGAACGTATTCGACAATCCATTAGACATCGAGCGGATTCTTGCATTTTAGCTGGAGGTGGACATTTTGAACATTTGCTCTAAAATGTATTATTTTTTTTTATGTTTAACACGACATGTTGCTTGTAATAAAATAATAAAAAATATAAATCAGTAGCGTCACCAAGAAAAATTAATTTCACGTACAACACCCTGTATCTCATAAACGACAACACCTATCACACATGTTTATATGAACTTTTCGTCTTAAAATTGAGTAACGAAGCGCCCCATATAATATTTTAGATTACTTAAGAAACACCCTGTATAATTTTTAAGTCAACGAGTCGGGGAGGTATTTGCTTTACCTTTGCATCGTTTTTATCTTTGATAGTCCCTAAAAAGGTCACAAATCTGGTAATTTTACCCTTAAGATTCCCCCTGAGTTGAATTTTATCATTAATATCAGTAGACATACTATTATTGTCAGAAATCGTAATCTAATAATTCAAATCACTCACGTGTGTCTTCTCAATTTCCTCGTGGTTCGTTGTGGACTGTATCGTGAAGTCGTGAAATCCGGTTCGAATGCACCAAAAAATGATAATTTTTCTTGTAACAGTGAAAATAGTTCATAGTTTGTCATTTAATAATTATTTTCTATTCTTTTTATATAATGACAGATGTACAAAGTTTATTATGACTTTTCTACACAAAATGTCAAACTAACTAAGGCTGTGTTCGGGGAGCACGCTATTTGCGCCATTTGGCGCTATCTAGTAATATTCCTCGTTTGATTTATATGGCTCTTGGCGCTACATATCTCGAAATCGTGCTCCCCGAACACACCCTAAATACATAACAACTAGGAAACAATATACAAATGGCATACTATTAGCAACTAAAATTTATTCTTCATGGTATAACTGTAATAAAATGTGATATGACAACGCTGTTGCGGATGAATGAACATTGGACATGGGTTGGGATTATTGGTAACATTAGTTTTTGAATTGCAGAAAGTGTTTTTCCTACGACCACATATGAAAGTGCTAGTTTGCACACTTATTTGTACTTAAGAAAGTAGCTAATATCAATACACGTATTGAAAAGTAAAAAAATATAGTTCTATGATCTGTGACATTTACGTCAAATTTATCAATAGTAAAAACACATAAATGTCAAAGCAAGGACAATTTAATTTTTTTTTAAATCTTCCTTGTGTCAAATATTGTATTGTAATTGCCAATACAAATTTTTCTGTATAAAGTAAGAATAAAGAATAAAGTTTCTTATAGGGTTTTAAATTTTTAAAAAATAAACATATTTTTATTCAGTATTATTATTTTTATAAAAACACTTTTAGAAAGAAGAACAGTTTATTCTTCTTTTTTATATTGTGTTTATGTTCCGTGCATGTGTCGAATGTGGATTTTTGAAGTTATGTTTGTGTTTCTGTTCACAATTATCTTTGTGTCTATTATTATTACATTACTTTTCAATTAATTTCACCGACTGACCATTTTACTTTTAATTTTTATAGAGCCCACAAAAAAATTAAAATGTCATTTAGCTAATAAAGAATTTTGATGTGAATTCCTGAGAAAGGTGGTTATTTGATTTTAATTAATTATATTTCCATGCAATATATAAACTCGTTTAAATCCCAATTTTTAACATGACTAACAATTAAAATAAATTTTATAAATAAATTTAAAATATTTATTATTATAAGGAATATTGGGGTCGTAGGAAAAATCGTGTACACAACGCGTTGGAAAGTGTATTTCTTGCACTCGTTACGTTTCCGCTCTCGCCACTACGCGGCTCGTGCTAAACTTCTCTCGTGCGTAATACTTCACTTTCCTCACTCGTTATGTAATATACTATACTAGATCTAAGTAATAGTATTCGGAATGAGTTTATGTCAGTAATGTAAGTGAAAAAAACAATCTATTAATAATATGCCTTGTGTACAGGATTATTTGTAAGTAATGTAATGTGTATATTGTTATGTTACTTGAACTTTTCCATCAAGTCGCACCAAGCGGCCATATTTGTCTAGGTACGTATTACATGTCAAACATTATTTGTGTTTTTATTATATTATTTTATCTACCCTTAGTGAATATTAGCAAACTCAAAGTGTTACTAAAACATTTTTTTAATTTTGAAGTGATTATTACTGTACACCTCAATGAACGTAACCCCTATTATGTAACTATAAGGTAAATAAAAAGTAATTGCAGTTTAAATACTTTATACAGTATTTTCAATGTTTACAAGATAAATACTTTTATTTTTCAAACAATGCGATTTTTTGTTTTTTCTGTTAAAGATAATCTAGGCAGCAGCACTTGTTTCTAATATTATATCTAAGTAAAGTCTTATACATTTGAAACGCTGAAAGATTACACGTGCGTCATTGTATGTAAGCATAGGAATAGAATAGAGAAGACAACAGTTTATAATTTAATATTATCGTTTGATATTTATAGAAAAGGACAGCACATAGAAAAGGTGTCGGTGATATGATCGTTGAATCGTGACGCACGGGTAATCTTTCAGTGATTCAAGTGTATTTCTAACATTATGGTTAAATTAGTTGAATGTTTTGCTTCTTATGGTTTTTGCACAGGATTGATTATGGAATGTAATATGTAATTTAAGATAAATGTAATAATTTATATTATTTAAAAATAGTTATTATGATTTATAGTTCTTATTCTATGTTAAACCTTAATATTTGTATAACCCATGGATGTATAAACACAGATGGACTTATTTATTTACAAAAAATTGTGAAGCCAAAATTATTGAAATAAGTCATTGCAATAGTCACATTCTCAATACATTCAAATGTTGCTGTGTTTTATTATTAAAAATTCTTGTTCATAAATTGCTTACACCTGAATCTCCAGCGGACTCAGCTCAGAATATTATACGAAAACAAATAGATTTTGTTCTTATTAACAAGAGATTTGGCTCAGTTGTAAAAAGAGCTTGCACCTATCCTGGAGCGGATGTGCCTTCTGACTATGTTCTGTTGTGGGCCACTGTGAGGATTTCCTTATCGAGTGCAAAAAGGTCAACACAGCGGAGAAGATTAGCGTTGGATAAACTGAAGGACCCAGAAGTGAAGACAGAAATCAGTGACGAATTGAATATGACAATTCAAACAATAACCCCAAATATCGGAGAAGACCTAACTCAGTCTTGGGCAAAAATATCAGAGACTGTAACGTACACCATACGGACCAAACTGGGATATAAGCCAAGGCACAAAAAACAGAAATGGATGACTGATGAGATCCTGCTGTTGATGAAAGAACGCAGAGGCCACAAAAGCGACGCCGACTTTACCACTTACAAAAATATTTACAAACTAATAAGAGCAAAAATAAGGATAGCAAAGAACGACTGGCTTAAACGTGAATGCGAGGAAATAGAAAAGCTTCAAAGTAAACTTGACCACCTGAATTTACACAAAAAGCTGAAAGAAACTGCTGGAGTGTATAGAAGATGGAATCAAGGTTTGGTAGTAGATCAAGACAACAGAATTATTGTTGAGAGCAATGAAAAAATTAATGTCTGGGAAAAATACATCGAAGAACTTTTCTACGACAACAGACCGCCAAAGGAGGCTACGTCAGGTGACTGTTTAACCGGCCCATCGATCACTAAGGACGAAATAGAAAAAGCCATTCGTAGTTCAAAAAACAACAAGGCAGTTGGACCATGCGAAATTCCATCGGAGATTCTCAAACTTTTGGATGAAAGAGACCTTGCGGCACTTCATAAAATCTTTAACAACATCTACGATACAGGTCAATACCCCAAACAATGGTTATGTTCTACTTTTATCCGATTACCTAAGAAACCCAACCCAAGAATACACCAAAGAATATACAACAAGTGTGAAAGGGACATAAGCGATTCACAATTTGAATTCAGACAGGGGTTGGGTCCGAGGGAGGCGATAGTTGCAACACAGGTGATGATGGTCCAGAATTGCTATGATCAGAGAAAGGATGTTTGTCTGTGTTTCATAGACTACGAAAAAGCTTTCGACCGCGTACAACATTATAAGTTAATACAGCTCCTTCAGAAGCTTGATATGGATCAGAAGGACATCAGATGTAGAGAGAATCTATACTGGAACCAAAAAGCACAGGTAAAATTAGAAAACGATTTATCCGACGCTACACAAATTAAAAGAGGAGTGAGACAGGGATGCGTGCTTTCCACTGTTGTTCAATCTGTACTCTGAGACCATTTTTCGAGAGGCCTTGGATTGCACAGAAATGGGCATAAAGGTGAATGGAGTATGGGTCAATAATATTAGATATGCCGATGATACTGTCCTGATTGCCGACAGTATTCATGACTTACAGTGATGAGCAAATGCAAGACCAAGACCGGGTTAGTCTTGGTCTTGGTCTTGCATACAAGGTCTTGGTCTTGGTCTTGCAGTCAAATAAGCAATCTTGGTCTTGTTCTTGCAGGGTCCAGTCTTGGTCTTGGTCTTGCACCAAGACTCTTGCAAGTCTTGCACTTTTTTTTAGATTTACTGGGGTCCATTTTTACAAAAAAAAGGAAAAATAGTTTTTAAAATCATTACAAGTAAAGAAAGATTAAATGAAAGGGATAGTATTTTTCACTATAAAAATTTTGTTTTCTTACATTGTAGCGATAAATCAAGTATGAAATAATTATAACAAGGCGGAAAAGTTAATTTCCGCGAGAGTTAGGATCAATATTTTTTTTAAAAGCAAAATCACCTCGAAAATTATTTAGATACTTGAAAAGATGCGATTGTGACAATTAAATCTTTCATAGTGTCAATAAATACATGCGCGACTGTAGCTATAGCAACCCTACTTAAACAGGTGAGTTTGTTGTTGCTTTGAGTAAGGTTTACAGGGGTGATTTAATAAATTATGATTTTTTTTAAAACAAACATTATATCTCTTTACCCGCACACCGTGCTGGAAAGAGATATTGTCTGAATTAAAATGTTTTACGCATGCTTGTAGAAATTTTTTTTATTTTTTATTTATTTTGACAATTTTTATAATGTGTCAATGATAATAATATATATAGAATCAGACGTAAAAATCTAACATTTAATAATTTTATTTATGAGTTTGGAAAAATGTATGAATATTAAAGTCACTGAATTTTGCGTCTCTCTATAAAAAATTATTCTTTGCAGGCATATTAGCTGGGATTTGAAATAAACTAAAAGTATATTTGGTGTTGATGAATAAAAACAATAGGTACACTTGAATCGCTGAAAAATTACCCGTGCGTCATGATTCAACGATCATATCAACGACACCTTTTCTATGTGCTGTCCTTTTCTATAAATATCAAACGATAATATTAAATTATAAACTGTTGTCTTCTCTATCCTATTCGTATGCTTACATATAATGACGTACGGGTAATCTTTCAGCGTTTCAAGTGTAGAATACATTGCCATTAATAGAGCTTATGTCAATATTTTAGAAAGATATATTTTAACAACAACTATAAATACTAAGTTTTCACAACTGTTCGAAGTACCTACTATATGTATAAATATTACAAAATATTTTTTTCTTTTGATTTAAATAATGAAAATCAAAAATAGGACAAATGCTTCGAATAGATATAGGTAAAAACTATTTTAGTTTCGTTGCCCAACAATTGATACACAGTAACCAGACAAAAAATCACGTGCCATTTTTGCCAAGATAAATTTTTCATCATTTGTTTGAAGGTGACGACATACGACATATTAAGATTTCGTAGACGCCTTCACTGAACCAGCTCTATGCATGACTGAACCATTCTTTTGTAAATCAAGCATAGGTATCTTTACTTTCCACATTACACTGAACACTATTAGTAAAGGGCAATGCTGTCATATTTATTAACTAGTTTATGTAGATGAGGAAGTTTGGTTATTTTTACAGTATTTTGTGTGATTTTTGTGAAATGTTAAATATATAATTATAATGGGACTACTCCCCAATTTCTCATTGTGTCTACTAATGAGGCAAGCAACTTGGCCGGATAGCTTATAGATATATATTATACACAAGAAAATGATCTGATTGGTATGTTTATGTTTGTTGGTGTTTTAGTTTTTGGCTTTTTTTATAATTTACTAGCAATTTTATTTTGGATAATTTGCAAAAAATACAACATTGCCAAAACATAACTCCAAATAGGTAAACAGATGTGTAATAATGTCTATTTATCCTCTTCCACCTTCACAGTTGGTGCACTATTGCCAACTTGTAAAATGAATTGCTTATGACTGCTCCTGTTTTTCGAAGTAGGAGACATTTTAAAGTGGGGGCACGGAGGTGTAAACACAGATGGACTTATTTATTTACATAAAACAAATCCAACTTTATGGGAATAGATCAGTGCAGTAGTAACATTCTTAATACATTCAAATGTTTCCTGTTTTATTATTAAAATTTCTTATACATAATTTGCTTGAAATGTTAATTCTAATTTTGCAGCCTAAAACCTAAAATAAAATTTAAGTAAGGCTATGCTCATTGAGAAACTGTCACATTCTATCTATACCCTCCCACCCCTCTTGTCTAGAAGTTTTGTGGCTTCAAAACAAAATGTGTGTTTAAGGTATTGTTGTGCGAGTACGCCCCTGGCGCTATGACCCAGACGCGAAGCAGACAGATGATGCGAGAACGTTCTGGAATATACGACGTCCGATGAGCGAAGCATCTAGACTCGATACGATTACCAGAATAGACTGGAACAATATTTACCTATATAAAGGACCGATTCGAATATTTTGGTTAGTTAGTTAGTTAGTAGTATGTTGTTAGATAAATGCGAATAGAAATATTGTCTTACATAAATTAAAGTATTGTAAATAAATTGTGTTATATAAATTAAACAGTGTTAGTGATTTAAATAGTATAATAGTATATTAAACAACGCATTTCATATGGAATTCTGTTATGACACGAGTTCAAGTTTAAAAAACGAATCGCGAAGCGATGAGTTTTTAAAGAACGAGTGTCACAACAGCCATATGAAATAAGTTGTTTATAATATTTTTTATATTTTGCCCTTTTTACCATTTTTTTAAATTAATTTTTTATTTTTATGTAAGTACGAAAATTTTTATTTTAAAAAGTATGTCGGCAGCAGTGTGTAATTTATAAAATTTGACAGTTGTGACATTTTAATTATCAAATGTTAATGTTTTAAAATATTTTAAAAAGAATAATATACCAATAATAATATATTATATAAGTCAAATATTATATTCATATTTACAGATACTTTCTTAGAGAACAATATAAAATTAATAAATTGCTATTAGCCACAAATGTCATTGTCAATAATCTTGCCTTTAGATACTTCACTCATGTCGCCAACCATTTAAAACAAAAATTTGCGTGCGTAAAAGTTACATTACGATACGCAAATGCGTTTTATAATGAAGATTTTTATAAGTGCAAAATATAAAAAAGTAAATTAAAGACTAGTAAAAATAAATAAACGTTACATTGGTGTCAGAAGTGGGATATTGTAAATAAATAAGGTAAAAAAAAATAAATAAATATGTCAAAAAAACTTTGTGACTTGAAAGTGACAGAATTGCGTCAAGAGCTGGAGGATCGTGAATTGGAAACAACAGGAAGGAAGACTGAATTGTTGGAGCGACTTAAACAAGCATTGGAAAATGATGGTTTAGATCCAGAAAATTATATTTTCGTAGACGACTCTTCTGCTACAATTATTTCTTCCTTAAATAAAGTTTCTTCCGATATGTCTTCTTTGAAGAGTGATATTTCTTCTTTGGAAAATAAAGTTTCTTCTGACATTTCTTCTTTGGAAAAAAAGTTTCTACTGATATGTCTTCTTTAAAAAATGATATTTCGTCTTTGGAAAATAAAGTATCTTCTGACATTTCTTCTTTGGAAAACAAAGTTTCTACTGATATGTCTTCTTTAAAAAATGATATTTCTTCTATGGAAAATAAAATGTCTTCATTTGAAAAAAAAATTGAAGAGAAAATAAGAGAAATGGAAAAGCAAATGGAAGAGATGGAAAAAGGAGGTAAAGAAGATATGGAAGATTTAGGAGAGGAAAACGAGGACGAAATGAGAAGCTACAAAGTGGAGCGGAAACCGAAATTGGAAGGCAACGAAAGTTCTGTTCGTGTTAAGGCCCCAACCTTTGACGGAAAGATGTCTTGGGAAAATTATCTCAAACAGTTCGAAACAGCTGCAAGAGCGAACGGATGGTCCCAAAAAGAGAAGGCAATAAACCTCACCATCGCTCTGAGAGGAGACGCTTTGGATGTTCTTCAGACCATACCAGTGGAGGACACAGATGATTTTGAGCAACTGAAGAAAAGCTTGAACATGCGATATGGTCACGAACACTTGGAGAACTTGTACCGATCGCAGTTAAAGACTCGAAAACAGAAGCGAGAGGAGACACTTCAAGAGTACGAAGTAGATATTGCCAGATTGGTAAGATTTACTTACCCTTCAGCTCCAGAACAAATGATGGAATGTTTAGCTGTTGAAGCATTTCTTGATGGACTTCGTCACTACGAAATGGCAAAGACACTCCGTTTAGCTCACCACAAAACATTAGTTGACATCTTGTCTGCCGCGCTTGAGTATGAAGCGGCTTGTGGAGGCGAAAGCTTGTGGAGGATACAGTAAAGTAAGGTCTGTAACGGAAGAGGAAGATGAAAATAAGTAAGACCAATTAGTAAATATGATGAAGAACTTTACTGATAAGAAAATGAGGAAGACCATCAGGCGCTGGAATTGTGGTGAAATAGGACATGCTCGCAATTCATGTAAACGTCCTGGGGTCACTACGAATCAAGAAACTACTCCACAGGAAAAACTAAAACGGGCCGGCCTAGAGGGGGTAGCTTCGACCCGGAACGTTTCCAGAAGACCGTGTCCAGAAGAGTGTTCTCACTGCAGTAAGACAGAATTAAAAGAAACTGCAATACTACGAACAACTGTAGTTAACGACGACTGGGCACCTACTAGAATTAAAGAAGAACAAGATAATGATCCTGTTTTAAAGAAAATGAGAGAATGGAAGATAGAAAATCGTCGACCTACTTGGCAAGAAGTGTCAAAATTCTCTACAGTCCTTAAATCATATTGGGCTCAGTGGGAGTCTTTCATTTTGGAAGGCGATTTATTAAAGAGAATAATTGAAAATGATTACTGTTCCGTTAACAGAAAGCAATTAGTTATACCAAAGAGTAGAGTAGCTGAAGTACTACGACAGTTACACGACAGTCCATCAGGAGGTCATCTTGGTGTCAAGAAAACCCTGCAGAGAGTTCGTGAAAGGTTTTATTGGATGAATAGTTCCGATGATGTTAAGGACTGGTGTAAGAAGTGTACCATCTGTGCTGCTGGTAATGGACCTCAGAAAAGAGGAAAGGCTCCCATGAAACAATATAACGTTGGTAGCCCATTTGAGAGAATTGCTTTAGATATTGCTGGACCGTTCCCCACTACTGAGAATAAGAATAAATACATGTTGGTGGTAATGGATTATTTTACGAAGTGGGTTGAAGTCTACGCCATTCCAAATCAAGAGGCAGCAACTGTCGCAGACGTGCTAGTGAAGGAGTTTATTTGCCGATATGGAGTGCCCTTTGAGATTCACAGTGACCAAGGAAGGAACTTCGAAAGTCAACTCTTTCAAGGAATTTGCGACAATTTAGGAATGAAGAAAACAAGAACTACAGCATTGCACCCACAATCGGATGGAATGGTAGAACGCATGAATAAAACCATTGGCAAATATCTATCAAAAGTACTATCCAATCACCAAAGAGACTGGGACCAGTATATTTCGCTCTTTGCAATGGCTTATCGATCCGCCGTCAATGAATCAACAGGTCAAACACCAGCAAAAGTCTTGTTTGGACGCGAGATGAGGTTACCATGCGACCTCGAGTTTGGATGCCGACCTGGAGAGGATATAGCTGGAGAAGACTATGTAATACAGTTACGAAGAAAAATGGACGACATGCATGATTTGGTTCTCTCCCATCTTCAAGTTGCCAGTGACAGGATGAAGAAACGGTATGATACCCAAGCTATAGAGGGATGTTTCCAAGAAGGTGACAAAGTCTGGCTCCATAACCCAAAAAGACAGAAGCTACAACAATCTTGGGAGGGTCCATACATCATCAAGAAAAGAATCAATGACGTCATATACCGTATAATAAAGACCCCGAATGGAAAACCTAAGGTAGTACACCGAAACCGACTGGCGAAATTTGAAGGAGATCATGACCAGGAAGAAGAAGTCGTAAATCAAGTCCAAGATACACCCGACCTTGCTTTCGAAGAATTTATGGGTGCATATGGAGGTACTGGGAAAGCTAGATACGGCGTGACTATTGAGAGAGAGCAAGACCTGTTCACACTTCCTGATGACTACTCATTGGCCCATAGCGTTTCCGCCACCATCAGCGACGGCCGAGGATTAGCGTCTGTCTTTCGAAGGAAGTTTGGTCGACTGTCAGAACTTCGAAATCAGTTACCAGCCACTGGGAAGGCTTTGATACTTCGAGATGACTCCCGTTGCCTCTTCTATCTGATTACCAAGAATACCTACCAAGACCAGCCCACTTATCGAAATATATGGGAATCATTACTTAACTTGAGAGAGCACGTATTGGAGTCCAACATACAGAAGCTAGCCATGCCGAAAATAGAGTGCAACTCATTGGATTGGAGGGTCATCCGAAATATGGTGGAAGTAATCTTTCAAGATGCCGAAGTCCAAGTGTTGGTCTGCAGCCATTCGCCCCGTGTCCAGCTGACATCAAAGACCATTCCATGTTATTTCCATGCAACTTTAAATTGTAGACGAGGATTCAGTTGCAAGTATCTCCATCCAGTCTCAATTGCTTAAAAGTTCCAGGAGGAACTATCTCTTAAGGAGGGGGCAATGTTGTGCGAGTACGCCCCTGGCGCTATGACCCAGACGCGAAGCAGACAGATGATGCGAGAACGTTCTGGAATATACGACGTCCGATGAGCGAAGCATCTAGACTCGATACGATTACCAGAATAGACTGGAACAATATTTACCTATATAAAGGACCGATTCGAATATTTTGGTTAGTTAGTTAGTTAGTAGTATGTTGTTAGATAAATGCGAATAGAAATATTGTCTTACATAAATTAAAGTATTGTAAATAAATTGTGTTATATAAATTAAACAGTGTTAGTGATTTAAATAGTATAAAAATAAATTAAAAGACTAGTAAAAATAAATAAACGTTACAGTATCTTATTGCTGGGTCCCTCTGTGTTATTATACATCCATGTTATAACATAATATATATGTATTTTATGTTCACTACAAACAAAGTAAGCTAAAGTATGTAAAAATATGGGACTGTCTATTCGTCCGAGCGCTCGGACGAATAGTAGATTGCACTATACGTCCGGGCGTATATGTATGACCGGAACAAACAATGTGGGAGGCTGAACTTCTAGGCACTTGTACAACATAATCATGTTATATTATTAAATACAGCCATGGATTATTTTAAACTCTAAAGCTTTGGTTTCCTAGCACAGCGGTGCCGCAATAAAGCGGCCGTAATTTGACGACCCTTCAAGACGGCCGCTATCGGTGAGCACAGATGTAAAGTAATAGTTTAACGTTATTGACCGCGTAAATCCATTTTTGTATTTGCTTTCGTTTTGTGTGTTAATAGTTTGTTTTATCTTGTGTCTAGTTTCATTATTTCACAATAATTAGAGTGTTTCTGTATTAAAAGCAAAAAATGGATGATTTGGCAATGATATTTTTGGATGACAAGTCCTCATCGGAAGAAGAAACGAAAATGTCAGACAAAAATAAGATTTTTAAGAAACGGAAAACTGAAGGCGTATAGGAAATCTTAATATGTCGTCACCTTCAAATAAATGATGAAAAATTTAGGCAATATTTTCATTTGACACCAGTATTGTTTGATTATGTAAATTTTAAAAAAAGTGCAAGACTTGCAAGAGTCTTGGTGCAAGACCAAGACCAAGACTGGACCCTGCAAGAACAAGACCAAGACCAAGATTGCTTATTTGATTGCAAGACCAAGACTAACCCGGTTTTGGTATTGGTCTTGCATTTGCTCATCACTATTTGTATGAGCTGAATGTATTCTGCATTTTTGTATAATATAACATACTAATAATACGACAAGAGTCTGTTGCATACTAAATTGAATTGTTTGCTCTAGGAGTTGTACATAGGGGTGATTGGCGCATACAACAGGAGTTAAACGTAAATGAAAACGTTCAAAATAGTTACATTACTAAAACGTAACATTTCTCAAGTTCCTATTAATTTCACCAACTGACCATTTTACTTTAAATTTTAATGGATCCCACAAAAAAATTAAAATGCCATTTAGCTTATAAAGAATTTTGATGTGAATTCCTGGGAAAGGTGGTTATTTGATTTTAATTATTTATATTTCAATGCCATATCTCAACTCGATTAAATCTTAATTTTTGACATGACTAACATTTAAAATAAATGATATATTTAAAGTTAAAAAATTCGTTATTGTAAGAAATATTGGGGTCGTAGGAAATATTGGGGTCGTAGGAAAAATCGTGTACACAACGCGTTGGAAAGTGCATCTCTTGCACTCGCTGTGTTTCTTACATTATACTCGTGCGTAATATTTCCTCTGAACCTTTCACCATTTTATATTTTTCCACCTTTATAATACATATATTTTAAACTATAATATTGCAATTCTAAATTACAGTTTTTTTTAAATTGTTCAGATACTTTTTCCTTGCACCTTTAATTGTCTTTGAATCTCTTCGCACTAATTCAATATATAATCGCATTACCTGAGTACCTATATCCATTTCATGTTAATATCTACTTCAATCCTCATTAAAAAGATTTATTGAAAGACATCAGGTAAAAGCTATGAGATATCACCATGTCAAGTCGAGAAAATAGAAATAAAGCTATGACGCAAATAATTAATAATTATTTACCACAGTTTAAGAACAAAAAAATATAACAAAAATTAAATTAAATAAAATCGTACCTTCGACAAAGATTTTATTACTTTTAAGTCCTAGACTTACAAAACAAACTAACTTCCTCGGATTAATAGCCTACTACTCTGTTCGTCCGGGCAGATATATACGCCCGGACGTATAGTACAATCTACTATTCGTCCGAGCGCCCGGACGAATAGACAGACAGTCCCTAAAAATATTGAAATATGGTTATTAATTTTCATTAATAAGTTTTTTCATGGAAAAAATTGAATAATGTATTAAGAAAAATAAACAATCAATTTTGTAAAAATATTAAATACTAAAATAATATGAAAACTTTCACAATTTTATTCAAAATTTATTTTTTAGTTGTTGACAGCTGTTTTGATAGATCATCATCAGCAGAAAGAGCTATTTAAAACTGTTTAAAAAAATTAGTTTTTGATTAAAAAAATAAGAAGTTTTCTTAATTTGATGGAACATATGGGTTAGTACAATAAATTAGATGAATCTATTGTTAATCAGTTTTTATTTTGATCGTGAATAATTAATAATTCTTCATATCATTCCGTAATAATTGTTTTTATATTATTTACAGACTGTTTAAGACTGTAGATATCGAAGATTTGAAAATGGTTATTGATATTCCTACTCCTATTAAAATTGAAGATGCATTATTTAAAGCAGAAGTTATAGATTTAGGTGAGTAATTGCATTTTTACAGCAAAATAGTTTTGATTGTTGGCAATTTCATAATTATTAATATTTCATTTTAACAGAAAAACAATATGTAGATAAAATACTAAGGTAGGTATATTTACTATATTTTGAAAATGAGTTGTAGTACCTAAATTGTATGTTACAGAGTTTTTATGTTATAGATGAATATGTATCTCTAGAAGTAGCAGTGGTGAGATTTCATACAAAGGTTTGCAACAAGTTGAAAACGTTTTATGGGAATGAACATGAAAAATATTTAGTTACTTTAATGAAGTGGTATATAGAGTAAGTATTTATTACATATAGTTTTTAGTTGTGTTTATAAAACATAATCTTTAATACTTTACAGTTTACTTTTTGTTGAATTGTTAAATTTCATGACTTGAATTTTTAGAACTTTAAATGAAAAAAATTTTGAACTAGAAGCTTACCAATATTTTTTGAATAACATGTGTACACATATCCATTTTTTTCATATGCATTTTATGGAATTAATTTGGCCATCTCCTAATGAGTATTTGGATAATATGGAAGATATTATGGCATTATATTTGGATTTTCAATGTGAATTTTTTCCTAAAAATTTAAAAAGGAACCAGAATATTGTTAAACACCTAAGATATTTTTAGCAAACTATTTGCTGTATCAAGAAGATCGAGTATTTAATGTGTTATTAAAAATTAAATTAAATGGAACTTCTGAAAAGGAAAAACAATTTATGGATAACATTTTTAGGTAAGTAGATACATATATCTTTTAAGCTCAAATTTGACATACCCATATCAAAGTACCTATGCTTTATAATTATTATAAATTTATAATTATTGCACATCATAATTTTTCTAATAGTTCACAGGCTCACATATAAGAGATTTCAGTGATGAATAACAGGCTGAAAGTTTATACACAGCTATTTTTTGATAAAATTATCTTTGTTTGGTAAATTTAATAATAATAAATATATATTTAAAAATTGTGAATAAAATTAACAATTTTCAATAATGTTTACACAGGGGGATTCATTAGCAAATAATAATATAATAATAATAATTCCTTTATTTCGTGATAATAATACATGATAATATATATAATATTTAACAACATAATAGTACTTATCACAAAAAAATACTGAAAACAACTTTAATTTACAATGTAAATCAGCTGATCTAAGTTTCAGCCTTAGAATAGTAGTAGGTATCTGTTATTCAAAATTAACAAGATAAAAAAAAATAAAGAAAAAAAAATAGTTTCCAATATGTAATAAAAAAATAGATACACTATATAGGTACTTCAAGTAAAAGAGAAATGCAATTAACTTCATTTTAATTTGAGGTTTGGGGATTTATGAGATAATTTTTGAAGTATTTTTTAAAATTTATATTTGACATAAATTTAAAAGAGGAAGGTATACTATTATATGTATTATACTTAAATATTAAAACTGAAAGATCGGCAGTATAAGGCATTACGGTGAGGTGGTAAATTCAAATTATGCACATCTGATCTAAATTAAATTTTTTTATACAGATATGGAGGGGTTTTGGTACTAATCTTCGATTCTCCATATTCAACCGATTTGCTTCCACTAATTTATGTGATACAGCTTCATACTTCCGTATTCCATAAATAAATCTGAGATATGACTTTTGCACCCTTTGTATAAGTAGAATATCAAGTTTATCCAAGCATGAGCCATAAAAAATACCCCCATAATTTAGATGACTTAAAACTAATGCATCCGATAATTTTATTTTTAATTGTGTATTGAGTAGATGTCTACTTGGATAAAGCATTTTTAAATTCATATAACTTCTCTGGATACATTTATTTTGACTGTTAAAAAGTCGTAGTTTTTTTATTATTTATTATAATTATGTTATTATGAAGGTATTTAATTTCTAGACAATGAAGCTTTTTAATTGGTAATAATTTTGTTATATAAGCCAAATCTATGAAGGGTTTGATTTTTCATTTTATTAGAATTATTCAAGTTGATTTTTAGGATGGTGTTGAGTCCTGTACCAAAAGATACTACAGATATTGCTTTCTGTAGAGCATATATTTTACACCAAAGATGGAAAAAGGTGCAAAATGCTGAAATGTTTAAAACAATTGATAATTTGTTATATAAAAATTATGGTCAAACTCCAAATGCAGTAAATACAAATCCTGTTTTAAAAGAAGTTCTTCATCCACAAAATGATTCATTGTTAGATATCCTGGCTCACATAATGGATAGTGATAAAATTCTTTGTGAATCATATTTTAAATATATCAAATCTCTAAAATCGCAGGAAGGTATCATTAGGGATGTCAAGAATATAGAGTTGGATGGCCAAACTTCACCCCCTGGTGAGTTTATTTTAACCAGTTATAATTATTTTTACCAAACTCATTTAGCTTTTTCTAACGATTTTATATTGGTTTCACTATCATTTTTAATCTTGTACTATATATTTTCACTATTTGCTGTACCAAGTAAAGCCTAAAGTTATTGGTCTACTTATTACAAATGCCAATTTTCTAAATTGTGAATATTGTTTTCATACCATTTATATGAAAATTTATATATACATTTTTTCTTTCTAAAAAAGTTGTATTAAAGGAATAATGGGAATTTGCAAAAGCTTGTATGGAGCTGTGCATGTATGCTCAATCAGGTGGGAAGCTGAAATAGGTTAACAAATAAATAAATAAATAAACACTTGTCTGGGTACCTGAGCACAGAATCAGGGACAATGAGAAGCCTCATAAGTTCAAATGGGGTGCAAACACTCCATTTATAAAGCCTGAACCCATCCTAGGAATCAGCGAGTGGGTGAAAAAGTCTCTTGAATGGTGGAAAGTACACTTAGACAGACAGGCCAAACAGTTCATAGAGGAACATTTGGGCAAACTTCATGGCAGACCTATTCTCAAACGGACAAAAGTCAGTAAGTAGGACTGTTAACCAACCAGACATTGTAGGCTCATGAGTATTATAGACCAGACCAGACAGATATAGATCTATGCATATTCTGTCTGGAAGAGGAGGAAACCGCAATTCACGTCTTATGTCACTGTGAAGACCTCACAAGTCTGCAGTTTATATAACTAAGTTTATATAAGGTGACAAACCGGAAGAAGCAGGCTATATGAAATGGACACTATTAAGGCTGTTCAGCTTCATTAGAAGGGTAGTGCTAAATGAGGTGCTTTAAAATACAAAGGACAGTACAATAGATCTGGAAAGGTAGCAGTGGATCAGTCTATCAAGCCGGCCCAATTTGTAATCTGTAATTGATTAGGATATTGCAAATCTTGTTTTTTAGGGTAGCGATGAAGAAAATGAAGAGATCTTTAACAGTAGTTCAACAGTAACTTCGGCTAATTGTGCTAATGAAGACGTAATTAAAATGGAAAATAGCGATGAAGACGATTGTATTGTAGTCTGCGAAGGTACGGTTGATTGCGATCCTGAAGAAACTGAAATTGTGCGCAAAATATTGGATGATGATGATGATGATATTGAATCAATAATATGTTTTGCCGCTAAACAAGTAAGTTTTTAATTTTTTACTTTTAAAAATAGCACTAATTGCCAAAGACTGCTTTATTTTTTGAGTTTACTTATTTTTTGTTTAATCATTAATTTGATATTTCGTAATTCTTGTCATATTGTGAATTAAATGTTGGTCCAATTGTAGGATGTTATTATGATATTTTTTATATTTTCAGCCAGGACAGGGAAAACCGTCGCCAACCAAAAAGAATAATCAACCAGAAATATCATTTTTGAACTCAATTCCTGAACTTCCTATTCAGGAAATAAATTCAAATAAAGAAAATTCAAATTCAAAAATTCGATTGCAAACTACTTCCATTTCACCTCTTTCGCCCAAATCGCATAACCTCCACAATGACTTTGTAAAATCTAGAGAAATTCTATCAAGAAAGTTTACCAGAAATAAAAATGAAAATGTGATAGCAGATGTTGTTATGGACGACACTGATGACATTCTGTAAGTGCACAATTTTAATAACTATTTTCTGCTCATATAATTTTTAAATTGTTTTAATATGGTAGTACCTTAAATTAAACTTCTAGTGAAGTTAAGCACCTTTCTATAGTAGAAGCCACAGTTAGAATGCAGTGTTAGTCTTATGGACTAAGAAATCAGGACCATACGGATTTCGTTTCAAAAATCTTTACTCATTAATTTAACTGAGTTAAATAAAAAAATAAAATAAAAAACAAATTCATTCTTTAAAAAGTGCCTGTATACATACCTCATAAAATTCTTATATACATATTTACAAAAATAATATGTAGTTAACTGAACTACACCAACACACACCTTCGGTCTCTGAAGAAGATAACTTGGTTATCGAAACGCGCGTCAGGCATATAAAAGTGTGTGTTGGTGTAGTGGTAGTGTAAACGGTTTTCGGTATCATTTTCGCCAACGGTTCCAGATTCAACATTTTAGTTAACTGAACTGATAAATATATACAGGGTGTACCAACCTTACGACAAAGTTCCGCATATGGGTTGTTTTAGAAGATATCAAAAAATGTTAGATGTCTTTAGGGTCCATATTTTGAAATTACCTTAAACTATACAGAGTGTTGTATAACTCCGTTACAAACCAAACATATGATTCTTTAAATGGGAACCCTTGTATATTATACGGAATTCGGACTGAAGATTTTGATATAAGGTTTTGATACGTTATACAGAGTCTTTCAGAAGTTATGGACACGTTTGTGTAAAAATCGTAGGTAAATCAACGCTCTGTATCTTATTGTACGTTGAAGAAAAAAAATATATTTTGACTAATAGAGTTTAATAATATGATACAATATCACCGTATTATATTAAATATTAATGATTTTTTCTTTTGTATACAGGGTGGACGATAACTCGAACCATTCTTTTTCTCTCTTCCTTCATATGGAACACCCTGCATTTTATACCATAAATAGATTACCCAATTATGTAACTTTAATTTTTGTTAAGCATTCCCTATACCCAAAGTTTATGAAAACAGAGTTATTTTGTAATATTTATTGTAGGGTGGACGATAACTCGAACCTTTCATTTTCTCTCTTCTTTCGAATGGAACACCCTGTATTTTATATCATAAATAGAATATTATGTGAAAGAAATAAACGTTGAATGTAATAAACAATCCTTAAAAAAGTAAATTGTAATAAACAACTTATTCTAATTAAAACAAGCCTCCAAAAGTATAATTCTAACCATAATATTAAACTAAATGATCAATTTAATTCTTATTTTATATTTCTCTATATTTCGCAAAAAATATTTTAGCTTCATCAGGAGAAAAAACTAAAATTAATGTACTTGAAGACAGTTTAAAACACCGTTATGGTGATAAATCTTTTACACTATGTTAATTTTAGTTTTTCTCTTGATGAAGCTTAATGTATTTTAGCGCACTATTGAGAAATAATAAAATAAATATTATAAACTAAACTATTATACTGACTGAAAACCAGAAAAAACCAATCTTTACTATCAATTAAATACACCAGAAAATCATAACTGAAATGTACAGTAGTAAAAATAGCATCTGAAATATTTCTAAATAATACTAATCGCAATCCATTCTAAATCGTCCTCATACTCTAAATTAGTTTAGGTTCTATGTGAGTGGTCGTTCAACTTCCCTTCCACTGCGGCCTGAAAGATCTATTGTGGCTCACCCTAAGTTATAGTCGTTGTATGAGCCCTATGCCTCTGATAAAACTCATCACTGTCTTCCGTGAAGTCCTTGGACTCGAGTTGATGCAGACCCAATTTATTGATCCTTAGTTCCTCGAGCTGTCGGAACTTACCCAACATATGCTCCGTCGTTTCATCCTTAGCCTGACAGAATGTGCAGGTCACCCTCTCTGCGAGTCTAATTGTTTTAATATGCCTATTAAGGCGACTGTGTACAGTCAGTAGCTCTATCATAATTCATAGGTCCTATCTGCTCATATTCAGCAGCTCCTGATATTTCTCAGCGTAGCGGAGAGTGCGGTAACGTAACGAATGCAAGAAATACACTTTGTACAAAGTGTTATGTACACGATTTTTCCTACGATCCCAATATTTTTTATAATTGTGAATTTTATTTATAAAATTTATTTTAATTGTTGTTTTTGAAGTATAATTAATTAAAATCAAATAACCAGGAATAAACAGCAGAATTCATTACCAACTAAATAACATTTAAATTTTTTTCGTGGCTTCCATGAAAATTAAAAGCAAAATGGTTGTTGGAACAATTGGTGAAATTAATTAGAAAGTTATGTGTTAGTAATGTGTATAAAACATTTTTATTTGCGTTTATCTTCTGTAATTATCCATTTTTTGTTCTTTCTGCTTAAATTTCTGTTGCTGTTAAGGGATTACACCTTGGAACTAAAACTACATATTATAGGTATGTATATTTGGTTACATAGATTAGGCAACGCACACAATTTTTTATAAAAGTATTAATTTGACATTTATTTAACCAAAGGATAATACTTTTTGATCAAATTGAACAAATAAAGTGATTTATTCACAATAACTCCAGCCCTTTCTTGGACGGGTCTTGGACCCATCTGTATGGCATAGATGCATTTATAGTTTAAAACTGATTGTGTAGTTTGCCAATTGGCTATGTTGCTTTTAAAATTTTGTTTTTTAAAAGAATAAACCTTATTCAATATGCTTAAATAACATTTTTAAAACCATTCAGACTTCAAGATATATTGAGTTTAACAGGCAAAAGAGTTTTTTAAATCTAAGCTATTTGTTTGGTATAAATGGAGATAAACGTTACTGTTAATATTTTTACAATGGTTATTGCATTCATTTTATATTTATAGGTGTACAGGCTTTGACGCAGATGCAAGCGATTGGGATAAAACAAAATCGAATAATAATGAATCGGAAGAACCTTCTCACATATTTGTTTGTTTAGTGACACTGCCAACTAGTCATGATGACCAACACGGGTATGAAAGAGATTTTAACAGTGAACACTTAGAAAATGATTGTTATGAGCAAAAGATGAACATCAAGGAGATGGAAAACAGTTGCTTGATGCCTCATTCTATAAATTCCAGATATTCAGGTAATACATATTTGGTATATTGCACATTTAAAAGTATATTTTTTAATAACTTCTTATGCTAAAATTAGCACTAGATTGTTCTTTATAGAAATAGACCATTATATTATATGGAGATAGAATATTAATTGGAATTATAATGGAGATCTAAATATAAAAGATGTTCTATTAAAAATTTATTTTTATTTAATCTGAATATAATATGTCTGTTTTTATTGTTACCGCAATCAATATTTTTTTGTTTTGTAGATTTTCGTACTGGTTCTAACGTACCAGAAAAAATAACCAACGAATCTTATGTATCTCCTACATCCCCTCATATATCGAGTACATGTGAACCCAACGATTTAATAGTCGAATATGACCAAGAGACTATCTCTCAATTACACAAAGAAACTATAGAAACCACCAACGAGGCGTTAGCCAATTCCATTAACGAAAAACTCGTAGTAGATAAAACTCCTAGTAAGACTCTAAATAATAGACAAGAAAATAGTCCTTTCAGTAATATTCAGATTGAAAAAACTTATTCTCACCTCAGTAATGAATCTATAGACATTTCTTCTAAAGATGGAACTAACGACTGTTCAGAAGAAAATCGTTCTATGAACGATTCTATGGAAGAAGCTTATCTCTTACCTGATTTAGAACATGATAATTTAAATGTTCGAGAAGATGAAATTATTTTTAGTAGAAATTATCCATCTTCCGCTACTACATTACAGGAGAAAGATCCTGAAAATCAGTATATTATAAATCAATTAGATAAATATATACAAGAAAATACTACAAATGAATCTGTTGTACACGAAAAAGTAATCTCGGATGGTTCAGCTTCAAAGGATATCGGTAGTCATCTACCAGAGAAAAACGTTCTCGACAATCGAATACAAAAAGAAATTATTAATGAGAAATATTTAAAAGAAATAAGCATCGCTGGCGATACATCAAATGTTATAATGAACGCTAACAATAATTGTAATAGAGAAAAAACTGTAGCAACGGAAGGTTTTACAAACGACATCTGTAGGAAAAATGGAGAAAAGTCTGATCCTAATACCGGCGAGAAAATATGTAAAAACTCATTGACGAAGCAGTTGAAAGTCAGTGTACCCCGACTAGAAATCAAATCCCCCGAGAAAAAATGGATGTGATATTCACGTCTAAGAGGAAAATTAGAATGTTTGATGCTGAAGTTCATTTAAGGTAATTTTGAACATTTATATTATGAAAACATGCATCAATTTCTTGGAATTCATTTAAAGTACAAGAATATTTTTATAATGCTCAGCTAATTTTGCCATTAGATATTTTTGTTTTAACTTTTTCGACGAGGATTGACGAAGTTATTTTTTTAAATATGATGGTAAACTAAACAAAAAAAAACAGGGAAATATTTTTTTCTTTATTAACCAGAAAAGCCTAATAAAATTTTTGCAAAATTTAATTCGGTTTACAACTGGGACAGTAATAAAAAGAATGAGTTTTACAAATATGTTTATGACAAATACAACATGCAATGTTGGTCTTATTATCATTTTTAGAGCAACATTTACACCGTGCCCGTTTAGCAGGCGGAGTCGGATTATCCTTAGGGGTTTCATTAGAATTTCCATCTTGTGTACTTGCTTGTAGTCGTGTCCTTTTTACCAGTACTTGTGAGTCTTTAGTTCTTGGTAGCGATAAGTGGTTTCACAAGTGTTTTTCCCAATTCCTCAAGAAAAATTAGTCGTTTTGTCAGCTTGTTGGTATTCCACTGGGGTTTTATTCTCGGGTTTATTGATGTCCATAAAACAAAAGCATTGTAGGCGGAAATGTTCAACATATTATAGAAAACAATCATTGGCCATCGTTGTCTTCCTTTTACATGTATATGTACCAACTAGCTGATCTAGAGTATCCACTGCTCCCTTAGTGGAATTGTAATCTAAAATAATTTGGGGTTTTTTGTCATTTCTGTCACTAATGCCTTTTTCATGGTGCAAAGTACTCATAAGAACATTTTTATTCTTTTTAGGAATATAGTTAACAACAGTCGTGTCTTGCGTGAAGTAAAAAGACGAACTATGAACTTCTTTATTCTGCATTTCGGCTGGAAGCTCCGGTTGATTTTTTCTAATAGTTCCCAACGATGTAAAAAAGTTGTCACAAGTAATATGACATTTCAAACCACCACTCAACTCGCTCACCACACGCATTCCCTGATTTCGTTCTGGCGCGGCACCTGCTTCCTGCTTCCTTTCCACTATAGATTTGCAATTTTAGATCATAAGAAGTTTTACTATCACATAAGGCCCATATTTTTATGCCATATTTCGCTGGCTTGCTCTGAATGTATTGCTTGAAGGGACACCGGCCTCTAAAGGCAACTAATTGCTCATCAACTGTAATATTTTCGTTGGGATTAAAAAATTTTGGTAGGTTTTCTACCCATTTTCCCCAAATTTCCCGTATTGCAGTGTAGTCATATTACTTATTTACGCCCATTGTAAACTTGGCCTTAGTAATAGTTTAGTGTAAAGACGGCTTTACGTAGTGTTCTGTCCAATGACATATTACATGTATTATATGGCTGTGTTCGGGGAGCACGCGAATTTCGCCAATTTGCGCGATATGGGACAATTACACGTTTGAGTTATATTGCTCATGGCGCTACAAAACTCGAAATCCTGCTACCCCAACACACCCAAAGTCATTGGTTCTGTCTAAAGTATGTACACTTTATTTCCCGGCATCCTGATCCCTACAGCAGCAAGTTTATCAGAACGTCTCCTGTCTTGCCAAGTAGTTTTGTTATCAAAAGGTATTACTTGCGAATTTTTTGTAAATACTTCAAGGGAAATTCGAAATTCTTCATTCCACAAACTTTTAGTTGATTCGCCGTAAGATTTGAAAACTCCAGCTAATAATAAAAGACCAATGTATGCTTCAAAACAAATTTTATCCAAGTTTTTCCAATTGATTCCAAAAACACGGTGCCCTTCCATGTTGGTCATATTTATAATTTGGTGTGCAACTATGTCAGAAAAAAGCACGTGAAATGATGTTTGGATATCGAATATTCTAGTGCACGCGTATCTTGTAACTCCTGGCGCATTAGTTATAACATTTGCCGTAGAAAAGCGACCTTGTTGATGAGGAGGATCTAGCGATCACTGTATTTTGCCGTCTTTCGAGGGAACTTTTACAGAAGGTTCTACAGGATGTTGTGCGTGTAATGGAACTACATACTCATTAGCACTTTCTGCCTCACTGACTACTTGTATGGTTTTCTGTTTCCGATATACTTTCGTCACTATCAGACGCGTTCGCTAACTCGTGCAGCTCATCTTCGGTTAGCGGTCTTTCAAACGACATTATCGATATGCAAAAATAAACTGTCGACTGAAAACTGAATGACAACTGAACTCGCTTTGTATCCAGTGCTACCTCGACGTCCACCACTTGTTATCTCCTCCATTTCCTTTACCTACTACCGGTCCCTTTACCCAATTTCCCAATTTACTTTTTATAAAATAATCAGGTAATAAAGGCACCGAATGTCAACGCGTTACGCCCCGTAATAATTTGTAAAACAATAAATAATTTTATTTTTGTCCGGGTCATATAGACCCGAACAGGACAGCAGGGTTAAGTAAAATAATGGAACAAAACTTATGCATATTCTTGTAATACGCTGAAAAGATTCTAGCTTGCTGTCACCAGATGTAATAGTCGAAGAAGGTTTTACTTTTAATTTTTAATAAACTTTAGCCTAGCCGAGCGGATGTTAGGCTAAAGTTAGGGTTTGTGGATTCGGCCTCCGCAGTATTTGGTGTTGGGAGGTCTTACTTCGGCGGTTATGAAGGACGGGATTTGTTGCTGGGCTCTGAAAAGGGTCTGGAGTCTAGAGAATCTAGCAAATTTATTAAGCTCTACGTTTGATGATACAAGTATAAATTTAGATGAAACTCTTGCGGAATGCTATGTGCATCTCCCAAAGAAAAAGAAAAAACAAAAAAAACTTTCTTTAATTTAACATTAACAAGATTTAAAACTAATCAACAAAAATAATTGAAATATGGTCTGATGGACCCTTGCGTGACATTCAATTTATTTATGATTTAATTCCTTAGTCGCTATTTTATGAATTACTTTACCGGAGGACTCAATTCTTTGTCGGAGAATATTATCTACGTCCCGACAGTGGAGATTACATTCTTTATTCTGAGTATAGATTACAAGTATTTATTTGACTTGTCATCAGCCTAAGTGGGTTTCCTCTAGTCGACATCAGTAGCCCCTTTGACCTTTTTTGAGCTGTTTCTTAGACTAGTGGTCGTGTCATATATCACTCTATCTGTATCCGTAAATTGAGGAGGGTGGAGCCCAAAATTTTCACTGGCACTTGACCTCTTTAGGTCCATTGTGCAGTCACACAGAAAGTGCTCGACTCTTTCTTCTTATTGTTCTCATCTTCTGCTTCTGCCTCTGTCTCCGTAGACCTAAATGACTGGTTAGTACTTACTTTTATCCTGTTAAGATTTTTTGGAGACACGAGTGATCGGTTTAGTATCCCTGTCACTAGTTTGAGTTGTTTTTGGTTATTTCCAGGAATCTAAGTAACTCATTTCAAAGTCCACAGCGTTCTGTCACCCTATTTCTCTTTAAATAACAGACGGGAGCGTCACTTAATTGGTTAGTTATCGGTATCCAAGGTTATGGATCTAGCAGCCTCTCTGCCCAGGGAGTCGGCGATGTGGTTATCTTCTGAGCTAGCGTGCGTCATGGTCCAGCTAGTTGTGACTTTATTGTCCCCAGTTGCCTTAGTCAGGACTCGGTACTCTATTCTAACGACGGACTTTCTTTTATAAGATAGCAGATCTACCGTAAATTGATCGGATCTCCTTTTATATACTGCTTCGCCTATCTCTGTCGAAGATGATGTCCCACCTTTCATGAGACTTTCTTTGCATATATTTACTGATAGAGGTCTTTTTGCGTTTTTTGCGATTTCAAGTTCAATGAATGAGGTTTTCGTACCTCTATGGGCCAACTTGCCCTAGAAATTCCTGTGCCCCTGTAAGATAAGTGTTAGCTTAAGGAAGCTAAACAAGAACTTTGAAACAACACTTCTACTATTTTATTAGAAAACTTAACTCTTTCGTGAATGATAGCTGTTACGAAAAAGTTAAGTTTTCTAATAAAATAGTGAAGTTTTGTTGCAAAGTTATTTCTGTATTTTTCTTAACATGATGGACATAAGTAAAGTAAGGGTTAGTACAATAAATTTTAAGTGTTAGCTTGTTGCAACCACCTATACTATTTTTGGTAAAGTAATGAAACATTATTTACAAATATGCTTGATTAATCGCTACACTTTTATCTTTAGGTATAATGAATTGAAAGGAGAACATGGTCTTGATGATTGCTTGAATGGTGTTCCCGAAAAGATTAACTATCATCCAGATTTCGACACTGATTTTGATCTATTTGAAGATAGTATTTCCATAGGGGAACAAGAAATACCATTATTGAATAACTCGAACAGCACCACTAGTCCATCTAGTATTGTTTCACCAGAATTTGACGGAATCGACGATTTAAAGAATTATTTGGCCAATTATCAAGAAGAAAATAGTAAAACTTCAAAAATTTCACCATTATTTCATCTGTCAGATAGAGGTTAGTTTTTCAATTAAAAAATTGTGATCTATATCTTTTAATTTTTACTACTGTTTTTTATCTTATTCTTATTATAAATATGAAAGATTGGATAAATAAATGAATGAATGTTCCTTATTCACTTAAGGTATGAAATTAAATTTGGTAAAAAATTTTCCTGTTTTTTATGTTTTTAACAGAGCTAGGAATTTTTATATATTTTCGGGTCCAGAAAATGCACAAAATAATTATTACATTTTTTTCTCTATTGAACAATTTTTATAAAATGGGTTCTGTATTCAGTATTGAAGCTATAGTAGTAATTTTCTTTTATACAACACGCTTTTCTGATTTAGCTTTCAGTCTTGTAATAAACTTACTATCTTGTTGATAACCTATCACAACTTCTAGTAAAATATTAACTTCGACCAATGTTATGGTTATAAGAAATATCTCCCAACATTTTCTCCATTTTTCTTCCAATATTAATTTGACGTTTGGTTTAATACCAACAATGAAATCTAAATGTTACCATTTAAAGAAGCATTTTATTTAATTTTCCTCCGTCTAAGACTCTTCATTGTTTAGAAATCTCAAACTATTGTATCTTTCCTTTGTCTTTCATTTATTCTATTCTATTCTTCTGGGGTGCGTTTCATGCATGTACTGGAGCTCTAGGCTCATTGTACCCCCTGAAGTAATCATACCAGGTTCGTTTCCTTCATGTATTCTAGAACGTCCCTGATATTCGCTTTCACGATTTCCTCTGGCTCAGGAAACTGAATGCCAAAGTGTCTCTGTCTAAGCCACTTAAGGCTCGGACAGTGACATATTACGTGAAGAGGAGTTTCGTCTTCCTCACCACATTTTCTGCATAATGGGTCCTCAGCGAGTCCTATTATGTTCATGTGTTTTCGGAGATGGCAGTGTCCTGTAAGCAGTCCCACTGCCTTTCTCAATTGGGTTCTACTTAGGCTGAGTAGTTCTGTAGTTTTCTCCCTGGATGGACCTGTTATGAATAATCTGGATTGCCTGAGTCCAGGCAGTTCCATCCAGAGTTTCTTATGTTGTTCCCTTAGTCGTTCCTCTATTGTTTCCCTTACATGTTGGTATGAGACCCCACATGTGGGAAGAGGTCCGATCAGGGTTCCTTCTGAAGCTTCCCTGGCTAGGAGGTCAGCTTTTTCATTTCCAAGAATCCCTGTGTGTCCTGGTACCCATTCAAGGATAACCTTGTGGCGTTGTGCCAGTTCAGCTACAGTTCCTTGGCAGTGCTTCACTGTTCGTGACGCAGTGTGTACGCTCTCTATTGCTTTGAGAGCTGCTTGGCTATCACTTCTGATCCTGACAGTCCTGTTAGGGACTGTCTCGTTCAGGATGATTTCCGAGCATGTGTTGATGGCAACCACTTCAGCTTGCAGGATAGTCTCTACTGAACCCAGGTTGAGACTATACGTCTTCCCTGTATTTTCATTGTAGATTCCAATCCCAGTGCTGGTGCTTGTTTTGGATCCGTCTGTGTACCAAACGGATTCATGTTGTTTCCTAGTCTTGGTACGAGCTTCGTCCCTATCCGGAATATGAACCGTATATGGTTTGGAAAGGTCGTAGCAGATAGGTATTCTATCTGAGGGCATGCTCAGTAATTGATTATGTTCAATCTCTTTCGAGATTGTGAAATGGTACCTAGGGATCGCCCTGCCCCATTCGTTGTTTATTTTCAGCCTGTAAGCAGCTGCCAGTGCTTCCCTTTCCACAATAAGATGTAGTGGAGTTAGTCTCAGCATAACTTCCTGAGCCGCCGTAGGCGTTGTTCTCATTGCCCCGGTTATGGCTAGACAGGATACTCTCTGTACCCTGCCTAGCGAGATGCTACTGAGCATCTCGCTTTATGCCACCACACAACAGAACACTACCCTAGTATAAAGACAGTGCATCATACTAGGTTTAAGCCCTCACGTATTGCCCACAGCTCTTCTGCATGCCCAGAGAGCTCTTAGGCCTTTATCTGTTGTGTTTCTAATGTGGTTGGAAAGGGTTAGTTTGCTATCTAGGGTTACCCCTAGGTATTTGACTTCCCCTTTAAACTTTAGCGTTTGGCCCCACATACGAAGTTCCCTCAAGTCAAGGTTCCTTCTGAGGGTGAACGCTATCACGGTAGTTTTTGCCGGATTAGTTGACAATCCCTCTTGTCTGCACCATTTTTCGGTAATCCTCAGTGCCAGCTGCATTCTCTCGGACACAGTGGCCCCGAATCTACCGTTTACAACTATGCTGACGTCATCAGCAAAGGCTTGGGCAATATTGGGCATAGATACCCTCGTCATTGAGTCTACAAAGGAGCTCGTCAACCACCAGGTTCCACAGAAGAGGAGATAACACCCCTCCTTGCGGACACCCCTTAGTGGCTGAGACCATCCTCGTCTCCCCAAAGAGCGTACCTATTATTGTTCTTTCCCGTAGCATATTACCAGTCCATCTTACAATGTCCTGTTCTATGCCACGGTTCTGCATGGTCCTAAGTATGGAATCGAAGGAGGCAACATTAAATGCCCCTTCAATATCCAGAAACGTACCTAGGGCTATCTCTTTATTTAAGAGTGCCTGCTCCGCTTTCAGGAGCAGCTTGTGTACCGCGACTTCGCAGGACACCCCACTCTTATACGCAAACTGGTTTCGATGCAGAGGTTTTACCCTCAAAGCACCGTCCCGTAGGTACCTGTCCACCAGTTTTTCTAAAGTTTTAAGAAAAAAGGAGGTCAGGCTGATAGGTCTGAAGGAGCCCGTCTCAGCATACGTGGCCTTACCAGGCTTCGGTATGAAGACTACTCTTCCAGACCTCCAGTTCATAGGGATATAGCTCAGTGCCAAGCTAGCCCTGAGTAGTCGGCACATTGGTCCCTCGATGATTTCCCTGCCCTGTTGCAACAGTGCCGGGAAAATACCGTCTGGTCCCGCAGCTTTGTATGGGTGAAAGGATTTTATCGCCCATGCAAGTCTGGTTCTGTTCACGATTTTGTTGGCAAGGGCCCAGCTGTCCTTGGATGCCCTCCTACGGAGTGCCCCTGAACAGATGTGCCCCTGCTCCGTGACAGGTTCACATCCCGGGAAGTGTGATTTTAGAAGAAGATCTAAAGTCTCCTCACCGGTCGTTGTGTATTCCCCTTTTTCCCTTTGTCCCTACAATGTGTAACCAGTTCTCTCACCTCTTTGGAAGGAGGGGACCTGATTGGTCGTAAGGTAGGTATGCCGAGCCAATAACAATCTGCCTCGACATGTTATTTCTTTTAATCTTGACTGTAATTGCCACTAGGTCTCCTGTGCACAGGTCCCATTGTGGAAAAACATCAAGATTTCTTTTGGCTACTATGCATGCCCGAGGGTGGCCATTCGTCGAATAGATCAAGTCGTAGCCTCCCGCGCATGGTAACCCTTTGACCGCTCTCCCAACGACATAGGGTTCCTGCACAAGAGCAAGATCTATGTCTTGTTTGAGTAGACATCTCTGTAATACAGCCGTGGCTGCCTTACAGTGATGTATATTTGCTTGTAGTATTTTTACCACCTTTTCAGGTGGTGTTCGCCCGTCCGGTCTGGGCCTCTTCTGAGTCCCTGCCGGTCTCGGTTTTATGGGCTTCTCAGCCCTCTCGCCTCTTCCGCTGGTTCCTTGCCCCTCGATTGAGGTGCCGGACCCTGACGGAGTTGGTGTCAATACCGGAGCTGGCTGTCCCTCTACGGTTCCACCATCTCCGGTAAGAAGTCTTCGGGCGCGCTTCATCTTTCGACGGTGCGCTCCCGATCTTTTCGTCTTTTGTTTGGTATCCATATCTGGTCCCACGAGCAGCTAGGGAAGGGGTGGTCGCCCCTGACAGAGCCCCGCATGCCAGGGGAAGGCTAAATACAATGGGGTTTCGCCCGGTGCCCCAAGGTGACTACCAGTCGCTGCTGATCTTCTGTTCAGCCACGCATCTCCTTGGCCTGGTGTCCCACCGTGAGATTCAGGTTTTTATTGAGGTTGTCTCCTCTTGGTCCAGGTTGTTAAGCCCAGACCCCGTAACCCTGTCCGCGAGACATGATCCACAGTCGACAAGGTTACTGGTTTTTCGGTTCGGTCAATGGACCTCGCCGGCATCGTGTACCCCTGTGCAATCCCTTAGCCACGACACGACAGCTGGGAAGGGGTGGTTGGTCCGCGGTGCGACCTTAGGTACGACTCGTCCGACAATCTTGCGGGTTTTACACCGCTCATGCAAGACTCGCCGTCCGTATAGTACGCACAACCCCAGTGTTGTTCCTAGCCTGCCATGTTGCAGTGTTAGCTGCTCAAGCAGACCAGATACTTTTCTGGGGGGCCCCTATCCGCCACCTGGGGACGCGCCCGATAGGCTCCAAACCCACGGGGTCTTTCATTTAAATTGTAGGAACTATTTTCTCTTCAGTACCTCTTTAGTGTTTATTTATCAACTTGATGGATTTGAATCGAACTCGTTTCAATAGTGAAATAAATTAATGGAGTTATGTTTATTAAATTAGGGATTACTTAATTCTTGTTCACAGCACTAAAACCTAGTTCTTTGGAGAGTAAAAGGCAGAGGCTGAAGAGTGATAATAACAAAAATTTGTTAGTGCCGCCAATAAAAAGAAAACGGATAGCTTTTGCTGAAGAAGATATTATACATACTAAAAGTACCCATGAACTTATAATCAATTACACCAACCAAATACAGGGGATTTTGAAGAAAACTACAATGCATGCACCAGTTATGATAATTCCTAAAGAGCAAATGAATTTAGAATCATTGAATTATTTCAGGTTAGTTCAATTTTACTAGAAAAACTTTTATTACTAAGGCTTGGGGATATATTGAATTATTTTGTGTTTTATGAATTTACAAAATGAAAACCTTCAAAATAAAGTTTTCATGTGACTGCTAAGTGAAATGAAACAAGTGATTTTTCGCTTTTGAAACATTTTGTACATGAAAATACTTTTCTTACAGTGTTAAGCTGAACGATTATTATCTTCAAAGTAATCCTTGCATGGTGATAGAACGACTAAGTGAACAAGAAATAAATGTAGAAGAATTAGAAGAATCATTTAACAATCACGATTCTAGTGCATCGAAGACAAAAGTAGTAGACACATTCCAAGACGCAAAGACTGTTCGTATAAAGTCAGACTTGATTGCGAAGGAAACCAAAGAAGCACCCCAAACAAGAATGCCATTAAAAAACGAAAACATTTGCTGGCGAATGCACCGGAAGCTGATTCGGATGAAGAAGCTATCGGACCCGAAGGTATGGAAGAAATAATAAAAAGAGCTCGAGCCGAAGAAAACGAAATTTATATTAGTTATCCCGCTACGCTAGCAATAAGTATAGCCGAAGTTCAAGAACGACTGGAATCGCAACCGCGTACTTTTAAAACTCCTGCCGAAAAGAAAGAAATGCCTCCTCCATCCATTCCTGATTATCTTTCCGTACCAAAAATAATAACAGATCAGTACAACACCCACACTTACAACAATCCCACTATTAATTATCACATGAGTAATGTGCCATATTCTTTTTTCCTTGTACATATTTTTCACCAATTTTGTGTACTCCGGCGTTCGATGTGATCAACCAGAAAACGAAACGAAGATCAAGAAAAACAAACGAAGCAGAAGAAAACGAAGAGATTGATGTTGTTTTCCAAAGATAGTTTCTTTTTAATTTTTCAGTATTTTTTTACAATATAATTGATATTTTATTACTAAAATAAAAGTAATCAATTACTGTTTTAATTTTAATAGTTGTGAATTTTTTGAATTGTTAATTATTAAACTTATTTATTATCATTATTAAAGAAGAAAGAAGATATTGAAGAAAGAAGACCCAAACATCACGTAAAAAACAGTTTATTAAAATTTTCATTTACTAAATTCACTTTTTCATAAGTAAATATTCACAAAAGATATTCCACATCACATCTTTTTAATTTCTAATCTATTATTTTATTTTACATTATAATTGTTTGCATTTGGTATAACGTATTTTTTATTTTAACGGTAATTTGGCATATAAAGGACGAAAGAATGGAAAACGGAAGATGCAAAGTGAGTAATTTTTATTTAAACGCTTGGTACTTGTTAAAACTTGTTTTTATTGAAGATATAGTCAGTTTCTTTATCATGAATAGTAAAGTTTATAATGGCAATCTATCTTTATTATTATTATATTTCTGTAAATTAAGTAAATTGAAAGAAATATTTTGTAGTTAATGTTCTTTATAAATTTAATGTAAATTATTTAACTGATACATAAAATTTATGTAAAAACGAGTCTTAAGTTGAGATGGGCATGTCTGACTGTATTGTTCTCTTAGTTGAGATTTTAGTGAGGTGGAAATTAAAAATATATATTTCAATTCGAATCGCAGTTTCGCATCTTCAATAAAAATAAGATTGTTTAAACTAATAACAATTTAACGCCTAGGATCTCACAGCTTTTAGTTTATTTAGTAGTACTACCACCATCACTAATTTTATTAAAGTTTGAATCTAATAGTTAATTTTGTTGGTGTTGGTTTTATAAACATATAATTTAAGATATATTTTCTGCAATCATAAACTAACTATAAAACTTCTCAGTAAATGTTATATTTCATCCATATTTGTATTCTTTCATACAGGCGCTGTTCAAGACGAGCTTACGCTGTTTGTATATTGGAAACTATTTACGAGATATCCGTGTAAAGTAACTTTTCTTAAATTCTTAGCAACTTGGGAGTCAAATTTCATTTTTCCTGTTTTCCCAATAATTTTTAAAATGGAACTATTACATTCTGGAGTCTTGTGAGTATCATTTGTTTGTTGGAGAATCATCAGAAATAGGAGATATGCTAGTTTCTTATATAATTGCATATAGTAGTTTTTTAATTAAAATGTTATTGAATTACATAAAGGTATGCAAATACCAACGTTCAATAGAATTAGCAACTATGTTTTATAATAATCTTGTATTAAAACTAACTTTGAAAACTTTTAATATCCTTAAAAGACTATTATAATTAAAAATTGAGAATATTTTTAGCGCTGAAGCAATCTACGTAGCTCTTACTTATGTAGCGCAATCTTCATTTAACTCAGCAACCATAATTTCCGACTCCTTATTGATTTTAAATTTTTACTCTTACTCCTCTAATTACCTTATTCTCGAAATTAAAAAAAACTGATTTTAGAGTTACATAGAGATAATAAATCTATTCATTTCATATGGGTTAAGGCTCATATAGACATAATAAATAATGAACATGTGGATAAGCTTGCTAAAGAAAGCGTTATAAATGGTTTATCTAGTGACTATCCGTCAAATTAAAATAAAATACCATTCAGTATGGAAAGAATGTTGGTCACAGTATAAATTTACCAACCCATCAAGATATATCAGCATACAAACTGAAATTCCAAAAAATATGTGGTTTGAGCCATACAATTATGCTCGAAAATTTATCACTATGTTAACACGACTCCGATTTGGACATGCTAGCTATATCCTGCTCACCTGTATAAGATTAAAAGTATTTGAAAATGCTGCCAAAACTACTGCAATAAGAGAGGGTGATCTTGATCATATTTTTTTTTGAAGCCATACTTATGAAAATCAGTAAGAGCAGTTAATTAATTATTTACATAATACAATATCCAGGCACCTTTTAATATTCTAAGTCTATTAGCTTTAGTAAATGAAATAATTTATGATGGATTGATAATGTTCCTGTCTCGTACTAAATTATTTTTGTAGTGTCTAATTTTATTTTAATTTTGGTTTTCTCTTCAATTTAGGTTTATTTTGTTTCCTTTGCATTCCATCCCTTAAATGTTATTTCCTCCTTTCCTCGGCTCAGTGTTGTATGTCATATAAAAGTAATGTCTTGATGAGCCCCCAGACGAGAAGCGTGTATCCCTGTACTCTTCCTTTGTTGGGAGTTTGTCAAAAAGTTAAAAAATAATATTTTTCATGAAGTGTCTGGCTGATTGACAATTATTCTATGCCAAAAAAAAATCCATTAGATTCCTGTTAAGTTGAAAAAGCAGTAACTAAAGATAAAAAACGATAACTAACGAGAAAATACAATAACTAACGGGAAAACAACATTAACGATGATACAATATTTGAATGCCCACATTTAAATTCAAAATTTTCATTCACGGACTTCCTCTTCGTTTTCATTGCTTAATTTGCTACAAGATACCCAGATCGACCACGAACGTGACACATGACAATCAGTGGCGGCTCGTGGTATTTGAAAGTGGTGAGGCACAGTTTATTTTTTTTTAACAAAGTTAGAATTTAAAGTTAGTCTAGTGGTCACTCTACGTTGTGTAATAACATTTTTAAAAAAAATTATAACATTAAATTTAAAAAAATTAAAATTGTTTATAAAGCTAGGGCTATGTTATCGAACAATTTGTTCCTATAGAAATATTTATTATGCAACTGTCCAGCAAGAACCAACGTGGAGGTGTAGAGCATTCTTGCCATGGAAGGGAAGGGCGGAAAGGATGGGATTGAGAGAAATAGAGGAAAAGGGATTGGTAAAAAGATAAAGAGATATAAAATAATACATATATAGATTCTTAAATAAACTTGAAACAAATTATGAATACACTAAAAATCAAGCCTGCGTAAAATAACGAGTTGTGAAAAAATATTAACCCTAACAGAAAAACGTGCGTCCAAAAAATTAAGGTTTTTTTGTAAATTAAAGGAATTCTGCGATTTTTGTGTTCAGCAAAATGATATTTCACCTCGTCTATAAAAACGTTTGTATCTAGTGATTTTATAAAACTTTTTTCAATTGATATTTTTGCCATATCACTAAGTTGCGCCTAACATAATTTTTAATTCTTTTTAGCGCGGAGACACTTCTTTCTGTTGACGCGCTTGTCACTGGCAAAACAACAGCAATACATAATAATTTAAAAAGTTCTGGCATACAAGGTTTAAGATCATTATTATTATGAAAAAAACTTAACACATTTCATAAGGGGTTGTGCAATTTTCTATTAGGTCGTTTCCGTATAAAACAACTAATTCGCTTTTTAGTTGGCCTATATCAAAAATATTATATTGCGCCGTCAAGCTTTTTTTCATTTTTGTCTGTATGTTTGAGCCACTAATTTCGAACGCAAGTCAAATTTTTTGAATTTGGTTGATAAAAATTCAAATAAATCTTGGGCAGAACGCCCAGAACTTACATCATAACATCCCATGAACCGTTCAACAGGTTGATCATTTACAACGTAACGAAAAATTACGGATAATTGTGAATTACAGCTAATGTCGGTTGTTTAATCAACTTTCCAAGAAAAAACAAGGAATTTAAAATTTGGTATTCAATTTTCTTATTTATAACAAAAGCAATTGAATCAATAAATTCATTTTGAATAGTTTTGGATGTCCCAGAAAAAACCGATCTATTCTATTATCATTATCATGTTTTAAAAATGTTTTTAAATTTGTGTCATATTTGCTAAGAAGGATAACTAGCTCTTTAAAAACTATAATGAAACAAGCAAATGTAATGTAATATTTTAGAAAAACCACCGAGATTCACTGCTCACCGAACCGAAAAATATATTAAAAAAGTGTAAAAGTCAAATGCACTGTGCACTTTTAACCCTCAATCTGTTAATCTAAAAATAGCATGTGTCAAAAGCCGGAATAACGAACGAATATAAAAATAAATTAGACGCCCTATCCCCGAAAAACTATCGGTCAGTTTTCGTTAATTTTCGTGTCGCTTGTCGCCTATTACGGAGAGGCCTGCCTCTCTAAACACAGTTTTTACGCGCTATGTAAAGCTAGATTCGACTGTGTCGTACAGAACAATTGTAATACGCTAGACAAAGAAACCCGGAGAGGCCAGCCTCTATCCCTATAACACCTAAAGCAGAAATGAGATAGATGATCTTTATAGCGAAACGCGGGTCAAGGCAGGACCGTATTTTACTAATTTAATAATAATTTTAAATGATATAATAATGAATGCAAATAGTAAAATAATATAAATTTGTGATTTATTTAATTTGCAAATTATTGGTGAGGCACTGCCTCACCTGCCTCATAGGAGAAGCCGCCACTGATGACAATGTAACAATGTAAAGGGAATAATAAAAAATTTAATAAAATTTTTTTGCTTTAAACAAATAGTAAGGAAAGTTAGGCCTAGTGTTGATGATAATGATCATACAATTTTTTTATTATAATTTCACATACATAAAAAATTATAAGAACTTATATTGGAACTTTAGCATCTAAAGAGTCGTCTTGTTACACTTGTCTTGTTGCACTATAAGCATTGCTTGCGTGAGAACACAATCTTTCTTTGTAAGGGGATACGAATATATGCATATATTGGAATGTTAATTACAAATTTTAATTAGGGATATTTCAATTTTTAATTGTAATAGTATTTATTTATTTTCTTATTTAATTTTTATAACTAAAATTTCTTCCCTATAAATTGTTTGAGAATTAACTTCTATTGAATGAATTTACCTCTTTCCTTTATTTTAATTATTGAGTTTAAAATTTTGTGGGACTATAAAAAATATAAGGTGTTTATTTTTAATTTAAATTTATCTTGTTTTGTTTTAAACTTATTTTTGATCTACCCGGTATACATCATATACATGAGCACTCTATTACCCAGTAGTCGGTTCCAAGCTGTTTCAAAATTAATGCGATATTAAAATTTACAATACAACCCTATATATTATTAAATCTGGTATGGTTTGTTAAAACTTTTAAAAACTTCGATTTTAAAGAGTAGATCGATAATCGATTCTACACCTATTTTCTAATCGATATATTTTACCCTTATTACTATTAGAAAATTTAACATAAAATCATTCAGTTTATTTTACACATAATAATTGAGATATGTGATATGTGAATTAATAAAAAAAATTAACAGTGTCCATAATGATATAAATTTTTCTTTAAAATCACGTACCTTGAAAAATTCCTTCAATGTTGTGGTGTCGTCCCAAGAACGATAAACATTTACCAGGATTGCCTAATCGGCCTGATTTGTCCGCCAGCTGTGTGACGTCATTGCAGTCCTTCATTATAACGTTTACCATATAAATGCATGGAAATAATAGGAATTAGACAGTATTTTTATGATTTCTGAAATACTAACGTACGACTATTTGGATTTTTAAGATTAAACACTTATAATTTATAATAAATAATCCCATAAAATCGTTTTAATACTTATATTTAATTAATTTATTGAATATTATTTGGGAAATAGGTAGAGTAAAGAAAACACTATTTAGTTCTAATTCTTCTCTCGAAGATGTTTTAATTAAATTGATTGTACTAACCCTTACTTTTTGGAAGTCCATCTTATTAAGGATAATCCCTTAGGGCTAATAACATCTAGGCTTTAATATTGTTATGTCTTATTACTTCCATACTTGGTCTAGCCTTAATACTACCTAAACATCAGGTACCTAGCTACAAACAAACAAAATGTAACTTAAATGTCAATCTGACGATGCTTCATAGCGAAACAGCTGTCATTGAGTCTTTTAAAAAAGCAATTTTTAAATAAATATTGGAAGTTTTGTTAAAACGAAAAGTTTTTTATTATCCTTAAAACACTATTTAGTTCTATTTTTATTTTAAAAAATACATTCAAATAAATTTATTATTACACAAAATCATGCCTAAAACTAGTGTTTTTTGACAAACAAAGAAACAATAAACAATTTGCAGCATAATATATTACTAATACAATCCGTGAATCTTTTATGGAGCGACATAATATGTATTCTATAAAGAATTTTTAATTACAAATTTAAAATTAACAAAAAATACTACATATTAAAAAAATAGTAACTAAGTAAACTACCTCACTAAAAACGTGAAATAAAAAATGTATTCACTATTGAATATTAACGTTGACACTCAACGATACTAACCAAGCAATGTCCAGCCAAGCAGTGTAACACATGAAATTTAAAAGTCCGAACTGGAGTTTAAAAGAACAGTTTTTTAAAAATTTTACACAAAAATGCAACGTACACTAATGTATCCACAATATCTACCAGTCAAAATTTTGAATATTTTTATAATAAATCTAAAAACGACGATTGAAAACGACCTAAAATGCACTGTCAAGATAGGAAAAATACGGCCGAGGACTGCAGTGACGTCACAGGCCACCACGTGCGATCGATTTTTTGGCGAATGTACGTCTTATGGGATTAAGCAATCCTGGTAAATGTTTATCGTTCTTGGTGTCGTCCTATACTTGACACGTCACCTGGCAGAGATGATGTTCTATACAACCATTCAACATGGCGTCAAATCTTAGAACATAAAATAGTAAGGAAGTATTGCTCGTTCAAGGACAGTTGACCGGGTTAGTTATCCAAGATGGCTACCGGAAGTTACTTTTTAACAGTGGCGTCCTATATTTTTGTTAATAAAAAAATAATTTCCTTATTGAAACATCTATTATTCAGTATGGACACTAATCATTGTATATTAAAATAACCATTTTAATAAGGAAAGTAGAGGAAAGAAAATAGTATAACATTGCCTAAAAGGGGGTACTGGATTTAAGGAAATAAAACCAGTTATATACTACACATTTTCTATGAAAATTTTTCATTCTACCACTATTGGCCCTTAAATTGAATTTTGTGTACACATTTCTAATTTTTTCTACATTATTTATTTCACTTTTACATAATATAATAAATTCATGATTTTAAATATACTACACAGATGCTTTTTATAAGTTGTTTCCTACGAGGACTTTCAGATGTAGATGGTAGAGTTTCAGGAACAGGAACTGGTGAAATAGTTTCACTGCTAATAGTTATTATCTCTTCAGCATAAGGGTAATTAGTCCTTACCTGCATAGAAAAGGTATATATTAGTGAAATATATGTTTAAGTAAAATACCTGTAAATAGATTTGAGAAAAAATATAGATTTGGTAAATGTTATTAAAGAAATTTGTGGATGTAATAATTACTTACATATTTCATTCTTGCGATTTTAATTGCAGGTATAACATTTGGTACCAGTATAACAATTACTGCAGAAGTTCTATCAAATGATTGTTCTGTAAATTGTTGTGAGCATAAAAAGCTATTCTTGCCTGGACTCCAGTTTGCTTTATCCACAATATTTAACCATTTTCGTCTAATATTTTCAAACATACACAAATACATTTATTGTACAACGTTGCTTTAGAATACTCCATAGACATAAAAATAACTGACATATACAGTTATGAGATTAATCAAAAAACTGTAAATTCATGATAATTAAAATAAAATATCCTGTTTCCATTATTGATACGCCTATGTCACTTTAAATAGATAGGTTAGGGATCAATACAAAATATTAACTTAATTTAAACATAAAATGATAGTTTACATAATGTATATTTATTATAATAATAGCTACTTACCAATGAAAAGTAATTTTCTTATGGTCGTTTTTATTAGTCTTTGAGCACCCACAAGCGCTACAACTAACCATTGTCTTTAAAATTATTTACAATATATATACCACTAAAATTTTGAATTAAAAAACTTACTTATATTTAAATAAACCTATTATAAACGAAAAATGTTCTAAACTTAAATAATTAATCCAAATTTTTAACAGAAAACTAAATTTTTATAACTTGTAAACAAACTATGAGTCATAAATGGTTATCCAATATGGCCGACTTCCGTCACCAGATTTTAACATTGTAGATATAACATAGAACAAAAAATGCTTGTTTCATGGACCTTTCCTTCGCCCTCTTTAGCCATGATTTGAGAGCTAGTTCTGTTTCTCTGAACGAACCAGACGACTTTCCTTCATCAGCAGCATCTTTAATCAAATAGCATCTATTATAACTATCTATTAAATCCATCAACGCTATCCCTGTTACTATTATGTGAACCATCAACTGCTAGCAATCGCTCGAATAATGGAACTCTTTACCGGGCATACTTTAGATGTTTACTTATTTTTGATCCATTCATTCAGTACGTCGTGTGCTATATGGGAAGGGGGAACTACACTGCGTGTTTTATTTAGTGGCCCACATTCTTGCGTCTCATAAATCTAGGCCTATTATGAATTACGAATTAGGAAATTTAGGTAGAAAGGGGAACATGTGTACCTCTCTATCCCCTGGAATAGTCTAGTAGATATGTACCTACCTACATTGTACCTGGAAAAATTAGAGACTCGATAAAACTTGATAGTACCAGTCATAATTATTATTTTTGTCTAATTTTTGATACAGCTTTTATCGGCTGTATTTCAGTTAATATTTCTAGCAAAAAGTTCGTGAGAACAAAATTGTAGTTAAGAGGGGCGTCAAAAATGTGACAGCTGAAAACGGGTGACAAGCCTGAATATTGTACCCAAAATTTCAATCATTTTGTAAACAACAAATCTAAAGAACGCCTAAATTACGTATTCAAATTTTAACAGGATATAGCTTAGACCTTTCTCTAGGAGATAAGGTTTTTTTTGTTAAGTTTTATATTGTAATAAAAGAGATATTGGTGTTTGTATGTCTATTCTAATTCTCCAAATCCAAACTTCACTTAACATAACCAACCTAACCTTATTTCTCGTTTATAACGCCAAAACATATTAATTTTAATGTGTTGCTTTTAAACATATAATTGGCTATATTCGTTTATAATTGACCAGAAATTAAAAAAATGAATTTTAAAGTATATTTTCACAATTTGCATTGGTTTTTACATCGTTTATAGCATTATCCAACTGTATATGTGCAAGGAATTTAGTGTTATGAACCGTTGTTATTTCCTAAATTTCTTTTTACTTAAACACAGTTGTCTTATTTTAGTCAAATTGGTAAAAATGTGAGTTTTGAGAGACCCGATTTTTGTTTATACTTTTTTTTAATCTTTTAAGTTACCTAATCATTAGCTTATATCTTTATTTGTTAAATAACTAAACCCAACCTAAGGGATTTGCATTTATAAATTAAAACCACATGTGTAAATATTAACAGCTAAGTGTTAAACTAATTAAGGATAATAAAAAACTCTTCGTTTTAACAAAACTTCCAATATTTATTTAAAAATTGCTTTTTAAAGGCTCAATGACAGCTGTTTCGCTATGAAGCATCGTCAGATTGACATTTAAGTTACATTTTGTTTGTTTGTAGCTAGGTACCTGATGTTTAGGTAGTATTAAGGCTAGACCAAGTATGGAAGTAATAAGACATAACAATAATAAAGCCTAGATGTTATTAGCCCTAAGGGATTATCCTGGATGTATTTCCCTCTAAGATCAGTATAACTGTGCAATGATATAGAAAAACCAGGAAAAAACTATATCATGCTGATCTTTACAATAACTTAATATATTTGTGTTACAATTACGTCTTATCTATGTATAAAATGAAGACTCAATCAAAGCAAACACTTTAAAAGTGGAGAACTTCCCAGATTTATTTGTTCATTAACAACTTTAAATTGTGGATCTGCTAGATGTCTTTTTATTTCAAGTTCTTCAAGGAAATCTAAATTTTGTTTTTTATTACAAATGTGTAGTATTTGGATGTCATTGGTGTGAAAGAGTGAGGTTGGATGTTCATGTAGGTGTTTTGCATAATTTGACTTATCTGGTTGTTTTAATCTATATGCTCTTAAATGTTCGTTAAATCTTACTTCAAAATTTCTTTGTGTTTGACCTATATATACAGCATTACACTTTGGACAATTAATTTTGTAAACACCAGATTTTTTTTAATTTAGGTAATTTTGTTTTTACATTTAACAATTTTGTACCAACATTATTTTGTGTTTTAAATGATATTATTGCTGATGTTGCCGAAGATATTATTTTTGATATTTTATTGGAAATACTTCTACAATATGTAATATTTTTATAACTTTTAATTTCTTTAGTTTGTTTAGGAAATATTAGTTGTAGTGCCACTTTCTGTTCTTTTTTATTAATTAATGTATTTATCAAATGAATTGGGTAGCCATTAGATGTAGCTATTTGTTTTATGATATAAATTTCTTTATCAAAGTTAATTTTGTCCATTGGAATTGAAAATGCCCTATGTATCATAGAATTATAAGCTGCTAATTTATGTGTTATAGGATGATTTGAATTATATGGTATGGTTACATCTGTTTGTGTTGGTTTTCTGTATATTGAATAATTTAGTAAATTATTAGCTTTTTCAAATCATCCTATAACACATAAATTAGCAGCTTATAATTTGTTAGCCCCCCTAAATTCCTTAAGGGGCGCAGGTACTGTTATTCCCGATTAAGCTAGTTCAGAGTTAATAATTAGAGATAATAGTATCTCCCGTAGAGTAGGGGGGGTTCAATTATTTGTTATGGAAGAAAATATACAGATATAGTCACCCTAATGAATTTAATCTAAACAAAACCAACATCAATTAAGGTCTCTGGGTGGTACCATCCAGCTCACAAAGGGTATATAACACTAAAATTTAACCTATTATATTCTATTATAAACGTATAATAAATATATAGATAAATTAGTTAATATAAAATATAGTTGACACTTCAATGGTAACTTGAATGTGCCAAGTGCTGGATTATATCAGTTTAATGCTGTCAGTATGAATGATACAAAAGGAAAACATATGGTAATCTCTTACTTGTAGTTACTCCAGTTGCTGAAGAGGTAGCAGTTATGAGCAAGTCTAGAGAAGGAGCTCCTACTTCTAATGAGCGCTTAAACAAAGCAATCACATGCAACCAAGGTGTGCAGCAGAGATGTGTAGGTGTGTAGTGTTGTACAGTAGGAGTAAGCAGTCCCCAGTTAGTTAGTGCAGGTGCCAAAGCCAGAAGTGGAAGAATGAAGTGAAGAAAAGCAGATTTAGAAAAAAATAATAAGCAGAAGTAGGTCTTATAAAGCAGGAAGAGGTTTTTGGCCTAAAAAGAAATTTACAAATTCAATATTTTTATTTGAAATTTAAGCTTAATCCCTTATGGACTTACCGGAGGTGAAATGTGGCCAATAAGTGAGAAAGACTGGATCCAGATCCACAATTAAGTGTATTATGTAACTATTACAATGTAATGATCCTAATGTCTTCTATTATTTTTGTTTTTCTTGGCATAAAAATCCGAAATAAAATTCGAAGTTCAAGAAACCATGTGCTTCATTCAGAACAATGCCAAGAACAAAAAAAGCATGGTAAAGTGTGATTTTTATTAAAATTAAATGGTTGAATTGGCATTTCTGATTTGACTGAAGACTAGAAGAAGAGGCCTCTCTTAACCTATCGAACTTTGAAATTAAATGTTTTAATCTAAATAAACAATGTTTACCTATTTTTACTGATATTTAATAAATTATTTTGGTTGTGTGTAGTTATTTTATATTTGTGTTTAAGGTTGTGTTTCTATTTTATTAAAGAGAATGGTAAGGTATATTTTATTAACTTATATCTAAAATTATTAATTAGATGAACAATCAAAAGATTTAGATAAATTACAATTAAGGTTACAAGTAACTTTAGTACCTATAGAGAAACCTAAACAACTAAATGAATTTAAAATCAAATTTATTTTTAAAAACGAACCGTAACAAATTCTATGATACATAGGGCATTTTCAATTCCAATGGACAAAATTAACTTTGATAAAGAAATTTATATCATAAAACAAATAGCTACATCTAATGGCTACCCAATTCATTTGATAAATACATTAATTAATAAAAAAGAACAGAAAGTGGCACTACAACTAATATTTCCTAAACAAACTAAAGAAATTAAAAGTTATAAAAATATTACATATTGTAGAAGTATTTCCAATAAAATATCAAAAATAATATCTTCGGCAACATCAGCAATAATATCATTTAAAACACAAAATAATGTTGGTACAAAATTGTTAAATGTAAAAACAAAATTACCTAAATTAAAAAATTCTGGTGTTTACAAAATTAATTGTCCAAAGTGTAATGCTGTATATATAGGTCAAACACAAAGAAATTTTGAAGTAAGATTTAACGAACATTTAAGAGCATATAGATTAAAACAACCAGATAAGTCAAATTATGCAAAACACCTACATGAACATCCAACCTCACTCTTTCACACCAATGACATCCAAATACTACACATTTGTAATAAAAAACAAAATTTAGATTTCCTTGAAGAACTTGAAATAAAAAGACATCTAGCAGATCCACAATTTAAAGTTGTTAATGAACAAATAAATCTGGGAAGTTCTCCACTTTTAAAGTGTTTGCTTTGATTGAGTCTTCATTTTATACATAGATAAGACGTAATTGTAACACAAATATATTAAGTTATTGTAAAGATCAGCATGATATAGTTTTTTCCTGGTTTTTCTATATCATTGCACAGTTATACTGATCTTAGAGGGAAATACATCCAGGATAATCCCTTAGGGCTAATAACATCTAGGCTTTATTATTGTTATGTCTTATTACTTCCATACTTGGTCTAGCCTTAATACTACCTAAACATCAGGTACCTAGCTACAAACAAACAAAATGTAACTTAAATGTCAATCTGACGATGCTTCATAGCGAAACAGCTGTCATTGAGCCTTTAAAAAGGAATTTTTAAATAAATATTGGAAGTTTTGTTAAAACGAAGAGTTTTTTATTATCCTTGTTAATATTTACATAAATATGTGGTTTAAATTTATAAATGTAAATCCCTTAGATATGGGGTTTATGTTATATAAAAAATAAAGATACAATAATTAACTTAAAAGATTAAAAAAGTTTAAAGAAAAATAGGGTCTCTCAAAACTCACATTTTTAGTAAGTTGATTAAAATAAGACAAATGTGTTTAAGTAAAAAGTAATTTAGAAAATAACAACGGTTTTTTATTATCCTTAATAAGATGGACTTCCAAAAAGTAAGGGTTAGTACAATCAATTTAAGTGTTAAACTGTTTTTCTAAATAGGCATGATAATAATTTCCACAAAGTTTGGGTTTCTACATTATTTAGTTACATGTACAATATGCATATTTAGAATAGCTTTCTCTTTAGATAATGAGAAGAATTATTATTTACAGTCAAATATGTAATATTTTTATTAAAACAGTTTTACAAATTTGGGTTGGATACTGGATATGTCTGTTATCTTTATATATAGGTATATATATTACAATGATTTAATTTTTCTTTAATTTTTATGTTTGATTTATTATAGTTTATTTGTTAATATCCCACGTTGTCAATATTGTCAATTTATTATGATTTAAATTTAGTGATTATTATTATTTATAATTTTGTTTTGTTTTATTGGTTTGTCAAATGTTTTGATTGATTTTAATGAATAAATAGTATTTAATTTTATATAAAGTTAACTTGTTCTTCTGTAATTCTATGGTTGGGCGTCTTATCAAAAATTTAACTAGCTCAGACTATTTGTTTTGAAGTTTAAATTTAAAATCTGACTTTTATCAGGGTAGGATTCAAATTAAAATATTATTTAATAATTAACACACAATAAATTTAATGTCAAATATTTCAAAGAAATTTTACAAAAACTGTTAATTGGTTTTCATATGTTTAGTACAAATAAATAAATGAATAGCCTTATATGAAAAAGAATGGAGATGATACATACAAATAAAATTAATTTACAGTCACAAAATAACAAATACACAAATACTAAACCTTAACTATGACACGTACCTTTTTGTTCCGTTTTACGGATGATATATTATGTATTTTGAATTATATTTTGTTTCGCGCTTGATGTAACGCCTCTGACCCGGCTAAAATTTTAACCCTGTAACCTGCAACCGGCATTCATACGCGAGCCGTGGTCATGAAAGTATCACTTGTTTAGTTAGGTTAAATAAAGGTTATCTTCCAGTTTAACCATCCGCTAAAAATTCTCTGCGCATGTACAAAATTTGAAGTATCAAGGATAATTTTATTGGTTGATAAGGAGCGGCAAACTTTAAATCTCAAGCTGCGTTGCCATATATGTATGAATAAATCTTATGAATAAATAAAGTGAGTGAATAAACATTGGAAAGACGAAAATTATAGACATTATTTAACAGATTGCGCAACTTAGGTTATGTAATCAGTTAAATAAATCTATGAAATAATGCATGTTGAACGTACAGTATGCACATTTTGCAGATAACGTTAATTTATTATAACAAGGAGATTCAATTATAGGGCTGATTTTGGATTTAAATTTTATATGCATGTAAACATAATATGCCTTAAATAAATCAGAAGACGTAATATAATATTTTAATTATATATTATTTAATTTTAATATAATTATTTAAAATGTTTTTTCCTTATAGTTTTTACTGCATTTATTGTGGTAGTTTATATTTTTCATTAATTTAAAAAAAATAACGAATACCATGAAAACGTGAGATTTTTATATTCGCATATTACAATATATTTAATTCGAAATAACAAAGGGAAGTACCTACCTACATTATTATTCATGTTTTCAACTGCTGTTCTGAGCATCTTAATTATTACTTATGAATTTTAGCAGTAACTCTCCTTATTAATGTGCGTCTTTTTATGATCTAATTTACTAAATCAAAACTAAACTATTCGCTTTCAGGAAAAAATATTTGAACTGACAACACTGTGCGGCTGTCCCGCTGTAAATTTCAAATATTTTTGTACATGCGCAGAGAATTTTTAGCGGATGGTTAAACTGGAAGATAACCTAAATAAAATAAAGTCTTTACAGTCCACTTTACTAGTTTAACTTAATCGCTAAGAGAAAATATCCGTTCACTGGGAACGTCCAACATATGGTCATTCGATGCGAATAGTTGTAAAAAATAACAAAAACAAGTGCACGTGTTCGAAGAAATTAACGGCCGGCTCAGCGGTAGGCAGCGAATGCAAGCAGTAAAACGGTGAGTCGATTCCTTTTTATTCCACATTCCACATAAACAATTTTTTATTGATTTGTGCAAACACGTAGTGGTTAATTATTTAATAGAAATTTGATCGTAGCATTATAACAATTTGGGGTTGTATCGTCTCGTAAAGCTTATCGATATAGTAAATAGACACAACGTTGCAAATAGGTAATATTCATCGTAAACAAAAATTGCAAAATAGGATTCGGCTTAGTAATATTTTAATATAAATAAGCGTAATACATTTTAATAGTTCTTGGTTAATAATCGGGTTACTTGTAAACGGTAGCATGTCGGGAGTGTATATTAGTCGACGGGGAGTTATTGGTTCCACGACATTTAATCACGCGACACTTAATCCGCGACAGATAATCACGCGACAGATAATCACACGACACTTCATCACACGACAGATAATCACACTGCGACAGATAATCACGCGACAGATAATCATACGACATTTAATCACGTTTTTCACATAATTTTAAATAAAATACGTACCTAAGGATATTTTCTAACTAAAATAAAAATTATTCCGGAGGCCAATCCAGAACGAATTTTAATTGATTTTGAAATATCAGCAATGCAGGAGTTTCAACACGCATATCCAAACGCAAGAATTGCTGGTTGCTATTTCCATTTAAGCCAAAGCGTTTTACGAAAAATGACAGAAATCGGCATGAAAAACGAATACGAAAATAACAACGACGTTCGTATTGCAGTTCAGTGTATACCTGCCCTAGCACTGGTTCCAGAAGAAGATGTGGTAGATGCTTTTCTGTTACTTTGTGAAGATATAGATCAACTACATCCAATAATGCCAGAACTCTTGTCATATTTTGAACATACATACATCCGTGGAAGACGAAGAGCAGGACGTGAAGCTCGTTACGGTCCATGTTTATTTTCAATAAATACGTGGAATCACCATCAAAGTGCAGCTGATGGAATTGCACGGACTACAAATGCGGTAGAAGGTTGGCATTATAGCCTTCAATCTATGTTTCAATGCCATCACTCTACGCTCTGGATTTTCATGAATGGAAATACATCAGGATATTCAAAAACAAAAACTAGATTTTTTACAAGGAATTGCAGGAGCAGAAATAGTACCGAAAAAGAAATATCGCGTTTTAAAAGAAAGAATATCACGCGCCGTTAACTTATATTTGGCAGCAGACGTGCTTCAATTTTTGCGAGCAATGGCGCATTTATCCCATGAATAAAAGAAATGTAAATTTTTTCACTATTTTTATATGTGTTATATTTTTAAATAAATCTTTTTTATATATACTTTCTGCGTTTTAATAATACATAAGAAACATAAAATGCCTGTACACTAAAATCATTAATTAAAAACAAATACAGATAATTTTTTTATTATGTGCCCAATACAAAATATGAATTTCAAAATTTGAGTTTGTTTTTTATTTTTTGGCTACTGATCGTACCAGGTTCCATTGGCTCAACTTTGTATTTATTTAAAATTATGTGAAAAATGTGATTAAATGTCGTATGATTATCTGTCGCGTGATTATCTGTCGCAGTGTGATTATCTGTCGTGTGATGAAGTGTCGTGTGATTATCTGTCGCGTGATTATCTGTCGCGGATTAAGTGTCACGTGATTATCTGTCGGGTCACGGAGTTATTAGGGGACAATTAACACGATTTGCAACATTTGTTGATGCTTTCGCGGAAAATCAAATAGACGAGTTAAGGAAAGATTAATTAACATAGAGGGGCTTTTAAGTGAATTTAATTCAGTTCAATTAGAAATCGAAAATTTGGTAAAAGACGAAGTATTGTCAGATGCGCGAGATGAGTTTATAAATATGTAGCCAAAGCCAGAGCCTTGCTAGCCACCCAAACAAGGGAAACCGTGAAGTCAGTAAGCATGGGTGGAGAAACTTCTGAAGTAAGGAGTCCGGAATTAGAATTACAAAAATTCAACTTGCCTATATTTACGGGGGAATATAGCAATTGGTTTAAGTTTAAAAACACGTTCGAATCATTAATAGTTAATAACGCAAAAATTGATAATGCACAAATAGTATATTAAACAACGCATTTCATATGGAATTCTGTTATGACACGAGTTCAAGTTTAAAAACGAATCGCGAATAGATGATTTTTTTAAAGATAGAGTGTCACAACAGCCATATTAAATAATTTGTTTATAATATTTTTTATATTTTGCCCTTTTTACCATTTTTTAAATTAATTTATTATTTTTATGTAATTACGAAAATTTTTATTTTAAGAAGTATGTCGGCAGCACTGTGTAATTTATAAAATTTGACAGTTGTGACATTTAAATTATCAAATGTTAATGTTTTAAAATGAATAATATACCAATAATAATATATTATATAAGTAAAATGTTATATTCATATTCATAGATACTTTCTTAAAGAACAATATAAAATTAATAAATTGCTATTAGCCACAAATGTCATTGTCAATAGTCTTGCCTTTAGATACTTCACTCATGTCGCCAACCATTTAAAACAAAAATTTGCGTGCGTAAAAGTTACATTACGATACGCAAATGCGTTTTATAATGAAGATTTTTATAAGTGCAAAATATAAAAAATTCTATAGGTTACAGGAATGCATAAAGGGTGACGCGGAAACGGTTATTGATGGTTTAGAAGATTTTAACGTTGCTTGGGATTTGTTAAGGGAACGATACGAGGATAAACCGGGTATAGTACAAAATCATTTAAAGGATTTGTTAGATTTACCTGTCATTCAACGCGAATCGGTTATTGAGTTAAGGAAACTGGTAGATAACATTAATAAACACACAAGAGCATTAAAATCGTTAGATGAACCGGTTGATCATTGGGATAGAATGTTAATTTTACTAATGTCTCGAAAGCTAGATAAACAATCTCGTGATTTATGGGAACAAGCGCGGATAGTAAAATTTCAGGGGACTCCAAAATTCGAAAATTTTTCAAACTTCATTTTAGAAAGATGCAAAGCATTGCAAGCTAAGTTAGACGCGGAACATACATTGATGACAAAAGACAAGCACGTTGACAGGTATAATAAATCAGACAAGGGCGTTAAACACCAAAATAAAACGGCGCTTGTAGTAGCGGAGAAGGTTCTGAAATGCTTATTTTGCAAGGGACAACATTACATATATTTTTGTAGTAAATTTGTGGAACTTACGATAGATCAGCGCCGCGAGGAAATTAAAAGGTTAAAGCTGTGCTTAAATTGCCTTAGAAGTAATCATTATGTTAAAGATTGTCAGTCTAGGGGATGTAAATGGTGCAAGGGTCGTCATAACAGCTTACTTCATTCTGATAGCAATGTAAGCGTACACGTAAATAAAGAAGTTAGTCATAATACGAATATAGCGCCTGAAATGGTTACGGATATAAACTTACATTGCAGGGAGCACTCGCAAACCTTATTATCGACAGCGGTAATTTTAGTGTTGGATAAAAACGGAACATATCAAAAGGCTAGGTGTTTGTTGGACAGCGGGTCACAACCATGTTTTATGAGTAGGGCATTGGTAAAAAGGTTAGGGTTGAAAACGGAAAAGGTAGATTTACCGGTGTCAGGTTTTAATCAATTGGAAAGTTCAATCAAAGCACGGACACAATCTAAAATCAAATCGGTTTACAACAATTTTACAGCTAGTATTGATTTTTTAATTCTGGATGAAATAACTAACGCGATACCCTGTAGATCATTTGAAAAGACAAATTTAAAAATACCAGCTAATTTAAATCTGGCAGACCCAGAATTCAATGTTTCGGCAACAATCGATATATTATTGGGAGCATCTATTTTCTTCGATCTATTATGTGTGGGCCAAATAAAGCTCGGTAAAGGGTTGCCAATTTTACAAAAATCACTTTTGGGATGGATAATATCGGGACAATTACAGAACTTTCGTAATGATCGCGTAATATCGCATGTCGCTGTTACAAATAGTGAACTAGATCGAAGACTAGAATTATTTTGGCACGTAGAAACAGACACTCCGAAAAGGGTAGATTTATCCGGGGAAGAATTAGATTGTGAGCGTAAATTCGTCGATACAATTGCAAGAGACGCGGATGGTAAGTTTACAGTAACTCTGCCAACACGGGATAATTTACATAAATTAGGTGAGTCTTTAGTTATCGCGGAAAAAAGGTTTAAAGCACTCGAGCGGAAATTTAGGAAATGTCCCCAACTGAAGCAAAATTATACGGCATTTATGAAAGAATATGAGAGTCTGGGTCACATGACTAAAATAAGTAAAGAAGAACTGGAACAGGGGAGTTCAGTACAAACTACTAATAAAATCTTTTATCTACCGCATCACGGGGTGATAAATGAAAGCAGTGAGACGACAAAGTTGCGTGTCGTATTCGACGGATCTTGCAAGTCTGATTCAAATATTTCACTTAATGATGTCCTGCAAGTGGGAGCCTTTATTCAGGACGATTTGTTTTCAATACTATGTAGATTTCGCACGCACAAAATAGTAATAACTTCTGACATCGCAAAAATGTATCGAATGATAAAGATAACAAGGTCACAACGAGACCTTCAAAGGATTTTGTGGAGAGACGATGAGAACAATGAGATAGATCATTTTAGACTAAACACTGTGACTTATGGCACAGGACCGGCTTCATTCTTAGCAATGCGTTTCAGTTAAGGAAATGGAACTCGAACAACCCGGACGTTTTAGACGGACTGTCAACAGACAAAGTCGAAAGAGAAACTCATTTTTTAAAGGATAGTCATTTATCAAAAACTTTGGGCATATTATGGCAATCTCAAAATGATGTATTAGAATATCGAATAAATATAGTCGAAGGTAACGGGAAGGTAACAAAGCGTTCTATTTTATCAACAATCGCAAAAATATTTGATATTCTAGGACTAATCGGACCAGTAATAGTTAAGGCGAAGCTATTCATGCAGAGATTATGGCAACTAAAGGTTGGATGGGATGAGTCACTCCCCATCGAAATAGTCACTACTTGGAAAGACTTCGAAAGCCAATTACCATATTTAAACGCCTTACAAATTCCTCGCCAAATCGGGATCGGAGACTGGGTTCTCAGATGCTTCTGAGAAGGCTTACGGAGCATGTATATATGTGAAAACAACAGAAAACGATAAGGTAACAATAAGATTGGTTTGCGCAAAATCAAGGGTAGCGCCTTTGAAACCGATAACACTACCTCGCTTGGAACTATGCGGAGCGGTATTATTAGCAAATTTGATGAAACGAGTTATAGAGTCACTAAACAAGCCTGTTATTAAAGCCAAATTGTTGGAAACAATTCGTAAGCAATCGAGTTAATCAAATTCAAGCTATCACTGACATTAAAAATTGGCGGCATGTTGGGTCGAAACAAAACCCGGCTGACATAATTTCTCGCGGTATTATGCCAAAAAACTTAGAACATGAAACTTTATGGTGGAATGGACCTAAATTTTTATATGAAACCTCAAGTTATGAACTGGTCCATCCAAAAATAGAAATTAAAGACTTACCAGAAATCAAAAGGAAAAAGGAGGTTGGATTAACGGTAACTCATTCTTCTTTTAAAATAATTGGGAATTACTCCAACACTTTTATTATAAAGTTTGTTCTCTAAAAATTGCTACTGTCTAAATGGAATGGCACGAAAAATTCGGATCGGCTTCTCCTCGTCTGCCTTCGGAACAGTTATACCACAATATGGCGGCTAAGGACCAGTTGCAGAAAGAATGCTCAAATTTAATCTTTCAAATTCTTTTGGAATCAGTCTCTGATTTGATAAATTTATTACTTTGGTAAGTAATTTAATAATGGTTGATTACTTTACTGTATGTATTTTTAATGTTACATGTATTAATTTAACATAAACAGCTTTTAATTAATGCAAAAAAATTTCTTCTAGTTAGTAATCAATTAATACATACGATGTTAATTGCTCTGCTACCAAAATCAAAAGAGAGTGAATCATCGATTTTCCGGCCTTTTTATAGGCTTCCAGGAAAAATGACAAGTATGACATCAAAAAACGAAATTCCATTGTTTAAATGCAAAATTCTAACCAAAATTCTTGAATATGAAGGTAATGAAATTATTAAACTAATAGTATCTTTGTTAACTTATAGTGAGATCTCATCCTTATATTTACCAAAAAAAAATTATTTCGTTAATTAAATAGACTTTTTCCTTGTAAATTTATTATTAAAAAATAGGCCGTTTGCTGGAGCTGTCATATTTTCTAGACTTTAAAATTTGAAATATGTAGTAACTGGTTACTATTAGGTAGAGACCAGAGTGAGGGAAGTGCCAAGAAGTAACTTTACTATATATTGTTAGTTCTATGGTCATTAGACATTGTTAGTTCTATGGTTACTATCTGCTTTAGATCTATGGTTATCTCAATTGTCAATTGTTCATTTGTTAGTATGTATGTATTGTATTGTGTTTTGTTTTGTGCTGTTTTTAAGTAAATCTTTGACCATTTATGAGCATCCATTTTATTTGTGTACTAAGAACCACAACAGTATCAGAAGTGGGATAAAGTCCAGCCATTCAGATTGATATTTTATTAAAAAAAGTTATCTACAGAATTTCGTATATTAGCTAACCTCAAAAGCTGCACGTTCAATAAAAATGAGTCAAAAGCATAATGACCACAGTTTGGAAAATTTCGAAAAGTTTTGTGAGCAAGCCACCGCTCAACCGCTAAATAATTCCAAGACTGCGCCAGAAGTTTCGACTCTTATGAATACTGTAACGGCGCTCCTGCAACAGAACGCAGAAATGTTACGTCTCTTACAAATTGGGAAAGATCGAGATAGAGATGAACCCTGCGAAGCAAGAAATATTAGTTTAATGCCCGACTTGACAAAAACCGTAGGTATTTTTGATGGAAGTGGTGGTCCGTCAGTAGCCAAGCAGTGGATACAGCATCTGGAGACTTCTGCAAATTTGCATCATTGGCCAGATGGATTTGTATTTGAGGTAGCAGTCACAAACTTAAAAAGCTCTGCTGAATTTTGGTACAAGGGACGCCAACGGGAGCTGACTAACTGGAATATGTTTAAAACCGCATTTAATAGAACTTTTATATTCGAGATGAATCAGGTTGAAAGTTGGACCAGGATGCAAGAGAGAGTACAAGCACCAAAGGAAGAGGTAACTAACTATTTTCATGAAAAAAACTATTTATGCAAGCAACTAAATTTGAGTTTTCAAGAAACCAAAGAACAGCTAGTGATAGGGCTAGTGTCAAGACAACTGACTAGTTTTTTAATCTCAAAAACACACAATGATGAAGATGAACTGTACAGAGACATTATTATGTTTGAAAGAATAGAAGAAACTAGAAAGAGAAGAGAGAGGTCAGACAAAGACAACAGAAACACATCTAACAAAAGCAACCCCATAAAATTGTTTGAGAGGCCAACACAGAATGATATTAGATGCTTCAATTGCAGTGATAGAGGACATACCTCTGCTACATGTCCAAAACCCAGACGAGAAAAAGGTTCTTGTTTTGAGTGTGGATCAACACTTCACAAAATTGCAGATTGTCCGAGAAGGGTCAAACAAGAAGTTAAGAAAAGGAATATGGAAGTGAATACCCATTTGGTTGAAGGCCCAACAAACGCAAGTATTACTATTCCATCATACAGGGTAAAAATTGAAATTAATGTTAATAATTGTTTTATAAATATTTGCCCAATAATTGATACAGGTAGCCCTATATCATTGATATCTAAAAATTTAGTGCCTGATATTTTTATTAAACAAAATCATGTAAATCAGAACTTTCAAGGCATAAATCAGTCAATGCTTAACATTTTAGGTAAATTTTCCACTACCATTGTCTTGCTGGGAGAATACATTGATTTAACTTTTTATGTAGTACCCCAAAACACCATGTCATCAGATTGTCTCTTAGGGAGAGATTTTATAGCCACAAATAAATTTAAAATCACATTTGGTGAAACAGTTTCATTTGAAAAGTTAGAAACAATTGAGTCAAACATTTGCTCTGAGGGTGAAAATGATATTTTTAATATATCCCTTGTAGATGATGCTAAAAGACAAGAGAAATTTATTAATATCAATCCTGATTTAGATTCAGACAGCAAACAAATCATATCAAAAACTATTCTTGATAACTATCTGAATTGTGTTAAACCTATAAATCCTGAAACTGATTTTGAAATGAAAATTGTAGTACAACCAAATCATACACCTTTTTATTTTCGACCACGACGTTTATCATTCTATGAGAAAACTGAAGTAAATAACATTATTGCTGATTTGTTAGGGAAAAATATTATTCGTAAGAGCAACTCTGAGTACAGCTCACCAATAGTTTTGGTAAAAAAAAAGCCTGCTGGCCTGCGAATGTGTATTGATTTTAGGGCATTGAATAAAATCACCATAAGAGATAATTTTCCTTTGCCACTTATAGACGATTTACTTGATAAATTAAAAAACAAATATTTTTTCACTAAATTAGACCTTAAAGATGCCTTTCATCACATTAAAATGAGCGAAGATTCTGTAAAATATACTTCTTTTGTAGTACCAAACGGTCAGTATGAACATTTGAGAATGGCTTTTGGTTTGAAGAACAGCCCGGCTACTTTCATGCGCTATATTAATTATATTTTTCAGGATTTAATCGAACAAGAGTTAATCTGCATATACATAGATGATATATTAATTGCTACCAAAACTGTTCAAGAAAACATTGACATTTTAAATTTAGTATTTTCTCGATTAGTCAACAACCTTTTAGAATTAAAACTAGAGAAGTGTAGCTTTATGTATACTCAAATTGAGTTTTTGGGCTATACTATCAACAAGTTTGGTATTGCTCCCAATAAATCAAATATAGAAGCTATATCAGATTACCCAGTACCAAAAAACTTTAAAGATGTGCAACGTTTTCTTGGACTGGCCTCATATTTTAGAAGGTTTATATATAATTTTGCACTTAAAGCTAAGCCTCTATACGACCTGCTTAAAAAAGAATCTATTTTCCTTTTCGATGCAGAGAAACTGAATTCTTTTGAAACCTTAAAAACCCTACTAATTGAAAAACCTGTTTTAGCCATATACAACCCGAAGGCTGAAACACAATTACATTGTGATGCATCATCACATGGCTTTGGGTCCATTTTGCTTCAACGTCAGTCTGACAAGTTATTTCACCCAGTGGTTTATTTCAGTAAACGAACTTCCACCACCGAGTCAAAGTATCATAGTTATGAACTTGAGTTATTAGCAATAGTTTATTCACTACAACGTTTTCGTGTATACTTACAAGGTATTGAATTTAAAATATTTACTGATTGCAATAGTATTAAACTGGCCTTACAAAAAAAAGAGATTAATCCTAGAATTCTTAGGTGGTCTTTAGAATTACAACAGTTTTCCTACACAATTGAGCACAGGTCAAATAAACACATGCAACATGCTGATGCATTAAGTAGGAAAGATATTTTAATAATAGAAGACAATTCATTTGAACGAGTACTCAGTATTAAACAGGATCAAGATAAAGAAATTTGTGAAATCAGAGATAATTTAGAAAAATGTGAAAGTAAATTATATCAGTTGAGAGATGGATTAGTTTTTAGAAAGGTGGATAAAAAACTTCTGTTTTATGTTCCAAAGTGCATGGAATCAAATATAATTCATTTTTACCATGATGACATAGGGCATGTTGGTATTAACAAATGTTGTGAATTAATTACTAGATCTTATTGGTTTCCGGAACTCAAAAACAAAGTTAAAACATACATTTCAAATTGCTTGAAGTGCATCAGCTACTCTCCAAGCACTGGCAGGGTACAGGGATTTTTAAACAATATACCAAAGGGTAATGTACCATTTCACACTTTACATCTAGATCATTATGGGCCTTTGGGCAAAACACAATTTAGGCACAAATTTATTCTAGTTACCATAGACTCATTCACAAAATTTGTAAAACTTTACCCCTGCACCACGACCGAAAGTAAACATGTTATTAAACATTTACAAAGCTACTTTGCCCATTACAGCAAACCATTACGCATAATTTGTGATCGAGGAAGTTGTTTTACTTCACTAGAATTCATAGATTTTTTATATGACTTGAACGTTGAGCTAGTGCTATTAGCTACAGGTATGCCACAGGCAAATGGTCAGGTTGAGGTGATAAACAAGTCCATTAACAATATGTGTTCTAAACTAGTAGATGACCCAAACAAATGGGATAAAGTTTTAGCAGAAATTGAATTTGCCATAAACAATACAGTTAATCGCTCTATAGGACAAACCCCTAGCATGCTATTATTTGGAGTTCATCAAAGGGGTAAAATTCATGATAACTTGAGGTTGTTTTTAGAAAGCAAAGAAGAACTACCTATTAGAGATTTAGCAAGCTTACGTGAAGAAGCTTCTCAAAATATTATGAAATCCCAAGAAGCTAACAAATTGTATTTTGACAAAAAACGAAGAGCTCCTTATGAGTATAAAGTAGGGGATTATGTTATGATTTTTAATCATGATACTACCCCAGGAGTAAATAAAAAACTAATCCCAAAATATAAAGGCCCTTATATTATAAAAGCTGTCTTGGACCATGACAGATATGTTGTAGGTGACATAGACGGTTTCCAAGTAACTCAAATACCTTATGAAGGAGTTGTACCTCCCTCCAGAATAAAATTGTGGCATCAAGAATAGGGTGAAGTAGAATAAAGACAAAATATTACATATTTGTATTACATATTTTAAAAAATGGCTCATTAGAAATAGTTAACATGCTTGTGTTGTGCCAGGAAAGTTTTGATATTAATTTTGTTCAAATTTTATTTTGGTATTAGTGCCATTTGACACAAGTATTTTGTAAAATTTTGTACACTGAGAAACATCACACTGTATTTTGTACATTTGACTACAACTTAGTGTATTGTATCACTTATGTTTAATTAGGAATTATTATGACCTTATGTTTATTTCGGATATTATGCTCATTGTTCTTATAATTATGCTCATTGTTCTTATGATTATGCTTATTGTCCTTATGATTGTGCTAAGGAATTATTGTAACTTTATGGTTATTGTCACGCATTGTTTATTGTGCTTATGATCATGTTTTTGTTCAGTAAGGGATTATTATAATTCCATTATTTGTTTTCTCATTCCTGAGGATTGTAATGTTTTTAGGAACCTGTTGGAAGTATCATTTTATTATATACATGAATGTTAAGTTGAAATATTAAAAAAAAAAATAGAAAAAATTGCAGCTGTGGATTGAGGGCAATCCGTTTTGTCAGGAAGGCCGAACTGTAATAACTGGTTACTATTAGGTAGAGACCAGAGTGAGGGAAGTGCCAAGAAGTAACTTTACTATATATTGTTAGTTCTATGGTCATTAGACATTGTTAGTTCTATGGTTACTATCTGCTTTAGATCTATGGTTATCTCAATTGTCAATTGTTCATTTGTTAGTATGTATGTATTGTATTGTGTTTTGTTTTGTTTTGTGCTGTTTTTAAGTAAATCTTTGACCATTTATGAGCATCCATTTTATTTGTGTACTAAGAACCACAACAAATAAAACTATCAATTATACTTAAAATTACTATAAATCAATTAAACTAATCCTATCTTAACTAAAAATTACTATTTTTAAACCCTAACAACTAAAATTTAAACTTTTAAAAGATTTTGTTATTTATTGTATCTCTTACACATTATATAAGATAAAAGTCTCTGTGTTAACAAAGATTAACATTTTAAAATTTATATAAACACCTTACTCACTTATCCTACATACATTTTGTTACATAAAATGTCCTTTGTTAATGTTTATAAACTAAGTTTTTCAATAGTTTTTTTTACTGTGCACTCTTTGAGTGTTCTATTAAAAAAATATGTGATTAAGACCAACACTATTGATATGAGAATTAGTTTACTATTTTTCACCACACCTGCTACATGTTTTTAATTGTTCTTGGGTCTTTTTAAGGTACTCATGTATATTTGTTTGTACAATATCGAAGACTATAATTTGTCTTTTTATAATTTTGTAAGTACTTCCTTTTTATAATATTAATTTAAATAGGTACTTTACTAACTAAAATTACATGTTGATTTCTTAAACATGTGAAAACCATTAATACTTTTGATTTTTATTTTCTTTTTATTGTTTCAGATTAAACTTAGAATTTTAAAAGAGAACTAGGACAAAAAAAATTGTTATGTAAAAGTGTACTTATTATGGATTGGAAATATTTAATTGTTATAAAATAGCAAAATATGGATCCTATTCAATATACATTACATTCTTTGTTTATTTTAAATGTATGTCTTGTGAAAATTATAAACTTGGAAACTTTAGATGTACAAAAGAAAAAGTAAATGCTGATTCTATAAAACTTATTAATATATCCTTTTATTGTAAATTATATATTAAATTATTATTATTATTATATATTAAACCAGAAATTTTTGGGGTATACGGCAATGTGTTTTAAGAAAACTCTTTTACTTGTTTTCCAAGCTTTCGAAATATATTTTTCCTACGACCACATATGAAAGTGCTAGATTGCACACTTATTTGTACTTAAGAAAGTAGCTAATATCAATACACGTATTGAAAAGTAAATATCAATACACGTATTGAAAAGTAAAAAAATATAGTTCTATGATCTGTGAAATTTATCAATAGTAAAAACACATAAATGTCAAAGCAAGGACCATTTAAAATTTTTTTAAATCTTCCTTGTGTCAAATATTGTATTGTAATTGCCAATACAAATTTTTCTGTATGAAGTAAGAATAAAGAAAAGAGCTTCTTATAGGTTTTTAAATTTTTAAAAAATAAACATATTTTTATTCAGTATTATTATTTTTATAAAAACACTTTTAGAAAGAAGAACAGTTTATTCTTCTTTTTTATATTGTGTTTATGTTCCGTGCATGTGTCGAATGTGGATTTTTGAAGTTATGTTTGTGTTTCTGTTCACAATTATCTTTGTGTCTATTATTATTACATTACTTTTCAATTAATTTCACCGACTGACCATTTTACTTTTAATTTTTATAGAGCCCACAAAAAAAATTAAAATGTCATTTAGCTAATAAAGAATTTTGATGTGAATTCCTGAGAAAGGTGGTTATTTGATTTTAATTAATTATATTTCCATGCAATATATAAACTCGTTTAAATCCTAATTTTTAACATGACTAACAATTAAAATAAATTTTATAAATAAATTTAAAATATTTATTATAATAAGAAATATTGGGGTCGTAGGAAAAATCGTGTACACAACGTGTTGGAAAGTGTATCTCTTGCACTCGTTACGTTTCCGCACTCGCCACTACGCGGCTCGTGCTAAACTTCACTCGTGCGTAATACTTCACTTTCCACACTCGTTATGTAATATACTATATTTCATTATCAAGGAATAAGCACGAGTATAAACAAAATTGGTGTTAAAAAATGGTAAATAGAACATAAAAAACTATTTTAACTTTAATTTGGAATTTAAAAAATTTTATTTTTTATTTTATTTTTTATATTTCTGGTTTAATACCTATCAGTCGGCAAAGAACATAAATTTAATTATATATATATATATATATATATATATATATATTTCGAAAGCTTGGAAAACAAGTAAAAGAGTTTTCTTGAAAACATTGCCGTTTACCCCAATAACTCTGGTATAATACCTATTAGTCGGCAAAGCACCTAAATTTAATTATATATATATATATATATGTTGAGACGAAGTTTTATTATCATAAAAAATTTATTCATTAAAGAAAATATTAATTTCAATAAGAATGTGTATTATGATGATTAAATCAAAAACAAAATCGTTATTAAGTCAATTAAAAGCAAAATAAATAATAAAAAAGTAATCACATTACATAAAAATAATCAAAATCACCATTAAAAAAATAAATAATAATGAAAATATAATTCTAAATGTAAAATAAAACAAACGAACAAATTATAAATTTTTGTAAAATATTTTTCTGTTAAATATATAAAAGGATTTTCAAAGATCTACAAAAGTGTATAAAAAGTTCTTCTACGAATAACACCTGTGCATATGTGTGACGTTAAATTATCAGAACTACGACTGCTCGTACACAACAACAACATCGCGTGTTTGAAATGTTTAGTTTCCATGAACTCCAAAACTTTAGAAGTGCACCTGTGCCTGTGTGACGTCAAATTATCAGAACTACGAGTGCTTGTACACACCATCGCGTGTTTGAAATGTTTAGTTTCCTCGAACTCCAAGAGCATAGAATAGCAGCTGCACGTTGTGACGTATGAGTTACTCGGAAGTATATCGGTCGAATTTATGACTTCAAGCCTCAGTGTAAATATAATTTGAGAGCTTTTCCGACCATAATAAATTATATAAAAATTATTGAACATTAAAAATGATTATTGTATATATTATGTAAAAAAATTGTTTGTAAAATATAAGTAGTTAGTTAGAAATAAGCAAATTAAGAAATAGTTCCTTCTGATTGGTTCTCGTGGAGTTTTTAAATGAAGCATTTTTATTGGTCAGAGAATAATGAGAGAGGGATCTCAGTCTTTACGTAAAAGAACCAGTCAGAAAGAATAAAAAGGAGATTCAAGCCTAATTTTAAGAGAGTCAAGACCCTTTATACAAATATTCAAGTCTCGTTTTAAACTTTCAACAAACATTTAATATTTAATTTTAAAAAAACAACTTTCACAACTCAACACTCAAGTTTAATTTAAAAAAATTTAAAAAAGATTCAAGACTCATTTTCAAAACATTCAACAACAGTTATAAAAATATTCAACTCGTAATTTACATTTTTAAAAAAGACTTTGATTAGTCATAAATTTTATTAACTTTATAAGCATCCTTCGACTTTGAATAGAAAATAAGTTTGTTGAATCAAGCAGAATCACTTTATAATATAATAGTTCCAAATGTAATTTTAATGATACAAAAGTTAGTATCAAATTAATATAAGAAGCTTGACTTACCTTATATCAGAAATAATCCTAGTATAAAACTTTGTAACACACCACTTGTAAAAAGGGAGTCTTATCAACCAGTAAATTGTATAAAAAAATCCACAAGTAAACAATAATAAATTCTACATCGTAAGAGTTTCTGTCTTTAATTAAACCATTGGAAGTTCTACATCCCACGTGCTCACCAGAAGAGAAGATAGACCACCAGTTCCAGCGACACCTACATGTGAATGGCGAACACTCGAGAGACAAAGTTAAAAAAGGTACCGTTATTTGATTTGTATTAAGTGTGCGTATAAACTGTTTTAAAGCGATAATAATTATTAGCCGCTAGAGAACATTTATACTACTTTATTGTAAAGATTTTTGAATTTCATTTTGATAGAAAATTTATAATTTGTTTGAGCGTAAATCTGTGGTGAAACCTGTACGACCTGAGATATAATTTTTCGATTAACGATAGTGTCTATTTTCAAGAAACATTTAATTTTATTTGAGTTAGTCATCATTATACAACATATTATTTAAGGGGCTAAAAAACATTATTATTGTAGTAAAAAACTTCAACAATTACGTCAAATCAAATAAAAACAAACCACTAATAATATCATGCCACAATTAACGTGAATTTACTAAAATAACATTCAATCATCAGAAAAATTAAAATAGGTAATAAAACAAAAAAGAAAACATAAGAACCCAACAACAATAAAATAATAAAATCATAATAACTTGGCGACCAACGTATCGGGCTCGATTAAAATCACAGATTTTAATAGTTTAAATAACAAAAAAATATATCAATAAACATTACATTAAAATTTATTTAAAAATAAAAATACTAATAGATTATTGTAACTGTAATTAACATATAAAATAAATATTTCTAACATTTTATTATAAATATAAAAAGTCGAAACATAATGTCTGATAAAGAGGAAGTTAATTTTGATGCATGGAAGGTAGAAGAACTCAGACAAGAATTGAGAAACAGAGATTTGGACGACAGAGGAACCAAACAAATTCTAATTAACAGATTAAAAAGTCAAGAATTAATAGACTACAATGCTGAAGAACCAGAAGAAAGGGGGGAACAAGAAGATGAACCTCAACAAAAAGATGGTACTTCTTCACAAACTGGAGGAAATGTCACATTGGCAGATTTGATGAGCATCATCCTAGCCAATTCAGAACAAATAGCGAAAAAACTAGAAGCCAACTCGGAAGAGATGACAAGAAAATTAGAAGCTAACTCTGAAGAAATGAAAAAACAAAATAGACAAAATTCTGAGGAAATAACGAGAAAATTGAATGAAATAACGGAAAAATTGGACAAGAAAGTAGAAAATCAAGAGAAAAAGATTAAAGTAATTGAGGAAAAACAAGAATTTTTAAATAAACAAGTACAAAATATAGATAAAAGAACAAGCGAAAACAATCTGAAATTAAACTCAAGAATATCAGAAATGGAAGATAACGTGAAAAGAGGAATACAAATAAATTTGGACATAGCCGAACAGGAAAACAGAAAAACAGAGAGACAATTAAGAAAAGAAATAGAAGAAAAATTAAATACAAATGTAAACGTGGGAAACAGTGAAGAAATCAAGAAATTAAAGGAGGAACTCGAAAAGAAAATAAAACAAGTGAATCAAAAATATTTCTGAATTATCAGACAATCGCGTAACACCTGACTTGGGTTTTCAAATTCTAAATATAGGGGAAGTTTGAAGAAAGTTCGAAATTTTGTGGGGATTATAGGAAGTTACATCCTATAAATTATTTACATTCAATTAAAAATAAATACTATAAAATTAAAAATTTACAAGACTTTAAAGAATTTATCAGGTCAAGTTTAACAGGCAATGCACTATTGTGGTGGAATTGCAAAGAAATGTTTGTAGATTCATTTGAAACCTTTGAAAAGGTATTTCTAGATACTTTCTGGTCAGAATTACAACAGAGTAAAGTCAGGGAAAGATTGTATTTTGGCAAATTTGATAATACAAAGAATAATCAATCCAACTATGTTTTACAACTCTATGCTACTTGTCAATATTTAACTCCTCCTATACCAGAGGCAGAAATTGTAATGTTTTTATCAAGACATTTTAAACCTGAAATATCTGAGATAATTGCAGTACAAAATATTAATAAATTTGATCATTAAATAACATATCTACAGAGAATTGAAAGAAATTTAAGTAATAGTATCAACAATCAGAATAGAGATAATGTAAGAAACTTTAATAACAATGATAGAAGTTTTAATAGGCAAAGTAACGGTAACAATTTTAACAGACAAAATAATAATAATAATTTTAACAATAACTACAATAATCAAAACAGAAATCAAAATAATGAAAATAGGAACAATTACAATAATAATAGAAATTACAATAATAATCAGAACACTAGAAATTTTAACAATATTTATAATAATAGAAATTTTAATAGATTTGAACAAAATAACAATAATCGAGCAAATACAAACAATAATAATAGACAAGTAAACGCAATTAATACGAGTAACAGTAATGAGGGGATAAATGAGACAAATAATACACCGAGAGACATTGCACGTTCAGGTAATAGAACTCCTAGGGCCAGATCTCCAGTAGATGATGCCCAAACCACAAATTTTCAATAGGGGTGCACAATGTAAATAGCGCTAGATGTGACTTTGTACACCCACGTGAATTTCTAATGGACAAGGATAATCTGCATCTAGAAAATAAAGAAATAGAATTAGTATTAATTAAAGCAAATATTGATAACAATTTATTAAGCATTATAATAGATACAGGGTCTACAGTTTCTTTAATATCAGAAAATACAGTAAATAAAATCTCAATGTTCAAAAACAATATAATCAATATTCCAAAAGTAAATTTTACAGGGATAAATAATAAAAGTTTAGGATATTCTAATAAAACAGTTTTTGCTTCTTTGAATATAAATAATGTAAAATTAAATGTTCAGTTATTGATAGTCAATAAATTAAAATATGATATATTATTGGGTAACGATGAATTATCAAAGAATAAAATTATAATAAATTATATCAAAAATGCAGTAATATTTGGGGATAATGAAATAAAATTTGAGGTAATAAATGATTTAAAATTAACTAGTAATTATAATATAATTAGTATATTTGACGAGTCATTAGAAAATAGTAATAAAAATTTCTGCCAAGAAAAAATAAGTGAAATTTGTGAATCTAGTTGCAATTTAATGGTACAAGGGTGCCGAAATATATTTAATAATGTGGCCATAGATGCCGAATTAAATTCAAATAAAAATGGAAATGATAATTATTTAGAAAGGGTCTTAGATACCAAAAATAAATTAAATTATGATTATGATGAAAGGGCAATTGATGCCGATGATAGGGTTAATGAAAAGAATTTAGAGGTGATGATAAATTGCAACAAAGGATGGAAAAAAAATGAAGTTATAAAATTGGTAGAAAGATATAAAAGTTTAATTAATGATGAATCTAGAGTAGCTAAAAATTATTCCCAAAGTATTAAAGTTCAAAATATAGAGAGTTTTCAGTCAAAAAGTTATCCAATTCCCTATAAATATCAAGAAGCGGTAGATAAACATTTAAAGAAACTGTTGGCAGATGGAATTATAAGTTATAGTACTACACTCTATATTAATCCTATAGTAGTGGGTAAGAAAAAGATGATACGATGCGTTTATGTTTTAAAAAGTAGAAAATAAATTCTAATGTTTCCTAACACAAAAATTTCACGTGGTGTGTTTCATGTAAGTTCACTCAAGAAATATATTTAGTAGTTAAGTGTAAATAAATATGTAAATAAAATAAAATAGGATATAGTTTGAAGTTAAAGTAGAAAATGGAAACTTATAAAAATTTATCCGTCGATAAATTTATTACAAGTTTGGGGGAAGTTGAGACGAAGTTTTATTATCATAAAAAATTTATTCATTAAAGAAAATATTAATTTCAATAAGAATGTGTATTATGATGATTAAATCAAAAACAAAATCGTTGTTAAGTCAATTAAAAGCAAAATAAATAATAAAAAAGTAATCACATTACATAAAAATAATCAAAATCACCATTAAAAAAATAAATAATAATGAAAATATAATTCTAAATGTAAAATAAAACAAACGAACAAATTATAAATTTTTGTAAAATATTTTTCTGTTAAATATATAAAAGGATTTACAAAGATCTACAAAAGTGTATAAAAAGTTCTTCTACGAATAACACCTGTGCATATGTGTGACGTTAAATTATCAGAACTACGACTGCTCGTACACAACAACAACATCGCGTGTTTGAAATGTTTAGTTTCCATGAACTCCAAAACTTTAGAAGTGCACCTGTGCCTGTGTGACGTCAAATTATCAGAACTACGAGTGCTTGTACACACCATCGCGTGTTTGAAATGTTTAGTTTCCTCGAACTCCAAGAGCATAGAATAGCAGCTGCACGTTGTGACGTATGAGTTACTCGGAAGTATATCGGTCGAATTTATGACTTCAAGCCTCAGTGTAAATATAATTTGAGAGCTTTTCCGACCATAATAAATTATATAAAAATTATTGAACATTAAAAATGATTATTGTATATATTATGTAAAAAAATTGTTTGTAAAATATAAGTAGTTAGTTAGAAATAAGCAAATTAAGAAATAGTTCCTTCTGATTGGTTCTCGTGGAGTTTTTAAATGAAGCATTTTTATTGGTCAGAGAATAATGAGAGAGGGATCTCAGTCTTTACGTAAAAGAACCAGTCAGAAAGAATAAAAAAGGAGATTCAAGACTAATTTTATGAGAGTCAAGACCCTTTATACAAATATTCAAGTCTCGTTTTAAACTTTCAACAAACATTTAATATTTAATTTTAAAAAACAACTTTCACAACTCAACACTCAAGTTTAATTTAAAAAAGATTCAAGACTCATTTTCAAAACATTCAACAACAGTTATAAAAATATTCAACTCGTAATTTACATTTTTAAAAAGACTTTGATTAGTCATAAATTTTATTAACTTTATAAGCATCCTTCGACTTTGAATAGAAAATAAGTTTGTTGAATCAAGCAGAATCACTTTATAATATAATAGTTCCAAATGTAATTTTAATGATACAAAAGTTAGTATCAAATTAATATAAGAAGCTTGACTTACCTTATATCAGAAATAATCCTAGTATAAAACTTTGTAACACACCACTTGTAAAAAGGAGTCTTATCAACCAGTAAATTGTATAAGCAAATCCACAAGTAAACAATAATAAATTCTACATCGTAAGAGTTTCTGTCTTTAATTAAACCATTGGAAGTTCTACATCCCACGTGCTCACCAGAAGAGAAGATAGACCACCAGTTCCAGCGACACCTACATGTGAATGGCGAACACTCGAGAGACAAAGTTAAAAAAGGTACCGTTATTTGATTTGTATTAAGTGTGCGTATAAACTGTTTTAAAGCGATAATAATTATTAGCCGCTAGAGAACATTTATACTACTTTATTGTAAAGATTTTTGAATTTCATTTTGATAGAAAATTTATAATTTGTTTGAGCGTAAATCTGTGGTGAAACCTGTACGACCTGAGATATAATTTTTCGATTAACGATAGTGTCTATTTTCAAGAAACATTTAATTTTATTTGAGCTAGTCATCATTATACAACATATTATTTAAGGGGCTAAAAAACATTATTATTGTAGTAAAAAACTTCAACAATTACGTCAAATCAAATAAAAACAAACCACTAATAATATCATGTCACAATTAACGTGAATTTACTAAAATTACATTCAAACATCAGAAAAAATTAAAATAAAACAAAAAAAAAAAGAAAACATAAGAACCCAACAACAATAAAATAATAAAATCATAATAACTTGGCGACCAACGTAACGGGCTCGATTAAAATCACAGATCTTAATAGTTTAAATAACAACAAAAATCAATAAACATTACATAAAAATTTATTTAAAAATAAAAATACTAATAGATTATTGTAACTGAAATTAACATATAAAATAAATATTTCTAACATTTTATTATAAATATAAAAAGTCGAAACATAATGTCTGATAAAGAGGAAGTTAATTTTGACACCTGGAAAGTTGAAGAACTCAGGCAAGAATTGAGAAACAGAGATTTGGACGACAGAGGAACCAAACAAAATTTGATAAACAGATTGTTAAAAAGTCAAAAATTAATAGACTACAATGCTGAAGAACCAGAAGAAAGGGGGGAACAAGAAGACGAACCTCAACAAAAAGATGGTACTTCTTCACAAACTGGAGGAAATGTCACATTGGCAGATTTGATGAGCATCATCCTAGCCAATTCAGAACAAATAGCGAAAAAACTAGAAGCCAACTCGGAAGAGATGACAAGAAAATTAGAAGCTAACTCTGAAGAAATGAAAAAACAAAATAGACAAAATTCTGAGGAAATAACGAGAAAATTGAATGAAATAACGGAAAAATTGGACAAGAAAGTAGAAAATCAAGAGAAAAAGATTAAAGTAATTGAGGAAAAACAAGAATTTTTAAATAAACAAGTACAAAATATAGACAAAAGAACAAGCGAAAAAAATATTAAATTAAACTCAAGAATATCAGAAATGGAAGATAACGTGAAAAGAGGAATACAAATAAATTTGGACATAGCCGAACAGGAAAACAGAAAAACAGAGAGACAATTAAGAAAAGAAATAGAAGAAAAATTAAATACAAATGTAAACGTGGGAAACAGTGAAGAAATCAAGAAATTAAAGGAGGAACTCGAAAAGAAAATAAAACAAGTGAATCAAAATATTTCTGAATTATCAGACAATCGCGTAACACCTGACTTGGGTTTTCAAATTCTAAATATAGGGGAAGTTTGAAGAAAGTTCGAAATTTTGTGGGGATTATAGGAAGTTACATCCTATAAATTATTTACATTCAATTAAAAATAAATACTATAAAATTAAAAATTTACAAGACTTTAAAGAATTTATCAGGTCAAGTTTAACAGGCAATGCACTATTGTGGTGGAATTGCAAAGAAATGTTTGTAGATTCATTTGAAACCTTTGAAAAGGTATTTCTAGATACTTTCTGGTCAGAATTACAACAGAGTAAAGTCAGGGAAAGATTGTATTTTGGCAAATTTGATAATACAAAGAATAATCTATCCAACTATGTTTTACAACTCTATGCTACTTGTCAATATTTAACTCCTCCTATACCAGAGGCAGAAATTGTAATGTTTTTATCAAGACATTTTAAACCTGAAATATCTGAGATAATTGCAGTACAAAATATTAATAAATTTGATCATTTAATAACATATCTACAGAGAATTGAAAGAAATTTAAGTAATAGTATCAACAATCAGAATAGAGATAATGTAAGAAACTTTAATAACAATGATAGAAGTTTTAATAGGCAAAGTAACGGTAACAATTTTAACAGACAAAATAATAATAATAATTTTAACAATAACTACAATAATCAAAACAGAAATCAAAATAATGAAAATAGGAACAATTACAATAATAATAGAAATTACAATAATAATCAGAACACTAGAAATTTTAACAATATTTATAATAATAGAAATTTTAATAGATTTGAACAAAATAACAATAATCGAGCAAATACAAACAATAATAATAGACAAGTAAACGCAATTAATACGAGTAACAGTAATGAGGGGATAAATGAGACAAATAATACACCGAGAGACATTGCACGTTCAGGTAATAGAACTCCTAGGGCCAGATCTCCAGTAGATGATGCCCAAACCACAAATTTTCAATAGGGGTGCACAATGTAAATAGCGCTAGATGTGACTTTGTACACCCACGTGAATTTCTAATGGACAAGGATAATCTGCATCTAGAAAATAAAGAAATAGAATTAGTATTAATTAAAGCAAATATTGATAACAATTTATTAAGCATTATAATAGATACAGGGTCTACAGTTTCTTTAATATCAGAAAATACAGTAAATAAAATCTCAATGTTCAAAAACAATATAATCAATATTCCAAAAGTAAATTTTACAGGGATAAATAATAAAAGTTTGGGATATTCTAATAAAACAGTTTTTGCTTCTTTGAATATAAATAATGTAAAATTAAATGTTCAGTTATTGATAGTCAATAAATTAAAATATGATATATTATTGGGTAACGATGAATTATCAAAGAATAAAATTATAATAAATTATATCAAAAATGCAGTAATATTTGGGGATAATGAAATAAAATTTGAGGTAATAAATGATTTAAAATTAACTAGTAATTATAATATAATTAGTATATTTGACGAGTCATTAGAAAATAGTAATAAAAATTTCTGCCAAGAAAAAATAAGTGAAATTTGTGAATCTAGTTGCAATTTAATGGTACAAGGGTGCCGAAATATATTTAATAATGTGGCCATAGATGCCGAATTAAATTCAAATAAAAATGGAAATGATAATTATTTAGAAAGGGTCTTAGATACCAAAAATAAATTAAATTATGATTATGATGAAAGGGCAATTGATGCCGATGATAGGGTTAATGAAAAGAATTTAGAGGTGGTGATAAATTGCAACAAAGGATGGAAAAAAATGAAGTTATAAAATTGGTAGAAAGATATAAAAGTTTAATTAATGATGAATCTAGAGTAGCTAAAAATTATTCCCAAAGTATTAAAGTTCAAAATATAGAGAGTTTTCAGTCAAAAAGTTATCCAATTCCCTATAAATATCAAGAAGCGGTAGATAAACATTTAAAGAAACTGTTGGCAGATGGAATTATAAGTTATAGTACTACACTCTATATTAATCCTATAGTAGTGGGTAAGAAAAAGATGATACGATGCGTTTATGTTTTAAAAAGTAGAAAATAAATTCTAATGTTTCCTAACACAAAAATTTCACGTGGTGTGTTTCATGTAAGTTCACTCAAGAAATATATTTAGTAGTTAAGTGTAAATAAATATGTAAATAAAATAAAATAGGATATAGTTTGAAGTTAAAGTAGAAAATGGAAACTTATAAAAATTTATCCGTCGATAAATTTATTACAAGTTTGGGGGGAAGTTGAGACGAAGTTTTATTATCATAAAAAATTTATTCATTAAAGAAAATATTAATTTCAATAAGAATGTGTATTATGATGATTAAATCAAAAACAAAATCGTTATTAAGTCAATTAAAAGCAAAATAAATAATAAAAAAGTAATCACATTACATAAAAATAATCAAAATCACCATTAAAAAAATAAATAATAATGAAAATATAATTCTAAATGTAAAATAAAACAAACGAACAAATTATAAATTTTTGTAAAATATTTTTCTGTTAAATATATAAAAGGATTTACAAAGATCTACAAAAGTGTATAAAAAGTTCTTCTACGAATAACACCTGTGCATATGTGTGACGTTAAATTATCAGAACTACGACTGCTCGTACACAACAACAACATCGCGTGTTTGAAATGTTTAGTTTCCATGAACTCCAAAACTTTAGAAGTGCACCTGTGCCTGTGTGACGTCAAATTATCAGAACTACGAGTGCTTGTACACACCATCGCGTGTTTGAAATGTTTAGTTTCCTCGAACTCCAAGAGCATAGAATAGCAGCTGCACGTTGTGACGTATGAGTTACTCGGAAGTATATCGGTCGAATTTATGACTTCAAGCCTCAGTGTAAATATAATTTGAGAGCTTTTCCGACCATAATAAATTATATAAAAATTATTGAACATTAAAAATGATTATTGTATATATTATGTAAAAAAATTGTTTGTAAAATATAAGTAGTTAGTTAGAAATAAGCAAATTAAGAAATAGTTCCTTCTGATTGGTTCTCGTGGAGTTTTTAAATGAAGCATTTTTATTGGTCAGAGAATAATGAGAGAGGGATCTCAGTCTTTACGTAAAAGAACCAGTCAGAAAGAATAAAAGGAGATTCAAGCCTAATTTTAAGAGAGTCAAGACCCTTTATACAAATATTCAAGTCTCGTTTTAAACTTTCAACAAACATTTAATATTTAATTTTAATAAACAACTTTCACAACTCAACACTCAAGTTTAATTTTAAAAAAAATTCAAGACTCATTTTCAAAACATTCAACAACAGTTATAAAAAATATTCAACTCGTAATTTACATTTTTAAAAAAGACTTTGATTAGTCATAAATTTTATTAACTTTATAAGTTAACATCCTTCGACTTTGAATAGAAAATAAGTTTGTTGAATCAAGCAGAATCACTTTATAATATAATAGTTCCAAATGTAATTTTAATGATACAAAAGTTAGTATCAAATTAATATAAGAAGCTTGACTTACCTTATATCAGAAATAATCCTAGTATAAAACTTTGTAACACACCACTTGTAAAAAGGGAGTCTTATCAACCAGTAAATTGTATAAGCAAATCCACAAGTAAACAATAATAAATTCTACATCGTAAGAGTTTCTGTCTTTAATTAAACCATTGGAAGTTCTACATCCCACGTGCTCACCAGAAGAGAAGATAGACCACCAGTTCCAGCGACACCTACATGTGAATGGCGAACACTCGAGAGACAAAGTTAAAAAAGGTACCGTTATTTGATTTGTATTAAGTGTGCGTATAAACTGTTTTAAAGCGATAATAATTATTAGCCGCTAGAGAACATTTATACTACTTTATTGTAAAGATTTTTGAATTTCATTTTGATAGAAAATTTATAATTTGTTTGAGCGTAAATCTGTGGTGAAACCTGTACGACTTGAGATATAATTTTTCGATTAACGATAGTGTCTATTTTCAAGAAACATTTAATTTTATTTGAGTTAGTCATCATTATACAACATATTATTTAAGGGGCTAAAAAACATTATTATTGTAGTAAAAACTTCAACAATTACGTCAAATCAAATAAAAACAAACCACTAATAATATCATGCCACAATTAACGTGAATTTACTAAAATAACATTCAATCATCAGAAAAATTAAAATAGGTAATAAAACAAAAAAGAAAACATAAGAACCCAACAACAATAAAATAATAAAATCGTAATAATATATATATATATATATATATATATATATATATATCCCCTTCACCATTGAAAGTTTGTTGGTAAACGATAAAACAGACCAAAGGGTTCCATATTCATGTCAGAATGAAGTTCATATATTTCTATAATATGGTGAACTGGGTATATATAATTGAGAAAATGAGTCCTAAAAAAAGAAAAGCATAAAACATTTACTTGTTATTTACTAATAATATGCAGATGTTATTTGGTAATGTTTAAAAATAAACATTTGTATTATAAAACACATAGTAGCCCACAATAGGTTTCATATTGATGTAGACATGGGTTCTAAAAGGGTCCAGATTCAATGTTTTTGAAGAAAGAGTTCTAAAAAATAAAAGATTAGAATTAACAGTAAAAATTATTAACTATTTACTATAAATAGAATAAAACCTGTGTAGACAGTTACTTCAGGTCCAAAGTTTTTGAGGAAACAGTTCTAAAAAATTAAAGATTAGAAATAAAATATAAAATAATTCATAACATTACTAACTCAGTTACAAATTTTGTCAGTCTTCTAACTATCAACAGAATACAACCAGTGTAGGCAGTTACTTGAGGTCCAAAGTTTTTGAGAAAACAGTAGCATATATTTTGAAAACCATTGATTTATTTCTCCAACAATTTAATTATCTAAAAATAGATGAAATAACATATATATGGTTGCCAGAAATTGCAATATTGCTAAAAATAGTATTTTCAGGACATTTTTGAAATACTTTAGAAAAGTAGTAACCTATTGAATCTTGTTGAAATATTTTGTTTACCATACTCCACCTAATAATAATCATAAATTAATCAAATAGTCTATCCTAATATTTAAAGTAGACAAAGGATGGCTCAAAGGACGAGTAGCATTAATACTTCTCTGAGATGCCCTAGTAAAGCCTCTTATATGAAACCAAAAAGTATAGGTACTCAAAAAGAAGAAAATTCATATAATCTTAATATGCAAAATACCTATATCAATACATCTTTTAAAACTAAATTTGATATTTAGATCTGAATCATAGATAATAAAATAAATAATACCAAGGTACCTATTAATTGTAAAAAATTAAACCAGTAAATAAACAAATTAAAACTTACCTCTTATCACTTCTGATTACTAGATGGAGAGTGCTTTCAAATGTAAATAAAATATGGATCTTTATAAAATAAATAAGATTTTTCATTTGTGTGAAGGATACCAAAGTATGGGTTTGACATTTTTGGAATATAATTGCCATAATTTAATGATACAATTAGTTTTATTAAGATATACCCATTACATTAACAATTATGTTTAGTACTTGCAAGAGTATTGTTGGCCAATCGCTGATAGCTTATCCCACTTCTTTAGGTATCTCGAAAACAGGTGCACAAAGTGTATTTCTATAGATACTAGATTGGTTAGTTATTATCGTAGGTTATTGAAAACATGGAATTATTTTTTCTTGCGCCACATTATCAAAATAAAAATAAACTATAGGTAAGCTTTATTGTAGGGTGTGCTTTACTTTGTACTCCATTTTTTATTAAATTATGGATCTGGGTGGTAATTTAGAATGTCCAATACTCTCTAAAAAATAAATGATATTTATTTATTTAGGGAGCAAATAATTAGTAAGATACTTACTTGAAGTCATAAGACAGACTAACCTGTTAATGTTTACAAACATTATAGTAACACTTTCAATAATCATCAAACGTTTTAGAAAAGTATTTAAATGTTTCCCCACAAAATATATTCTAAAAATTTACATCTACTTCAACACCTTCAAACAATACATCCATCAGAAAGTAAATAATCTCTGATCATCAAACTAACCTTGTTTAATTTTGTATTGTTGCCAATACATTTCAATCTCAATATAAATTTTAAAAAAGGTATAATTACATTCTTATTTCCACTTATTATTCCAATTTTTCTTTAGACCATGTTAATGTGTGTATATTCAGAAACCGTAATATGTTTTTATTATAATTAATATATTTATTCTAAATACCTTAATTAGTCAGGGGTTAGTACCAGAGCTGGGTAGTATACGGATACTTCTGTATACGGATACAATATCCGGATACTTTTTATGTATCCGAAAGCTGTATCCAGATATACTTTTAAATTTTGTACCCGGTATCCGTATCCGTGACCAAATTTTAAAGTATCCGGATACTGTTTTTAATATTCGGATACTTTTAAATATTATTTATCGCCCTCCGATAATGCACCTTAATTCAGATGTAACATGTTAAATCCCATTTTTCGTACTGGTCACCGTTATAATATATTATTATATTCTAATGGAGCTTTGTTTTTACCTATAAATCAGTTATAAAGTTTCATAAGTACTAAGAACAATAAAAAACTGAACGGTTAAACTAAACTTCCACTATTTATTCGAAAAGTTATATTTCCCGAAGCGCTATTTTCTTTACTACTTTCATTATCACTCTTTGTCCCTTTTTCTGAACTGTCACTATGTGTCTCTTTTTCTAGTAAACCTTTTTGTTTTCAATCCTCTTCACACTTGTTATCTACTTTTTTCTCATTTTCCTTCTTCTCTGAAGTTTGTTTAAAACCTTCCTTATTTGTGACAACTCTAATATTTACAGTTTCATTCTCTCTTTGAGATCTTTCTTCATTCCTTCTCGCATCATCTTCAAGTTCTGTTTTGTTCTCATCACTGTTCTCCCCTAACTGTTCAAAGTCATTTTCTAACTCTATGTAACGCCTAACATTATTATTTGTTTCATTAGTGTGGTTTTCCGTATTTATTTCAAGTGGAGAGTGGTTCATTGTTGTTTCACATTTTTTTAATAATTTAATAAATTTTCTGTTTCTGATTAATACTGAACCATTTTCTACTTTTACTTTATAACATCTATCTCTAATTTTGCTTATAACAATACCTGGAGACCATACTGATCCCTGTTTAACTTGTACATAAACCCTATCCCCATTTGATAGTGGTTCCAAACTTCTAACCCCCTTTTTATTATAATATTCGGCACTAACATTTTGTCTTTTATTTAAGAATTTAACATAATTTTGTCTATTTACAACTTTGGGTACTAACTCACTATTTTTACATGGTAATATGGACCTTAAATTACGTGAAAATAATAATTTTGCTGGGGAATTAACACCATCTACTTCCATATTTCGATACAAGAGTAAAGCCATGTTTATATCTTTTTTGTCCTCAATTACTTTTTTAAAAATACTTTTTGCAGTTTGAATATTTCTTTCTGCCATCCCATTAGACTGTGCATAAGTAGGAGAAGACATTACATGTTCAAATTCCCAACTTTTAGAAAAGGATTTAAATTCACTAGAATTGAATTGAGGGCCTCCATCAGACACAACGGTTAATGGGATACCATGTCTTGCGAAAAGACTTTTTAAAATTTCAATTATTCGAAAACTAGTTGTTTTACTTAATTTCTCTATTTCTATAAATTTGGAGTAGTAATCTATTACTAATAACTACTTTTCTCCCCTTAATTCAAAAATATCACAACCAACCTTGTTCCAGGGCAATTTAGGAATGTGATGAGACATTAAAGGCTCAGACTGTTGTGATTTAGCATATTTATTGCACAAATGACATTCTGAAATTTTTTGTATTAGTTCATTTTTCATGGTTGGCCAAAAAATTGAGTCCCTTGCTAATTTATAACACTTATCTGTACCTAAATGATTATAGTGTACCCTATCTAACATTTCATTTTGTAATATTTTTGGGACTATTATAGCCTTTCCTTTAAAGATCAAATCTTTTAATATTGTAAGTTCACTTCTATGTTTCCAAAATACTTTAACATTTTCTGGAACCTTTTTGAAATTGTTTGGCCATCCATTTAAAATTACTTCTTTTAAAGATTGTAAGGTAGGGTCTTCTGCTGTTTTTATTTTAAATTCATTTAATTACCCTTCTGTTACATTTAACTCAGAAATGACACTACAAACATGCAACTCTACCTCTTCATCTAGGCTACTATCTGTCTTATTACAGAGATAAGCGCGTGATAAAGCATCTGCAATTATTAGTTGTTTCCCAGGTTTAAATTTGACTATAAAATCATATTTTTGCAATTGTAAGAGCATACGCTGAAGTCTAGCAGGGCATTTATCAAGTGGTTTTTTAAATATAGCAATTAAAGGTAAGTGATCAGTTTCAACAATGACTTTTTTAGCATAAACATAATCATAAAATCTAGACAGTCCAAAAGTTATGGCCAGCAGCTCTTTTTCAATTTGTGCCCATCTGGTCTGAGTTTCTGTTAATGCTCGAGACGCATAGGCACAAGGTAAGTTATTCTGTAATACACAAGCTCCTAGCCCTGACTGAGCTGTCCACCGAAATTACAGTCTCTGCATTTACATAATAAAATTGTAAGACTGGTTTATTAATTAACAAATTTTTAAGTTTCTCAAATGCATCCTCCTGCTCGACTTCCCATTTAAATTGAACATCTTTTTTAAGAAGAACCCTCAATGGTTCTGTAGTTATTGAAAAATTCTTTATAAACTTGCTTACATAAGTTAACATACCTAAAAGACGCTGAACATCTTGCTTATTGTTAGGTTTGGGCATATTTTTAATTGCTTTAACTTTATCATCTGAAGGTGCCAAACCTTCCCCTGTAATTATGTGACCTAAGTACTTAATTTGACTTTGTCCAAATTTACATTTATTTAAGTTGAATTTGACATTGTTGGCTTTAGCAATTTCAAAAACAGTCTTTAACCTCTCATCATGTTCCTGTTTATTTTGCCCCCATATTATAATATCGTCAATATAAGTGTCAACACCTTGTATATTAAAAATTTCTTTAAATTTGGTTTGAAAAACCTCTGGGGCAGAGCACAAGCCATAAGGCAATCTTAAGAATTTAAACCTGCCAAAAGGTGTCCCAAACGTACACAAATCTGAACTTTCTTTGTCCAGTGGTATTTGATAAAAACCCTGGGTTGCATCTAAGGTGCTGAAGTATTTTGCATTTTTTAATTTATAAGTAATTTGCTCTAAGGTAGGTATTGAACAATATTCTCTATTAATAACTTTATTTAAGTCTTGTGGATCTAAACATATACGCAATTTATTGTCTGGTTTTCTTACAATAACCAGAGCATTCACCCAACGTGAACTACCAGTTACTTTTTTAATTATTTTTTGATTTACTAGGCTTTCCAAAGTTTCTTCTAATTTATTTAAAAGTGGTAAGGCTACTTTCCTTGTAGGGTGTACTACTGGTTTTGCATTATTATTAATATCTATATGATAAGTAGTATTTATGCATCCAGTTCCCGAAAATATCTCTTTATATTTATTTATTAATTTAGAGTAGTCTGAACCTAAAGAATTTTGTATTGTCTCTATTCTTTTAACTAAATTTAATTTTATGCTAGAGTCTAAACCAAGTATGGCTTGAGTATTTGAATTTACAGTGTAAAAATCAAGTTCAGATAACTCATTATTTTTCTGACATGCAATCAAACATTTTCCAATTACTTTTAAATTTTCCCCAGTATAAGATTGTAACTTTACATGTGTTCTATTTATATTTACTTTAGATATCCCTAATTTTTCAAAAATTTTTAATGGAAGGATATTAGCCATGGCTCCTGTATCGATCTTGAAAGTGACAATGTTATTTCCTATTTTAATTTCTGTGGTCCATTATTTATTAACAGCATTTATTTCAGTATCACAGTTTTGCGAAATTGACCCTATAAACAGAAAATTATCATCTTTTGAAAATGTCTGGATTTCACTTACTTCATGAGTCTCATTTACTCTCTTATTTTTGAATTTCTTTTTGTTACACACATTTTCAAAGTGATTTTTATTTTTACAAAAATTACAGTTCTTACCATAAGCAGGACATTTATTTAATTTATGTGTACAACCACACTTTACACAATTTTTTATTATTTTTGTTATATACCCCTGTTTATTAATAGTTTGTGACTTTTGGTAAAATTTCGGTATAGGGGAATAACTCCGATTTTAACGAATTTTTTTTGGACACTCCCTAAACATCCCTGAGCACTACTGTGAAGTTTTTTTTCCGGAAATGAAAACTAAAATTTTGAAAAAAAAAATTTTTTTTGCTCCAATTTGCACAGGTTAGGTTAGGTTAGGTTAGGTTAGGACACTCCCTAAACATCCCTGAGCACTACTGTGAAGTTTTTTTTTCCGGAAATGAAAACTAAAATTTTGAAATTTTTTTCCAAAAAAAGATTAGTTTAGGTTAGGTTAGGTTAGGTTAGGTATGGTTAGGTTAGGTTAGGTTAGGTTAGGTTAGGTTAGGTTAGGTTGGGTTAGGTTAGGTTAGGTTAGGTTAGGTTAGGTTGGGTTAGGTTAGGTTAGGTTGGGTTGGGTTAGGTTGGGTTAGGTTAGGTTAGGTTGGGTTAGGTTAGGTTGGGTTAGGTTAGGTTAGGTTAGGTTAGGTTAGGTTAGGTTAGGTTAGGTTAGGTTAGGTTAGGTTAGGTAAGGTTAGGTTAGGTTAGGTTTCAACTTACATTTTATCGGGTTCTCCAAAAAATTTTTTGTGCAAATTGGAGCCAAAAAGTTTTTTTTTTTTTTTAAATTTCAAAATTTTCTCAAAATTTTAGTTTTCATTTCCGGAAAAAAAACTTCACAGTAGTGCTCAGGGATGTTTAGGGAGTGTCCAAAAAAATTCGTTAAAATCAGAGTTGTTCCCCTATACGGAAATTTTTCCTGACTTTTTAACCTCTAAAATATAACCATAATCGTTTGGTAGTATATTTCCCATCAATTCACTTCTTAACTTGGAAGATTCAATGACCCTACAGAGTTCTATGGCTTTTTCAAGACCCAGATCATCTTCTTGTAGTAATCGTTCCCTTATAGAATTATTAGATATGCCACAAATAATCATTGTTACTACTAAACTGTCTTGAAGCGTATCAAGCTTGCATTTCCCTGCCTGTTTTTTCAGTTTTGTTATAAACTGATCTGTAGTTTGATTAGTTTGCCTGTGAGAGAAAAACTTGTATCTTTCATATATTATGTTTTCTTTTCCTTGAAAATGTTTTTCAATAGCGGTGCTAATTTATTTAAATCGTCTTGTTCTATTTTAAACGTAGTATAAATTTTGAAACCAATGTAATGTAGTAATTGTGCACATTGCACTTTCTCGTCCTTCTTTGTATATTCAGACGCAACTAAATAATTTTCAAAACGTACTCGCCAAAGATGCCAGTTTTCCGCCATGTTGCCTGTCATTTGTAAGGATCCAATTTCCTTACTATCACCCATGTTTCTTTATTTCTTTCACAACGTAGATTCCTTTACTTAACTTGTTGTAAAATCGATAACTGACTGCGCCATATAATATTTATTTACTTTACTTTATGTAAAGTGTATTTGTAATTAATACTTTATGAAATTACGGTTCAGTATGTAATGAAACAACCGTTCAGTTCGACCATCTTTATTCAACTCCCCTTTCGACACCTGTCGCTTGTCATTGCCAACCTTTACATTATTAAGACCCCAACAGGAAGCACCTTCGAGAAGTTCAGCGCTGAATAAACAAATTAAGGTTTCAGTTTTTTGTATATAAAATTGAGTGAGCCGTATTGAATGTTTTATTTTTCAGGTCCTGGTTGCTCTGAATTTCTACGCAAGTGGAAGTTACCAGACTTCAGTTGGTCAGAATTTATATTTTGGCATAAGTCAATCTTCTGCAAGTCGGTATATAAGGGAAGTGACAAACGCTTTCAATAAAGGCCCAATTTTCAATCAGTGGGTTAAATTTCCACAAACACTTCTTGAATTTCAAAATATTAGACATGAGTTAGTACTTTCTTACTGATATTGTTGACTAATAATCTCACACCTATATTCACATTCTAATTCAGTCATTTTCCTGGATTCCCAGGCATAATAGGATGCATTGATTGTACCCATGTGGCAATTTACCCTCCACCAAGACATGATGCATTATATCCTGAACACATATATATTAATAGGAAAAATTACCACTCGATCAATGTTCAGCTGGTATGTATCTATATTTATGGAAATATTATTACATCCTAGATTATTTTTTGTGCTGTACCTACATTTTTTTCAAGATATGTGATGCTAAAATGAAAATTACCAATGTTAATGCAATATATCCAGGAAGTAGCCATGACTGTCACATTTGGAATAACTCGAGGGTGCAGGATGCTGTCATACATTTGAGTAATGCTCATCCAGACTTCTTCCTAATAGGTAGGTATACATTTAATATAATTTAGTTGTGAATATTCATTATTAATATTTGTTCTATGAAGGAAACTCTGGATATCCTCTAAGGCCATGGCTATTAACTCCACTTCAAGATCCTCTTCCAGATACACCAGAATTTGATTACAACAAAGCATTCAAAAAAGCCAGATGTACTATCGAAAGGTGCAATGGTCTACTTAAAATGCGTTTCAGATGCTTGCTGAAACACAGGGTTTTACATTATGCTCCAAATGTATGTTCCAAAATAATTAATGCCTGTGTAGTTTTACACAATATTTGTCTGGAAAATATATTCCAAATCTAGATGATATGGAGAATGAAATAGCAGATTTGGGTATTTATGGACAAATGCAATACATAGATAATAATGGTAATAATAGACAAAATGCTGATCTTATTAGGGGTAGGAATACACAACAGAACATTATTAGAAATTATTTCAACTGAATTTGTGTGAAGGTTACACTTTGAATAAATCCGTTTGTTACCAAATATCATAATTATTTTACCTACTATTTATCCTGAACTAACCAAACCAAACAAAAAAAAATACAATGCATAATATTAAGTAAAGCAAAACTATTATAGAAAATATAAATATATTTTATTAATCAATAAATAAAAACGAGTAAATAATAAAAAAAAACATAAAATAACATCACAGGAGTCAGTAAAAAACTGTAAAGAAAAAAAACATCACAAGTCAGTCAAAAAACAAAATGATTAAAAACTATGAAAACAAAAAAAAAAATATACAATTATGAACTAAAAATTATTGGATGTACAAAAAGGTAAATAGAAGATTATCATCTACAATCTTGAGGATTGACCCGCCAGGTACTCTAGTGCAGAGGCAATCCTATTGCCAATTGAAAGATTCTCTCTCAGTATTTCTATTTTTTGTTGATAGTACTTTTTTATTTCCACTTTCTTTTCAGCAATTCTGCTCATTTCGTCACAGGCATTTTGGGAATGTACCAAGCGCTGTGTTGCTATATTCTTTCTTTTTGGGCCTGTGTTTGGCTCCCTTCAGCTTGTTCAGAATCTTCAAGCACCGATTCCTCTTCAATATTTCTTATTTCCTCCGCATAATTGTGTTCTGGTTGTAACTGAAAACATATCATTATTCAGAAAACTACAAAATCACAACTTGATATAATGACTAATTCATTCAAACTTACAAAAACCGCTTCAGATTCTGCAACATTGTCATCACCTTCGAGGGCAGTGACATCTAGAATCTGAAGGAGATTTTCATCCTCTTCTGTAAAAATTACATCTACGGGTGGTCCTCCTCCTCTACTTTTCATATGCTTTTTGGTATCGGTATCCTTTTTTTGGTATAAGTTAAGCGTACTTACAGCATTGCGATTTGTTTCAAATTTTGCTTATATACTCTTTAACATCCACTGATCAGTTTTCTGTACAACATTTTTTTCGGAAACACTTATTTCTATCTAAAAATTAACTCACAAATTTTAAAATTACACTCTTGTTTTGACTGACATTTTTGTTATTTTCCTCTGACAGTATATACGTGTGTTTCAATACACTTTCATGAATTATTCACAACCAATCAGATTGTGCTATTTCAGTTTATGACCTTGAGACAGTCGAGTCATAATATCGCTGACTATTGCAAAAATGATTATTGGATACAAGGCTTATGATAGAAGCGAGATGACAATCCGACGTTGCCACATTCTATTTTAGCCGTCAGTTGATGTTTTATACAAGTTTTTGAAAAAATACGAAAAATCCCTGAGGACGAGTTAGAGGATCTAGTTGGACTTCAATAATGGCATTTTATTTTTTTTTATAATAATTTTTGTCAAAGGCAGCGCTATTGACAACGGACACAATGTTTGTTTTTTTATTTCAATATTGTTTTTCAAGTTGGATTTTATTTAGTGAAAAAAATATGAATGTTTCAATATGTTTTATTGTTCAGATATTAAGCTGAGCGATTTATATAATCACTACACATTGATCTGTGCTAGGGGTCGGGAAGAGGATTTGCTGTGAATATCCGTGACGGCTCATTAGTAAGGTTTTGTTTCGTTTAATAGTCTTTTTCAGAACGAATTGAATGAAGAATAATATACAAATAGTTTATTTTCTAACCTTTTTTTCTCTACCGTATTCTTTTATAATCTAACAATTGAGTTTTTTTCTATTTTAGGTGTATTTTTCAGAAAACCTAATTTTTTTAACAAAATTTTCATTTTTTTTGTATATTTTTACAATTTGACAACACCGCGACATATCGATGATGACGCCCTTTCATTTGCGCATGTCAACGCACATCCACAATGGTTTGAGAAACATGGCAATAGATGCATATTGTCATGAAAATCGTAAGATTTGTTATTTTTTTTTTAAATCGTGCGTTTCCGACAAAAAATTTTATGTTTTCTGAACAGTACGCCTTATATTGGACATTTTCTGAAAATTTTGTAAAAATCGCAATGCTGTTAGTACGCTTAACTTATTCCCTTTATTGTTGTTGGGAATCTTTGTAGGAGAAAAGTTGATGTTATTTCCCTTTTCTCAAGTCCTCGGATACCTCCATTATTTCTATCAGAAGTTTTTTTTGCTCTCTACTTATACTCCCTCCTCTTTCACTTTTTCTGTCCATTTTTTTGGTCAAATTGCAAAAAGTTGTGTACATAACCTCGTTATTGGAAACTGATATTGTCCTCAGAAGCAAACATGAGCCCTGAGTGGGTGTGTTCATGTCGCTGTAGTTGTATTTTCATAATAACAATCGATTTTTTGAATCGATAACCAAATATCGATATCATAAGTGTCATCTGTCAAAAGATATGTAAACAAAGTTTAATCTACAATTTTGTTAAGTTTCACATTATAAAAGAACCAATCCCGAAAATAAATAAATATTTTATTGGCAAATTATATATTAATTTCATCAAAGGCTGCTCGAACTAATTGTTCTATTTGAGCATTACTTTGAGAAACATTTTTCATTGCCACTTTATGTTTGACGCTACTCCATATTAGCTCAATCGGATTGAGGTCACAGTGATATGGTGGCAACCTAACCACAGTATGTCCATGTTCTTTTAATAACTCGTCCACATAGTACATTTTGGAATGGTTTATTCTTTTTAGGAGATCCAAAAGCTCGGCTTTTAGCATATCATTTGTTGTTGATATGCCATTAGCTTCAAGCCATTCTCTAATAATATGCTTCTTACTTGATTGGATTGGTGGTTTATTAATTTGAACACAGTGGTAAGGGGCATTGTCCATAACCACGATACCATTAGGAGGTAAGTTTGGTATTAGTTGGGTTTCTAACCAGTTCATAAAATTTGTATGGTTCATGTCATCATGATAGTCCCCTGATTTGCTTTTAGACTTGAAAATAAGTAGTCCATTTTTTACAAACCCATAACGTCCACCAGCATGTAATATTATGTACCGTTGACCAGCTCTGTTGGATGTATACACTCCAGGTTCATATTCCGATTGCCAGCATTTGCTAACACCATAAGATGGATGGATATAAGTTTCATCTAAGTAAGTTATTGGCTTCTTGTTGTGACCTAGAGCATCATTTTCCCTCAACCTTCTTAAATAACGAGCCCGCCAAGCTACAATATCATTACGTTCCATCAAAATTTTTCTTTTATTGTGACATTTTTTAAACCGAAATCCAATGTTTCTTAAGTGTTTTCTTAAGGTGTCTGGACCACCAGAGTAATCGATTTTACTTTTCATTTTATTTACCAAAATATTTATTGTTGGAACTTGTTTATCAACTGTATAGCATTCATGTACCATTCTTTTCAAAATACCCAAGTCAAAATCATATAACTGCTTTTTTGTTTTTTTGAAGGAGACCCCAATAAAGCACCTTCTGGCAACATTTTTTTCTCCTTTCTTATACGTTTTATACACGTAACTGATTTTCCTGTCGCTGCTGCAGCTAATTCTGTGGCTTTTTCCAAAGGAAATGACCACACACCAGCAACTTTCTGCTTGTCAAAAAATTCCACAACATTTTTAATAATATTGCGAGCTTCCCTGTGTACTGTTTTCTTTGATCTTCTGTACATATTTTTCAAAAAAAATGACCTTCATTATGAATGTTAAATAATTGGTTTTTTTGTGTTGTTCTAGGTTATGTTTATAAATAATAATTATACTACTTACCTTTTATATGTTAAGTTAATTATCAAATTAGTCTTAACAAAGACTGATTGTTATGCAATTTAAGATTTAAGTAATAAAATAATGTATAAAAATATAAAAAGCAAATTATAAATGACAGCTCTATAATAAAATAGAAAACAGTGTATGAAAAGAAGAGAAAATGGAAAATCAGGTCGAAGGTTTCGGAAATCAAACTATATAAATATTGCTCATCACATAATAGTTCTTAGCAGCTTCGAGAAAAAGCACGAAGGACCACCTGCATTGCGCTGCAGGAGCTTGTTACCCGTACCAGAGGCAGAGGGATAACCTATACATAAAATTAAGAAATAAATAAAAGTCAATACTTAGATATAGCATTTACTATGATGACTAAAGGAGGTATTATTTACAGGCTGGAATACAAGAGTGAAAAATCCAATTGTTGGATGAAAAAACACTCTCCTAAAATGCTCATACAATGAGATCATAAATAAGAGTAAAACATATGTAAAAGAATCGGACGTTTCAAGATTAAGAACACCGCCCATATGAAAATAGTCTATGGTCGGTAGAAAAGTCCAAAATTATGCACTAACTAACGTTTATATATATAATTTACAATATTTACATTCAAAGCTACAACCGCACTTAGCTTTCATATCACAATATTCACGTAACAGTTTTACACGAATATAAATTGAATAATTGTCATCAAATAGCAACGAAATGAAGCAAAACATATACATAAATCAGTGGCGAAAAACGGATTTCAAAATAAAATGAATCTTGAAATTAACTATATAAAGTTCTCCGGCATTATTTAACGCGCGGCAACCTTGTAACATAAAAGACTTCTGGCTTCAAGACGAGCCGAAATAAGAAAAACTGGATGGTCTTGCTTTTAATAATAGAAATCTACTTACAATAAGTTGTATAATGTAGCACTATAATTAACAATAAGGAGAAGAAAAATGCTGCATTTTGTGCGCAGCGATAAATAAATGTTCACTGTGTAACAATATTATAATTGACTACTGACTTAATTGACTGCAAAGGCATTTCTGCGCGGAACCGACAGCTTAAGTCGTAGGTGGATAACGATCGCGCCGAAGTTATTTCCCATGGGCGGACGGACTTGCTATTGTACGAATTCTAAGGAGAATTTCGTACATATTGGGGGCGGGGAGTTTGGCTAAGCCAACAAACAAATAATTAAAGAACCACATTAATCAGAAATTGGAAGAGGTGCCAATTTTACTATCGGGCGAATGTATTCACCATCCGCTGTCCTAACATTAGCAGCTCGGACTTTACCGTCTTTTCCTGTAAGTAGTTTCGTTATTCTGCCCAAGGGCCAGTTTAACGGAGGAGAATCCTCTGTTCGAACAAGTACAAGTTGATTCAAAACAAGATTTTTAGAGGGACGTTGCCACTTAGGGCGGTTTTGAAGTTGGTGGAGGTAATTCACTGACCACCTACGCCAAAACTCCTGTTGGAGTTTGGAACAAACTTTCCAGAAGGAGAGTCGATTTATAGGGGCAGAAACTACATCTTTATCAGGGTAAGCCGAAATGGGTCCTCCTATCAGAAAATGTCCTGGAGTAAGAGGTAGCAAATCGTTGGGGTCATCTGAAAGAGGAAATAAAGGGCGACTATTCAAAATTGCTTCAATTTGTATTCAGAACAATAAACAACTAAAAGGTTGTATTAACTTTCACTATTTATTCTATAAATTGCAATTATAGCTGTTTCGCTAGTTATAGCTAGTTATAGAATAAATAGTGAAAGTTAATACAACCTTTAGTTGTTTATTGTTCTGAATAACATGAATTTTCACACAGTAAGGGTTAGTACCATAAATTTCATTCAATTTGTATCAATACAGTGGTTAATTCCTCGAAAGTAAGGCAAGTTTGACCAATCACTTTCACAAGGTGAGATTTGGCGCTTTTTACGGCCGCCTCCCAGATACCGCCCCAATGTGGAGATCTAGGAGGAATAAATTTCCACTCTATCTCAGTGGAATTTAAAAAATTTCTTATCTTTTGAAAGTTTTCTCTAGATTTGAAGAAAGTAGAGAGGTCCCGCAACTGATTTCGGGCACCTACGAAATTTGAACCATTGTCAGAGAAGATAACTTGGGGATTACCCCGTCTACTTGCGAATCTCCGTAGAGCGGCAATAAACGCATCAGTAGTTAAGTCCGAAACTAGCTCGATATGAATGGCTTTGGTAACCATACAAATAAAAATGGATATGTACGCTTTAAGGCGGGGCGCCTTTTTTAATCAAGAAGATCGGATCCATACTGGTCCGGCAAAATCGACACCCGTTTTCGAAAACGGGCGACATTCCTGAATACGGGCTAGTGGTAAGGGAGCCATTTGTTGGGTAGCAAATTGCGCGTTAAAGCGAAAATAAGTAATGCATTTTTTTATTAATTGCTTCACTTTCCTAATACCATTAAGTGGCCAATATTTTAAGCGGAGATTTCCCAATACATTTTGAGCGCCGGCATGGCCAAGCCTTTTATGCTCTTGTACTATAAGCAAATCAACTATATAATTATTTTGCGGGAGTAAGACAGGAAATTTTTGGTCATAGTTTAAGTTAGAAAGTTCTAATCGGCCACCGATTCGAATTAACCCTTCATTGTCCAGGAAGGGATTTAAAGGAATCAAGGTTTTTTCCAGGATGGGTTTCTTTTGTTGAAGTGAAATTATTTCTTTACCAAAGTGTTTCGACTGAATCTGTTTAATAATGAAGTCGTGGGAACCACGAAGTTCGGCTACGGTAAGAGAAGGGGAACTTTCCGAAGGTTTTTTTAGCAATTTATTACAAAATCTAAGCAAGAAAGCCATAGAGCTTTGTAGTGCTCTAAAATTAGAAAATCTGGAGAAATATGCATCCCAAGTGTTGGCTTCGACAGAAGTTGCAGTTAGAGTTACTTTATTACACTCAGGTAAATTGTCAACGACCTCGAAATTGTCAAGTGAGTCAAAATCGGATCCTTCGCATAAAAACTCAGGACCAGTAAACCAAAATATGCGAATGTCAGAGGAGAAGTTACCCCGGGATAACATATCAGCGGGATTCAAGTTGGATCGAATATGTCTCCAGACGACGCTTTTACTATGTTCTTGGGTAGTGCGAACACGCTTAGCAACAAATGCGGAAAATTCATCAGCTCTGCGTTTTACCCAGCTAAGTGAAATCAGAGAGTCAGACCATAAATTTATAGATTTAAAACAAATGGTTTTGCTTAAAATTTGGGAAATTCGAAATGAGAGTTTTGCAAGAAGCTCCATAGAACAGAGTTCCAATTTTGGCACAGTGATTTTGCTTTTCAAAGGGTTTACCCTTGATTTAGCGGCAATTAGTTGTGATGAAAAAGTATTATCGTCATAAGCAGCAACGATATAGACACAGCCTCCGTACGCTACAGAACTGGCGTCGCAGAAACCATGCATAGAAATAGCGATTATCTTTTTGTTACAAAATACAAATCTAGGGATAGTGAGGTCAGAAATCTCGGCAAGGGTTGCGAGAAATTTTTTCCACGTAAGGAGTATATTAGAATCAATAATGGGTTCATCCCAAGAAATACGAGCTTGCCAAAGGGTCTGCATTAACAGCTTCCCCGATACAATTAATGGGTTGACCACACCCAATGGGTCAAAAACACTACTAATTATAGAAAGCACCTTACGCTTAGTTAAGATACCTGGATTTGACTCCTGCTGGGTGCGAATTAAAAGAGAATCAGACACAGGGTTCCATTTGAGCCCCAGAACTTTACTGGGAGCATCATCAAAGTTTAAGTCTAGTTCGCTGTTAGTAGCTGCAGAGATAGAATTTAAGAATTCCAAGGAATTGGATTGCCATTTGTGGAGTTTGAATCCGTGTTTACCAAGAACGGAAGTTAATTCTAAAAAAATTGACTCTAGGTCACTATGGGTATTAGTACCCGTCAAAATATCATCCATATATGTTTGCGCTAAAAGAGCTTGTTGTGCGAGCGGAAATTGTTCATTGTTATCTGCAATATGCTTTAATACCCTGGTAGCCAGATAAGGGGCACAATTCTGTCCAAAAGAGAGACAAGAGAGTTGAAGGCATTTAAAAGATTCTGAAGGATGTTCCCTCCAGAGAATATTTTGCAAATGGCGTTGCGAAGGCGAAATATCTATGAAGCGATACATCATTCTGATGTCGCAGCATAGTACGAAGGTAAAACAGCGAAATCTACAAAGGATGTCGAACAAATTATCTTGTACCTGATATCCCTTTGGGGTTAAATTATTTAGTGAATAACCAGAATCGGTTTTAGCGGAGAAATCCATTACAACACGGGTTTTGGTAGAGTGAGCATTTTCGCGTAGTACGGCTCTATGAGGGATAAAATAATTGAATTCGTTAAATTGATAGTTATATAGGGAAAATGGAATAACTTTAGCATGATTCAAGGCAAGGTATTCATCAATTACAGCCTTGTAATCATTAAAAAACTTAGGATTAGAATTAAATTTTCTCTCAAGAGTGCCAAATCTTTGGCGTGCCATACAAAATGATTGTCCTAATTTTTTACTGTTTTCCAGGAAGGGCATCTCGACTTGATACCTTCCAGTCGGAAGAATAATGGTTGTATCCTTAAATTTTTGTTCAACAAATTGCTTATCTGAACAAGCCTTTTCCAAGTTCGGAATTTCTTCCATTTCCCAAAATTTTTCCATGGAATTATGCAAGTCTGTGTCAGATTCGGCCTGCTCATTATTCACAGCTAAGAAAGTAGCGACGAAATTACTAGAAGACGAATACGGGTGTAGAAGACTACGAGATACGGGACCGGCAACTATATAGCCCAATTTTGTATCAACGAAAGAAGTTAGTCCGACATTTATGACAGTGGGTTTAATAAGCCTGAAATATAGGTCGGCTCCAATTAGCAAATCAACAGGGTCACTCTGAAAAAAGAAGGGATCTGCTAAACTAAGTTTTATGTTATTCGGTAATTTAAAATTCTCAGAAGAGATAGAAAATTGAGGAAGATTATTAGTAATTTTTTCTATTACAGAACAAGAGAGTGTAAAGATCTCATTAGGAGAAACTAGCGATTTGAATCGAATTTTCATAAATTCGGTACTACGGGTACAATTGTCAATACCTAGTCCAGAGATATTTAGCTTTTGCGGGTTGCAAGGCAACTTAAGGTTTTGTACAAGCTGTCGGGTCACTAGACTCATTTGACTAGCGGAGTCGAGTAGTGCTCGAGCAGTCCACCATTGGCCGTTGGGACCTTCAATGGTTACCAAAGCGGTTGGTAAGAGAACAAATTCATTTGCATTAGACAGGGTAGCTAGAGTAGTGGGGGAAGACAGTATCTGCCCAGAATCCGCAGCATTGTCGTGTGCGTTAATATTAGCATTAGGAGTGTTAGTATTTACAGAAGCTGAGGAGCTGGGGTTATTTGCATTTCGGGCACTATTTATAAGGGAATTAGAATTGGATTGGCCCTGGACAGGAACTTGCTTATTCGAAGAAGAATTGCCTGATTTAGCCTGACTATCAAAATGTAAATAAGAATGGTGAGATCTATTACAAGAAGTGCACCTCTTCAGTGATTTGCACTGAGAAATACTATGGCTTTGACTGAGACAATTTAGACACAACTGATTACCTTTAACAAATGAATACCTTTCTTTAGGAGTTAAGGAAATTAATTTAGGGCATCCGTATATGGCATGACCTTTTCCAGAACAATAAACACAATTTTGTTTATTGAAACCAATGCGTGAAGACTCATGTTGATTATTATTAGTCGACAAAAGAGTATAACCGTATTAATCCTATTAAATTTTTCCTTTACAGGGGGTTTGAGGAATTAGGTTCAACTAAGTTTAAATTTTCTAACACTGATTGTCGCTTTTTAAGAACTCAAAAAAATTTTCAGTGGTAGGAATTTTTCCTAACTCTCTATCGCTTTCGAAAGCTCTACGCGATTGAAAATCAAGTTTCTGCTCTAGTAAAAATACAATAAGGGCTTCAAAGTTTTCTTTACCACTTAATTCAAGATTACCTAATTATCAAATCAAATGTTTTTTGTGACGAAATATAAAATTCTTTGAGGTCAGCCGCTGAACCTTTGGCTATTGGCTTAGATGAAACAAGGTTTTGAAACAGACTATTCAGTAGCTTGTATTTATCATCGTAAGTTTCTTGGAGAATTTTAAGAGCAACTTCAAGATTCTGATTGGTTAAGCTCAGAGAATCTATCAATTCTAATGGCTGCCCCCGTAATAGGCTTTTTAAATAATGAAACTTCCCGTCTGACTTAAGTTTTGAATTATTTAAAACAACGGCAGTGAACAAATCAAAAAAAGGGGCCCATTCGGAGGCCATTCCTGTAAAAGGTTTAATAGAAATTTTGGGCAATTTAACATTAGAAAGATCCGTGTTATCGGAAGCGGTTTTCTTTTGAACAATAGAAGTTAATTTAGCTATACAAATTTCAAATTTATCACAGACTACATTTTCCCCAATGCCGTCTGAGGACAACATATCAGAGTCTATTTTAGTTATGGAAGAGATATCGAGTTGCACTTGGTAACTTTCATAATAATTGATTAAGCTATTAAGTTTAACTTTTACTAAATGAATTTCTTCATTACCATTGAGTTCTTTAATGAATTTTTCAATGCGAGATAGTTGGCTCTTTAATCCCCTACGTTTATTCTTTAAACCTACTTTTGATAGATTCTGAGAGTAACCAAGTTTCTACAATGTATTATAGGAAATGCGAAAATATTTTAATGTACATGTATAAAATATTAAATACAAAATCGTAATATAGACTAGGTTAGTCTAAATTTTACATAAAGCGATTGTACAAAGTAACTAATTAAGGGCGCTAGAGAATGTAACAAATTTATTTTACAGCATGAGTATCGAGAACAATTAAAAACCATTTTATTACCCATGTACCTAATAAACGTGAAAAATATCAGGTGCATTTATTTTGCAAAAACCAAATTTAAAACATATTATTACGGTAAATTATTATTTCACCCGGTATAATACCAAAAATATTTTAATACATTCTGAAATAACATGAAAGATATATTTATTATAATTATCTTCACACAAGAAGTAATATTTTCAAAAATAAAATTAAGACCAATAAAAAATGTAAACACCAAGCTGTGTCGTTGTTATTTTTCTATCAGGTGCCTATCGCCTACAATTCGGACCAGCAGTGGGATTCTCAATCGTAATCCGGTAGGTATCGTCCCGACTAAACGCCGAAAAGGCGATTCTCAATGAAGTCGATACCCATTACGTACCGACTTGATACCGTTTAGAAATGTCATTTTTGTTCGGTATATCAGAGGGTGCCGACTTGATGAAATTCGAGGCGTGATTGGCTGAATTTCGCTCGTGAAAAAAGACAGAACTATAGAGGGTTACCTTCCATAGACAGAGCCTTAAAAATATGAATTTTATTTTATTTTGATGTTTGTCTTTTGTTTTGGTATTCTTATTTTGTATTATAAATGTAAATAAGAGTTACTTTTTTGGTCTTCTCTGATTCTCTGAGTCAATTCTCGCATTTTTGTTGTATAAATATATAAGTGGAACACTTAGAAGTATTTGGCGATTTCATGGAAAGCCACTTGAAATTTGCCAGAGGCAGATTATCTGTCTCCAATGCAAGGAGTAAATTCCAAGATTTATGGGCACAGTTAGCAAGGGCTTTAAATGCTGTGGGTTTGGGTGAAAAACCTACTGAAAAATGGCAAAAGGTGAGTACATTAAGAGGGAATAAGAGCAGGTAATATATAAATAAACAATTTCATTCACAATTGGTAACATTTTTTAAAATAATGTGGTTCAAATAATTGAAAAGAGCATAAACAAATATAGAAAAATCAAGATAAATACAACAATAAATACAAGTAAAAAGCAAAGCAAAATAAATCACAGATTTATAAATATAAAATATAACCTCTCTTTTCAAAACAAATTTTTGTGTGGAGCGTGGAGCGTTAGTAGTACCAACAAAAAATATTAAAATTTAATCGGGAGGAGTTGAGAATCACTTCCAGTCGGTTGCGATTCAGTACCGATTGCGCTGCCGACCAGTGTATTTCGAACGTGACGTTACGTATCGACATGTTAAGAATCCCTGCCCAGGAAACAAAAAGCCATCTTCCTCAGCTGGTTTCAAGCAAGTAACTGGTTGCAGGTTGCCGCGTTGCCACGTTTAAAATAGTTCAGCGCACTCGGGAAACCGCTTTAACCCTTTAATTGATAATGTATCTTTAAAGATACGTATCAATAAAAATTTTGTATTAACATGTTTTCTTCAAAAGTATGCCAGTTTTTGGCAATGTTTCTTTAAATACACTCTTCCTTTATAACTTGTTGCGAGCCGCCATCTATACGGTCTATTACAAATTTTTTACAGAGGACGTGAATCTAGCATGTTGAAATTTTTAGGTTTACAACTAACTGATCGCATGTAAACCAGTGTTTGTGGAAAAGTTTTTAGAGATTTTATGTTGATACCAATATATATTGATAAAGGTAAGTACACTTACCCATATATTCTATAATTTTTGTAGGAAGTCCCATTTAAAAATATGTATCTTTAAAGATACATTGCCTAATAAAGTGGTATAAATAAATCAACTTGTTATTTTTTGTTTTTCAGATGGCAAGTCGTGAATTAAGGATTTATTCTAAACGAACAATGAATATAATTGCAATGTTACCACCAATAGACTCTGACGATTCCGATGTTTCAGATACAGATGATGTTATGGAAAAAAATGATGACCTAAATAATATGGAAATTGAAATGATACTTGACAATAATACTATGTATTTCAATTCAATTCAGAGTGAGAATGATTGTGCCACAGAATCTGTTTGAAGATCAGAAAGAGTTTTACACAATTCTTTGACTCCTTTAGAACCAAATATTCCGGATTCATTACCACCTTTATGTGCCAAAAATGTAATGCACGACTATGTATTGTCTCTGAAAGGTTTTATGAGTTACCATAAAACTAAATTATAATGTATTTTTTAATAAAGCGTTTGTTAATAGTAATCTTTTATTCTTTTAAATCCTATTGATACTTTATAATTTGAGCAAAGTGTAAAATTCAAACTAAACATTATGCCTTGAGTTTTTGGCAATGTATCCTGTAGGATACAATCTGTAAAAAAAAATTATGACATGAAATAAAAAAAATAACTAGAAATTATTTCAAGATGATTGTTATATACTATATATTTAAACAACATTTATTTTTTCAGTAAGTATTTATACCCTTGCCAATTAAAGGGTTAAGTCTATTTATCTATTACATTTTTCGAAAGTTTGAAATTTAGCGATTCACTTCGAGCACATATGTCCAGTGATCCATCAAAGAGTATCAAAAGGAAGGAAAGAAAAGTATTTTTTATGTCAAATAAAAATACTAAGAGATGTCAAATTGACAAGAAGTGCAGAATCCGGCTCGAAGGACCACAAAAAACTATATGTATGAACAGAAGAGAAAATGGAAAATCAGGTCGAAGGTTTCGGAAATCAAACTATATAAATATTGCTCATCACATAATAGTTCTTAGCAGCTTCGAGAAAAAAGCACGAAGGACCACCTGCATTGCGCTGCAGGAGCTTGTTACCCGTACCAGAGGCAGAGGGATAACCTATACATAAAATTAAGAAATAAATAAAAGTCAATACTTAGATATAGCATTTTACATATGTAAAAGAATCGGACGTTTCAAGATATTAAGAACACTGCCCATATGAAAATAGTCTATGGTCGGTAGAAAACTCCAAAATTATGCACTAACTAATGTTTATATATATAATTTACAATATTTACATTCAAAGCTATAACCGCACTTAGCTTTCATATCACAATATTCACGTAACAGTTTTACACGAATATAAATTGAATAATTGTCATCAAATAGCAACGAAATAAAGCAAAACAAATACATAAATCAGTGGCGAAAAACAGATTTCAAAATAAATTGAATCTTGAAATTAACTATATAAAGTTCTCCGGCATTATTTAACGCGCGGCAACCTTGTAACATAAAAGACTTCTGGATTCAAGACGAGCCGAAATAAGAACAACTGGATGGTCTTGCTTTTAATAATAGAAATATACTTACAATAAGTTGTATAATGTAGCACTATAATTAACAATAAGGAGAAGAAAAATGCTGCATTTTGTGCGCAGCGATAAATAAATAATCACTGTGTAACAATATTATTATTGACTACTGACTTAATTGACTGAAAAGGCATTTCTGCGCGGAACCGACAGCTTAAGTCGTAGGTGGATAACGATCACGCCGAAGTTATTTCCCATGGGCGGACGGACTTGCTATTTTACGAATTCTAAGGAGAATTTCGTACAAACAGAATGCAGTTCAGTGTTGCCCATGCATAAATAAAAATTATCCGAATTTACGATTCAAATTATTAGAATGTGTCAAAATTTCCATAAATAATGTTGTCTTCAACCCTAGTCAATATGGGAAATTTCCAAAAGCAATATCTGTTTTACATTTGCAAAATATTCGAAAAATTGTTGGATTCAAAAACTATCCGGTTGGTGAAATTTTCTGAAAATCGGAAAATTATCATCACATTGACAACACTAAAATTGTTTTATATTGATAAAATCATTCGATCATATTATGTCGATTATATTTACAATTACTAATGTACAATCTTTAACATTGGCTTGTAATTGGCTGATTGCGATGACCTCTCTTTTAGTTCACATATTTTCCGCGGACCATGTTCGCTTCTGTCGACTGTAGAAATAATTTTTATTTATGTAATATCTATGGCTATTATCACTGTTACCAATATAATTTGCACCTTTTCCATTGGTGTATTCGTTAAAACACAAGAAACCATCAACGACAAACACCATTCCTTCAATCGTCTAGGAAAAGCTATTCCATCGGATTCAAGAATAGGGTACATGCAAGAATAGGGCTTCCTATTGGAAATAAAATGGGATCATATTCCTATAGGATCTAAATCCTACAGATTCGAGAATCGGGCACCTGGGCGGAGTCTAGTCTACGGTCGTTGCGTACTTTGTACTGCGCATCAGTTCGAACATCATACGATCATAACTATTCGAAAACACATGCGGTTGGTTATCTCGCTCGCACAAAGAAAAAGACAGCCTGTTGCGTAGTACGGAGTACGCAACGACCGAGAATTTAACCCTGCCCAGATAGGCGCCTTTTCTCATGCTACCCTTCCCACTAGAGTTGCACATCCTTGTTATATGTATTCGTGATTCAAAGATTTACGAAGCAAAATTCATATTTTCATCTCTGTCTTAGATAAAGAAAGTTAACAAGCTCTAAAAATATTCAAATTTATAATATAAATACTAATTTGAAACCACTATCGCCATCTACTCTACATTTTTGTAATTTAAAAATAACCAGATTTTTCACTAAATTCAGGCAGTCTTACCAAATTAGAAACGCCCCTCTTAACCTGTTAAATTTGATTTAGTAACATCGATGTTAAATTTACAGCTGTTACGAATATTTGTACAGAATAACCCTATATAAATACGGGGTTGGGATAAAGTATGGAACCAAGTAAATATCTTTTTTATATTTTGCACTTATAAAAAACTTCATTATAAAACGCATTTGCGTATCGTAATGTAACTTTTGCACACGCAAATTTTTGTTTTAAATGATTGGCGACATGAGTGAAGTATCTAATGACAAGACTATTGACAATGACATTTGTGGCTAATAGCAATTTATTAATTTTATATTGTTCTTTAAGAAAGTATTTGTGAATATGAATATCATTTTTTACTTATATAATATATTATTATTGGTGTATTAGTAATTTTAAAATATTTTAAAACATTAACATTTCATAGTTTAAATTTCAAAACTGTCAAATGTTATAAATAACACAGTGCTGCCGACATACTTTTTAAAATCAAAATTTTCGGTATTACGTAAAAATAATAAATTAATGTAAAAAATGATAAAATAGCAAAATATAAAAAATATTATAAACAACTTATTTCATATGGCTGTTGTGACACACGTTCTTTAAAAAACTCATCGCTTCGCGATTCGGTTTTTAAACCTGAACTCGTGTCATAACAGAATTCCATATGAAATGCGTTGTTTAATATAGATACTATTAAACGAAAAGAACGATATTTATGAAAATTTGCAGGAAAGTGCAATGGAACAAAACGCATCTGATGTACATTTTTTTGATAATAATATACTTCCGGTTTAACCGGAAATGCCATCAACTTCTTTAATTTAAATGGAACACCCTATATATTTTTACAGATTTTGAAAGAGCTTGTTATTTTGAATTCATACATACTGAGTTTAATGTAAACAAATTTGTAAAAACGAGGAATAACTCACTGTTAGTAGTACAATAGATGTACATTTCATTATTTTAGAATAATGAGGAACAAAATTACTTCAAATGTTCAAAATGCTCGCCGTTTACTTGCTGACAATATGCCATCCTATTAACAAATTCTTGAGTCACTCTTTCCAAGACTTCTCCACGTATTAGTTCACATTCATCAATAATTCTTTGTCTCAATTCCTGTAAGTTTGTTGGTCGTCTAACGTAAACACGTGATTTTAGATAACTCCAAAGAAAAAATCTAACAGGCTAAGATCCGGAGAACGAGCAGGCCACTCTATGAATCCTCTACGTCCAATCCATCGATTTGGAAAATTCGCATCCAGAAAATCCCTAACCCGTCTATCATAGTGGGGAGGTGCTCCATCTTGTTGAAACCAAATATTTTGTGGTAATTGCCCATTCTGTTGAAGTGCAGGAATAAATTCGTTATTTAGTAGATCCAAATACTTGTCACCATTCAAGTTTCCGTCGATAAAAAATGGGCCTATAAGCTTATTTTCGACAATTCCCATCCAAAAATTTAACTTTTGTGGATGCTGGGTATGTGCTTCATGAATCCAATGAGGATTCTCATTTGACCAATACCTTGAGTTATGGCGATTAACTGTTCCGTTTAAACACAAAGTTGCCTCATCGGAAAAAGCTATGCTAGAAGCAAAATTTTCGTCGACATTACAGATGTCCATTAGCCGTTCGCAAAATTCCAGCCGTCCGTCGGTCAAAATCATCGTACGACAATTCTTGAACCAACTGTACCTTATACGGATGATACTTTTTACCTTTTAATATCTTTCCTACAAAACGTTGACTGATCATGGTTTAGTGCCAAATTTGTGGTGGAAGTTTGAGGTGATTCTTCTAAATCGATTGCAATATTTTGTTTGTCGTATTCCGAGCTAACTATATGAGTAAAAATAAATAATTATAGGCTTCAACAAACAATGAATATATTTCTCTTCGTTATAACATAGCATAAAACAATAAGGTAATCGGCCGGTGCACGTTGTCTACTTCATCCCTAATACCAACTGCGTTATTTTAAAAGAACCATACGTTTCATGGAACAAGAAAATGTCTACTAGGTCGACAACACACAATACGACCGTGTATTGAGTTAAATATGCTTTATGTTTAACAGTTTCGTTCATTGCAAACCGCGGTCTTCCAGGTTTTAGCAAATTTTTTACCATCCCAGTAGGATTAAAACGTTGTAATGTTTTAGTTACTGTTGAGCGTGACATAGGATTTTTCTCCGGATGGAAATTATTAAAAATATGACACACTTCTTCATGAGTTCTAACACGATCACTATAACCGATCATCATTAAAATTTCAATACGCTATTTTTCACTTAATTGAACCATTCTAAATTGTGCAATTTATTTCCGTCAATTAGAATTTGACACTTGAAGAACAAAAGACGTACTAAACATTACTTGTTTATTTATTACTATGCATACAAACAACATCAATTATTAGTTTATCTAAATAGTCTTTTGCTCTAATGCAAAAAACTCCAAGGAGGTGGGTTAAAGTGCTATATTTTACACTAAACTCAGTCAGCCTTACTAATAAACGGAGTATAAATATTTATACCGAGAATAAATATTTTATACCGAAAATAAATTCGGAATAGGCAAAATATCTACCAATAAATATGGAATAACTTATACCCGGAATAAAAACTCGGTATAAAGTTATACCTACCCTAAGCCTTGTTTAAGTGCAGAATAACCTATAAAATATGTTTGCGATAAGAGGTGTAGAAGCTGTTGAGGAGGTTATTAATTTAATAAATATGGACATAGATATGGAAACAACAAGAAAAAGAAAAGCTTTTAAAGAAGGAATAGACCCCTTTACAATATATTCTGACAAATAGTAAAATATAGATTTTCAAAACAAGGAGTTAGGCTTTTAAATGAACTAATAGAGAATTCTTTAAATACGTACAGACGAGGAGGTGGTTTATCCTCCACTTTATAGATACTGGCAACTTTAAGATATTGGGGTCGGAACCAAGTAAGTAAAGATTGATTTGTCTGCATTCTTTACATAATATGGATTTTTCCAAACAAATCCAGGTATTAAAAGAGATTTTTAATTTATGTTTTGTCAGAAATAAGTAAAAAGTGATCAGTTAAAGACATTTTTATAATAAAATCTGCAAGGTAAGGAAAATCTCGACCAATTTCACAAAGTTAGAACTTTTCTCAAACAAAATTTTACAAATTATAAGCCAAAAAAATCTAAAATAACGTATGATCCATCGTGGTATATTGGTTAACGCACGAGGCTCTCACGCAGATGATGCGGGTTCGATTCTCGACGACAACAACTTTTTTTTATTTTTTTGAATAGTCGTACTGTCATATTTCATTTAATTTAACACTGTTCCATGTACTTGTGTCAACGTCTGCTACGTTGCCAAATCAATATTTTGGAATAAAGAGGGAATAGTTATACTGAATTTATTCCGAGTTTATTTGTAAACAATTTATACCAACCTTATACTTAGGATAACCATTCTAAGTTTAAATAAGGAATAACCTAAGAATACGAGATTTTTATTAGTAACAGTGAGTATGTATGAATTCAAAATAACAAGCTCTTTCAAAATCTGTAAAAATATATAGGGTGTCCCATTTAAATTAAAGAAGTTGATGGCATTTCCTGTTAAACCGGAAGTATATATTATTATCAAAAAATGTACATCAGATGCGTTTTGTTCCATTGCACTTACCTACAAATTTTCATGAATATCGTTCTTTTCGTTTAAAAGATATTTACTTGGTTCCATACTTTATCCCAACCCTTTATACATTTATAATTAAATTTAAAAAAAAAACATGTACGTTAAACGCTCACAAATTAAATTTCCTTAAATGCCCTCAATTTCCTTGCTAATAATCCTAAAACCGGTATGGCAAATGGCATTATTTTTGAAGCATTATATGTCCCATGGAAAAATATTTAATCTTGAAATGCACACCCAAGCTGTGTAGCTAAAACATCACCGTCGCATTTTGCTATCTAATTCAGAATTAAATTACTTCTAAGCTAAGGGAAATAATATTTAAAAAAATAATTACTGAGAAAAGTTTAATAAAATAAAGACAATGGGCAGGTGTAATAATAAAAAAATATTAAATTAGACTCCGAAAACGGTGTGTACCTAATCTAAGAACACAGAACAGATGTTTTGCTCTATGGTCCTATGGAATGCTAGTATGTGGCTAGTATAGATCAGTCTGTAAAATATAGTACGGTTACCTCACTTTGCTGGTAACGTGGCGACGTTTTCACGGTAGATCTACCGTTTTAGCACATGTTCTACCGATCTACCGTTTTCGGGCTGAATTCTACCGCTAAATATTTTATACTAAATTATTGTTATCAGTAATAATATAACAAGAGAGTTTGAATAAATTGAAAATAATTTGACGGGTTGTTTTAAAATTTGTTGCCAGGTAATAGTCACGAAAGCCCGCAGGGCTCGATTGGCTATTGCCAAATGACAACAAGTTTGAACAAAATCCGTCAAATTATTTTCTAATTTATGGTACTCTCAAATTATATTTGACAAGATTATTTTTTGATTCACAAATTTTTACAATAAAAAAATATTAATAAAACTAAACCGATGTTTTTCACCCATTTCGCGTTGACATAATTAAATAATTATTTTAACAAGTAGTATCTGACAGTTGCTAGGCAAATAAAAGCTACAGTGATTATTCCCGACAATAATCACAAGAGATAAACTTCTTTCTAATCTATGACAAGAGATTTATTCCTACTATAATCGCTAGTCGTTTTAGAGCTTTGTAAGCATAATTATATTTACCGGACTTTTGCAACAAATTTCTTCGCCTCTACGTGATTCTTTTTGGAAAAAGTGGTTTTATTCATTTCAACATGATATTGTTTTTCTTAACTTTAATGTTTTTTCCACTGACACCTTTCCTGCTGCTATAATTTCGTTTTACATTTTATTACGCAATATGTTACTTTGTAATTAAAATGAAATCAACCGGGGCGCTTGGATATGTTACCTAAGTTTTTATTTTTAAAATCTTTATCTTATCTTTTCCCTTAACTTACATACCGACAAATCTAGACTCAAAATTTCTAATGATCTTTGTGATGTCCTGGTACCACTACAGGAAGAGTCCAGGGCCGAATGGAACACGTTACTACAGCCACGTCGCAGAAACCGGAACTACGTCACAGCGGCTATAAAAGACAGCGTCCACAACCAGCTCGCTCTGTTTCTGTTGTGTATCTAACGCAGAAAGGTTGTTTTAACGCATAGTGGTCCCTGACGGACTTATTACCCGTCACATCACCTAGTTTAACGACTGATCTGCTTTTAGTAGCCACGACAGATAGTTGTGCGCGAATCGCGATTAAAACCCAGTGCTAGTGTGTGATAACGGGTAAAAAAAACCACCTTTTCGCCTATAATTTTATTGTTGATTCTTTCGAATTAACCCTTTCTTTAACCGAATCCAAGTCGATCTCCGGCGTATCTACTCCCCTTCACGCTCCGAGCGCTCACATTTTTCAACCCGGTGCATCCGCTAAGCTCCTCCACCAAATTTTTTAAATACCTTCAAAAACCATAAATAACCAATTACACTACACTACAAGATGAAAACCAACCCTGACTTAACTTTACCAACTACATGTTACAAGATCTTACAAGATGGATCAAGGAACTCACCCTATGCAAAGTCCCGCCCAGTTTTTCCGGCTACCAAACTTTTCACAGAAATAGGGATCAATTCTCTAGAGGTATCGGTTTCCTTGTCCGCAACGGAATTACTACTCTTACCCTACCAGCCCATCTCTCCGACTTGGACTGCTTCGATCGGCATCCAAGTCACATCGAATAACACTTCTTTCAACTTATTCGTATTACAAACACCCAAATCAACTTCTCTCCACCCAACTCCTTCGATATATGTCTCAACCATTCACAATTCCGTCACCTATAGCGACTTTAACGCCCGCCACTCCATGTTCGGGGGCACTTTGACCTAGATTGTTACATCGGAACAACAATCACCTCCAACCACCTCCCTCTATAGGTCAAAACTTCATTGTTCCACCCAATCAAACCACCGCCAACAACTTACACCTTTCAAAACTTCAAAAAAGCTGATTGGCAACTGTTCCAACACCACATTTTCACATCTCTCCCAGATAATCAGACGTCAATCCACCGAAGACATCGACATGCAAGCCCAATAATCGATGCACAAAGCAACGCCGTCCCACTCACTACAATCAAATGTGATTACCACGCCCTCCCAAACCAAATCGTCCAAAAAATCCGTCAAAAACGACAACTCTATCGCCTCTTTCAAAAGATCCCAATGTCAAAACACAGTGGAACTGACTGAACGCCACGATCAGGCTTGAAATTAACAACTTCAAGCAAGCGCAGTGGAGAAATACCACTGCGGACCTGAACTACAGGAGACACACATCTGATCAAAAAGCTGAAATCTTCAAGGAGAACCTACAAAATGCCCTCATATCTCCAAATAATCTACTTTTTCGCAACTATTTCACTGCTCAGACCGACCTCCTTACCCGAAACATAACCCACAGCCCACATGTCATCACCCCCCTTAATGAAGAGATCCCTCTTCACTCTTCATTCTCCATTGATGACATAAAATACTCCTGTCGAAAAAACACAGCGCCTGGCCCCGATTCAATTTCTCGACTGTCTCTAAAAAATCTCCCACAAGCTTTCTTCCCGGTCCTTCAAAATCTCGATTGTCTCAAATTCTCCTATTTCCCTAAATGTTGGAAGACAGCCAACACAGTCATGATTCTTAAGCCCAGAAAAGACCCTGCCCTGTCCGAGTCATACAGACCCATCTCCCTCATCAGCGTTCTGGGGAAATCCCATGAGAGACTCCTCAAGGACCGACTCTCGAACTTCTGTGACATACACAACATCATCCCCCAATTTCAATCAGGTTTCAGACCAGAGCACTTCACCCTTACTCCTTTGGTCAACTTCCAAACAATCATATCCAGATTCCAAAATCAACGCCTCTGCATTGCTGTAGTATTCCTTGATGTTCAGAAGGCTTTTGACCAGGTCTGGCACGCTGGACTTGTTAGAAAGCTCATGAGCATCCACCTCCCTATTCATTTCGTCAAACTCATTTACTCCTACCTAACAAATCGCACTATCAGAGTCAGATCTGGTAGTTCGCTGGTAGTTCACGCCCCTTGACGGAGTTCCCCAAGGATCCATCCTAGCTACTCTACCTTATCTACACCCACGACGTTCCCATTCCACGGAACACCCACATCCAGCTCTACGCAGACGACACTGCAATCTTCTCCTCCGCTCCCAACTGAGACTGCCTCCAAACCCGTCTCCAAGATAACTTAAACATCTCCAACTGGTGTCACAAATGGAGGGTTACCCTTAATTCGTCAAAATACCAACTCATCTTTTTCAAACACCCCGACACTTTCAAACAAAAACTTCTTCCCGGAAACTTCCGAATACTGCCCTGGGAGGAGAGGCTCGAACTCCGAAACGAAGCCGTCTACCGCTCTCGAAAACCCAAGAAGAAAACCCCTTATCTCCCACTTCGCTTACTTCAAGCTACCTCCCGAGGTATCCTCCCCGAGGAATACGAAGTATTCCTCGACACACGCAAACTCCTCCCCGGCGCTCTGTCAGGTTATAGGTTTTCTGCGGTTTCCCTATAACACTTACCGAATGGCTGACAGGAAGGGAACAATACAGCCACAGCTCTGTACTCGATTCCCCACGATGTCCAATCGCCGCCCAAATTTGGGCCCGTTCTATGCGAATTCTTCGAGTCAAAAGCCAAACCCCAAGTCTCGCTATACCCAATAGGCGCTCTTCTGCCACACCGAGCCATTATCTCTCAACCACACTAAAACAACGTCACCCCAGCCCTGTAGAGGATCTTAAATCCTAATCTGGGCTCTTCTATTTATTCTCTAACACCCGTAGTAAATTATCAAATCTTCACCAAATTTCTTTCGCTTATTCGATTCACCAGCTAGCTCTCTCTCGACCAGTCCGCATCCGTAGTCCCACTACCTCAGACTAAGAATAAAAGATAGACACATTTCCTTTATAAAACCGCATTTGTTTCCCGCATAATAAGTGTAAGAGAGATACGATCATATTGGCCACTGTTACTATGTACTTCGAATCTCTGTATAAAATACATACACCCTATCATACCTTCGCCATGGGCGTGGGTTACTGTGTAGTTAAAGTAAAAAAATATTTATTTTACATTCATATATATGTTTATTACAATTTTTTTAAAATAGTAATAACATATATTATGAATGTTAATAAGCAAGTTTGAGAAATAATTTGAAGGTACAGCTTGATTTTGTTCAAAATTGAACTGGAAAATATTTGGAGACCCTGGATTGTTAAAAAGTCTTCACAATCTGCATTAAGAGACCTAGAATGTTTGTTTTATTTAAAAAATATATAATATTTTAATGAAATTGATTGTGTTAACCTCTACTTTTTGGAAGTTCATCTTACTAAGAACAATAAATAACTGCACAGTTAAACTAAACTTCCACTATTTATTTTGAAAAATTCGCTTTAAAATCAATTACAGCTGTTTCGCTATAACTAGCATCGTCAGATTGACATATTGAAATTACATGTTGTTTGTTTGTAACTAGGTGCTTGATGTTGTTAAGGAGTTAAGGCTAGACCAAGTAAGGAAGTAATAAGACATAACAATATTAAAGCCTAGATGTTATTAGCCCTAAGGGATTATCCTGGATGTATTTCCCTCTAAGATCAGTATAACTGTGCAATGATATAGAAAAACCAGGAAAAAACTATATCATGCTGATCTTTACAATAACTTAATATATTTATGTTACAATAATGTCTTATCTTATCAGCATTAATATCATTTAAAACACAAAATAATATTGGAACAAAATTGTTAAATGTGAAAAAAAAATTACCAAAATTAAAAAAATCTGGTGTTTACAAAATTAATTGTCCAAAATGTAATGCAGTATATATAGGTCAAACACAAAGAAATTTTGAAGTAAGATTTAATGAACACTTAAGAGCATATAGATTACAACAACCAGATAAGTCGAACTATGCAAAACACCTACTGGAACATCCAAACTCACTTATACACACCAATGACATTCATATTCTACACATTTGTGATAAAAAACAAAATTTAGATTTTCTAGAAGAACTTGAAATTAAAAGACATCTAGCAGATCAACAGTTTAAAGTAGTTAATGAACAAATAAATCTTGGAAGTTCTCCACTATTAAACTGTTTACTTTGATTGAGTCTTCATTTTATACATAGATAAGACATTATTGTAACATAAATATATTAAGTTATTGTAAAGATCAGCATGATATAGTTTTTTCCTGGTTTTTCTATATCATTGCACAGTTATACTGATCTTAGAGGGAAATACATCCAGGATAATCCCTTAGGGCTAATAACATCTAGGCTTTAATATTGTTATGTCTTATTACTTCCTTACTTGGTCTAGCCTTAACTCCTTAACAACATCAAGCACCTAGTTACAAACAAACAACATGTAATTTCAATATGTCAATCTGACGATGCTAGTTATAGCGAAACAGCTGTAATTGATTTTAAAGCGAATTTTTCAAAATAAATAGTGGAAGTTTAGTTTAACTGTGCAGTTATTTATTGTTCTTAATGAAAGTTATTGCACCAACCCCTTACTTTTAAAATTTTACCAAAGTTTATTTTCAACCAGATATTCATTACTGAGGTAGGCAATAAAAAATTATTGTAATGTAATGTATTAGGTGTTTACCTGGAAGATTTTGTGGGAGAACTTTCGCTAAAGGTAGAGTCTGAAATAAATGAAAGAAATTACAATATAACTATAAATGATTAGTTAAGGCACCGTACATAAACAAGACTAGTAGAACAACTCACCCTTCGGCACTTTGATGTCGATGCTTCAAAGTAAAGCCGCTATCGTTCGAAAATAAGCACGTGTCTCCTATTTACGTACATAAGCTGTGGGCCCGACAAATCCCGAAATCGGCGACGGGGTAAGGAAGAAACATTTATAGGCGTGCCCTAGAGTTGGAATTCTAGTCTTTGTTAATGTTCGGTGGTTAAGGTTTAAAAATGTTTTTACCTGCAAGACACTTCCGTAATCATGGGCATATTATATTACAAATGTGGCTCAGCTTTGGGTCTAATTTATTTTTGACGACCTGGTATCTAAGTAATTATAATTTCGCTCTCATCAAAATGGTCTGAGCAAATTGATGTATATTTAAAAACATGTTGGTTATTTAAATTTAGCCACCTCTGCGTTTGTTGTTTTAGTGAAAAACTAAAATACAAAATAAATCAATACCTACTCATAAAAATATAAAAATACATGAAAATAGATTTCTAACTCAAACTGAAATAGTACATTATATACCGCGGGACTGAAGTAGTACATTTAATCCTGAAGGTAAAGTTTATGGCCCGACCGCAGGGAGGGCCATAATTTACCTGAAGGATTAAATGTACTTCAGTCGCAAGGTATATACGATACTTTTCGTACTTCCGGTATGATTTTATTAATTATATCAATAATTTCAAGCAGTTTTTTCTCTCTTCAACTCATTTAATAAACTGTCTTTAAAATAAGTTACCATAGTAACATTGCGTTGTGACAGTTATAATTTAGAAACATTGTCATTACTAGTGTCATTGTAAAGAAACATTGTTATTGATAATTATTGGTATCATGAGTGAAGAAGGTGTATCTGATATTGATAAAAGAGCAGCCGAAGTAGGTGAAGAATTGTTACCACCGAAATCTAGAAAACTATTCTCGCTTCCTGTTTCCGCAGGATCTTCGAAACAAATACCAGTTCAATATGAAAAGGACCTATCTGTTACTCGTCAGTTACCTGCTGCATTAACCCAGGAAAGACTGGTCAATATGACGAACTGTCACAATATTAATTTGAATATTAACGTTAATTACCATTCTAATTAATTATATTTTTCAATAAAATATCCCTTAAATTCGTTTGTTTGTGATTTAATCGTTCCGGGAGTTTCGTCAATATTTAATCCCGGAGGGATTAAATGTGACACTTTAGTACCTGTCACAAGGGAGTGAAGTTGTCACTTTAGGCCCGGAAGTACGAAAAAGTATTTATAGACATACAAAATACCAAATATTTGTTTACTAAAAATTTTAACAGCACCACTGGATAATCAACAACTTTGTTTACATATCGTAATGTCACTCATGATACAAATATACAAGATAAGATATCGCGTTTGGGGCGTGGTTAGTGACGTCACTGGTGATCAGACGCCATTGTTTACAGGTTATAATTTTAAATTTCTCCCGGAAAATATAAAATAAATTAATTAAAATGCGTTGTGCTGTATACGGGTGTAGTATTGACAATAAAACTAAACATTTTTCGAGTGATATAAAGTTCTTTAGCTTTCCAAAAGACAAGAAAGTGCAAAATGGAAATATTTATGTAAGGGGGTTAACAATTTCAACGTTAAAAATGCCTGTTTTTGCTCAAAGCATTTCACTTCTAAAGATTACAAGCAAAACTTGATTCGGTTGAATACACCCCAAAGAACCACCGACCCCTAAAAAAGGGAGCTATTCCGTCAAAAAACTTACTTTTACCAAGCAAACCTTAAAATCTTAATAAAGAAAAAAGTGCATCTCGTAGGGAAGAACACATTAATAATAGGGAAAAAAGTTAATAGAAATTGTTTTTAAAGAGTAAGTTAACACAGTATCATAATCATAGATTAGAAAGAACTTTATAGATAGCCGACTCTAACGGTTTTTTAAAAACGTGTTTACAGCGCCGCTCGTGACCTGAGCACAAACTATATAATTGTATTTTTATTTTATTGGTTAATTTAAAATATTTATATTAAAATATTTTAAAAATATTCTGATAAATATAATAAATATATTTTTCAAAATATTTTTAAAGTATTTTAATATTGTTAACAATTTGGTATGACTTATATAGACATAAAAATAAACCAAGTAATAATTCTTTATTTTTGCAAGATAATTTTATAACAATTAGGAGTCAAATTTATTTTTCTTGTTTCCCTAATTATTTTTAAAATGGATCTATTGCATTCTGGTGTCCTAGGAGTAGCTTCTGTTGTTAGAGGATTATCAGAACAATGAGAGATGCTAGTTTCTGAAAAAGAAATATTAAATATTATAAAACTAAGTTGTCAATATAAAACTCATAATTAGAAATTGAGAATAAAATTGTACATTGACCTATAATAGTAAGGTATTTCAACTTCCCCATTTGTAGGCTCTTGTTATTTAAAAAAGTTTTTGCTTTAATTCACAATCAAAATTTTAAAATAAAGTTTTAGAGTAGGCACAGCATTTAATTATAAATCGGTAACATTTCTATTCTGTGAGAAAAAGCAGTCTTTTGTAAAGTGGTCAATGCAGATTTTAAATTTATAACGGTCATTTCCAGCTACATTAACCAAATCTGGTCTATTTAAAACATCACACCATTTTCTTCGGATCTACAAATATAATGTAACATAGAAATAATATAATATGCATCATATAATAATAAATAGGTATACGCTGAAGCTTTAAAAAACCAAATTCTTACCTGTGGATCCTTTCGTAAACAATGCACTTTTTTATAGTTATTTTTATAAAGGCAACCCGTAACAGAACACATAAAAACCATATTTTAATGAATAACTGCAATAACTCTTACTGGAAAATATAAATACTAAGTAGAAAATATAACTATTAACGAGAAAATGCAATAATTACTAAGAAAATACAATACTATCTATCACACAAGTACAAAAACTGGAAAATATATCTGCTAACGAGAAAATACAATACTAACTGTCAAACAATATTGTTGACAACATTTAAATTCAGAATTTTTGTGTCATTAACGGATTTCCTGTTGATTGTGATTTTATTTTCGATAGTGGCGACTTCCGTGACCTGAGCATTAACTACAAACGTGGACCTGTCATTTGAAGAGAGTGCCCAGGGCATGATCATAATATTATTAAATCATATTTTAAGTTATATGATAGATTGATTGTATTATGGATAAATAAAATATGTATTTTGTTTTTGTAGAGTGGATGTTTTTGATGGTGTTAATTACGTTGTCCTATAATGTATTTGGAATTAACTATCAATCTTAAAACAATCTATATTTTTATATATAAATATGTAAATATATCTTGCCTAATTACTTAATTATTAGAGTCTACGTCTACCATCGTTCTCTTTAATTAAATCTCGAATAAAAATATAATTTAATAATTCTCAATTTTAAGCCGTACATGTATGATTTGAATTTTGTTTTGATAAATAATGTTGAATAACCAACAAATAAAAGTGTTAAACAATAAATTGACTAAATAAATATCAAATTCCTATATATTAACATTGAAACGCGCTATAGAATACCACCAATACCACCAATGACGTCACATGCGCAGATCGGACGAGTTTTGAACCGCTAGATATCATACCTTCTATATTTTTGTATCATGAATGTCACTTACCACTGGAATATTAAGTTTGGGTTGGAAAAATCCATTTTTTTTAAACTACAAAATGACGAACCATTTTTTAAAGCTTAACAGTTTATTTAAAGAAAAACACCGAATAACACTAAGAAACAATATAAAATACTTAACCACCGCAGCACAACACTGTAAATCCAAAAATGGTATAAAATAATCAACTTGTAGTAGTTTCAACCCCACAGCGTTGCCAACACTTTTCCTAATAAATTTTAAAAGTTTGTAAAAATAACTAAAAACATTGTTTAAAGCCAAAAGATAAAAGAAGATGCTTAATTTAAAAGCAATTATTTAATGAATGTAGTTTACACAATTTTAAACGTAAAAATACTCTTATTTTAATATAAATCATATTGTTTGTTTTAAAACATTGTCAGTAAATCTAGGGAACGTAACTCAAGTTCGGCAACGGGTATTTATGTCAATAAAGATGTGTGATCGCTTTAAAATGTAAACAGTTGGATCTCTTTAAATTATATGTCTATGCCCACTACTAAAAGACAACGAGATCAACCGGGTCCGCAAGAAACCATCTCGAGGTTCCGCCAGCCATTCATGTTAGTTATACACGTTAAGAGGGGCGTCAAAAATGTGACAGCTGAAAACGGGTGGCATGCCTGAATTGTACCCAAAATTTCAATCATTTTGTAAACAACAAATCTAAAGAACGTCTTTAAATTACGTATTCAAATTTTAACAGGATATAGCTTAGACCTTTCTCTAGGAGATAAGGTTTTTTAGTTAAGTTTTATATTGTAATAAAAGAGATATTGGTGTTTAAGTGATGGTATGTTTTTAAAAAGTTTGACAATTTGTGATCACGAATTTTAACGCCAGAAGCTTAACTCCTAAAGAAAGCATAGAGAATGCGACTCGCAAAATATGAAGTTAAAGAAAGGTATGTTTTTTGAGATTTGTTGCACGCAAAATTTGAACATTGCACTAATCTGTCAATTTAGTTCAACAGTTTTGGTGACGCTTTTTTCAATAACGTATGTCTATTCTAATTCTCCAAATCCAAACACAAACTTCACTTAACATAACCTAACCTTATTTCTCGTTTATAACGTCAAAATATATTCATTTTAGTGTATTGCTTTTATATTTATAATTTACCAGAAGTCAATTAAATTAATTTTAAAGTATATTTTCACAATTTGCGTTGGTTTTTACATCGGTTTATGCATTATCCAAGGAATTTATTGTCTTATTTTAGTCGAATTGGTAAAAATGTGAGTTTTGAGAGACCTGATTTTTCTTTATACTTTTTTAATCTTTAAGTTACCTTATATCTTTATTTGTTAAATAACATAAACCCAACCTAAGGGATTTACATTCATAAATTAAAACTACATATGTAAATATTAACAGCTAAGTGTTAAACTGTTTTTCTAAATAGGCAGGATAATGTCCACAAAGTAAGGGTTTCTACAATATTTATTTACATGTTCAATATGCATAAATATAATAGCTTTCTCTTTAGATAATGTGATGAATAAAAATTTACAGTCAAATATGTAATATTTTTATTAAAACAGTTTTACAAATTTGGGTTGGATACTGAATATGTCTGTTATCTTTATATATATATCCCCCTCACCATTGAAAGTTTGTTGGTAAATGATAAAACAGACCAAAGGGTTCCATATTCATGTCAGAATGAAGTTCATATATGGTGAACTGGGTACATATACCTAATTGAGAAAATGAGTCCTAAAAAAGAAAAACATAAAACATTTACTTGTTATTTATTAATAATATACTAATAATATTTGGTAATGTTTAAAATGTAATTGAACCTTAAAATAAACATTTGTATTTTAAAACACATAGTAGCCCACAATAGGTTTCATATTGATGTAGTTCTATAAGGGTCCAGATTCAATGTTTTTGAAGAAAGAGTTCTAAAAAATAAAAGATTAGAATTAACAGTAAAAATTATTAATTATTTACTATAAATAGAATAAAGCCTGTGTTACTTCAGGTCCAAAGTTTTTGAGGAAACAGTTCTAAAAAATTAAAGATTAGAAATAAAATATAAAATAATTCATAACATTACTAACTCAGTTACAAATTTTGTCAGTCTTCTTACTATCAACAGAATACAACCAGTGTAGGCAGTTATACTTGTGGTCCAAAGATTTTGAGGAAACAGTAGCATATATTTTGAAAACCATTGATTTATTTCTCCAACAATTTAATTATCTAAACATAGATGAAATAACATATATGGTTACCAGAAATAGTATAGAAATAGTATATTGCTAAAAATAGTATTTTCAGGACATTTTTTAAATACTTTAGAAAAGTAGTAACCTATTTTGAATCTTGTAGAAATATTTTGTTTTCTATACTCCACCTAATAAAATAATCAAAAATTAATCAAATAGTTTTGATTTAGAAAATAACACTAATATTCTTCCTGGTCTATCCTAGTATTTAAAGTACACAAAGGATGGCTCAAAGGACGAGTAGCATTAACACTTCTCTGAGATGCCCTAGTAAAGACTCTTATATGAAACCAAAGAAATATGCTATCCAGATAATGCTGATTATTTAGTATCAAGGGGCAAATTCACAGGGAATAAGCACACAGTAGCAGTAGTACACAAAATACCACTGATTTCAATTTTCCAAAGAAAATACTTCAACATGGGCAAATACTATTGGTAGGTACCTACTCAAAAAGAAGAAAATTCATATATTTAATATGCAAAATATCTTTTAAAACTAAATTTGATATTTAGATCTGAATCATAGATAATAAAATAAATAATACCTACCTATTAATTGTAAAAAAATTAAACCAGTAAATAAACAAATTAAAACTTACCTGTTATCACTTCTGATTACTAGATGGAGAGTGCTTTCAAATCTAAATAAAATAAATAAAATTTTTTAATTTGTGTGAAAGATACCAGTTAAAAAATTCAGTTACAATCATTAGATACATTTTAATTTCAATTGATTCCAAAAAGTATGGGGTTGACATTTTTGGAATATAATTAATAGCCATAATTTAATGATAAAATTAGTTTTATTAAGATATACCCATAACATTAACAATTATGTTTAGTACTTGTGTAAGAGTATTGTTGGCCAATCGCTGATAGTCAGCTTATCCCACTTCTTTAGGTATCTTGAAAACAGGTATACAAAGTGTATTTCTATAGATACTAGATTTGGTTAGTTATGTACTTTGTACTCCATTTTTCATTAAATCATGGATCTGAGTGGTAAATTAGGAATGTCCAATACTCTCTAAAAAATAAATGATATTTTTTTATTTAGGCAGTAAATAATTAGCAAGGTACTTACTTTAAGTCATATTGAAGACAGACTAACCTATTAATGTTTACAAACATTATAGTAACACTTTTGCAATAATCATCAAACGTTTTGGAAAAGTATTTAAATTTTTCCCAACAAAATATATTCTAAAAATTTACATCTACTAACCTAACTTAACCTAACACCTTCAAATAATACATCTCTGATAAAACTAACAACTAACCTCGTTTAACTTTGCATTGTTGCCAATAGATTTCAATCTCAATTTTAAAAAAGGTATAATTACATACTTTCCACTTTATTTCAATTTTTCTTTAGACCATGTTGATGTGTGTATATTCAGAAACCGTATTATGTTTTTATTATAATTAATATATTTATTCTAATAAATACCTTAATTAGTAAGGGTTAGTACCAGAGCTGGGCAGTATCCGGATACTTCTGTATACGGATACAATATCTGGATACTTTTTATGTATCCGAAAGCTCTTTTAAATTTTGTACCCGGTATCCGTATCCGTGACCAAATTTTAAAGTATCCGGTATCCGGATACTGTTTTTGATATTCGGGTGGGTACTTTTAAATATTATTTATCGCCCTTTATGCACCTAACGTAGGCACAACACTGCCCTTCTTTTAATTCAGATGTGTCTAACATGTTAAATCCCATTTTTCGTACTGGTTACCGTTATAATATAGATATTATTATATTCTAATGGAGCTTTGTTTTTACCTATAAATCAGTTATAAAGTTTCATAAGTACGTTATTTATTTTTTATATTTTTCTATATCTCTATTATTTTCAAGAACCCCTTTGTCTTTATAATTATTAGAATAAATTATTTTTCGGATATTATAATAAAGGACATCCTAATATTTATATTTTTATTTTAGTGTACCTACAAGTACAAATAAGTACACCCCCTAAAAAGTTTGAAAACTCGGCTGGTCCGACGTTGGCCAAATTCAATATCAAAAGTTCAGGCAGTGACACGAAAAATTTTTCGTTAAATGTATTTTTATTATTATATATTACATTAAAAATACATGCACATCACATAATCACATAATACTGATAATTTATGTCCTTTTTAAAAAAAGTATCCTTCAAAGTATCCTAGGAAGTATCCGAAAAAATATCCGGATACTTGTATCCGAATACATTTTTAAATGAAAGTATTCGAAATTTTTCGAAAAGTATCCGGATATATTTTTAGTATCTATATCCGGTATCCGGATACTTTTTTCATTATTCAACCCAACTCTGATTAGTACAATAAATTTCATTAATTAATTATTTGTTAGGAATGCCGAAATCTTATTTTTTTTTTTATATATCGATATTTTAAATCCTAAAAACAATTAATTTGTTACGCCTATGACACAACAAACTTCCAAAATGGATCCAAATAGGATATATTAATAAAAATTATACAAGTATTCTTCATCTGTTTATGGTCTCAAGGTCAAATGTATGTGTATGTCGTGAAAATATTCAAAGATTTACGAAGCAAAATTCATATTTTCATCTCTGTCTTAGTGCGTTTGTCCACGACGTCCGATTCCGAGATCCGAGATGACGGACCGAAATGACGGCCCTCATTGTGTAATGAGAGTTTGTCTACACGACTTCCGTCATCCGACATCCGTCATCTCGGACTCCGAGAATTCTGCTACTTCGGATGAACCGCTATATCGGTCCGAATTCGATTGACGGACCGAAGTGCTTGCAATACAAAAAACACGTGCACTTGTCCACGATCATCCGATCCAGCAGTTGTTGACGGAAAGCTTGCAATCAAACCTCGTGTTTTGTTTTTTATTGAAAATGGCCGAAAGATTTAAATACGATGTATTTACTCTAATAGAGTGTGTGGAAAATAAATCCTGTTTATGGGATAAAACTAGGGATATTTATAAGAATAAGATTTTAAGGAAGAATGCGTGGCGTGATATTTGTACCTTTTTGGAGCCAGATTTTGAGGGACTGGATGATAAAAAGAAAAGCCAGATTGGTGAGTACATTTTTTTTATTAAATTTTTGACATTTGCCATGGTAAAGATCCTAGATCACTTACAAAGTAATCTGCAAACTTATTGCGAACAGCATTTGCTGATGGCCCTCCCTGTGCACTTACAGCAGGCATATCTTGCAGACTGTTGTGTTTAGTAGATATGAACATATCTTCAGAGCTGTATCCGTCTCTTTCTCGAACGATATTATGCAAAACTACGCATGCTTTAACTATGTCTTTACATAATTGCTTGGAAACATTTAGTGGACGATGGAACACTCGCCATTTGTTTGATAAAATGCCGAATGCACATTCAACGTACCTTCGGGCTCTGCACAATCGATAGTTAAATATACGTTTTTTTATATCAATATTATTACCGCCATACGGTCGTAATAAATGTTGAGTTAGTTGGAAGGCTTCATCGCCTACCACAACGTATGGTATTCTGATGTTTAGAGACGGGTGGAAACAAACGGGTTTTGGAATATGTAACTTACCCTCAGTAAGTAGTTCATAAAAAGCTGTTCGCTGAAAAATGGCTGAGTCACAGTCCTTGCCGTATGAACCGATATCAACAAATATAAATTTGTAGTTCGAATCAACTACTGCCAGAAGCACAATCGAAAAGTATCCCTTGTAGTTTAAATTCATTGAACCGGCGTTACGAAAATTTTGAATACGTATGTGTTTTCCATCTACTGCCCCTAAGCAGTTTGGAAAATGTGCTCTGCTCATAAATCCATTTGCTATTAATTTCCATTTCTCAGTAGATGGTGGTGCCAGATATTCGCCTTTTAATATTTCCCATATTTTGCTGCAAACTAAACGTACAATCCTGCTTATTGTTTTAATGCCCAATTTGTAGCTATAATGCATATCGGTAAAAGTATTTCCACTGGCTAGGTACCTGTAATAAAAAACATTATGGCGTTTGTTTCAGTTACTGCCGTCATGAATAAATGGAACAACCTTCGCGACACATTTATGAAATCGTTGAAAACGAAATCAGGACAAGCAGCAAAAAAGAAGTATATATACAGCGACCATATGCAATTTTTGTTAAAGGTATTTAAACCGGATGAGACAATTTCTAGTATAGTATCTGAAAATCTGGAATCCGATAACGATTCAAGACCTGCTAGTAGCATATCCATTGAAACCCAACCCGGTACTTCCACATCCAGAGATCCCAGGCCCGGCACGTCCACATCTTTGGAATCCGATGCCTCTTGCACGCCAATTTCTAACAGGAAGAGAAGATTAAATCCCATAGAGGCGGAAATATTGAAAGCGCTTAAGTCGACTAATTCAAGACCCACTGAACGGATGAATGATGACGATGAAGCATTTTTATTCTCTATTTTACCAGCAATGAAACAAATGCAGGAAACGGATAAATTTGAATTCAGAATTGACGTGATGCAGTTACTTCGTAAATACACAAAACCTAAACCCACAGCAATGTCGACCAGTTCCGCCATGTCAGCTGACAATGACGAAGAAGAACTGGATGATCCTCATTCAGATGATAGTCTAAATACAGAAGAAAACAATACATTTCAAGAAGAGGACACGGACAACATTCCAATATCACCTGCAGAAGACACTAATGTACAATATTTTAATTTTGGTATTTACGAGTAATATGTAACTTTGTTTGAAAATAAATGCATAAAACTTGTTTACAATCATTATATATTAATAATCATTTATTTACCTTAGCGTGACTGCGAGCATCTCGGTTGGTGGTATACTCATCCTCATGTTTGTGTCTTGACGTGTGATTGCATCTGCTAAGTGATGTAGTAGAAAATCGAAAGTACCCGGCGACATACGAAAGTAGTTAAAAAATTATTTTCATGCTCTCGTAATTTATCATAAAGTACATAAAAGGCTCCTGTAATGTATCTCTCTCTTAGGAGGGATGTACCCAAAACTTCCTCGTTCTTCTGCGTCTTCGTACATATAATAATAGCGCAAGCAATTGCCGACGTTCCAAGCGCGCCTCCATGACCGATGTTGTGCACAGAACTGCTACTCAAAAGCTACTAATCGTCCGAGATCTGATATAGTGGACAAACGAACGTCCGTCAGTTACATCCGATATCGGGTTAAAACATCCGTTATCCCATCTCGGATCTCGGAATCGGACGTCGTGGACAAACGCACTTAGACAAAGAAAGTCAACAAGCTCTAAAAATATTCAAATAAAATACTAATTTGAAACCACTATCGCCATCTACTCTACATTCTTATAATTTAAAAAGAACCAGATTTTTTACTAAATTCAGGCAGTCTTACCAAATTAGAAACGCCCCTCTTAACACCAATCAATAAAGTATTTAGCTAACCAGTGTATGCTTTGTATCACCAACCACTTCAATCTTTTTAATGGATGAATAAGAATATTTCCTTAAGAATCGGAAAAATATTAAAACACCATTTCTTTTCGCTCCGCCCAAGGCAACGAAATACTATAGCATTTCCTAGGACCATAGGTAAAACCTCTGTTCTGGATTAGAGATTAGGCACCAACTGTTTTCGAAGTCTATTCTACCGCTTTTTACTGTCGACATAAATTTTAATCTGGCAGCATTTAAATTGCAGTTTTCTAAGTTTTCCTATTTTTTATTTGATTTATAAAATTTTCTTAATATATCTATAAACTTGCACCAAAATGATATATATCCTTACAACGAATTTGATTAGTAAAAAACCCTTATGGCAAAAAATTAATGTAGGTATTCGTTAGTTCAACAAATAACTTAATTTAAAATACCTATCTCAATATTCATTATTCAATAAAACAAAACTGACCCCTATGAAAACTCCAAAATTGTTGAAAAAAATGAGAAATACAGTAACTAAATACTAATCTATAATTTAATTATAATTTACTATAAACTAAACTATGAATACCGGGTGTCCCAGAAGTTTTTGACCCATTTTAACTGCAAATATATCGGAACTAAAAAACCATAGAGAGGTGCGGTTTTCGAAAAACAATTTCTTTTTATATAAAGTTTTTTTCAGTACACATGTTTAATTAGCAAATTCTTATATAGTGTGTTTAAAAAAAAGGTGTTTCTTAAATACAAATATAGTCGATTTTTTTAATGGAACACCCTACATATTTTTTTTCTATCTGAAATACAAACTCTTTCCCTATGATAAAATGTATAATTTGTTAAAATGGCGTATTTTGATATTGTTAGAGAAATTTTAAAAGATAAAAGTCATGAAGAAGAAACAGTAGATAAAGATTATCACAAAGAGGATAATAATATTTATAGAAACAACAATTGGCAAGCAATATGCCAATAAATAATGGCTATGATTATGCAGCAATATTTTATTAAAAATAAACAATAATTATTAAAAACTACTCCACCAATTTATAAGAATCTTTGAAATAAAATGTTTGATTATTTATTTTAATTATTGTATAATTATAACAAAATATTTATTAAAAAACATAAACACATTACTGGATTTTTAAATAAACAACCATAATATTCCTGGCAGAAAAACAAAAACACTGATCTGAAAGTAACAACATGAGTAACATTATTTTTGCCTCTTTTCTACTTGTTTTTAGCCAATTGATTTAAAACTGTAGCTAAACATCTAATAGAGTGGGCAATTGCAAATTTGAAATTTGCAAAATTTTGCAATTGCTTATTGTGTGAGTTTATTGCATGTTCAGCACAAACTTTTCAAGTTTTAACCCTCTTCCTTTGTACCTATTTTATTTTTTTCTTCTCATGATACATTTCCAACAGGGAAACACAAGTTTACTTTTTCCAATTAAGGTGCTTTCTTGGTTGAGAATTCCTTAAAATAATATTAAATGAATAAATATTAATTGGTTTTGAAAAAGAGTTTAAAAAATAGGTACTATGAATATTTTTTAATAGGCACTTACTATGTTTAGTCTCATTATATATAGGTGCACTTCCAGCTTCATTATATTATGAAGGTGTATTTTGGGTCTCATTATAAGTAGGAATAGTATCAGACTCAATATTTATAAATATAAACTGTCTGGTATTTCTTCAACTGAATTATTTAAATTTTGAGTGTTTAACAATTACTATTTGTTATTTAATATTAAGAATAAATACAGGATTAAATATATTAAAACAAACTTTTATTTTTGATCTCAAGTGATACATAAATTTGAAATGGTTGATATATGACAAGTGACATTGTTCACTCGACTTACATAGGTACGTTCAACATTCTACACTGAACACCTTCCCCTCAAAGGTTAAGCCTAGCAGGGGCTTTAATATGCCTACCGTATTTGGAACGCTTACAGTCGGGAATATTTGTGTTATTGACTATATTATTATTATTAATTGGTTCAAAGGGATTACTTATATCGCTAGTAGGATTATTAGGGTGGTCATTGCTAGGATCAAGTATATTTCTATAATTGTATTCTTGGTATGTAGATGTCTCAGGCAATAATTCGGGTCTGATCTAGTACATGAGGGTTTTATTTGAGTTGTGTTCCTTCTAATTATTTTATTGTTGTCTTCTTTTCTAATCCAGTATGATCTTGGCTCTTTAGCTTTTTCTAGTATTGTCGCTTTGTGCCAAATCTTGTCTATTTTGCTTTTTACGTGACTTGACCTATCATAGTATTTCTTTATCTTTTCTTTTTGCTTCTTTAGCTGTTTATAAATGTGTTTTTGGATTTCGGGTTCTAATTGTTTGCTAGTTACTGGTAGTTGTGTTCGTAACATTCTGCTGTGCAATATTTGGGCTGGAGATGCATTTAAGTTTATTATTGGTGCATTATTATACTCTAGAAGAAGGTCTCTGTAGTCCTTTTTTCCATCTAAGCATTTTCTAAGTATCTGTTTTGAAATATTTACCGCTTTTTCAGCCAATCCGTTGCTCTGGTGATAGTGTGGTGTGCACGTCGAAATAGTGATATCTTTGTCCCTGTAATATTCTTTGCATCTTACTGAAATGAATGGCAAATTATCTGCTATTATGTGTTGAGGATATCCAAATTTAGTAAATATATTCTGCATAGCATCTATGACGGCGTTTGCTGTTTTATCCTTTAATGGGCTCATTTCTATCCAGTGTGAAAAATGATCAATCAATACCAAGTAAGGTTTTGAACCGAATTCTAATATGTCAGCTCCAATTTTATTAAAACGTGATTTTGGTACTGAATGAGGTAGTAGTGGTTCTCTTCTATTAGTGGGCATGTATTTCTCACATGTCCTGCATTGTTTAATGAATGATATGATATCATCAGTCATGTTCAACCAAAAGAATATTTTCCTAGCTTTATGGATTGTTTTGTTTACTCCTAAGTGTCCTTTATGTAGTAGTTTTAGGATGAAAGATTTTAGATTACTAGGTACAACCAATTTATTGTTATTGAAGACAAGTCCTGCCTCGACATACAAATCGTTCCTTATCCTTATGAAATAGTAGGGTTTACACTCCAGTGGAATCTGCTTTATCGGTGGCCATCCATGATAGTAGAAATCTGAAATTTTTCTTAATGTTTCATCATTAGCTGTTTCTTGTCTAAACTGTAGTTTTCTTTCATCTGACATAGGTAGGTGGATGGATACTGTGTGTACCATTTCTGACATTTCGGGGTCATGCGTGGTTACCTTTAAACTAGCTCTTGATAACATGTCAGCAAAATGGATTTGTTTTCCTGGAACGTAATATACATTTAGATTATATTTTAACAATTTCAATATTAATCTCTGTAAACGTACTGAGCCTATTTTACAGATAGGTTTCTTCATTATAGGAATTAGCGGTTTATGGTCCGTCTGTACATCTACGTTAGCTCTGTAAATAAAATTGTGAAACTTTTGTGTACTGAAATAAATTGCCAACAACTCTTTTTCAGTTTGGCTGTAGTTGATTTCGTGGTCGTTCATGGTTCGAGATGCACATGCTACTAACTTTAATATTTTATCGTGTTCTTGAAACATGCAGCATCCTATTCCATCCTTAGATGCATCACATTGGATTATTATTTTCTTGGTAGTATCAAAAGGAGTTAGTGCTGGTGTTTGGGTTACAATTTTCTTTAACTCATTAAAAATTTGCTGATGTTTTGGGAGCCACTGCCATTCAATATTGGCTTTCAAAAGCTCACAGAGGGGTCTCATTACTTCAGCCATGTATGGTACATATCTTCTCACATAATTAAATGAGCCAATTATCCTCTGTAGATCATTTTTACTTTTGGGTGGTTCCAATTTATTTAGTGCCTCTACACGATCTGGGTCCACCTGCATTCCATTATCTGTAAATATTTGGCCCATGAATTTTACTTTATTTTGGCAGAATTGAAGTTTATCTTTATTGAATTTAGCATTGACCTGCCTAGCTCGGTTTACAACTTGATTTACTGCTTCATCATGTTCTTCTTGGGTAGCGCCAAATACTATCATATCATCATGACAGTTTATTACATTTTTTAAATCTCCAAAATTTTTCTCAATCTGCTCTTCAAATAAGTCCTGTGAATCTGACAATCCATATGGTAACACCAAGTACCGATAGATTCCAAAAGGGGTTGCAAAGCAACACTTCCAAGAGGACTCTTCATCCAATGTCAAATGATGATATCCTTCTGATAAATCGAATACAGTGAATAGCTTCTTACCATTTAGTTTTGCACTGATCTCTTCAATGGTCAATACTGTACGAGGTTTTCTGATTATACTTTTATTCAGGTCTTTTGGGTCTAAACATAATCTGATCTTACCTGAAGTTTTTTCTACTAGTACGATTCTATTAATACTGGCTCTCGGATCTATTTCATCCACTTTTGCTATAGCCTTTCTCTTGCATAGTCTCACTAACTCGTCTTGGAATGCTTCACGTACTGCTATGGGTATCCTTGTTGGAGGGTGTCCTACTGGTTCAAAACTGTGGTCTGTGGTTATGTGGCACTTCCCAGGAAACACACCTGTACCATTAAAAATATCAAAATTTTCCTCAATAAATTTTTGTTTATTTAAGTCTACAACATTACTTTTGTTAACTGAATTTATTTTGACTAAATTTAAATTTAAGCAAGTTTGTCCCCCAATCAAAATTTTGCTAGCGCTTTCAACAATTGCAAAATCTTCAAATGTTGTTTTATTTTTAAATTTACGCTCTAAATTTACTATGCCTATTGGCTTTGTAACTGTACCCTCAAATGATTTTAATGTATATGATGTTGTTCTGATTCTAAATTGCTTATTCACAGTTTTAAAAACTCTTAGTGGTATTACATATTACATCTGCACCCGTATCTAATTTAACTTTAAATTTTTTATTCTCTATCAGTAACATTTCATTCCAAATATTTCCGTTACATTTTAGATTTTTATTATTGACCTTATTATTATTTACAACATTTAAATCTACAGCATTTACAAAAATATCGCTAGATTCATCACTATCAGTATTATTTTCTACATTACGAATGTTCTTAACACGACATGATATTGCAAAATGATTTAATTTTTTACATTTATTACACTTTTGGCCATATGCTGGACATTTCCGTGGCCCATGCTGTGTTTGACATCGTGTGCACCTAAAGGTATCGGCCGGTTCCGATATCTTACTACGATCATTAGTTTTTTTACTGCCGAGTCTATTAAACTTTGTACTTACATGTTTCCTGTTCTTAGTTTGGTTTAGATTTACCTCAACTCTTGCCTCACTGGTCGTAGCATTTTGAAACTGGAGACTTTGACTCTTACTTTGCTCACTCGTCCTACAGAAGTGGATAGCTTTTTCCAGGGTTAACTTAACAATCCTCAGTAGGACTTCTCTTGTTGTGGCATCTGTTATCCCCATCAACATTTTGTCCCTTAAAGCCTTATCTTCCACGGTTTCATCCGGGTCAACGACATTATAATTGCAGGATTTAATTAGATGTCTGCAATCAGTTAAGAAGTGCTCAAAAGACTCACCTTCTTTCTGTTTTCTTTTGAGGAAGTTATACCGTTCGAAACACTCATTTACCCTTGGATTCACATATTTAGAGATTAGATCTATCATGCAGTTATATTCATCATTCTGTCCTGTAGGTACATTGAAAGTTGCCATAATTCTAGCTGATTCCGTTCCCATAATATTTCTCAGCAATGATAATTTTACTTTATCGGCCGCCTCGGGATTGCCGGTAGCTAATAAATAGTCTTCAAACGCTTGCTTCCAAAATTTCCATTCTATAGCAGCGTTCTGTCCTTGCAGATCAAAATCTGGAGGTAGTTTTACTGACCCTAGGCTTAAATTTGCCATTTTTTTAGGGGTTCCAAAACAACTTTGACCTCACTTTTACAATATAATATTTTATACTTTCCTGTGTCACTTTCTACTTAAATATCTTTTTATTTTCGCAGCGCCATGTTTAACAATTACTATTTGTTATTTAATATTAAGAATAAACACAGGATTAAATATATTAAAACAAACTTTTATTATTTGATCTCAAGTGATACATAAATTTGACATGGTTGATATATGACAAGTGACGTTGTTCACTTGACTTACATGGGTACGTTCGACATTCTACACTGAACGAGTACACTGAACATTGAGAGATTCCAGATTCCAGCCTCCAATAAATCTGCTCCTTCTGCACTAATAGTTAAAATAAGGGCCAGTAGTATTTCTTCTGAGTCAAAGGTTTAACTGGACCACCTCCTCCTGTGCCTTGGGGACCATATTTGATGTCCCTTGTCTGTCTTTTAATATTTGCCTCCCTTCAGCTAAAGTCTAAAATAACATTTAACTTAAAAAATAGTCCTAAATAATATAATAGTATTTTATATAATGATAGTCATTAAAGCAGATAGCTGTATTGTAATGTAATGTATTTCATTATGATACAGATTTTTCGCCTTGATTAAGTGTATTATAAAACAGAAGCATAGTGTTTTTTTAAATACTTACATCTTTCCACTGTTTTATTGTTTAAGTTTAGACTGTTTAATTTCGTTGTAATTCATTTCCACAGATCATTTAATTTAAATAAATCCATAGGTTATATCTTCGTGCCCATCAAAATTTTCTTTTCTTATGAAATATTCTTTTTGTTTTCTTGTTATTCTTTTAGCTCTAGACGAATTCAATTCATTGTTTGAACACAAAAATATTAATATAAACCACAAATTTAATTATGTATATTATTTTACTATTATAGGTTGGAATTTCTTCTTTTTTCTTTTTTGCTTTCTTTGATTAACAAAGCTGACTTATATCAATGTTGCCAAATGTTGTACACTATTTTTAACGGTTCTCTAAAAACTGTGCGTACAGATTATTCCGATATTATTATTTAACGGACCTTTAAAATATGTATATTTTTAACGGCCTTTAAAATTTCACGGAATAGTTACAGAATAGACCCCTGTTTTCCACATTACCATGGATACGATTTGTTTTTGTTTTTGTTTAATGTCTGTTGTTATGTATGAAATGTCAATAATAAAAATGTATATATAGTTTTTATTTTCGATAGTAGCTGCAGTTTTATTAAAAAGTTATTGTATTAGTCTGTATTTGGATTAATGTGCATCTGCTGTCCAACAGGTTATCGGCCCAAATATCTTGTGAAAAATAAAAGGTGGTAAATTTTACATTTTCTTCTTCCATCGAGCTGCTACGAAAAGCGTTGCAAAAATATGGCGGGTGAATCGAGTATAGCGGAAAGCATTGAAGAACTAAAAGGAAGAGAAAACTATTCAGAATGGAAATTTCAAGTGACTGCTTTATTAAAACTAGATGGATTGTGGAATGAGTAGATGAGTAGCAGCATCATCAGATACAGATATTGCGGCAAATGCACGACGTGAATGAAAAGGGGCTTTGTCAAGAATAATATCATTAGATAAATCAACGTACCCACATGATCCTAATGCAAGCCAAAACAGCACGTGAGGCATGGATAGAACCTGAAAAAGCTTTTGAAGATAAAGGGCTACACCGAAGGTTAACATTATTGAGAAGTTTATTCTCAATAAAACTTGAAAACTTTGATAACATGGGAGATTATGTGAATCAAATAATGAGCCTCTCCCAGCAAATAATGTCAATTGGGTAACCCATTGATGATGAATTTGTTGGTGTTATAATGTTACAAGATTATGGGCCCATGGTGATAGCAGTTAAAAATTCTGGGGTAGACATAACCTCTGATTATGTAAAAACGAAACTACTACAAGATAAAAAGTGGCAAAATGGAAGACATGAAGATTCTGCTCCAGCTGTGAAACAAAGCAAGCAAACATAGCAAAAGCAACCACTTCCCAAATGCTATGGCACAAGCGACTAGGATATATCAATCACTACAATATGACTACTAAAAAAGGTCTAGCAACAAGAGTTAAAAATAAACTTGATCTAATTTATTCTGATTTAATCGGACCAATGGAATTATAATAATGGGGAGGTAAAAGATATATTTTTTCCCTGATTGACGGCCGTGTAAAAAAATATTTTGCTATTTTTTTAAATCAAAAAATGAAGTTCCTGCTATTTTTAAAGAATTTTGTTTGATGGAAGAAAAACGAAGTGAACGAAAAATAAAATTGATAAGAACTGATAATGGCAGTGAGTATTGCAATAAAACATTAAATGCTTTTCTTAAAAATAAAGAAATCAAGCATGAGCTAACTGTACCCTCGTTCAATTCTGGAAAAGGTACGTTTCTAGCTTAATGAATCAAATAGCCAGAAACAAATGTGGACAGAAGCAGCAAACACTGCAGTTTATCTTTTAAACCGTTCACCTACAAAGGAAATACATGGTGCAACGCTAGAGGAATAGTGGTCTGAAAAGAAAGTAGATCTTAGTCATCTTAGAGTGTTTGGATGTAGTGCTTTGGTCCATATACCATATTCAAAAAGAAGGAAACTAGATGAAAAGAGCAAAGAGTATATTTTCGTTGAATATTCTGAAGCCAATAATGGATATAGATTATTGGATCCTGACAATCACAATCTAAAAATAGTAAGAGATTTTAGAAGAAAAATTTCCAGTTTACACCTTGCTAATTTAAGCATTTTTTCTACTTAATATAAGTACTGAGAATGAATAGTCAGTCGAGATATCTGACAGTCCAACCTTAGTGGATGAAAACTCCAGCTCACCAGCTTCTGAGTCTGGAGAATCCAATGAAGAAGATAATGGAGCTGTAGTAGTGAGTGCTAGTAAAAATAGTTCGAAAAATAGTGATTCGGAAGTAAATATTTGTGAAAGTGGTATTGAGTATAGGTATCCAAAGCGAAATACACGTAAGCCAAAATTTTTAGATGATTATTTTATAAAAATGATAATGATAATGATGTATCTAATAATTCAAATTTAGCCATGTTAGCAAATATGTTAGCTATATCAAATATTTTCGAACCATCAACTCTTTTTGAAGCAATGTTGAGCACAAGAAGTGCGGAATGGAATTAAAAAGAGATTAGATGAATTTAAATTTAACAATGCTTGGGAATTAATTTATAAATCTAGTAATTAAAATATTGTAAAAAATAAGGGATTTTTAAAATCAAATTAAATCAAAATGGAGATATAGCTACTTATAAAGCTAAGCTGGTTGCCATATATATGGCATATAGATTATTCAGAGACGTTTTCTCCAGTAATCCTGAATTAAACTTGAAAGCAGATCATTTAGATGCGGAGACAGCGTTTTTGAATTGTGAAATTGATGAACAAATTTAAAGAACCTGTTTCAGAAAATACAATGTGTTTACTCAAAAAGGCTGTCTAATCAAATATAGAGCCTTGTATTTTCTTTAAAAATATTGGAAATTCTATAGTTATAGTTGCACTTTACGTAGATGATTTCTTTATTTTTACAATAATCTTGATAAGGCCAATTCATTAGAAATTGAATTAAACAAACATTTCCATGTAAAAGATCTTGGACCATGCAATGTCACACATATTAAGTATGAAAGTTGAGAGAAACCGTGCTTAGGGTGAGTTAAAATTAACTCAGATTCTAAATAAGTTTCATATGTCAGACTGCAAAACAGTAAGTACTCCTATAAAACCATATTTTATGATGCTCCTGTTCAACAGTTAATTGGGTCAATTATTGTTATGTAGTTGTTCAAAAGTACAGTAGGTTTAAATTAAGGGCACATGCGGGAACAAAGCTAATAGACAAGAAAGCTACAAGGTATCTCTTTTTTACAGCATTCTTCATATGAGCCGATCAAAATAGGATCCTTTTCGGGATCACGTATTGCTTGTAATAATTTCCACAAAGCGAAAGTTTCATCTAAAGACACTTCTAACAAGTCTCCTTTAGTAAGCATGTCTTCCAGTTGTTTTTTAAGATCTGTATTTAATAGAAGAGTGTAATCTTCATCTCCAACCTTAGGTAAATGCAGTGAATATGCATGTTCATCCACTCGATCATGAGATTTTCGAGAATCTCTAGACGCATCCTCTGAATCATTGATTCCACTGTCACAAGTTACACCATCTTCAGTAACAACACCACTGTAAGGCGTAATTTCTTTTACTCTTTGGTGCAGTTCAGATTTTTAGAAGCTCTTTTTAGTTCTGTAGATATAATGTTTTCAGTTCTTTGTCTTAGAGTTGCTTGATTATATTTTTGACTAAATACAGCTAACTTACTTTTAGTTCAGGATATTGTAGACGTTGTCTGGCTCTATCTTGCCAATTCATAACACGTTGGGTAAGACACTGCAATGCTTCACCTTCAGGTACTCTTGCGTATAGTTTTTGTAAAGACATAAGTAGGCCTAAAATGATATCCAATCGAGGATGTTTTGTACGGACGTATTCGGACATAAAAATTTGCAGTCTTTACAACATGTTGCTTACTCTTAATTTTTTTAGTAAATTCATTTCAGTATCTTCGACATCTTTAAAAATAGCTACTACCGCTGCAGGATTCATTGCATTCGTTAATGAACTACTGGAGTTTTTTTCGATAATTATGCATTTCTTATTTATTTTTATATTATTAGGCATATATATTCTGGGAGATACAGCTTCCATCAAAGTACAAGAGGAATTTTTTCTTAGAAACGCTCTACTTGTTTTCTCTTACCATCCTACTGCAAGAACCATCTACTTTTATTAGATGTAGAGCTTGCTTGCTTTCGGCAAGATTGGATCAGACAGATCCCTTACTATTTTGTGAGTAGCTTCTCCTAGTAAACTTAACAAAGTGTCCACGTTTAATGTGTCTGTAATCTTATTTACTTTGACAAACGAATCAAACCTTTCTTCAATCTCCAATAAACTTTGATATAGTTGAATTCGGAAGTACTTCCAATAATCGTCATATTTAATTGACTTTCGCTTACCGCACAGAACAAAAACTATCAGCTGTGAGTTGTTTACTCACGGAATGCAAAATTGTCACTTTCTGTCAGTTTGCCTGTCCTTTGCACTTTGACACGCTTGTACCAGTTTCCTTTACTAGCGAGGCTGTCTCCTCTCTCTTTGATTGGATTAATGAACTCTCCCAAAACGGTTTTTTAAACTCACCCACGCCACGATAATGTTAATTTTTGTTTATTTTATCATCGTCGCAACTTTTATGTTCTTTGGGTCGGGATAAAGGTATACATACTCTAACAAATCCCGTCCCTTCCAGAATGCATCCCTCTAGGAGCGGTGCATTCCGGGAAGAACTTCCTCCACCCTCCGCCCATCACGTCCGATGGGGACCTAAGTCCTCGGGCTTATGCTGTTCCTTCCACTATCTTGGTTCGGAGATGGTTTCCAGTTGTATTCTGTTTGGTCCGGGATGGTGCTTTGTACCTCTATCCTCCTTTCTTATTTTTATGCGTTCTAGAGTGTGTGCTTTTCGCTGCCTCTAAAAAGTTAGTCCTTAGTCGACGAACTGCGGATAAAGGTAACCTTAGAGAGTGGATCCACTTGTTAAAGCTGTCCCCACTCAAAAATCTGCGCATCTCCCTAGGAATGGGCAGAGTCTTTTATAGGTGGATCCTCATCTGTGTGCTTCTTGACAGATGTTGATCCTTCTTAGTTGTCCAGCTGTCTCCTTGGTCTAGGATGTTTCCTGTAGTCCTCTGCTGTGTAGTTTGTTAATTCCCTAAGTGCTGTGTTCGGGTGTGTCCTGAGTTCTTCAAATCATCTTTTGGCTCTGGCTTATATATAATATATATATAATATTAAAGGTTTTTTTGAGGTAAGCAGTCAAATAAAAAGGGCAATTAATGTAAACTCTTTATATTTGCGAAGCTTTCGAAAATGTTTATTTTCTTCTTCAGCACAAATATCGTGAGGTTAAATAATTTTTGGCCTCATAATTGCGCACATTATAAAAATTTTTACCAAAATACAAAAATAAATTAAATTTATGAGGCCAAAAATTATTTAACCTCACGATATTTGTGCTGAAGAAGAAAATAAACATTTTCGAAAGCTTCGCAAATATAAAGAGTTTACATTAATTGCCCTTTTTTATTTGACTGCTTACCTCAAAAAAACCTTTAATTTCATATATATCAGTCAAGACTACCCTCCTTTATATATATATATATATATATATATATATATATATATATATATATATATAATTAAATGTATGTTATTTGCCGACTAATAGGTATTAAACCAGAATTTTTGGGGTAAACGCCAATGTGTTTTTAATAAACACCCCAAAAATTCTGGTTTAATATATATATATATTATATATATATATATATATATATATATATATATATATATATATATATATATATATATGTATATATATATCTGTATTTACTAAAATCGTCCTTAAATAAAACAAAATAACAGTTACCTGACGGAAATCTAGCAAAAGGTCCACATACATCAGAGTGTATAAGTTCACCAGGTCTTGTTGTACGTTCTCTGGTACCAAATTTTAGACGATGGGCTTTCCCATATATGCAGCCCTCACACAGCTTACTATCTAGGTGTACTTGTATACCTAATTCTCTTTCGATTACAGACTTTTCATGCCTTTTATTCTGGTGACCAAGGCGTTCATGGTAAAGTTGCAGCAAATTTGTATTAGATATCACATTCAATTCTTCTTTCTTATTTTGTAATGCTAACTTATATAATCCTCCAAATCGAGATCGTGTTCCAACTACTTTAACGTCTCCATTAATTGTTAAAGTGCATATTTCAGCACTTGAGTGAAATTCACTATTGTGATTTCTATCTTGAGCTGCTAAAACAGAAAAAGATTTTTCTTTATACCAGGTACATAACATACGTTCGATAAACTAATGAGCTCAGTTTTTCCATATACATTAGATTCAATAGTAACCATTCCTTTTCCAATAGCGGTGATAGAAATTACCTGTAGTTACTGTACACTGGTTATTAAAATATTCAAATGTATCGAAAATATCTTCTCTGTTCGTAATATGGCTTGTGGCACCATTATCGACATACCTGCTTGAAGCATACAATACTACATTGGTGTAATTATTTTATTGGTTTCTTGAGATTTTGAAGGACGTCCATCTCCCTTCCACTTATCACATTGTCGAACTTTATGACCAAATTCTTTACAGTAGTGACAGATAAGTTTTCTTTTATTCTTACTTTTACTATATTGTTTTCCCACAACTAAAGCTTCTTTGGTAGAGTTTCCAGTCTTATTAGATAAGGCTTTTTCATACGCACATAATTGTGTTGTTAAATTATCTACTGTTTGTGGGATCATGTACATTGTGGGCTATTGTGTAATTTTTGTTTAAGTTTGTACTTATGTTGGTACCAGTGCTTGTCAGTATAGCAAACTCTTTTACTTCACTTTCCGTCCTTTGCGGATAAAATCCGGTTGTCTCAAAAACCGTAATGTCGCATGGAATTAATTCATAGGAAATGCAAGTTAAATGCTCAGTCTCTTCGATAATATCCAGACAATTATTTAGCCGAAGTTTTTTAAGGTAGGAAAATAGCGGATCGTTTTTAAAACATTCCCAATATTCTCTCAAAAAATACTTTGCATTGTTGATGACTTGGATAAGGGATGAATGTACTTTAAACTCAGTAGAAATGGGAGAGTCCTTGAGATACTCAAGGACCGACTCTGGAACTTCTGTGACACAAACAACATCATCCCCCAATTTCAATCAGGTTTCAGACCAGAGCACTCCACCCTTACTCCTTTGGTCAACTTCCAAACAATCATATCCAGATCCCAAAATAATCCTCTCTGCAGTGCTGCAGTATTCCTTGATGTTCAGAAGACTTTTGACCAGGTCTGGCACGCCGGACTTGTTAGAAAGCTTGTGAGCATCCACCTTCCTATTCCTTTCGTTAAACTCATTTACTCCTACCTAACAAATCGCATTATCAGAGTTCACAATAGTAATAAAATAATACCCTATTGTAATGAAAATGTATTAGGTGTTTACCTGGAAGATTTTGTGGGAGAACTTTCACTAAAGGTAGAGTCTGAAAGTTTTTGTAGACATACAAAATACCAAATATTTGTTTACTAAAAATTTTAACAGCACCACTGGATAATCAACAACTTTGTTTACATATCGTAATGTCACTTACCACTGGAATATTAAGTTTGGGTTGGAAAAATCCATTTTTTTAAACTACACAATGACGAACCATTTTTTAAAGCTTAACAGTTTATTTAAAGAAAAAACACCGAATAACACTAAGAAACAATATAAAATACTTAACCACCGCAGCACAACACTGTAAATCCAAAAATGGTATAAAATAATCAACTTGTAGTAGTTTCAACCCCACAGCGTTGCCAACACTTTTCCTAATAAATTTTAAAAGTTTGTAAAAATGACTAAAAACATTGTTTAAAGCCAAAAGATAAAAGAAGATGCTTAATTTAAAAAGCAATTATTTAATGAATGTAGTTTACACAATTTTAAACGTAAAAATACTCTTATTTTAATATAAATCATATTGTTTGTTTTAAAACATCGTCAGTAAATCTAGGGAACGTAACTCAAGTTCGGCAACGGTGGAAGTTTGTCAATAAAGATGTGTGAACGCTTTAAAATGTAAACAGTTGGATCTCTTTAAATTATATGTCTATGCCCACTACTAAAAGACAACGAGATCAACCGGGTCCGCAAGAAACCATCTCGAGGTTCCGCCAGCCATTCATGTTAGTTATACACGTTAACACCAATCAATAAAGTATTTAGCTAACCAGTGTATGCTTTGTATCACCAATCACTTCAATCTTTTTTAATGGATGAATAAGAATATTTCCTTAAGAATCAGAAAAATATTAAAACACCATTTCTTTTCGCTCCGCCCAAGGCAACGGAATACTATAGCATTTCCTAGGATCATATGTAAAACCTCTGTTCTGGATTAGAGATTAGGCACCAACTGTTTTCGGAGTCTATTCTACCGCTTTTTACTGTCGACATAAATTTTAATCTGGTAGCATTTAAATTGCAGTTTTCTAAGTTTTCCTATTTTTTATTTCATTTATAAAATTTTCTTAATATACCTATCTATAAACTTGCACCAAAATGATATATATCCTTACAACGAATTTGATTAGTAAAAAAAAACCCTTATGGCAAAAAATTAATATTTTCTTTTTATATAAAAGTTTTTTGAATATACATGTTTAATTAGTAAAATCTTATTAGGGTGTTTAATAAAAAGCTGTTTTTTAAATGCAAATATTGTCGATTTTTTAATGGAACACCCTACATATTTTTATTCTATCTGACAGACAAACTCTTTCCCTTTGAGAAAATGTATAATTTGTTAAAATGGCGTATTTTGATATTGTTAGAGAAATTTTAAAAGATAATAGTGTTGAAGAAGAAACAGTAGATTAAGATGATCACAATGAGGATAATAATATTTATAGAAGCAACAATTGGCAAGCAATATGTCAATAAATAATGGCTATGATTATGCAGCAATATTTTATTAAAAATAAACAATAATTATTAAAAACTACTCCACTAATTTATAAGAATCTTTGAAATAACATGTTTGATTATTTATTATAATTGTATAATTATAACAAAATATTTATTAAAAAATATAAAAACATTACTAGATTTTACAATATAGACAATCATAAAATTCCTGGCAGAAAAACAAAAACACTGATCTGAAAGTAACAACATAACATTATTTTTGCCTCTTTTCTACTTGTTTTTAGCCAATTGATTTAAAACTGTAGCTAAACATCCAATAGAGTGGGCAATTGCAAATTTGAAATTTGCTAAATTTTGCACTTGCTTATTGTGTGAGTTTATTGCATGTTCAGCACAAATTTTTCAAGTTTTAACCCTCTTCCTTTGTACCTAATTTATTTTTTTCTTCTCATGATACATTTCCAACAGGGAAACGCAAGTTTACTTTTTCCAAGGTGCTTCCTTGGTTGAGAATTCCTTAATATAATATTAAATAAATAAATATTAATAAGTTTTGAAACAGAGTTTAAAAAACACTGTGAATATTTTATTAATAGGTACTACTATGTTTACAGTCTCATTATATATAGGTAAATTGCCAGCTTCATTATATGAAGGTGTATTTTGGGTCCCATTATAAGTAGTTATAGTATCAGATTTAATATTTATAAATATAATCTGGCTGGTATTTCTTTAACTGAATTATTTAAATTTTGAGAGATTCCAGGTAAATCTGCTCTTTCTGCACTAATAGTTAAAAAAAGGGTCAGTAGTCTTTCTTCCAAGTTAAAGGTTTAACTGGACCACCTCCTCCTGTGCCTTGGTGACCATATTTGATGTCCCTTGTCTGTCTTTTAATATTTGCCTCCCTTCAGTTAAAGTCTAAAATAACATTTAACTTATAAAATAGTCCTAAATATTATAATAGGGTTATCTTCCAGTTTAACCATCCGCTAAAAATTCTCTGCGCATGAACAAAATTTGAAGTATCAAGAGGCATTTTCGGAAACCTACTCCTGGTTGCCAACCCGATCCACTGAGGTCACGTGACGGATTACCATGGATCACATACCCACCAACCATGTTTACGAACATCACAGGTTTCAGATCGGAGTATTCAATGTGCTGTCATAAATCATTCAAATTATCAACCCTCTAATTCATAATTGTCTTTAACTACTTGAACTGAAAGATATCAAAATCTAATGGTGTAGATAAATTATATAATAATATTGATATCAAAGTTTATAATTTACCTGGAGATTGATGAACTTGCCTCATGTGTCGTCGAACATTAGATTCTTGGTTAATGAAACCACAGATTTCACACCTACCCAAATTTTCTTGTATCTCCATTTCTATTTCATCAACGTGAAAGAGATTATGAAGAAGATACTGAATTCCCGCGGTTTTAGAGAATGACAAAATTCAAAATGGTTCGAAGTGCGCATGCGGTGTCTGAAGCGATATGAACGACCCTGCTTTTCGATAGGGTTACAGTAGATCAACCTGAGTCGGTGATCGAGTTAACAGCTCTGTGGTTTACGAACACGGGTAGGTAGTTCGGGTTAGGTAAACGAATGCGTAGGTTAGGGATCGGGCCAACCCGAGTAGGTTTCCGAAAACGCCTAACGATAATTTTATTGGTTGATAAGGAGCGGCAAACTTTAAATCTCGAGCTGCGTTGCCACATATGTATGAATAAATAAAGTGAGTGAATAAACATAGGAAAGACGAAAATTATGGACATTATTTAACAGATTGCGTAACTTAGGTTATGTAATCGAGTTAAGTAAATCTATGGAATAATGCATGTTGAACGTACAGTATGCACATTTTGCAGATAACGTTAATTTATTATAAAAAGAAAATTCAATTATAGGGTTGATTTTGGATTTAAATTTTATATGCATGTAAACATAATATGCCTTAAATAAATCAGAAGACAATATAAAATTTTAATTATATATTATTTAATTTTAATATAATATGCATTATTTAAAATGTTTTTCCTTATAGTTTCTACTGCATTTATTGTGGTAGTTTATATTTTTCATTAATTTAAAACCATAATAAATTAAAATCACAGAATACCATGAAAACGTGAGATTTTTATATTCGCATATTACAATATATTTAATTCGAAAAAACGAAGGGAAATACCTACCTACGTTATTATTCATATTTTCAACTGCTGTTCTTAACATCTTAATTATTACTTATGAATTTTAGCAGCTTATAATCAAATTCACTAAATCAAAACTAAACTAGGTATTCGCTTTCAGGAAAAATTATTTGAACTGACAACACTGTGCGGCTCTCCCGCTGTAAATTTCGAATATTTTTGTACATGCGCATAGAATTTTTAGCGGATGGTTAAACTGGAAGATAACCTATAATAGTATTATTATATAATGTTAGCCATTAAAGCAGATAGCTGTATTGTAATGTAATGTATTTCATTATGATACAGATTTTTCGCCTTGATTAAGTGTATTATAAAACAGAAGAATAGTGTTTTTTTAAATACTTACATCTTTCCACTGTTTTATTGTTTAAGTTTAGACTTTAGAGTGGTTAATTTCGTTGTAATTCATTTCCACTGATCATTTAATTTAAATAAATCCATAGGTTATATCTTCGTGCCCATCAAAATTTTCTTTTCTTAGGAAACTTATGAAATATTCTTTTTGTTTTCTTGTTATTCTTTTAAATCAGTCCTGTTCCGAGGCAGTTTTCCGGGTCTGTGAGTATGTTTTCTTTTTACCCCGGGTAGGTTACTAGCCTCACCCGAGAACCCTCCTCCTTTATCCGGGCTTGGGACCGGCAGTGCCACCCGAAGAGCTGCTCAGTCCACCCTTCAGGTAACCCAGGCGGAATGGTCAGGATAGCACGAGATAGATCACCAAACGGCCGAAGGAGTACTGGAAGGCCAAGGAAGAGATGGAGTGACAATCTGGATATCAGATAGTGAGGCAGCCGAAGATGGAACAGGCACAAGCCTATTAAGGAAGCAGGAAGAAGAAGAAGAAGAAGTTATTCTTTTAGCTCTAGACAAATTCAATTAATTGTTTGAACACAAAAATAATAATATAAACCACAAATTTAACTATATTATTTTACTATTATAGATTGGAATTTCTTCTTTTTTCTTTTTTGCTTTCTTTGATTAACAAAGCTGACTTATATCAATGTTGCCAAATGTTGTACACTATTTTTAACGGTCCTCTAAAAACTGTGCGTACAGATTATTCCAATATTATTATTTAACGGACCTTTAAAATATGTATATTTTTAACGGCCTTTAAAATTTCACGGAATAGTTACAGAATAGACCCCTGTTTTCCACATTACCATGGATACGATTTGTTTTTGTTTTTGTTTAATGTCTGTTGTTATGTATGAAATGTCAATAATAAAAATATATATATAGTTTTTATTTTCGATAGTAGCTGCAGTTTTATTAAAAAGTTATTGTATTAGTCTGGATTTGGATTAATGTGCATCTGCTGTCCAACAGGTTATCGGCCCAAATATCCTGTGAAAAATAAAAGGTGGTAAGTTTTACATTTTCTTCTTCCATCGAGCTGCTACGAAAAGCGTTGCATAAATATGGCGGGTGAATCGAGTATAGCGGAAAGCATTGAAGAACTAAAAGGAAGAGAAAACTATTCAGAATGGAAATTTCAAGTGACTGCTTTATTAAAACTAGATGGATTGTGGAATGAGTAGATGAGTAGCAGCATCATCAGATACAGATATTGCGGCAAATGCACGACGTGAATGAAAAGGGGCTTTGTCAAGAATAATATCATTAGATAAATCAACGTACCCACATGATCCTAATGCAAGCCAAAACAGCACATGAGGCATGGATAGAACCTGAAAAAGCTTTTGAAGATAAAGGGCTACACCGAAGGTTAACATTATTGAGAAGTTTATTCTCAATAAAACTTAAAAACTTTGATAACATGGGAGATTATGTGAATCAAATAATGAGCCTCTTCCAGCAACTAATGTCAATTGGGAAACCCATTGATGATGAATTTGTTGGTGTTATAATGTTACAAGATTATGGGCCCATGGTGATAGCAGTTGAAAATTTTGGGTAGACATAACCTCTGATTATGTTAAAACAAAACTACTACAAGATGAAAAGTGGCAAAATGAAAGACATGAAGATTCTGCTCTAGCTGTGAAACATAATAAGTTTATTTCCATAGCAAATAATTATAAACTGTTGGTTTAATTAATCTTTTGTCAGTAAACTCAATGGTGTCTAAAGGTTACGATGTATGTTTTAGCAATGTTAAAAATAAACTTGATCTAATTTATTCTGATTTAGTCAGACCAATGGAATTATAATAATGGGGAGGTAAAAGATATATTTTTTCCCTGATTGACGACCGTGGAAAAAAATATCTTGCTATTTTTTTTAAATCAAAAGATGAAGTTCCTGCTATTTTCAAAGAATTTTGTTTAATGGAAGAAAAACAGAAGTGAACGAAAAATAAAATTGCTAAGAACTGATAATGGCAGTGAGTATTGCAATAAAACATTAAATGCTTTTCTCAAAAATAAAGAAATCAAGCATGAGCTAATTGTACCCTCGTTCAATTCTGGAAAAGGTACGTTTCTAGCTTAATGAATCAAATAGCCAGAAACAAATGTGGACAGAAGCAGCAAACACTGCAGTTTATCTTTTAAACCGTTCACCTACAAAGAAAATACGTGGTGCAACGCCAGAGGAAAAGTGGACTGGAAAGAAGGTAGATCTCAGTCATCTTAGAGTGTTTGGATGTAGTGCTTTTTTCCATATACCAGATACAAAAAGAAGGAAACTAGATGAAAAGAGCAAAGAATTTATTTTCGTTGGATATTCTGAAGCGAGTAATGGATATAGATTATTGGATTATGACAATCACAATCTAAAAATAGTAAGAGATTTTAGAAGAAAAATTTCCAGTTTACACCTTGCTAATTTAAGCTTTTTTTCTACTTAATGTAAGTACTGAGAATGAATAGTCAGTCGAGATATCTGACAGTCCAACCTTAGTGGATGAAAACTCCAGCTCACCAGCTTCTGAATCTGGAGAATCCAATGAAGAAGATAATGGAGCTGTAGTAGTGAGTGCTAGTGAAAATAGTTCAAAAAATGAGGCACATAGAATAACAGTGGTCCAACTCCATTTTTAAAATATCTGTTCTTTATTGTAAATACTTTATCTAATGTGTTTCTTTCAGTATAAAGGTGGGCTATCTCCATATCATCTTTTTGCAGAAAGTCAAAATATGGAGATAGCCCACCTTCATACTGAAAGATACACATTAGATAAAGTATTTACAATAAAGAACAGATATTTTAAAAATGGAGTTGAACCACTGTTATTCTATGTGCCTCAAATAGTGATTCGGATGTAAATATTTGTGAAAGTGGTACTGAGTATAGGTATCCAAAGCGAAATAAACGTAAGCCAAAATTTTTAGATGATTATTTTATAAAAATGATAATGATAATAATGTATCTAATAATTCAAATTTAGCCATGTTAGCAAATATGTTAGCTATATCAAATAATTTCGAACCATCAACTCTTTTTGAAGCAATGTTGAGCACAAGAAGTGCGGAATGGAATTAAAAAGAAATTAGATGAATTTAAATTTAACAATGCTTGGGAATTGATTTATAAATCTAGTAATTGAAATATTGTAAAAAATAAGGGATTTTTAAAATCAAATTAAATCAAAATGGAGATATAGCTACTTATAAAGCTAAGCTGGTTGCCAAGGGTTTTACCCAAAAATATGGCATATAGATTATTCAGAGACGTTTTCTCCAGTAATCCTGAATTAAACTTGAAAGCAGATCATTTAGATGCGGAGACAGCGTTTTTGAATTGTGAAATTGATGAACAAATTTAAAGAACCTGTTTCAGAAAATAAAATGTGTTTACTCAAAAAGGCTGTCTAATCAAATATAGAGCCTTGTATTTTCTTTAAAAATATTGGAAATTCTATAGTTATAGTTGCACTTTACGTAGATGATTTCTTTATTTTTACAATAATCTTGATAAGGCCAATTCATTAGAAATTGAATTAAACAAACATTTCCATGTAAAAGATCTTGGACCATGCAATGTCACACATATTAAGTATGAAAGTTGAGAGAAACCGTGCTTAGGGTGAGTTAAAATTAACTCAGATTCTAAATAAGTTTCATATGTCAGATTGCAAAACAGTAAGTACTCCTATAAAACCATATTTTATGATGCTCCTGTTCAACAGTTAATTGGGTCAATTATTGTTATGTAGTTGTTCAAAAGTACAGTAGGTTTAAATTAAGGGCACATGCGGGAACAAAGCTAATAGATAAGAAAGCTACAAGGTATCTCTTTTTTTACAGCATTCTTTATATGAGCCGATCAAAATAGAATCCTTTTCGGGATCACGTATTGCTTGTAATAATTTCCACAAAGCGAAAGTTTCATCTAAAGACACTTCTAACAAGTCTCCTTTAGTAAGCATGTCTTCCAGTTGTTTTTTAAGATCTGTATTTAATAGAAGAGTGTAATCTTCATCTCCAACCTTAGGTAAATGCAGTGAATATGCATGTTCATCCACTCGATCATGAGATTTTCGAGAATCTCTAGACGCATCCTCTGAATCATTGATTCCACTGTCACAAGTTACACCATCTTCAGTAACAACACCACTGTAAGGCGTAATTTCTTTTACTCTTTGGTGCAGTTCAGATTTTTAGAAGCTCTTTTTAGTTCTGTAGATATAATGTTTTCAGTTCTTTGTCTTAGAGTTGCTTAATTATATTTTTGACTAAATACAGCTAACTTACTTTTAGTTCAGGATATTGTAGACGTTGTCTGGCTCTATCTTGCCAATTCATAACACGTTGGGTAAGACACTGCAATGCTTTACCTTCAGGTACTCTAGCGTATAGTTTTTGTAAAGACATAAGTAGGCCTAAAATGATATCCAATCGAGGATGTTTTGTACGGACATATTCGGACATAAAAATTTGCAGTCTTTACAACATGTTGCTTACTCTTAATTTTTTTAGTAAATTCATTTCAGTATCTTCGACATCTTTAAAAATAGCTACTACCGCTGCAGGATTCATTGCATTCGTTTATGAACTACTGGAGTTATCTTCTTCGATAATTATGCATTTCTTATTTATTTTTATATTATTAGGCATATATATTCTGGAAGATACAGCTTCCATCAAAGTACAAGAGGAATTTTTTCTTAGAAACGCTCTACTTGTTTTCTCTTACCATCCTACTGCAAAAACCATCCTATCTACTTTTATTAGATGTAGAGCTAAAGAGCTGGCTCATTATACTACATAATTCAACATATGTCTTTCGGCAAGATTGGATCAGACAGATCCCTTACTATTTTGTAAGTAGCTTCTCCTAGTAAACTTAACAAAGTGTCCACCTTTAATGTGTCTGTTATCTTATTTACTTTGACAAACGAATAAAACCTTTCTTCAATCTCCAATAAACTTTGATATAGTTGAATTCGGAAATACTTCCAATAATCGTCATATTTAATTGACTTTCGCTTACCGCACAGAACAAAAACTATCAGCTGTGAGTTGTTTACTCACGGAATGCAAAATTGTCACTTTCTGTCAGCTTGCCTGTCCTTTTGCACTTTGACACGCTTGTACCAGTTTCCTTTACTAGCGAGGCTGTCTCCTCTCTCTTTGATTGAATTAATGAACTCTCCCAAAACGGTTTTTTAAACTCACCCACGCCACGATAATGTTAATTTTTGTTTATTTTATCATCGTCGCAACTTTTATGTTCTTTGGGTCGGGATAAAGGTATGCATACTCTAACCAATCCCGTCCCTTCCAGAATGCATCCCTCTAGGAGCGGTGCATTCCGGGAAGAACTTCCTCCACCCTCCGCCCATCACGTCCGATGGGGACCTAAGTCCTCGGGCTTATGCTGTTCCTTCCACTATCTTGGTTCGGAGATGGTTTCCAGTTGTATTCTGTTTGGTCCGGGATGGTGCTTTGTACCTCTATCCTCCTTTCTTATTTTTAAGCGTTCAAGAGTGTGTGCTTTTCGCTGCCTCTAAAAAGTTAGTACTAAGTTGACGAACTGCAGCTAAAGGTAACCTTAGAAAGTGGATCCACTTGTTAAAGCTGTCCCCACTCAAAAATCTGCGCATCTCCCTAGGAATGGGCAGAGTCTTTTATAGGTGGATCCTCGTCTGTGTGCTTCTTGACAGATGTTGATCCTTCTTAGTTGTCCAGCTGTCTCCTTGGTCTAGGATGTTTCCTGTAGTTCTCTGCTGTGTAGTTTGTTAATTCCCTAAGTGCAGTGTTCGGGTGTGTCCTGAGTTCTTTAAATCATCTTCTGGCTCTGGCTTTAATTATTTTTTCTGTCTTCTGGTCTAGTTCCCTGTATAGTTGCATATTTCTTATGTACCATGGGGCGTCTGCTGCTTGTCTTAAGCTGATGGCAACAGGCCTGTATGTTTCTACGTAATCTTCACCATACCTTTGAGAGAAACCTTTAATAACTAGTCGTGCTTTAAATTTATCCATCTGGATTACTTTTAATTTTGTAAACCCATCTACATGGAATTGCCTTCTTTCCACCTGGTAAGTCTTGTAGGACAAAAGTTTTGTTTTCCTTTAAAGAAGCTATTTCCTTATCCATCGCTATAGTCCATTCTCTACTTTCATCGCTTGCAGTAGCTTCCCGATAAGTTTGTGGTTCCTTCTTTTCTAGAAGTGTTGCATATATTTCATTGACAAAATCTTCAAATCTTGATGGTGGTTTAATTTCTGCACGATCTGCACGTTCTTCACTTTCTTTCTCGTTTTCATTCTTTTTCGATTCTTCTAATGCTTCTCGCAGATCTAAATTTTCTGAACTTTCAGTTGCACTCTGAGTCTTTACATAAATTTCGTCTTTATTTCTCCCTTTTTAGACTGTTCCTGACTTATCAAATAATCATTCCATCTAACTAGGGGATGTTCCTTGAAGATTATGTCTCTGGACCTTATGAGTTTATTGGTTTCGTTACACCATACACGATAACCATCATTGTTGTCGTAACCAAGTAAAATTCCTTTGACAGTTTTCTTGTCCATTTTTCTTTTGCACAATTTGGGAATATGTACATAACAAGCACATCCTATTATTCTTAAATGTTTCAGATTTGGTTTCTTTCCAGTCCACAACTCAAACGGAGATTTATTTTCTACACCTGATACTCCTGTTCGATTTAATAAATAAGCTGCCGCATTTATCATTTCAGCCCCTAACATCTGTGGTATCCCTTCTCTTGCATGCATCATAGAATATCCCTTGTAATTCCTACAACAGTTCCATTCTCCCTTTCCGCACATCCATTGCATGCATTGAACTTTTTGTAGTTTGGATGTGATTTCATTATTTAGTAATGTATATTTGGATTCAGCTTTAAGAGCAATTGAGAAAAATTGGGATAAAATTAGTCAACATTGTTCTATACCCAAAAAGAATTTTCAAGAAATAATTAAATTTCTTTTTGAAAATACATATTTTTCATTTAATAATCAGATATATAAGCAAATTTTTGGTACTCCAATGGGTGCTGCTATTTCTCCAATTATAGCATGTTATGTTATGGATAACTTATTAGATACCGTTATACCAGTTTTGCCTTTTAAATTAATATTTATTAAAAAATATGTAGATGACATTGTTTTGGCGTTACCAAAAGATAGCTTAGATGAAATTCTTTTTATATTTAATAGTTATGATCCCCACATACAATTTACCATCGAAAAAGAAGATGAACAACAAAGTATACCATTTTTGGACACTAAGTTTATAAGAAATGTTGACAACACTATTTCGATTAATTGGTATCAAAAACCAACAAATTCAGAAATAATAAGAATAATGAACTATTGGTCATATCATAAATATTCAATGAAAATTAACTTAATTAACCAAATGAAAAATCGTATAACGATGATTTCAGATCCAAAATTTCATAAAGATAATTTTAAGATACTTCAGCAATTATTTTTGAATAATGGTTACCCCAATAAATTAATTAAAAATATATTATATAATACTTCTTCTCTTAACGATTAATTGATTCCTCAAGTAAATAATGAATTACATTTACAATTAAATAATAACACTGAAATGATAAATTATTATGTGTCTTTACCATATATAAAAGAAATAACACCAAAATTAAAAAGAATTTTTAAGCCATTAACAAATATCAAAATTGCAAACAAAACATGTTTTACCATTAGATCAACATTTACAAAAGTGAAAGATAAAACTCCGATCCTTGAATTATCTAATTTAATTTACTCCATTCCATGTAAAAATTGCGAAAAAAAGTATATAGGCCATACGAGTCAAAAATTAAAAAATCGATTATCTTTACATAAAAGTGATTGTAGATTACACCCTGAAAGATGTGAATTGGCCAAGCACGTCGTTGAAAATGATCATGTAATGGATTTTTTATCTGTTAGTGTTTTAGATATACAACCTATTTTGAAAAAAAGACTCTTCTTAGAAATGTCTTTTATTTCTCAAGAAGAAAAAATCATTAATAAAAAGAGTGATCATAAAAATCTCAGTGATGTTTATTTTTATTTACTATCTAAGGATAAAAACATAAAAGAACAACTTACATAATAAATCATCTTACTAAATTACTGTTTAATAATATTTTTTTGAAAATTTATTTTGATTATTTTCTGACATTGACATTTATTTTGACAGTGTTTATGAAAAGGATGTATGAGTAATATTGTAAACTTCAAATTCAACCTAAGAAATTCTTCTTTTAATTTATTTTTCTTCTTTCAATTTAAATTAATTAAAAAATTAAGCACCCTTTGGCATTTTCAAAAATAAATAGCTATTGTTTTACAAACAATTTTACTAATGTTATTCTGACACCTTTTTCTAAAAAAAATGTTTTCAAAATAATAGTTTTAATTATATTTATATTTACCATTGTAAAGAACAAATTTTATAATCCTCGTATACATTCCTTGAAAATGGAAATAAATTTTCCGAAAGCTTGGAAAAAAGTATAAAGAGTTTACTTTTATTAATTGCTGCATACCCCAATATTACTGGTTTCATACCTTATTAGTCAGCAAATAAACTACCTTTATATATATATATATTAATCACACAAAAGGAGTAAACACAAGGGCCAACCGCACATTTGCGGCTTCACTTGGAATTACCGATTGATTGTGTGATTAATATTGTTTTCCATCATTCAGTGTTTTTATATATATATATATATAATATATATATATATATAATATATATATATATATATAATATATATATATATATATATATATATATATATATATATATATATATATATATATATATATATATATATATATATATATATATATATATATATATATATATATTGTAATGAATATTATGATTTGAGAGAAAATTTATTGATTTGATTGATTGATTTATTAGATTTATATTACTTATTTAAATGTACTAATAGCAACAAGATCTTTTTCTCAGGGGGTGTTTGGTTATGCTAGTTTCTATTGGGTTATTAGGTAGAAGGTATTTGAATAAAATTGATTAATTATAGTTATAAATTTATTATAAAATAGTTAAATTAAAACAGTAATGTTGAGAGTTTAATAATAAAACTAATTAAAAAGAATTATTAAAAAGAAAGGCCTTTAGTAATTATAAAAGAACTTACTTGATGTAAATTAAGTTAAACTAACCAATGTTGTTTATGTAATGGCAAGTAAGATTATCAAATACACTAATTATTAAATATCAAGTAAATTCCTTGATATGTGAAGTCCTGTTTCCTGATTGGTGGAAAAATCTGTAGGTGATCTATGAAAAATGGAGACGAACGAAGTGATACGTGGTATTTGCGATTTTGGTAAACTGAAGTGTTGTTAGACGATTAGTTTCTTGTGTTATTATTGTTCTTTGTTTGTTCCTCAAATTTTAGTGTTGATGGATTATAGTTCCTTTAGTTGTATTAATAATAGTAAGTACACTTCTTTTTTACATCAACCGAAAATGTTTTAATTTCACTTTTGATTAGTTTTCAATGTCACTATTGGCCCTTGGTTTTATTTTATAATTGTTTTACTTTGTATTTTTAACATCACTTTATTATAACTACATTAAAAACTGTTTGTTCACTGTTCACACTCACTGATCTTCTCTGTTTGATTACCAGTTATCTACTTCCCCCTTAACGACCTCTGTTCAGTCTTTTATAGGATTCAAACTTCTAGAAGCTTCGTTTTTGTTCTAGAGCCTAGTCATTTCTGGGAAAAATATGTGTATCTCTTTCTTTCATATATATGACTAGATATTCTTACTTCGTCTATCATCCATCATTCCAGAATAAAATATATAATAAAATATATCTGTCTCCTTTTTACACATTATCTGTCCTTTTTTTACACATTATATAATCAATTTTCGCGAAGTTTCTACTAAGTACTAGATATAATATCGATACATTATATAATAAAATAATTTCCAACTTAAAATTTTCTTACAAATACACAAAATATACAATAAAATAATACAATATAATTAAAATTATTGGATTTAGTTAAATTAAACAACTTCTGTTGATATTTTAATCATTATACTATTGTCAAATATTTAAACATTACAATCAGCCCCCGATTATTTAAAAATATTTGTATAGTCATATAGAAATTTTTTTAAATAATCTATTAAACATTTTTAAATTCTAAGTATATCATACGATATATATATTTTTTTTTATACTAACTAAGGTACAAAATTTTGTTTTGTGAACATTTTATAAAAACGAATAAGTATTCTTACTGTTCTATGATTTTAAGTCTCCGTGTCTGACCTGATTCTTAGTTCTGTGATCAAATCAAATATGTCAAATTTTAAAATCATCTGTTTCTTTATTAACTGAAAATTAAATTTGTTTATCTAAATATTTATTTTATATGTTTTAGGATTTTGAAAATATCTGCTTCGGAGGATTTTTTTTTTTTTTAAATTATTTATTTTCTTGAATAAACAGCAACATTTTAACATTACATATATTTGATATGGTTTTGAACTGCATATAAATAAGATTGTTTTTCTTTTCTTAACTGAATCACTCTAAGTAAGTATTCATCTTAATAGATATTTTATCATCTTGTCTAAGTGTTGTTAGTTCTTAACTTCTCTTACTTATTTGTATCTGTTGTTTACAATTTAAATTTATTAAGTATGTTTTCCTCCAATGAAACTATTTATTGGATTATATAGTTTATTCTTGTTAAATTGTATAATATTATTATTTCTTTCAATTGTTTATATTATGTTTAAATTAATTGGTTCCCATATATAGGCAATTTATAGCTATAAAGTTTAAAATTGTCATCATTTTGTTTCATTATATTACTTGGAGTATTGTGTAAATAGACTATATCTCCTTCAACTACCTACTTCTTGTCATCTCATCTTTCTTCTTCTACACATACATTTCCATAATTTCAATTATTTTATCTTATACTTTTCATTTCATATTCATCATATAATCTTTATATCTTCTTAAATCATCATCAATAAATATTTTATATCATTTCATCTTATACACACTCGTGTGTATAAGTTCCACAAATAAATCATATTCATTTTCATTTATACCTCTAGTTCCTTAATAACTCTTATTTACACTGTTCTCCAAGTACTTATCTTCTAATATTTTATATTTGTTTGTATCTTCATACCAATTAATATTAAACTTTATATTTCTTATATGTAGTCAGGTATTTTGTTTTATTTATAGAATTAATGCTATAGTTTCATTGTTTTAAATTAGTTTTGTATTGATCAAATTAGTTTTATAATTATTGTTAATTTCTATTATTCGAACAATTATTATACTAGTGTTTGTTGAATATTTTTGTTTTCATATATCCAATAGATCATTAGTTGTTCTTTTACTTAGTTTGATTTAGAGTGATTTATTAATTAGTTTTATTTTTCTTTTTTCAGATGATATTTCAGATAAATCCATAAACTTAGATGTACCATATATGAAGGATGTTAAAATTATCACCGATGCAGCATTTTTTTTCAAAATCATGATGTCCAAGTTGTTGTCTGATGAGTTGTTATTATTGTTTTAATTTTTTAACTTATTGTTAATGCTTTCTTCTTTTTTTTTGTTTCTTTATACTTTTGCCATATTAATAATTCTTACTATTATAATTACTATACTAATAATCTTAATTCTATATCTTAAACTATTTCCTATTCTACTATATACATCTGTGAAGACTATCTAGTTTATTTTCTTTCTTACTTTCCAATTTTGTTTATTATCTTTAATTGACGTGGTAATTATATTTTGGTATACCTTCTATTCTTATTTATTATATTATAGTTTTTATTGTTATAGATATTTGAAGTTGTGTTGTATTGTAAAAATCCTATAAGTCTATTATTATTGTTAATTCTTAAATTATATTCTTGTTTATTTCTTCTCCTTTGTGTTTCTTCTGTTTTAATTAATAAGTTGAAATAGTTTAGTTTTGGTTCATATTTTGGTTGTAGTTTTATTATGTTATCATTATCTAATCTCATGTTATATTTATGTTTATTTGTCCAAGTTTTTAAATCTTCTTGTGTTTTTATTTTATTATAGTAGTCTAAAGTTGTGTTATATTGCAGCTTCTTATTCCATGTTTCTTCTTCTTCTGTAGTTTCTTTAAATGCTCTTTCCATTTCTAATTTAACTTTTAAATACCCTTTATCCATAATACATTTCTTGATTATAAATTATTTGATTAAAATAATTTTGTGTATATTCTTAGTATTTATGTTTCGTAGAACTTTTCCATGTAGGTTGAACTTTCTTGTAAGTTTCATATTACCATCATTTGTTTCTGTCATATTAGTTTCTGTTTTTGTTTCAATTTTGTTTTGTTCAGTCAGTTTATTGTGTATAATTTCTGTTTCAACTACTGTTTCATTTTTATCATCTTCTAATGCTTTCTTCGAGTCAATGTTTTCATCATTATTATTTGCATTATTTTCATCTACTCCTTGTTTTTCTTCTTCTAATTCTTCATTCATATTCTGCTGTAAGTTTTCTGGACATTCCTGCCTTTCACTGTAATGATTTTCTATCTTTTCCAGTTTTGTGAGCATTTCTTGCTGTAATTCAAATAATTGTTTCATCATATCCATCAGTTGTTCATTATTGTCTTTAGTTTCTTTAGGTTTCTCTATACTATCATATCTCTCGCAGACATAACCACCTCTTTCCATGGTTTGTTGTGCCTGTGTACTAGTTGATGGTCCTTCAGTTTGAAATAGTTGTTCTTCAGGATTTATTTCCTCTTCTATTAATGCTTCTTGTAGTCTTTCTATTAATGTTTCTCCTGATCCTTCGGTATTTAAATTTCTGATTTCTAACTCATTTTTAAGTTCTGATAGACTTAGGTCTTTTAATGTCTTTCTGGATTCCATTGTGGTTATTTATTGTTTAAATATTTAGTAAAATAATTTATTTTATTAAATATTTGGTTGTGTTATTGTGATAAAATAAAATTGCACTTATGTTAAAATAAAATGCAAAATGTATGTTAATAAAATATCTAATTATGTTGTATTTTAATAAAAAAAACCTTCCTATTGTTTAATATTAAATTGTCTACTATTTTTCAACAGAAATTGTTTGAATAAAAACCTAATTTTCCAACAGAAACTGGCCCCACGTTGGGCGCCATTTTGTAAAGAATATTATGATTTGAGAGAAAGTTTATTGGTTTGATTGATTTATTTATTATATTTATATTACTTATTTAAATGTACTAATAGCAACAAGATCTTTTTCTCAGGGGGTGTTTGGTTATGCTAGTTTCTATTGGGTTATTAGGTAGAAGGTATCTGAATAAAATTGATTAATTATAGTTATAAATTTATTATAAAATAGTTATATTAAAACAGTAATGTTGAGAGTTTAATAATAAAACTTATTAAAAAGAAAGGCCTTTAGTAATTATAAAAGAACTTACTTGATGTGAATTAAGTTAAACTAACCAATGTTGTTTATGTAATGGCAAGTAAGATTATCAAATACACTAATTATTAAATATCAAGTAAATTCCTTTTTTTTAATTATAAAATTCAACTAACTACAAATTTTTTTAAAAAAATTACAATTTTATCTGACCTTGATATGTAAAGTCCTGTTTCCTGATTGGTGGAAAAATCTGTAGGTGATCTATGAAAAACGGAGACGAACGAAGTGATACGTGGTATTTGCGATTTTGGTAAACTGAAGTGTTGTTAGACGATTAGTTTCTTGTGTAATTATTGTTCTTTGTTTGTTCCTCAAATTTTAGTGTTGATGGATTATAGTTCCTTTAGTTGTATTAATAATAGTAAGTACACCTCTTTTTTACATCAACCGAAAATGTTTTAATTTCACTTTTGATTAGTTTTCAATGTCACTATTGGCCCTTGGTTTTATTTTATAATTGTTTTACTTTGTATTTTTAACATCACTTTATTATAACTACATTAAAAACTGTTTGTTCACTGTTCACACTCACTGATCTTCTCTGTTTGATTACCAGTTATCTACTTCCCCCTTAACGACCTCTGTTCAGTCTTTTATAGGTTTCAAACTTCTAGAAGCTTCGTTTTTGTTCTAGAGCTTAGTCATTTCTGGGAAAAATATGTGTATCTCTTTCTTTCATATATATGACTAGATATTCTTACTTCGTCTATCATCCATCATTCCAGAATAAAATATATAATAAAATATATCTGTCTCCTTTTTACACATTATATAATCCATTTTCGCGAAGTTTCTACTAAGTACTAGATATAATATCGATACATTATATAATAAAATAATTTCCAACTTAAAATTTTCTTACAAATACACAAAATATACAATAAAATAATACAATATAATTAAAATTATTGGATTTAGTTAAATTAAACAACTTCTGTTGATATTTTAATCATTATACTATTGTCAAATATTTAAACATTACAATATATATATATATATATATATATACATATATATATATATATAAATATATATAAATAAAAAAAATTCTGGTTTAATATATATATATGTAATTAAATTTCTGTTATTTGCCGACTAATAGGTATTAAACCAGAATTTTTTGGGGTAAACGGCAATGTTTTTTAAGAAAACTCTTTTACTTGTTTTCCAAGCTTTCGAAATACATTTATTTCATTTTCAAGGAAAAAGTGTGAGTTAAAACAAAATTGGTGTTAACAACTTGGTAAATATAACATAAAAACTATTTTAACTTTAATTTGGAATTTAAAAAAATTTTTTAAGTCAAATTATTTATAAAACAAAATAACGTCATAAAATTAGTAAACAACTTAATTGCTTACGATAAAATTTAATAATAAAAGAGTAGAAAATAATAGGTTATAATTTGATTTCTTCTTTTATAAAAAATGTGAATTTTGATTAAAATTTACTAAATATTTAATTGTTCCATGATAAAAAATAACGATATCTTATTCTTTTTTAAACATCTTTTAGCAGATATTGAATATATTACATCTCAAACATCAGATGATAATTTAAGGAAAACATTAATAGCAAAATCAACTAATATTATCACAAATCATATTAACCAAAATTCTAATAATAAGTTTTTTCGAAATTTGTATCATAAAACTAAAAAATTTTTAAAGAATCATTAAAACATTATCGTTACTAACAGTGATAAAGGAAATTGTACTGTAGTTATGTTTAAAGACAATTATATTGAATTATCACTGAAAATTCTAGATAATAGTTCATCTTATGTAAAATTAAAAAAAGATCCAACAATAACAATTCAAAATAAATGTAATTCTATTATAAAAAAACTTTATAACAAAAAACAAATTGATAAAACTACAAAACACAAATTGATTTGCTATAATGGAATTCCAGCAAAATTTTATGGTCTTCCTAAAATTCATAAACCAGTATTATCAATTAGACCTATTGTAGCTTCATTAAACACTCCTACTAATTTACTTGGTTCATATATCACTGAAATATTAACAAAAGCATATGATTATAATACAGAATACTACATTAAAGATTCTTATGATGTTTTTAAAAAATTTAATAAATTTCAGTTACCAAAAAATTATGTTATTTGTAGTTTGGATGTTGTTTCTTTGTTTAGTAATGTTTATTTAGAATTTGCTTTAAGAGCAATAGATAAAAAATGGAATGATATTAGCCAACATTGTTCAATATCTAAAACATACTTTGAAGAAATTTTAATTTTTTTATTTGAAAATACTTATTTTTCATTTAACAATCAATTATACAAACAAACATTCGGTACTCCAATGGGAGCTTCCATCTCTCCAATTATTTCTTGCTATGTAATGGATAATTTATTAGATACTGTTATTCCCGTATTACCTTTTTACTTTAATTTTTGTTAAAAAATATGTGGATGACATTATTTTGGCATTACCTAAAGATGGTTTAAATGAACTTCTTTTTATATTTAATTCTTATGATCCTTATATTCAATTTACATTAGAAAAAGAGGACGTAGAACATAGTGTTCCATTTTTAGACACAAAATTTATTAGAAAAGATAACACTATTACTATAGATTGGTACAGAAAACCAATAAATTCTGGTAGAATTATGAATTTTTGGTCATATCATAAATTTTCGACTAAAATTAATTTAATAATGCAAATGAAAAAAGAATTACATTGATTTCGGATCCTATTTTTCATAATAAAAATTTTAAAATTTTACATGAAATGTTTTTAGAAAATGGTTATCCGAATAAATTAATAAAAATGTATTAAGTAATAATTCTTACAATATAAATACATATGATCAAAATAATAAAGAATTAGACATTCAAACCAATAATACAAAATTATATGTATCATTACCATACATTCGAGAAATTACATCTAAATTAAGTAGAATTTTTAAACCATTAAATAATATTAAAATTACGAGTAGAACATGTCTTACCTTAAACAAAATTTTTAGTAAAGTAAAAGATACAACTCCAATTTTGGATTTATCTAATGTAGTATATTGTATTCCTTGTTCTGCTTGCGATAAAAAATACATAGGTCAAACTGGCCAAAGATTAAAACAACGTTTATCCTTGCATAAGAGTGATACCAGGTTACATCCTGAAAGATGTGAATTGGCTAAACATTCAATAACTAATGACCATCTTATTGATTATGCTTCTGTTAGTATTTTGGATGTACAAATTAACAATAAAAAAGACTCTTTTTGGAAATGGCATCTATATCACAAGACAATGATATTATGAATAAAAAAGTGACCATAAAAACTTGAGTGACATTTATTATTATCTGCTATCATTGGATAAACATACAAATAAAGATCTAAATAATACCTAAAATTCATGACATTTATTTGACATTTTTATTTTGATTTTAAATGACATTTTAGAAGCTTAAGTCAAAATTATAAAAAAGAATAAGATAATTTTTTATCATAGAACAATTAAATATTTTAATCAAAATTTACATTTTTCATGAAAGAAGAAATTAAAAATTATAACCTATTATTTTCTACTCTTTTATTATTACATTTTATCTTAAGCAATTAAGTTGTTTATTAATTTTATGACGTTATTTTGTTTTATAAATAATTTGACTTAAAAAAATTTTTTTAAATTCAAAATTAAAGTTAAAATAGTTTTTATGTTATATTTACCATTTTTTTAACACCAATTTTGTTTATACTCGTGCTTATTCCTTGAAAATGAAATAAATATATTTCGAAAGCTTGGAAAACAAGTAAAGAGTTTTCTTAAAACACATTGCCGTATACCCCAAAAATTCTGGTTTAATATATATATATATATATATATATATATATATATATATATATATATATATAATTTTAATAGAAATATTTGCCAACTATTTGTACAACTGAATTTTTATATTAAACAAATATATCAAAATTTTTAAATCATATTGTTTTTTGAGTTTTTTAGCACACATGTCACATTTATTACAATTTTTTACACCGTTTTACCTACAATCTCACTTAGATATACCGTGAAAATGAACCCATAGAGGTTCGAAAGCTCGGTAATTATATTCTAATAAGAGTACACATTGGTTTTATTGCCACATCCCCAAAAACATTCTGATTATATATATATATATATATATATGTTGAGACGAAGTTGTATTATCATAAAAATTATCCATTAAAGAAAAGATTAATTTTAATAAGAATATGTATTATGATAATTAAATCAAAAACAAAATCGTTATTAAGTCAATTGAAAGCAAATAAATAATAAAAAGTAATCACATTACATAAAAATAATCAAAATCACCATTAAAAAAAATAATTATGAAAATATAATTCTAAATGTAAAATAAAACAAACGAACAAATTATAAATTTTCTAAAAATATTTTTCTGTTAATAAAAGGATTTTCAAAGATCTACAAAAGTGTATTAAAAGTTCTTCTACGAATAACACCTGTGCATATGTGTGACGTAAAATTAGCAGAATTAGATTGCTCGTACACAACATCGCGTGTTTGAAATGTTTAGTTTCCATGAACTCCAAAACCTTAGAAGTGCACCTGTGCCTATGACGTCAAATTAACACGAATTAGAATGCTCGTAAACAACTTTGCGTGTTTGAAATGTTTAGTTTCCTCGAACTCCAAGAGCTTAGAATAGCAGCTGCACGTTGTGACGTAAGAGTTACTCGGAAATGTATCGGTCGAATTTATGACTTCAAGCCTCAGTGTGAATATAATTTGAGAGCTTTTCCGACCATAATAAATTATAAAAAAATTATTGAACATTAAAAATGATTATTGTATATATTATGTAAAAAAATTGTTTGTAAAATATAAGTAGTTAGTTAGAAATAAGCAAATTAAGAAATAGTTCCTTCTGATTGGTTCTCGCGGTGTTTTTAAATGAAGCATTTTTATTGGTCAGAGAATAATGAGAGAGGGATCTCAGTTTTTACGTAAAAGAACTAGTCAGGAATAATAAAAGGAGATTCAAGCCTAATTTTAAGACAGTCAAGACCCTTTATAAAAACATTCAAGCCTCGTTTAAAAAGAAAACTTTCAACAAACATTTAATATTTAATTTAAAAAATAACTTATAAACTTTTAAAAAGATTCAAGACTCATTTTCAAAACATTCAACAACAGTTATTAAAATATTCAACTCGTAATCTACATTTTTAAAAAAAGACTTTGATTAGTCATAAATTTTATTAACTTTATAAGTTAACAGTATTCGACTTTGAATCGAAAATAGGTTTGTTGAATCGAGCATAGTAATCTTATAATATAACAGTTTCAACTGTAATTTTAATAGGTTTGTTCCAACCAAGCAAAGAACCGTTTTAGAACGGTAATATTGCACTCACGAGACCAAATTAGAGCATTGCGCAACTCACTATACCACTGCGCACAAAAATTACTATTTTAGAACGGTTCTCTGCTTGGTTGGAACAGACCTATTGATACAAAAGTTAGTATCAAATTAATATAAGAAGCTTGACTAACCTTATATCAGAAATAATCCTAGTATAAAACTTTGTAACACATCACTTGTAAAAAAGTCTTATCAACCAGTAAATTGTATAAATAAATCCACAAGTAAACAATAATAAATTCTACATCGTAAGAGTTTCTGTCTTTAATTACACCATTGAAGTTTCTGCATCCCACGTATTTACCAGAAGAGAAGATAGACCACCAGTTCCAGCGACACCTACATGTGAATGGCGAACACTCGAGAGACAAAGTTAAAAAAGGTACCGTTATTTAATTTGTATTAAGTGTGCGTATAAACTGTTTTAAAGCGATAATAGTTATTAGCCGCTAGAGAACATTTATACTACTTTATTGTAAAGATTTTTGAATTTCATTTTGATAGAAAATTAATAATTTTGTTTGAGCGTAAATCTGTGGTAAAACCTGTACGACCTGAGATATAATTTTTTCGATTAACGATAGTATTTATTTTCAAGTTAAACAAACGAGCGTAGAAACATTTAATTTTATTTGAGCTAGTCATCATTATACATATTATTTAAGGGGCTAAAAAACATTATTATTGTAGTAAAAAACTTCAAAAATTACGTCAAATCAAATAAAAACAAACCAATAATAATATCTTGTCACAATTAACGTGGGTTTACTAAAATAACATTCAAACATCAGAAAAAATTAAAAATAATAAAACAAAAAAGAAAACATAAGAACCCAACAACAATAAACTAATAAAATCATAATAACTTGGCGACCAACGTATCGGGCTCGATTAAAATCACAGATTTTAATAGTTTAAATAACAACAAAAAAATAAATAGACATTACATTAAAATTTATATAAAAATAAAAATACTAATAAATTCTTGTAAATATATTTAATATAACAAACAAATTTTTTTTTACTTTATTTAACACTTATCTATAATTATAACTATAAAAAAAAATAATGTCTGGTAAAGAAGAAATTAATTTTTGATGCATGGAAGGTAGAAGAACTCAGACAAGAATTGAGAAACAGAGATTTGGACGAAAGAGGAACCAAACAAAATTTGATAAACAGATTGACAAAAAGTCAATGACAAGAATTAATAGACATGGTTGCTAACACAGAAGAGCCAGAAGAAAGGGGAACAAGAAGATGAACCTCAACAAAAGATGGTACTTCTTCACAAACTGGAGGAAATGTCAAATTGGCAGATTTGATGAGCATCATTCTAGCCAATTCAGAACAAATAGCGAAAAAACTAGAAGCCAACTCGGAAGAGATGACAAGAAAATTAGAAGCTAACTCTGAAGAAATGAAAAAAACAAAATAGACAAAATTCTGAGGAAATAACGAGAAAATTGAATAAAATAACGGAAAAATTGGACAAGAAAGTAGAAAATCAATAGAAAAAATTAAAGTAATTGAGGAAAAACAAGAATTTTTAAATAAACAAGTACAAAATATAGACAAAAGAACAAGCAAAAACAATCTGAAATTAAACTCAAGAATATCAGAAATCGAAGATAACGTGAAAAGAGGAATACAAATAAATTTGGACATAGCCGAACAGGAAAACAGAAAAACAGAGAGACAATAAAAAAAAGAAATAGAAGAAAAATTAAATACAAATGTAAACGTGGGAAACAGTGAAGAAATCAAGAAATTAAAGGAGGAACTCGAAAATAAAATAAAACAAGTGAATCAAAATATTTCTGAATTATCAGACAATCGCGTAACACCTGACTTGGGTTTTCAAATTCTAAATATAGGGGGGAAGTTTGAAGAAAGTTCGAAATTTTGTGGGGATTATAGGAAGATACATCCTATAAATTATTTACAAACGATTAAAAATAAATACTATAAAATCAAAAATTTACAAGACTTTAAAGAATTTATCAGGTCAAGTTTAACAGGCAATGCACTATTGTGGTGGAATTGCAAAGAAATGTTTGTAGATTCATTTGAAACCTTTGAAAAAGTATTTCTAGATACTTTCTGGTCAGAATTACAACAGAGTAAAGTCAGGGAAAGATTGTATTTTGGCAAATTTGATAATACAAAGAATAATCTATCCAACTATGTTTTACAACTCTATGCTACTTGTCAATATTTAACTCCTCCTATACCAGAGGCAGAAATTGTAATGTTTTTATCAAGATATTTCAAACCTGAAATATCTGAGATAATTGCAGTACAAAATATTAATAAATTTGATCATTTAATAACATATTTGCAGAGAATTGAAAGCAATTTAAGTAATAGTATCAACAATCAGAATAAAAGTAATGTAAGAAACTTTAACAACAATGATAGAAGTTTTAATAGGCAAAGTAACATTAGGTTTGTTCCAACCAAGCAAAGAACCGTTCTAGAACGGTAATATTACCACTCACGAGACCAAATTAGTGCACTGCGCAACTCAGTACACCACTGCGCACAAAAATTACTATTTTAGAACGGTTCTTTGGTTGGTTGGAACAGACCTAAAATAACAATTTTAACAGACAAAATAATAATAATAATTTTAACAATAACTACAATAATCAAAACAGAAATCAAAATAATGAAAATAGGAAAAATTACAATAATAATAGAAATTACAATAATAATCAGAACACTAGAAATTTTAACAATAATTATAATAATAGAAATTTTAATAGATTTGAACAAAATAACAATAATCGAGCAAATACAAACAATAATAATAGACAAGTAAACGCAATTAATACGACTAACAGTAATGAGGGGATAAATGAGACAAATAATATACCGAGAGACATTGCACGTTCAGGTAGTAGAACTCCTAGGGCCAGATCTCCAGTAGATGATGCTCAAACCACAAATTTTCAATAGGGGTGCACAATGTAAATGGCGCTAGATGTGACTTTGTACACCCACATGAATTTTTAATGTACAAGGATAATCTGCATCTAGAAAATAAAGAAATAGAATTAGTATTAATTAAAGCAAATATTGATAACAATTTATTAAGCATTATAAGAGATACAGGGTCTACAGTTTCTTTAATATCAGAAAATACAGTAAATAAAATCTCAATGTTAAAAAACAATATAATCAATATTTCAAAAGTAAATTTTACAGGGATAAATGATAAAAGTTTAGGACATTCTAATAAATCAGTTTTTGCTTCTTTGAATATAAATAATGTAAAATTAAATGTTCAGTTATTGATAGTCAATAAATTAAAATATAATATATTATTGGGTAACGATGAATTATCAAATAATAAAATTATAATAAATTATAACAAGAATGCAGTAATATTTGGGGATAATGAAATAAAATTTGAGGTAATAAATGATTTAAAATTAACTAGTAATTATAATATAATTAGTATATTCGACGAGTCATTAGAAAATAGTAATAAAAATTTCTGCCAAGAAAAAATAAGTGAAATTTGTGAATCTAGTTGCAATTTAATGGTACAAGGGTGCCGAAATATATTTAATAATGTGGCCATAGATGCCGAATTAAATTTAAATAAAAATGGAAATGATAATCATTTAGAAAGGGTCTTAGATACCAAAAATAAATTAAATTATGATTATGATGAAAGGGCAATTGATGCCGATGATAGGGTTAATGAAAAGAATTTAGAGGTGATGATAAATTGCAACAAAGGATGGAAAAAATGAAGTTATAAAATTGGTAGAAAGATATAAAAGTTTAGTTAATGATGAATCTAGAGTAGCTAAAAATTATTCCCATAGTATTAAAGTTAAAAATATAGAGAGTTTTCAGTCAAAAAGTTATCCAATTCCCTATAAATATCAAGAAGCGGTAGATAAACATTTAAAGAAACTGTTGGCAGATGGAATTATAAGTTATAGTACTACACTCTATATTAATCCTATAGTAGTGGGTAAGAAAAAGATGATACGATGCGCTAATGTTTTAAAATAAATTCTAATGTTTCCTAACACAAAAATTTCACGTGGTGTGTTTCATGTAAGTTCACTCAAGTAATATATTTAGTAGTTAAGTGTAAATAAATATGTAAATAGCATAAAATAGCATATAGGTGAAGTTAAAATAGAAAATGGAAACTTATAAAAATTTATCCGTCGATAAATTTATTGCAAGTTTGGGGGGAAGTTGACACGAAGTTTTATTATCATAAAAATTATCCGTTAAAGAAAAGATTAATTTAAATAATGATTATGATGATTAAATCAAAAACAAAATCGTTATTAAGTCAATTGAATGCAAATAAATAATAAAAAGTAATCACATTACATAAAAATAATCAAAATCACCATTAAAAAAAATAATAATGAAAAAATAATTCTAAATGTAAAATAAAACAAACGAACAAATTATAAATTTTCTAAAAATATTTTTCTGTTAATAAAAAGATTTTCAAAGATCTACAAAAGTGTATTAAAAGTTCTTTTACGAATAACACCTGTGCATATGTGTGACGTAAAATTAGCAGAATTAGATTGCTCGTACACAACATCGCGTGTTTGAAATGTTTAGTTTCCATGAACTCCAAAACCTTAGAAGTGCACCTGTGCCTATGACGTCAAATTAACACGAATTAGAATGCTCGTAAACAACTTTGCGTGTTTGAAATGTTTAGTTTCCTCGAACTCCAAGAGCTTAGAATAGCAGCTGCACGTTGTGACGTAAGAGTTACTCGGAAATGTATCGGTCGAATTTATGACTTCAAGCCTCAGTGTGAATATAATTTGAGAGCTTTTCCGACCATAATAAATTATAAAAAAATTATTGAACATTAAAAATGATTATTGTATATATTATGTAAAAAAATTGTTTGTAAAATATAAGTAGTTAGTTAGAAATAAGCAAATTAAGAAATAGTTCCTTCTGATTGGTTCTCGCGGAGTTTTTAAATGAAGCATTTTTATTGGTCAGAGAATAATGAGAGAGGGATCTCAGTTTTTACGTAAAAGAACCAGTCAGGAAGAATAAAAGGAGATTCAAGCCTAATTTTAAGACAGTCAAGACCCTTTATACAAATATTCAAGCCTCGTTTTAAACTTTCAATAAACATTTAATATTTAATTTAAAAAAAAACTTTCACGACTCAACACTCAAGTTTAATTTTAAAAAGATTCAAGACTCATTTTCAAAACATTCAACAACAGTTATAATATTCAACTCGTAATCTACATTTTTAAAAAAGACTTTGATTAGTCATAAATTTTATTAACTTTATAAGTTAACAGTATTCGACTTTGAATCGAGCAGAGTAATCTTATAATATAACAGTTTCAACTGTAATTTTAATAGGTTTGTTCCAACCAAGCAAAGGACCGTTCTAGAACGGTAATATTACCACTCACTAGACCAAATTAGAGCATTGCGCAACTCACTATACCACTGCGCACAAAAATTACTATTTTAGAACGGTTCTCTGCTTGGTTGGAACAGACCTATTGACACAAAAGTTAGTATCAAATTAATATAAGAAGCTTGACTTACCTTATATCAGAAATAATCCTAGTATAAAACTTTGTAACACATCACTTGTAAAAGGGAGTCTTATCAACCAGTAAATTGTATAAATAAATCCACAAGTAAACAATAATAAATTCTACATCGTAAGAGTTTCTGTCTTTAATTACACCATTGAAGTTTCTGCATCCCACGTATTTACCAGAAGAGAAGATAGACTGTGGGAGCTGTTAATCCATCTCACTCCTTTTTCTCGCTATCACTCTCTGATTTTCAGAGAGCTGGCAACATTGTCTCGCCAGTCTGCCATGAAGCTTGGTGAAAGTAACATCTATGTAAAACACAATCAGAGTTTTTATATTTTTTATAGTGGAATAAAGATTTATTATGGTTCTTCGATGTGTATCATTGTAGTGCATGTGAACGAACGTTCCATAGAATCCCACATTGGTGACCCCGACGTGATGATAGTGTTTTTCACATATTAAGTGCTTCATATTTTAATGATCGTCACTCCGGCGAAAATAGCAGACATCGGTACAGTGAATCCACCGTACTCATGACCAAAAGCATCTTTTTCAACGTAAGAGCATCAAGATCAAGGATTATCAAGGGATAATAGTTTTATGTTTTCAAACACGTGAGTTTTTGCATAACCTTATTTCCTTTAGCCCTGTGCTCTAAGGTCTAGTTCTGTGCTCTAAGGTCTAGTTCTGTGCCCTATGGTTAGTTCTGTGCTCTACGGTCTCACCACAGAACTACAATTATAAGTGTTCCGTGTTCACGCCTATAGCCGTCTGCAACCCAATATACACCTGTAATACTGGTTGCCTACGGTTGGACCTACATGGTACTGGTTGCATGTGGAGCATCCACCAAGAAGTCCTTTCATCAGCTGTTTATTTCCGAATAGCGTAATTATTTTTAAGTTCTTTTACTATTTTTAGCAGATTTTGCTTTCGTAATGAGTGAGCATTGTGTCACGTTTTTACTATACTGTATTTAGCATTGTTTTAACTTTTTTCTTTTAGGTATAATTAAGTAAGTGTTCGTTTATGTAAGAAAAAACATTTGAACCAACTTATTATATGTACATGCGTTATTTTCTCATTATATAGTTGTGTTGCGTCAAATCGATATCGTATATAACATTTAGTTTATGTTCTTTTAATTTGTAGGTTATTAAACAATATGTCATTTACCGAAGATCAAATCAGAACAATTATCGACGAGTCAAAGACAGCTCAAAGTCGCGTTCAACAACTAGAGCAATTATTAACCGGAAATATGGATACACAAGTCCATAGTTACCGAGCACCTAAAATTCCCACATTTTTTCGGGCGGATCCCGCGCTGTGGTTTATGCAGGTGGAGATTTCATTACGGAACGCGCGGATTACAAGCGAGACTACGAAGGCAGACATCATGCTGGCTGCACTTGATGTAGAGGTTTTGAGCAGCGTCAAAGATATCATCGCAGTGTCACCACCTCCTCCTGATATCTTCCAAAAACTGAAGGAGAGGATCATTAAAACATTTGCGGTGTCGAACGAGGCGAAACTGAGACAACTTTTGAAGGGACAGGTATTAACCGACGGTAAGCCATCATTAATTTTAAGCCGCCTTCGCAATCTTAATGTAAATAACGCGGTCGACGACGCCATTCTCAAATCGTTGTTCCTTGAGCAGTTGCCCGAGCAACATCGAGGCATCGTGATGTCCAATTCGGCATCTTTAGACGCCATGGCCGATCTGGCCGACCAACTCCTGATATCTTCCAAAAACTGAAGGAGAGGATCATTAAAACATTTGCGGTGTCGAACGAGGCGAAACTGAGACAACTTTTGAAGGGACAGGTATTAACCGACGGTAAGCCATCATTAATTTTAAGCCGCCTTCGCAATCTTAATGTAAATAACGCGGTCGACGACGCTATTCTCAAATCGTTGTTCCTTGAACAGTTGCCCGAGCAACATCGAGGCATCGTGATGTCCAATTCGGCATCTTTAGACGCCATGGCCGATCTGGCCGACCAACTCGCGGATATTTCCAACGCGTCTTCTGGCAATTCTCAAATTAACGCCGTACATACCGAGACGCCTGCCTCTCAGGCGCAGATTCAGTCTCTAATAGAGTCGGTTAAAGAACTCGCAGTAAAGGTGGACGTTATAGAACGAAAAATGCTATCTCGATCTAGATCCAGAAATGATTCTCAAACGCGAAGTAAATCTAGGGACAAGGAAAAGTCTAGGTTGTGTTATGCACACCTGAAATTTCCCGACAACCCTACGTCGTGTCGAAGCTGGTGCGAGAAATACGCGAACTTTAAAGAAAAAAACTAGTAGTACCTCCCCACGCGGAGACAGTGGCGGAGGGCTCAAATGTTTCTAGTCGTCTCCATATTCGCGATAGGAAAACCGGGCAATATTTCTTAATCGATACAGGGGCTGACATTTCGCTAGTGCCCGCTGATAGAAAAATTAAGCTCGCACCCGCCCAACTTAAACTTTTCGCAGCAAACGATACGCGCATAGATACCTACGGCGAATCGTACCGCGAACTAGATTTCGGGTTACGCCGACCCATCAAGTGGAATTTCTGCATCGCGGCCGTTCCTTGTGCCATAATCGGAGCAGATCTTTTAAACCACTACGGGATTATCGTCGATTTAAAAAAGCGCCGAATTATTGATTCGTCAACGGGCAGTTTCTCGCTTGGAAATTTTAGTCCCGCGTCAATACAATCAATTTCTAGTTTTAACCCGAATAATTCAATTTCTCATCTATTGCAGAAATTTCCGGAAATTACTGGTGCGCACCCTTTGTCACCTCCGGAAAATCGAAATGTATTTCACCATATTATAACTAATGGACCTCCGGTTGCCGAGCGCGCACGTAGACTTTCCCCGGAAAAATTAAAAGTTGCCAAGGCGGAAATCAAAGCTCTAGTCGAGGCTGGAATTTGCCGCCCTTCGAGCAGCCCATGGGCCAGCCCTGTACACATGGTCATAAAAAAGGACGGTACATGGCGTCTATGCGGAGATTACCGACGGCTAAACGCCGTTACAATCCCCGACAGATATCCGTCTCCCCATTTACACGACTTCTCCGCACAATTAAGCGGTAAGTCGATATTCTCGTCCTTGGACCTGCAAAAGGCTTACCATCAAATTCCGATGGCACCCGAGGACATCGAAAAAACCGCCATTATAACCCCATTTGGGCTTTTTGAATATATGTTTATGACATTTGGTCTACGAAATGCTGGCCAGTCATTTCAAAGATATGTTAATCAAGCTTTGGGAGATCTAGATTACGTATTTATTTACATTGACGACATTTTAGTCGCTTCATCGTCTACCGAAGAACACTCACAACATTTAGAGGTAGTGTTCCAAAGGCTTAAGGATCACCATCTCCGCTTGAATGAGAACAAATGTGTTTTTGGCGTTACCGAATTAAAATTCTAGGTTACACGATTAATTCTGAGGGCATTCGGCCTACAACCGAAAAAATTGAGGCAATTCAGAAGTTTGAGAAGCCAAAAACGGTTGCAGCACTACGACGATTTCTCGGAATGTTAAATTTCTACCGTCGATGCATACGTAACGCTGCTTCAACCTTCGCCCCGCTTAATTCTTACCTAGCGGGTGCTAAGAAAAATGACCACCGGGAGATCGTGTGGACTCCTGAGGCCACGGAAGCATTTGAAAAATCGAAAAACGATTTGGCAAATACGACCTTATTAGCTCACCCCCGTATCGATGCTAATATCAGGTTAGTGACTGACGCGTCGGATTTCGGCATGGGAGCAGCCCTAGAACAGTCTACTGGCGGCGGCTGGGAACCTCTAGCTTTCTTTTCCCAGAAATTTTCGTCTGCCCAGTCTAAATACAGCGCTTATGATAGGGAGCTCACTGCTATCTATACCGCGATCAAATATTTTAGGCACTTCTTGGAAGGCCGCGAATTTAGAATCCTTACCGATCACAAACCTTTGACATTCGCGTTTAAACAACGCAGTGATAAAGCATCACCTCGGCAAACTCGGCAGCTATCCTTCATCGCAGAATTTACCACGGAAATTTTATACGTGGCTGGATCTGAGAATGTGGTCGCTGATTCCCTTTCTCGTATTGAGGCTCTTCGCTTGCCTCTAGAATTTAACTTAAATGAACTCGCCGAGCATCAAGCTGCCGACGAACAACTAAAAGATATCAAAACTTCCCAGGACCACCAACTGAAACTTAAACAGATTCAATGGGGACCTGACAACGTTGCTCTCGAATGCGAGATATCGGGCGAAACCATTCGACCTTACGTCCCTGAATCTCTTCGAAAAAGAGTTTTCCGCATGGTCCATCACCCAGCACATCCCAGTGCTAAAGTAACAGATAGCCTTATTCGCCAGAGATACGTCTGGCCAAATATGCAACGAGACGCCAGATCGTGGTGCAAATCGTGCACAGATTGTCAAGCGTCAAAAATAACTAGACACGTTAAAACCCTCCCGGACCAATTTGTCGCTCCGGATGGTCGTTTTGACCAAGTACACATAGACATCGTTGGCCCATTACCACCACACGACGGGTACACGTACTGCCTTACTATGGTGGATAGGTTTTCGCGATGGGTGGAAGCAACTCCAATTAAGGACATATCTGCAGAAAACATCGCAAGAACATTTTTCAATACATGGATATCCAGATACGGTTCACCTAAATGCATAACGACAGATCAAGGGGCGCAATTCGAATCGAGATTCTTCCACGCGTTATTAAATCTGATCGGCACCCAACGAATACGAACTACTCCGTATCACCCTCAGTCGAACGGCTTAATCGAACGATGGCATCGCATTTTCAAAGCGGCTATTATGTGCCACTCTGAACAAAATTGGGTACGCACACTTCCAACAGTATTGCTGGGGTTGCGAGCCCATGTTCGAGCCGACACCAATGCTTCTCCCGCCGAATTTTTATTTGGAACCACTTTGCGTCTCCCAGGACGTCTATTCTTGAACAATGAGCGGCATAGATTTATGACGAATGATCACATGGGCGATCGTCGTTATATTCTTGACCCGTGATCCGATATTATCAATCGCATGAAAATCATACGCCCCGGATCGCATGGTCCGACATAGGTGAGCAAAGTCGAATGAATTGGCTCACGTTTATTTATTGAAATTTTTTAATACTGTCATTACACTGTCATAGAGAAATTATAATAAGTGAGTTTGAGTGGTTTTTTCGGTGTTTTTAATCGGATGGATATGGAGAACTATTATTTTTAGCACGTAATGATGGAGGATTTACGGGAAGCAGAAGAGGAAGTTCTAATTGAAGAAGATAGGGGTTCCAGGTTTTTATATGACCATCGCTTGGAAGCATGGCGGCTCTCCGATAAGCAGTTTAAGAAAAATTATCGAGTAACTTCTTTTGGATGGTGTGACACGCGACTGACTCATATTTATATAATTTCAATGCTAACGAATTTACTAAACAGACTACCTTTTTTATTATTGGTAATATGACATAAAAAATACAAGAAATAATTAATGACATAAAATTATGACAGCCGTACAAAAAATATATGCCAAAAATAACTAAAAAGTAGATCTTTTGTATCAAATAATGCTGGCAACAACGCAATAATTTTGAACGTTCACATGAAGGTTCAAGAATTAGTCGATTTCGACCGTGGGATCCGATAGATCGCACGGGATAGATCCCATCGATCGAGAGAAACATCGGATCGTATGATTTTCAAGAATAGGGCCCCAGGTGAATTCTTCCTTCCAGAAGATATAACACCTGACCCCAATTTCTTCATAGAGGAAGTCAGAGAATATATGCGCCAAGTTCGACCTATGCCTACCGCACATAACAACAAAGGTAAGATTTTCTACTTTAAAGAATTACACGAGTGCTCACATGTATTTCTACGCAATGTGGTTAAAAGGCACTCGAACGTCCCTACTCGGGCCCCCATAAGGTTGTTCGCCGCGTCTCGGATCGCATATTCGAAATCGAGATAAACGGTAAAGTTAAGGCAGTCACCGTGGAACTGCTGAAACCTGCATTCTACGCTACCGATCTTCCTGATTGCCAAGGTCCATCTGCATCAACCAATCAGCCAACTCTTAAAACGTATTCACGCAAACACAAAAAGGTGACATTTGCACCCATCACAAAAATAATTGCATTTTTTTCAGATTATGGTCGATAATTGTTGTGATTATGACATTCACATGAGACAGCATATTTATATTATTTTTTGTTGTTTATTCTTCTCAATATGTAATACACAGTTTATTTCCATTTTATTTTGTACTACTATTATTGTTCTATAAAACATTGTCTATGTTCATTTATTTCTAATAATGTAAATTTAGTATTTAGTTACCACTAGGAGGAGTGTGTGGGAGCTGTTAATCCATCTCACTCCTTTTTCTCGCTATCACTCTCTGATTTTCAGAGAGCTGGCAACATTGTCTCGCCAGTCTGCCATGAAGCTTGGTGAAAGTTGTTAAATATTGTCCTGTCTATTCTGTGGTGAACAATGTGACATTATTGTAGATGGCGCAAGTGATGTAAACCGTAGTTGTAGGTACCCAGCAAACACAAAAACATATTGGATATGTGTATGTTATGTAATTTTTGAAATATAAAAGTCACAGTTATATAAAACTGAAGTCACAACTAGATAATATTTATGTATTGAATACTGACAAAGGCCGGCACAGCTAGAGAACAAAAGTGATATAATATGTACATATTTATTTTACATATTTATTATGTATATTATGTTACATCTCAAATATGTCCAAATTACTATGTAACATATATGTTATTTCGGATCTCCGTTTCTGATGATTGTTCACCATAACCACTGTAAAATTGTAAAACTGAGCTACTTATCCATTTCTTTTTTTTCCTTATTGACAAGTCACAGAAGTCTTTCAATTTTTTTCTTTTTAAAGAATTATTTTACCTAAAATGTATAATTAAGTTATTTGAATGTAAATCAATTATACTTGAAAATAACTTTAGTGTGATAATTATATAAATAATAATAATTAGTACTTACATAATTTTTTCTCCAATACTCGACACAAAAACACCCAGAAAATATTTATTATAAGTATATACTTTCTTATTCATAATTTGCACGGGTATTTGTAGCACTCGAACGACTCGTGATAATTTATAGGTTATAATTTTCTTCTTTTTTTGTAAGACGTATTAGACGAGGCGAAATTTATAAATTATTTTATGTAGCTTTTACGTAATATATACATAAAATATTTTATGTAGCAAATTTTACGTATTAAATATATATAATTTTGTTCTTCTATTTATGTAGCAGAATTTACATCATGAATACATAATCAATTAGATATATCCAATATATAAAATATTTTATAATGTCAATATTGAGAATATATAACAAAGTTTATATAGATTTTCTTACATAAATACTACGTAAAAAATATATAATTGTTTTATATAAAAATTTTTCTTTCTCTGTTATATATTTTTATGTAGCATATACATTTGTGTTAGCTGGGTAGTAGTCGATTAATATAGTTCTATGAAAAGCGTTGAACACGTTGTTTATTTTCTCCTAAATATCCATAAATATCACATATAATCCACTAATCTCAACAGGTTATGGGCCCAGAGTGCTAAATAAAATTTACATTTCGTAAGAAAGTAAAAAAAAAAGAGGTGATATTTCTGAAATTAAAAAAGTTATATAGAAGAACAAAAATTGTGAGGTTAGGAGAAAAAAGAAAAAGGTCAAAATGGCTTCTGTACTTCCTTTTCCACAACTAACGAGTACGAATTACTCAAACTGGCGTTTCAGAGTTGAAACTTTGTTGGATAAAGAAAATGTTAAGAATATTATTGATGTGAGTACCGATGTTTATAATGCAAATGAACAGAAGGCTGAATTTAACAGGAAGGACTCAAAGGCAAAGTGCATCATTGTACAGTGTATATCAGACAAACATTTAGAATACATTAAAGATGCTAAAACAGCTAATGGTATGCTGAAATCTCTACAGAATATTTTTGAAAGAAAAAGTACTTTTACAAAACTTTTTGTGATGAAAAAATTGTTAAAACTAAAGTGTACTTCAGATGATTTACAGGACCATTTTATGCAAGTTGAGTCGTTACTAAGAGAACTAGAAGCAACTGGAGCAAAACTAGATGAAAGTGACAAAGCTTGTTATTTATTACTAACAATGCCTGACAAGTATGAAACAGTCATAACTGCTATTGAAACAGTCACTACAGATATAACAATGGAGTTTGTCAAAGGAAGACTACTTGATGCAGAATTAAAGTTTAAAGACTCACAACCAGATGTTGTTAATAATAACAGTGCATTCAGTATCAATAAGCATCAACAGACACTTGGTAAATGTTATGAGTGTGGTGAACCAGGCCATTTTACAAAAACTGTCCTAAAGCTGTAAAGAAAATGGAAACAATGGGTAGAGGAAACTGGAGAGGTTATACAAAGAAGATTTAGAGGCAATAACTATACCAGAGGTAGAGGTTCCAGGAGACAAGCAAATCTAACAGGTGAAAATAGCAACAATAGCCAAGAAGAAAGTATATCCTTTATAACTGAGGTAGAATCTGTAGGTAGGTATAGCTAATGTTAATAATAATACAGAATCTGAAATTGAATTTATACTTGATAGCGGTGCCACTGATCATTTGGTCACTGGAAATGTATTAAGATTTATGACAGATATTGTTAATCTAGAAAATGAGGTTAATATTAGAGTTGCAAATGGGAATGTTCTTAAAGCTAAAGCTCAAGGTAAATTAACATCAAAGTATAACAATTTAAAAATTGATTTTTATGCATTAGTAGTTCCACAATTAACACATAACTTACTGTCTGTTAAAATAATAAATAATAAAAGGAAATCAAATTATATTTACAAAAGAAAAAGCTCAAATAGTAATAAAGGGTAATAATGTAATTAACTGTTCTGCAAATGGTAATCTTTATGTTGCAAAATTTGTATTTTTCAATAGTACTTTGTGTGCAAATTTAACAGTTTCAGGTGAAACATGGCATAAACGATTAGGTCACTTATCTGAACAGTATATGAAGAAGCTAAACTTACCTGTGCCAACTAATGTATGTAAACCTTGCAGAGAAGGTAAAGCTACAAGACAACCTTTTGAAAATAAGGAGCTACCAAGGTCAAAAAGTATAGGAGAGCTGTTGCATACTGATGTAGGAGGTCCAATAAGAACCCCAACAAAAAATGGTGAGAAATACTACCAGGTAATTATTGACGATTTTTCTCATTTTACTACTGTATACCTATTGAAACAAAAAAGTGAAGCGGCAAAAAATTTGATGAATTTCATAAGAGAACTTAAAGCACAAGGCCATAAATGTGCCCGTATTAGATGTGACAATGGTGGAGAGTTCTCAAATAAGGAACTTCAAAATTTCTGTAAACAAAAGGGAATTAAAATTGAATATACACTGGCTTATACCAGCCAACAAAATGGTGTTAGTGAAAGGGCCAACCGAACACTTCTGGACAAAGTTCGAACAATGTTTGCAGAAACAAATTTACCCAAACACCTATGGGGTGAAGCCATACGTAATGCAGCATATCAACTCAATAGATCACCAACAAATGCTCTATCAGGTAACATACCAGCAAAAATTTTCTTAGGAAAAATAGATTTAAATAAATTAAGAATATTTGGCAGTCAAGCTTGGATATTGAAACTACCAAACTCTGGTGACAAGCTAGATACTAGAGCTAAGCAAGCCCGTATGGTTGGTTATAGCACAAATGGCTACAGACTATGGGATCCCGAAACTGATGAAATTGTTGTATCAAGAGATGTTAGATTTGATGAAACTGATATCGTTTATAAATTATATGAAGAAGAACAGGTAGAGAGAAATATACAACAGGAAAGTAGCAAAATAGATGTACCAGAAAATTGGGACAATAAAGTAGATGAAGAAGAAAATAGAGATGGAAATGAACATAACATAGAAGAAGAAAACATCACAGGAACAAACAAAGAAACAGGAACATCTCAAAGACCCAATAAAAGACAGATAAATACGCCGTTAAAACTTAAAGATTATGAACTTTACTCCGCATACTGCTATATAACACAAGAAGAAGAACCACAAGATTATGATAGTGCTATAAAATCAGGCGAAGAATGGCGAACAGCAATACACAACGAATTAGAAGCACACAGGAAACATAGTACATGGGTACCGCAAATTTTACCTGAAGGTAAAAAAGCCATAGATACAAGATGGATTTTTAAAATTAAACAGAATGGTTTAAAAAAGGCTAGACTAGTAGCAAAGGGCTATCAAGAAGACAACCACTATAATGTTTATGCACCTGTAGCAAGATATCAAACAATTAGAATGTTTATTTCATATGCAATAGAAAACAATTTTGAAATCAATCAACTAGACATACCCACAGCATTTCTTCATGGAAACCTAAACATAGATGTATATATTAAAATCCCTCAAGGAGTAATTATAGAAAATAAATATAATGTTTTAAAGCTACAAAAAGCTTTATATGGCTTAAAAGAAGCACCACGGATGTGGAATGAACGTTTTCAGGAATTTGCTGAAAAAACTGGATTAAGACGTTCAGGGAATGATTTTTGTTTGTACACAGGGGACAAAGTCTGGATACTAATTTGGGTTGATGACATCCTTGTAATGGGTAAAAAAAGTAAAAAAATCATAGCAGCACTAGAGAAAGAATTTAATGCAAACAATCTTGGCAAACTTAAAAACTTTCTAGGAATGCAAATAGAAACAATTGATAACAAGAAATGCCTAACACAAAAAACATTTATAGAGAAAATAATCCAAAAGTTTAACATGCAAGACAGCAAACCTTCCCAAACACCAATGGAAACTAACTTCCAAATTAATAATGAAGAAATAAATAGTAACATACCCTATAGAGAATTAATAGGATCACTTTTATATGTAGCAACTATAAGCAGACCAGACATTTCATATCCTGTCATATTTCTTAGTAGATTTCTAGACAAGCCAACAAATCAAATGTGGCAAGCGGCGAAACGTATTTTGCGTTATCTAAAATTTTCTCAAAATATGACTCTTATATATGAAAAAAATAATAGTGACAATCAATGTATCATCGCCTACTCAGATGCTGACTGGGGAAGCGATCATTTAGATAGGAAAAGTGTAAGTGGCAATGTTGTATTTTTTAATGGAAACTTAGTTTCATGGCTTTCACAAAAACAAAATGTTGTTGCACAATCTAGCTATGAAGCAGAGTATTTAGCTAGCGCTTTAACAGTGTCTGAAATACTTTACTTAAAAGGTATTTGTTCAGATTTTTCTTTAAATAATGTACACTGTACTCTCTTTATTGACAACCAAAGTGCTTTATATTCAATTCACAGTTTTGAAAACAGTAAACGTTCAAAACATATTGATATAAAAGCTCATTTTGTTAAAGATATTGTAGCAAAAGGTATGTTAAAAGTCAAATATGTTCCATCAAATGAAAATATTGCGGACATAATGACAAAGCCCTTAGCTAAAGAAAAATTTAACTACTTCAGACAAGAATTAAATGTTAAAGAATTCTGTTAAAAACTATATTTTTCTTTTAATGGAACAATTTAACTACTTATTAATTGTATTTTATAGAATATTCATTTATTTGATGTAAGCTTAATTACAATTTAAAATGTATTGGTGTTTTACCGTATTTAAATTGAAGGGGGGTGTTAAATATTGTCCTGTCTATTCTGTGGTGAACAATGTGACATTATTGTAGATGGCGCAAGTGATGTAAACCGTAGTTGTAGGTAGTAGTCGATTAATATAGTTCTATGAAAAGCGTTGAACACGTTGTTTATTTTCTCCTAAATATCCATAAATATCACATATAATCCACTAATCTCAACAAAAGTAACATCTATGTAAAACACAATCAGAGTTTTTATATTTTTTATAGTGGAATAAAGATTTATTATGGTTCTTCGATGTGTATCATTGTAGTGCATGTGAACGAACGTTCCATAGAATCCCACAAGACCACCAGTTCCAGCGACACCTGCATGTGAATGGCGAATACTCGAGAGACAAAGTTAAAAAAAGGTACCGTTATTTAATTTGTATTAAGTGTGCGTATAAACTGTTTTAAAGCGATAATAGTTATTAGCCGCTAGAGAACATTTATACTACTTTATTGTAAAGATTTTTTGAATTTCATTTTGATAGAAAATTTATAATTTTGTTTGAGCGTAAATCTGTGGTAAAACCTGTACGACCTGAGATATAATTTTTCGATTAACGATAGTATTTATTTTGAATTAAACAAACGAGCGCAGAAACATTTAATCTTATTTGAGCTAGTCATCATTATACATATTATTTAAGGGGCTAAAAAACATTATTATTGTAGTAAAAAAAAAAACTTCAACAATTACGTCAAATCAAATAAAAACAAACCACTAATAATATCTTGTCACAATTAACGTGGGTTTATCAAAATAACAATTAAAACATCAAAAAAAAATAAAATAATAAAACAAAAAAGAAAACATTAGAACCCAACAACAATAAATTAATAAAATCATAATAATATATATATATATATACAGGGTGTTTCAAAAAAGGTAACACCGTCTCTAGGATAGGTAAAAAACAGAAAAATAATTGGGGTTGGCTTAGTGAAATTTTTTCTAACGCCATCCGTTTTCAAGAAAAAGGGAGTTGAAGAAAATGAAAAATTACACATTTCTTACGATTTTGCCGAAACTACTGGCACCATTGCAATGAAATTTTATACGAATATGTTTTGGAAGCTGATAATATCCCATGAATTTGTTTTTATAACTAACTCTCATAGAGGGCGCTAGTTACACGATTCATACAACGTATTATTCAACATAACTTTTTTTAGGGTAGAATTATTAGTCAAAACTCCAAGTGAACATAAACATCGTTTAATTCTGCACCAAAAAGGTACTCTTGGTAAAACTCGATATTATGTACCGTTTTCGGAATATTTTGATTTGAAAATTATGAAGTAATAATCGCTCCTGGTATAAACTAATGATAAAGTTCGCTTTTCTCTAAATTTGCCATGTAAAATTGACATTTATTGATTGTTATGACAATAAGTTAATTTTACAAATAACAAGGTTTCAAAACTCTATTTATTGTTGACTTATTGTCATAACAATCCAATAAATGTCAATTTTACATGGCAAACTTAGAGAAAAGCGAACTTTATCATTAATTTATACCAGGAGCGATTATTACTTCATAATTTTCAAATCAAAATATTCCGAAAACGGTACATAATATCGAGTTTTACCAAGAGTACCTTTTTGGTGCAGAATTAAACGATGTTTATGTTCATTTGGAGTTTTGACTAATAATTCTACCCTAAAAAAAGTTATGTTGAATAAAACGTTGTATGAATCGTGTAACTAGCGCCCTCTATGAGAGTTATAAAAACAAATTCATGGGATATATCAGCTTCCAAAACATATTCGTATAAAATTTCATTGCAATGGTGCCAGTAGTTTCGGCAAAATCGTAAGAAATGTGTAATTTTTCATTTTCTTCAACGCCCTTTATCTTGAAAATGGATGGCATTAGAAAAAATTTCACTAAGCCAACCCCAATTATTTTTCTGTTTTTTATTTATCCTAGAGACGGTGTTACCTTTTTTGAAACACCCTATATATATATATGTATATATATATCTGTATTTACTAAAATCGTCCTTAAATAAAACAAAATAACAGTTACCTGACGGAAATCTAGCAAAAGGTCCACATACATCAGAGTGTATAAGTTCACCAGGTCTTGTTGTACGTTCTCTGGTACCAAATTTTAGACGATGGGCTTTCCCATATATGCAGCCCTCACACAGCTTACTATCTAGGTGTACTTGTATACCTAATTCTCTTTCGATTACAGACTTTTCATGCCTTTTATTCTGGTGACCAAGGCGTTCATGGTAAAGTTGCAGCAAATTTGTATTAGATATCACATTCAATTCTTCTTTCTTATTTTGTAATGCTAACTTATATAATCCTCCAAATCGAGATCGTGTTCCAACTACTTTAACGTCTCCATTAATTGTTAAAGTGCATATTTCAGCACTTGAGTGAAATTCACTATTGTGATTTCTATCTTGAGCTGCTAAAACAGAAAAAGATTTTTCTTTATACCAGGTACATAACATACGTTCGATAAACTAATGAGCTCAGTTTTTCCATATACATTAGATTCAATAGTAACCATTCCTTTTCCAATAGCGGTGATAGACATTACCTGTAGTTACTGTACACTGGTTATTAAAATATTCAAATGTATCGAAAATATTTTCTCTGTTCGTAATATGGCTTGTGGCACCATTATCGACATACCTGCTTGAAGCATACGATACTACATTGGTGTAATTCTTTTGGTTTTTATTAGTTTCTTGTGATTTTGAAGGACGTCCATCTCCCTTCCACTTATCACATTGTAGAACTTTATGACCAAATTCTTTACAGTAGTGACAAATAAGTTTTCTTTTATTCTTACTTTTACTATATTGTTTTCCCACAATTAAAGCTTCTTTGGTAGAGTTTCCAGTCATATTAGATAAGGCTCTTTCATATGCACATAATTGTGTTGTTAAATTATCTACTGTTTGTGGTATCATGTACATTGTGGGCTATTGTTAAATTTTTGTTTAAGTTTGTACTTATGTTGGTACCAGTGCTTGTCAGTAGGTATAGCAAACTCTTTTACTTCACTTTCCGTCCTTTGCGGATAAAATCCGGTTGTCTCAAAAACCGTAATGTCGCATGGAATTAATTCATAGGAAATGCAAGTTAAATGCTCAGTCTCTTCGATGATATCCAGACAATTATTTAGCCGAAGTTTTTTAAGGTAGGAAAATAGCGGATCGTTTTTAAAACATTCCCAATATCCTCTCAAAAAATACTTTGCATTGTTGATGACTTGGATAAGGGATGGAAGTACTTTAAACTCGGTAGAAATGGGAGAGCCCTTGAGTTCACAATAGTAATAAAATAATACCCTATTGTAATAAAAATGTATTAGGTGTTTACCTGGAAGATTTTGTGGGAGAACTTTTACTAAAGGTAGAGTCTGAAATAAATGAAAGAAATTACAATATAAGTATAAATGATTAGTTAAGGTTTAAAAATGTTTTTACCTGCAAGACACTTCCGTAATTATGGGCATATTATACTACAAATGTGGCTCAGCTTTGGGTCTAATTTATTTTTGACGACCTGATATCTAAGTAATTATAATATCGCTCTCATCAAAATGGTCTGAGCAAATTGATGTATATTTAAAAACATGTTGGTTATTTAAATTTAGCCCCCTCCGCGTTTGTTATTGTTTTAGTGGAAAACTAAAATACAAAATAAATCTATCTCTACCTACTCATAAAAATATAAAAATATATGAAATAAGATTTCTAACTTAAACTGAAAAAGTTTTTATAGACATACAAAATACAAATATTTGTTTACTAAAAATTTTAACAGCACCACTGGATTATCAACAACTTTGTTTACATATTCGTAATGTCACTTACCACCGAAATACTAAGTTAGGGTTGGTTAAATCCATTTTTTTAAACTACACAATGACGAACCATTTTTTAAAGCTCAACAGTTTATTTAAAGAAAAAAACCGAATAACACTAAGAAACAATATAAAATACTTAACCACCGCAGCACAACACTGTAAATCCAAAAATGGTATAAAATAATCAACTTGTAGTAGTTTCAACCCCACAGCGTTGCCAACACTTTTCCTAATAAATTTTAAAAGTTTGTAAAAATGACTAAAAACATTGTTTAAAGCCAAAAGATAAAAGAAGATGCTTAATTTAAAAAGCAATTATTTAATGAATGTAGTTTACACAACTTTAAACGTAAAAATACTCTTATTTTAATATAAATCATATTGTTTGTTTTAAAACATAGTCAGTAAATCTAGGGAACGTAACTCAAGTTCGGCATCGGGTGTTTTTGTCAATAAAGATGTGTGATCGCTTTAAAATGTAAACAGTTGGATCTCTTTAAATTATATGTCTATGCCCACTACTAAAAGACAACGAGATCAACCGGGTCCGCAAGAAACCATCTCGAGGTTCCACCAGCCATTCATGTTAGTTATACACGTTAACACCAATCAATAAAGTATTTAGCTAACCAGTGTATGCTTTGTATCACCAACTACTTCAATCTTTTTAATGGATGAATAAGAATATTTCCTTAAGAGGGGCGTCAAAAATGTGACAGCTGAAAACGGGTGGCAAGCCTGAATTGTACCCAAAATTTCAATAATTTTGTAAACAACAAATCTAAAGAACGCCTTTAAATTACGTATTCAAATTTTAACAGGATATAGCTTAGACCTTTCTCTAGGAGATAAGGTTTTTTAGTTAAGTTTTATATTGTAATAAAAGAGATATTGGTGTTTAAGTGATGGTATGTTTTAAAAAAGTTTGACAATTTGTGATCACGAATTTTAACGCCAGAAGCTTAACTCCTAAAGAAAGCATAGAGAATGTGACTAGCAAAATATTAAGTTAAAGAAAGGTATATTTTTGAGATTTGTTGCACGCAAAATTTGAACATTGCACTAATCTGTCAATTTAGTTCAACAGTTTTGGTGGCGCTTTTTTCAAAGACGTATGTCGATTCTAATTCTCCAAATCCAAACTTCACTTAACTTAACATAACCAACCTAACCTTATTTCTCGTTTATAACGTCAAAATATAATTTTAGTGTTTCGCTTTTAAATATATAATTGTCTATATTAATATTCGTTTATAATTTACCAAAAGTTAAAAAAAATAAATTTAAAGTATATTTTCACAATTTGCGTTGGTTTTTACATAGTTTATAGCATTATCCAACTGTGATATGTGCAAGGAGTTTAGTGTTGTGAACCGTTGTTATTTCCTAAATTACTTTTTACTTAAACACAGTTGTCTTATTTTAGTCTAATTGGTAAAAATGTGAGTTTTGAGAGACCTGCTTTTTCTTTATACTTTTTTAATCTTTAAGTTACCTTATATCTTTATTTGTTAAATAACATAAACCCAACCTAAGGGATTTACATTTATAAATTAAAACTACATATGTAAATATTAACAGCTAAGTGTTAAACTATTTTTCTAAATAGGCAGGATAATGTCCACAAAGTAAGGGTTTCTACAATATTTATTTACATGTTCAATATGCATAAATATAATAGCTTTCTCTTTAGATAATGTGAAGAATGAAAATTTACAGTCAAATATGTAATATTTTTATTAAAACAGTTTTACAAATTTGGGTTGGATACTGAATACGTCTGTTATCTTTATATATATATATCCCTCTCACCATTAAAAGTTTGTTGGTAAATGATAAAACAGACCAAAGGGTTCCATATTCATGTCAGAATGAACTGGGTACATATAATTGAGAAAATGAGTCCTAAAAAGAAAAACATAAAACATTTACTTGTTATTTACTATTAATATGCAGATGTTATTTGCTAATGTTTAAAATGTAATTGAACGCTAAAATAAACATTTGTATTTTAAAACACATAGTAGCCCACAATAGGTTTCATATTGATGTAGCCATGGGTTCTATAAGGGTCCAGATTCAATGTTTTTGAAGAAAGAGTTCTAAAATATAAAAGATTAGAATTAACAGTAAAAATTATTAATTATTTACTATAAATAAAATAAACCCTGTGTAGGCAGTTACTTGAGGTCCAAAGATTTTGAGGAAACAGTAGCATATATTTTGAAAACCATTGATTTATAAAATTTAATTATCTAAACATAGATGAAATAACATATATGGTTTGCCAGAAAAAGTATATTGCTAAAAATAGTATTTTCAGGACATTTTTGAAATACTTTAGAAAAGTAGTAACCTATTGAATCTTGTAGAAATATTTTGTTTTCCATATTCCACCTAATAAAATCAAAAATTAATCAAATAGTTTTGACTTAGAAAATGATACTAATATTCTTCCTGGTCTATCCTAGTATTTAAAGTACACAAAGGATGGCTTAAAGGACGAGTAGCATTAACACTTCTCTGAGATGCCCTAGTAAAGACTCTTACATGAAACCAAAGAAATATGCCATCCAGATAATGCTAATTATTTAGTATCAAGAGGCAAATTCACAGGGGAAAAAGCACACAGTAGCAGTAGTACACAAAATACCACTGATTTCAATTTTCCAAAGAAAATACTTCAACATGGGCAAATATTATTGGTAGGTACTCAAAAAGAAGAAAATTCATGTATCTAATATGCAAAATACCTATATCAATACATCTTTTAAAACTAAATTTGATATTTAGATCTGAATCATAGATAATAAAATAAATATAATACCTACCTATTAATTGTAAAAATTTAAACCAGTAAATAAACAAATTAAAACTTACCTCTTATCACTTCTGATTACTAGATGGAGAGTGCTTTCAAATGTAATGGATCTTTATAAAATAAATAGATTTTTTTCATTTGTGTTATGGCTAGTACAACACTGCAAAGTAATTTGTGCGGATAAATGGTTAAAGCGACCTCACACACACAGTGTATTAGTAACGTGCAATAAGATATACTTTATAAAGAAGACTCCCCAAATAATAATTGTAAAGTATCCATATATGTTTTGTGCCTCCATAAATAGTAATAAAGTCCTACGCAACAAAGTTATACGTGTTTCAATACCACCGAACATAACAACTGGCGACGAGGATATCGGAAAAATAAATTGAAAAGAAAAACGTGTACTGTAAAGAAATGGCTACCGGAGTGAACACGACAAATTTAAAATTCGGTGAATTTAACTGTGACGAAGACTGGACAATATATGCTGAAAGACTTGAGCAATTTTTCACTGCTAGCAAAATAGAGGATAATAAACTCAAAGTCGCAAATTTATTAAGTTTGATTGGGACAAAATCCTACAAATTGTTGAGAAACTTAAGCCATCCTGCTTTACCCAAAGATAAAAATTACGAGGAATTGTGCTTGATGTTGAAAGAACATTGTGCTCTAGTGCAAATGTATGGAGAGAACGAAGAACATTTTTTGAGGCTCGACAAGAAGAATCAGAAAAGATAAGCGAATGGTACGTGCGAATTACCAGTTTAAGTGCATCATGTAATTTCGGTAATAATCTATCAACTTACCTCAAAGACAAATTTGTAACGGGTTTGAAGAAAGGTTTTATTTTTGACCGGCTTTGCGAAGAAAAAGATAGTCAATCTTTAGAAAAAATGAAAACTATCGCTATACAAAAAGAAGACCTAAGAAATCAAGAATGTGTAAATTTTCTTAAATCCAGTACTGGACAATCCAGTTTACGAAACGACAACAAACGCCGACAAGGTAATCAACAACCACTTTACTCCAATGATAAGAGAACAACTTTTAATTACAATAACCAAAATTTTGAACGACGACGTCAAAATGGTCGTGTCAACAACAACAAGACTGCGAGATCTCATTCTATATCAAGAAAAAGAGGGTGTACCTGCTGCGGTAAGGAACATTCAGGAGAATGTAAATACAGAAACTATTCATGCTCCAACTGCGGCAAACGGGGTCATTTATATAAGGTTTGCCATAACAAAAATATTAATTTTATAAATGAAGATACAAGGTACGCGGTAACACTTTTTAGCATAGAAAATAGCATTCAAAATGGACCAGATCAATTTTTAATTACAATTTTTATAGATAATAAAAAATTTAAAATGACTTTTGATTCAGGAAGCGCAGTAAGTTGCATAAATGATTCAATTTATGAGCAATATTTTAGTTCTAATTACTATTTAAGTTCAGACCCAACAATATTAAGAAGTTATAACGGTAATATTTTCTCGCCAAAAGGTTATTTTATAGCAAATGTCAATTATAAAAATTCATTTAAACCTATTAAATTTCATGTAATACAGCAAGGAGGTCCATGTATTTTAGGAAGAGATTTCATTATTGCTTTTAAAATCAAAATAAAAATGGTAAATTCTATTGAAACAAATTCAAATGTTACGCAAGAGATCAATAACTTGATAAATAAATATTCCGATGTATTTTCAGGTAAATTGGGTTTATTTAAGCATGCCAAAATATCTCTGAATATCGACCCCAATGCTAGGCCTATAATTTTAAAGCCAAGATCCATTCCATTGGCGTACCAGAAACCTATGGAAGAAGAACTAAACAATTTAATACGACAACAAGTTTTGACACCTATAGAATGGTCAGAATGGGCCACACCCTTAGTCCCCATATTGAAATCAGATGGTAGATTACGTATTTGCGCCGATTACAAGTCGACTGTCAACAAATACTTGAAGGAAGAAACGTATCCACTACCCAAAGTTGAAGATCTTTTTCCAAACTGCATACAGGAGAACACTTCACAAAATTAGACCTTTGTCAAGCTTATCAACAGTTCGAGCTTGATGATGAAGCAAAAAAGCTACTTGTTTGGTCTACGCACAAAGGTTTATATCAGATAAACAGATTACCCTATGGTATTTCTCCAGCTAGTGGAAAATTTCAACGTTATTTGGAACAAACTTTTGAAGGTATGGAAAATGTTGCTATATATTTAGATGATATTTGTGTCACAGGTCCTGACAGAGGTTCTCATTTGAAGACCTTGGAGAAGGTGCTAATGAAATTACAAGAAGTAGGGTTAACAGTCAGGAAGGACAAATGTGAATTTTTTAAAGAGCATATAACTTATTTAGGTCATAGGATATCAAAAGAAGGGTTGACGGCTACAGACGATAAAATTAAAAGCATTTTAAAAGCACCAAGACCAATTGATGTTTCTTCTACGAGGTCACTGATAGGTATGATTAGCTATTACGCAAAATTTATACCAAATTTAGCTGATATTCTGGCACCTATGTATAATTTATTAAAGACAAACCAAATATTCGTTTGGGATACAAATTGTGAAACTGCATTTGAAAAAATTAAAAGTATTTTATCTTCAAAAATTGTTTTAACACATTATAATCCTAATCTAAAGCTTATTCTTTCTGCAGACGCGTCAGATAAAGGTTTGGGAGCTGTATTAAGTCATATAATGCCAAATGGAGAAGAGAAACCAGTTTGTTTTATTTCAAGAACCTTGACAGACACAGAGAAGGTATACCCGGTTATACACAAGGAAGCTTTAGCGATCTTCTGGGCCATAAACCGACTTTACCACTATTTGGCAGGTAGACATTTCACGCTTCGTACTGATCACAAGCCATTGGTAGCTTTGTTCCGGAAAAGACAAGCCCTTACCAAAAGCATACGAAAACAGATTACAAAGATGGGCAGCATTTCTAGCAGGCTTCGATTATGAAGTGGAATATATTCCAGGTAAAAAGAATGTGGTTGCAGACTATCTGTCTAGAGCACCTATTCAACCACACCAAGATGATATCATTTCAGATAATAAGGTGAGCTATCTTTATTTTACTTCAAGTAGTGAAGATTGGCCTATTGATAATGAAAAAGTAAAACAATATACTTTGCACGACAAAGATCTAAAGAAGGTTGTTAAATATGTAAAGACAGATGCATGGCCAAGAAAAGTTGGAAACGAATTAATATCCTTTTATCATCGCAGATCAGAGTTGTTTGTGGAAGATGATATACTGTTCTGGGGCTTAAGAATGGTCATCCCGACAGCTTTACAGCACCAATTACTAAGGGAATTGCACGAAGGACATTTCGGAGTAGTGCGTATGAAAAGCACAGCGAGAGCTGTCATGTATTGGCCCAACATTGACAAAGATATAGAAGATTTAGCAAAATCGTGTCATGCATGTTTGTTAAACAAGCAAGCACCTCCAAAAGTACCACTGGCTCAATGGCCTTCAGAAAAGGAGCCATGGACAAGAATTCATTTAGATTTTTGTGGTCCTATCAAAGAGACAATGTTTCTTGTGGTAATTGACTCTTACACGAAATGGTTGGAGGTGTATCCAACAAAAAAGATTACAACAGAAGTAACCATAAGTAAGTTAAGACAGCTATTCGCAACAATGGGTATAGCCAAAATAATTGTTACAGATAATGGAACGCAGTTTACGTCAAAGGAATTCCAACAATTTTGCAAATTAAATGGAATTAAACACATTACTAGCCCTCCAGGAAATCAAGCGTCGAACGGACAAGCTGAATCGATGGTAAAATTATGTAAAAACAAATTAAAAACTAGTTTAACTGACGAAAAGTCAAAAAACGAAAAAAATAGAAACACTGATAAATAGATTTTTATTCAATTATAGGACAACAGTTCATAACTCAACAGGGAGAAGACCTGACGAGTTATTATTCGGCAGAAAATTGAGAACTAGATTGTCATTGCTTAACGAGAAGAAAAGTAGTCAAGAAAGAGATGAAAAAGAAAAGTCAAAGCACGAGAGGAAACATGAAGAAAGAGTAAACAGAAACTATGGAGGTAAAAATAGAACTTTTAGGACAAACGATACAGTCATGATAAAAGATTATAGGACTAAAGGTCAAGAAAAGATGGATAGAAGCAACAATTTTAAGAAAAATAGGTAGAGTGACCTATATTTGCAGAACAAAGGAAGAGCAAATATGGAAGAGGCACATTAACCAAATAATTGAAAGATTGGACAGTGGGGAGGAGTATTCAGAGGTATTTGGGGAGCTTAAGGAAAGTAAAAAAGGTAAAGAGAATAAAATTCCATACATGCCTGACTTGACTGTAATTAACAGCAATGAAAATGTAAATTTAAATGAAAATTGTTCTGTAAATGTTAATGAAAATTGTACTGTAAATGTTAACGAAAATTGTACTGTAAATGTTAATGAAAATGATACTTTAAATACTGATAAAATTGTTAATGTAAATTCGCATGTTGATAAAAGTGTAAATGTTGACGAAATTGTAAATATTGATGATGGTGTAAATTTTAATGTAAATTATTCTGTTAATGGAAATGTAAATATTGACCAAAATGTGAACGTTAATGATAAAGTAAGCCTTGCGGGAAAACTGTAAGTTGTGAAAATCGTGGTAAGGATTTAAAACTGAATAACGTACAAGTTGGAACTGTTAGACCATTGAGAGACAGGAAGGCTCCTGTCAGATTTGCGGATTATTTAACCGACATTGATTAAGAAATGTAATTTCTTTGCGTTATGTAATGTTAGACACTACAAAGTGTTTAGTCATAGATATTTAGGGATAAATATTAAGGTACATACTTTTAATACTTTACTATTCAATGTGGTATTAACTTGAAACGTTTTGAGTTTTGATTCGTTTTGTGAATTAAAACATTAAGGACACATTACGTTATTTTTATCTAAATATAATATTTTGATATTAACTGTTCATGTTAAAAAGGGAGGTGTTATGGCTAGTACAACACTGCAAAGTAATTTGTGCGGATAAATGGTTAAAGCGACCTCACACACACAGTGTATTAGTAACGTGCAATAAGATATACTTTATAAAGAAGACTCCCCAAATAATAATTGTAAAGTATCCATATATGTTTTGTGCCTCCATAAATAGTAATAAAGTCCTACGCAACAAAGTTATACGTGTTTCAATACCACCGAACATAACAATTTGTGTGAAAGATACCAGTTAAAAAATTCAGTTACAATCCTATTGGATACATTTTAATTTCAATTGATTCCACAAAGTATGGGGTTGACATTTTTGGAATATAATTAATAGCCATAATTTAATGATACAATTAGTTTTATTAAGATATACCCATATTAACAATTATGTTTAGTACTTGCAAGAGTATTGTTAGCCAATTGCTGATAGTCAGCTTATCCCACTTCTTTAGGTATCTTGAAAACAGGTGCACAAAGTGTATTTCTATAGATACTAGATTGGTTAGTAATTATCGTAGGTTATTGAAAACATTATTTTTTTCTTGTGCCACATTCTCAAAATAAAAATAAACTATAGGTAAGCTTTATTGTAGTGTGTGCTTTACTTTGTACTCCATTTTTCATTAAATCATGGATCTGGGTGGTAATTTAGGAATGTCCAAGACTCTCTAAAAAATAAGTGATATTTATTTATTTAGGCAGTAAATAATTAGCAAGGTACCTACTTACTTGAAGTCATATTGAAGACAGACTAACCTGTTAATGTTTACAAACATTATAGTAACACTTTTGCAATAATCATCAAACGTTTTGAAAAAAGTATTTAAATTTTTCCCACAAAATATATTCTAAAAATTTACATCTACTTCAACACCTTCAAATAATACATCCATCAGAAAGTAAATAAATTAATCTCTGATCAAACCTTAGACAAGGAAAGAGAGGACTGCGCATTGGAATCAATTTATGTAACCCATTTACCACCAAACTAATGGCGGACAATATTGACATAGGCGTATCATACGATTTTTCTTATACGATTATTAAATAATCATTTTCATTATTTCGTATTACAAATCTAATTTAAAAAAGTCTTTATATATGTACGGCTCCAAAAAAAACAATCATTTTAAAACATATTTATTTAATAAATATTACAATTTTAATCTATTTTAAATATATGTTTTTGTTTCACGCCACTGCAAAACTATTACATCTATAAGAAAATAATAACAATTAATTGAAAAATAATATTTTAAACTGAATGAAAACAATTTTCAAAAAGTATGTACTATTAATTTAAGTTATCATACATAACATTATGTGATTTAGTTAAACATCTATTACCTGAAAGCTGTAATATTAATAAAAATAAATTTCAAGGAAATAGTTTTAAAATACTTTTTACCTATGAAATGAAATTCCTACCTCTTTTTTAGCACTCTGACTATTGCACTTATAAACTGCACAATTAACCATTTTAAAATGTCTATTCAGTTAATTAAAAAAGGTGAAAATTAATAAAAAAACTAAAAAATTACAATTCGATGTTCCAAATTTGTTTACCACCAAACATATGTGAAACGTTTGAAACTTGGCTTCTCACACACGAATAAGGTTTTCATTGACATGCGCTGTCCTCTCTCTTTCCTAGTCTAAGGATCAAACTAACAACTAACCTCGTTTAATTTTGCATTGTTGCCAATACATTTCAATCTCAATTTTAAAAAAGGTATAATTACATATTTTCCACTTTATTTCAATTTTTCTTCAGACCATGTTGATGTGTGTATATTCAGAAACCGTAATATGTTTTTATTATAATTAACATATTTATTCTAATAAATACCTTAATTAGTAAGGGTTGGTACCAGAGCTGGGTAGTATCCGGATACTTCTGTATACGGATACAATATCTGGATACTTTTTATGTATCCGAAAGCTGTTTTAAATTTTGTACCCGGTATCCGTATCCGTTACCAAATTTTAAAGTATCCGATATCCGGATACTGTTTTTAATATTGGGATACTTTTAAACATTATTTATCGCCCTCCGATAATGCACCTAACGTAGGCACAACGCTGCCCTTATTCCTTTAATTCAGATGTGTCTAACATGTTAAATCTCATTTTTCGTACTGGTCACCGTTATAATATATTATTATATTCTAATGGAGCTTTGTTTTTACCTATAAATCAGTTTCATAAGTACCTACGTTATTTATTTTTTATATTTTCTATATCTCTCTTTTCAAGAACCCCTTTGTACCCTGTATTTATAATTATTAGAAGAAATTATTTTTCGGATATTATAAAAAAGGACATCCTAATATTTATATTTTTATTTTAGTGTACCTACAAGTACAAATAAGTACACCCCCTAAAAAGTTTGAAAACTCGGCTGGTCCGACGCTGGCCAAATTCAATATCAAAAGTTCAGGCAGTGACACGAAAAATTTTTCGTTAGTTAAATGTATTTTTATTATTATATATTACATTAAAAATACCTGCACATCACATAGTTTTAATACTAATAATTTGTCCTTTTTAAAAAAAGTATCCTTCAAAGTATCCTAGGAAGTATCCGGATAGGTACTTGTATCCGAATACATTTTTAAATGAAAGTATTCGAACTTTTTAAAAAAGTATCCGGATACATTTTGAGTATCCGTATCCGGTACCCGGATACTTTTTTCAATATCCGACCCAACTCTGGTTAGTACAATAAATTTCATTAATTAATTATTTGTTAGGAATGCCGAAATCTTATTTTATTTTTTTTTTTTTTATATATCCATATTTTAAATCCTAAAATCAATTAATTTGTTACGCCTATGACACAACAATATCACAACAAAACTTCGAAAACATATTCAAATAGGATATTTAATAAAAATTATACAGGTATTTTTCATCTGTTTATGGTCTCAAGGTCAAATGTATGTGTATGTCTTGAAAATATTCAAAGATTTACGAAGCAAAATTCATATTTTCATCTCTGTCTTAGACAAAGAAAGTCAACAAGCTCTAAAAATATTCAAATTTATAACAAAAATACTAATTTGAAACCACTATCGCCATCTACTGTTCATTCTTGTAATTTAAAAATAACCAGATTTTTCACTAAATTCAGGCAGGCTTACCAAATTAGAAACGCCCCTCTTAAGAATCAGAAAAAACCTCTGTTCTGGATTAGAGATTAGGCACCAACTGTTTTCGAAGTCTATTCTACCGCTTTTTACTGTCGACATAAATTTTAATCTGGCAGCATTTAAATTGCAGTTTTCTAAGTTTTCCTATTTTTTATTTGATTTATAAAATTTTCTTAATATATCTATAAACTTGCACCAAAATGATATATATCCTTACAACGAATTTGATTAGTAAAAAAAAACCCTTATGGCAAAAAATTAATGTAGGTATTCGTTAGTTCAACAAATAACTTAATTTAAAATACCTATCTCAATATTCATTATTCAATAAAACAAAACTGACCCCTATGAAAAACTCCAAAATTGTTGGAAAAAAATGAGAAATACAGTAACTAAATACTAATCTATAATTTAATTATAATTTACTATAAACTAAACTATAAATACCGGGTGTCCCAGAAGTTTTTGACCCATTTTAACTGCAAATATATCGGAACTTAAAAACCATACAGAGGTGCGGTTTTCGAAGAACAATTTCTTTTTATATAAAATTTTTTTGAATATATATGTTTAATTAGTAAAATCTTATTAAGGTGTTTAATAAAAAGCTGTTTTTTAAATGCAAATATTGTCGATTTTTTAATGGAACACCCTACATATTTTTATTCTATCTGACAGACAAACTCTTTAGAGAAAGATAATAGTGTTGAAGAAGAAACAGTAGATTAAGATGATCACAATGAGGATAATAATATTTATAGAAACAACAATTGACAAGCAATATGTCAATAAATAATGGCTATGATTATGCAGCAATATTTTATTAAAAATAAACAATAATTATTAAAAACTACTTCACCAATTTATAAGAATCTTTGAAATAAAATGTTTGATCTTTTATTTTAATTATTGTATAATTATTACAAAATATTTATTAAAAAACATAAAAACATTACTAGATTTTTAAATTAAACAACCATAAAATTCCAGGCAGAAACAGAAAAACACTGATCTGAAGGTAACAAGTTTGCCTCTTTTCTACTTGTTTTTAGACAATTGGTTTAAAACTGTAGGTAAACATCTAATAGAGTGGGCAATTGCAAATTTGAAATTTGCTAAATTTTGCACTTGCTTATTGTGTGAGTTTATTGCATGTTCAGCACAAACTTTTCAAGTTTTAACCCTCTTCCTTTGTACCTATTTTATTTTTTTCTTCTCATGATACATTTTCAACAGGGAAACGCAAGTTTACTTTTTCCAAGGTGCTATCTTGGTTGAGAATTCCTTAAAATAATATTAAATGAATAAATATTAATTGGTTTTGAAAAAAAGTTTAAAAAATAGGTACTATGAATATTTCTTAATAGGTACTTACTATGTTTAGTCTCATTATATATAGGTGCACTTCCAGCTTCATATTTATATTATGAAGGTGTATTTTGGGTTTCATTATAAGTAGGAATAGTATCAGACTCAATATTTATAAATATAAACTGTCTGGTATTTCTTCAACTGAATTATTTAAATTTTGAGAGATTCCAGCCTCCAATAAATCTGCTCCTTCTGCACTAATAGTTAATAGTCTTTCTTCCAAGTCAAAGGTTTAACTGGACCACCTCCTCCTGTGCCTTGGGGACCATATTTGATGTCCCTTGTCCCTTGTCCCTTGTCTGTCTTTTAATATTTGCCTCCCTTCAGTTAAAGTCTAAAATAACATTTAACTTATAAAATAGTCCTAAATATTATAATAGTATTTAAGAATAATGAAAAACTCTTCGTTTTACCAAAACTTCCAATATTTATTTAAAAAATTTGCTTTATTAACTTTAATGACAGCCGTTTCGCTAGACTTAGCATCGTCAGATTGACATATTGAAGTTACATTTTGTTTGTTTGTAGCTAGGTACCTGATGTTTATTAGGTAGTTATAAGGCTAGACCAAGTATGGAAGTAATAAGACATAACAATATTAAAGCCTAGATGTTATGAGCCCTAAGGGATTATCCTGGATGTACTTCCCTCTAAGATCAGTATAACTGTGCAATGATATAGAAAAATCAGGAAAAAACTATATCATGCTGATCTTTACAATAACTTAATATATTTGTGTTACAATTACGTCTTATCTACGTATAAAATGAAGACTCAATCAAAGCAAACACTTTAAAAGTGGAGAACTTCCCAGATTTATTTGTTCATTAACAACTTTAAATTGTGGATCTGCTAGATGTCTTTTTATTTCAAGTTCTTCAAGGAAATCTAAATTTTGTTTTTTATTACAAGTGTGTAGTATTTGGATGTCATTGATGTGTAAGAGTGAGGTTGGATGTTCAAGTAGGTGTTTTGCATAATTTGACTTATCTGGTTGTTTTAATCTATATGCTCTTAAATGTTCGTTAAATCTTACTTCAAAATTTCTTTGTCTTTGACCTATATATACAGCATTACACTTTGGACAATTAATTTTGTAAACACCAGATTTTTTAATTTAGGTAATTTTGTTTTTAATTTAACAATTTTGTACCAATATTATTTTGTATTTTAAATGATATTAATGCTGATTGTGCCGAAGATATTATTTTTGAAATTTTATTGGAAATAGTTCCACAATATGTAATATTTTTATAAATTATAATTTCATTATTTTGTTTAGGAAATATTAGGTTTAGTGACACTTTCTGTTCTTTATTATTAAATAATGTATTTATTAAATGAATTTGGTAGCCATTATATGTAGCTATTTGTTTTATGATATCAATTTCTTTATCAAAGTTAATTTTGTTCATTGGAAATGAAAATACTCTATGTATCATAGAATTATAAGCTGCTAATTTATGTGTTATAGGATGATTTGAATTATACGGTATGGTTACATCTGTTTGTGTTGGTTTTCTGTATATTGAATAATTTAGTAAATTATTAACTTTTTCAATTTTTAAATCTAGAAAATTAATTGAATTATTTTCTTCAACTTCTAAAGTAAAATTAATTTTAGGATGCAAGGTATTAATATAATTAAAAAATATATATATATATATACAGAAAATATGCATTAATAAAGCAAATTTTTTAAATAAATATTGGAAGTTTTGGTAAAAAGAAGAGTTTTTCATTATTCTTGATAAGATGGACTTCCAAAAAGTAAGGGTTAGTACAATCAATTTAATAATAGTATTTTATATCATGATAGCCATTAAAGCAGATAGCTGTATTGTAATGTAATGTATTTCATTATGATACAAATTTTTTGCCTTGATTAAGTGTATTATAAAACAGAAGCATAGTGTTTTTTAAATACTAAAGCCGCGTCCACACAGAAGCAACAATAAGCAACATTTGTCATCAATGACTAGTTTATAGGAACAAAGTTGCTCTTTGTCGACAAATGTTTCTGGTTGTTTATGTCGAAAACTGTTATGCGACCCTGTTTCTCGTGTTTCGCTCGCATATAGTTAAACTTCAAAGAAAAAGGAGTAAAAGGTGTCTACAAGCTGAGACTTGCGACTCGTGTTTCTGCGGTGTGGACGGTTGTCATCAGTAATCAGTTGCTTGTCGATAGTTTTAATAATAAAAATGGCCCGTTGGACAAATAATAAAACAATATTACTGCTAGAAATATATAAAGATGCGGAATGTTTGTGAAATCCAAAAAATGCAGATCACAAATGATGCTCTGAAAAACATCGCTGAAGCTGTAGAATGTGATGTTGACTAAACTAAAACATGAAACAAGTTTCCTTTGTGTGGACACTTCATTTCCCCATATTTGCGACATTTGTTTCACTGACGGAAACCTTCATAGACAAGTTTCATTTGTGTGGACAGTAAAGTTTCCTTTTCCTTCAACATTTTTAATGTCAAGAAACATAGTGCGACAAAAGTCGACCGTCATGTTACTACATGTTGCTTCTGTGTGGACGCGGCTTTACATCTTTCCACTGTTTTATTGTTTAACTTTAGACTTTAGACTGTTTAATTTCGTTGTAATTCATTTCCACAGATCATTTAATTTAAATAATTCCATAGGTTATATCTTCGTGCCCATCAAAATTTTCTTTTCTTAGGAAACTTATGAAATATTCTTTTTGTTTTCTTGTTATTCTTTTAGCTCTAGACAAATTCAATTAATTGTTTGAACACAAAAATAATAATATAAACCACAAATTTAACTATATTATTTTACTATTATAGGTTGGAATTTCTTCTTTTTTATTTTTTGCTTTCTTTGATTAACAAAACTGACTTATATCAATGTTGCCAAATGTTGTACACTATTTTTAACGGTCCTCTAAAAACTGTGCGTACAGATTATTCCGATATTATTATTTAACGGACCTTTAAAATATGTATATTTTTAACGGCCTTTAATATTTCACGGAATAGTTACAGAATAGACCCCTGTTTTCCACATTACCATGGATACGATTTGTTTTTGTTTTTGTTTATTGTCTGTTGTTATGTATGAAATGTCAATAATAAAAATGTATATATAGTTTTTATTTTCGATAGTAGCTGCAGTTTTATTAAAAAGTTATTGTATTAGTCTGGATTTGGATTAATGTGCATCTGCTGTCCAACAGGTTATCGGCCCAAATATCCTGTGAAAAATAAAAGGTGGTAAATTTTACATTTTCTTCTTCCATCGAGCTGCTACGAAAAGCGTTGCAAAAATATGGCGGGTGAATCGAGTATAGCGGAAAGCATTGAAGAACTAAAAGGAATAAGAGAAAACTATTCAGAATAGAAATTTCAAGTGACTGCCTTATTAAAACTAGATGGATTGTGGAATGAGTAGATGAGTAGCAGCATCATCAGATACAGATATTGCGGCAAATGCACGACGTGAATGAAAAGGGGCTTTGTCAAGAATAATATCGAAATTGATTGTTTTAACCTCTACTTTTGGAAGTTCATCTTACTAAGAACAATTAATAACTGCACAGTTCATCCACTATTTATTTGAAAAATTCGCTAAAAAATCAATTACAGCTGTTTCGCTAACCCGAGCATCGTCAGATTGACATATTGAAATTACATGTTGTTTGTTTGTAACTAGGTGCTTGATGTTGATAAGGAGTTAAGGCTAGACCAAGTAAGGAAGTAATAAGACATAACAATATTAAAGCCTAGATGTTATTAGCCCTAAGGGATTATCCTGGATGTATTTCCCTCTAAGATCAGTATAACTGTGCAATGATATAGAAAAACCAGAAAAAAACTATATCATGCTGATCTTTACAATAACTTAATATATTTATGTTATAATAATGTCTTATCTATGTATAAAATGAAGACTCAATCAAAGTAAACAGTTTAATAGTGGAGAACTTCCAAGATTTATTTGTTCATTAACTACTTTAAACTGTTGATCTGCTAGATGTCTTTTAATTTCAAGTTCTTCTAGAAAATCTAAATTTTGTTTTTATCACAAATGTGTAGTATATGAATGTCATTGGTGTGTATAAGTGAGTTTGGATGTTCCAGTAGGTGTTTTGCATAGTTCGACTTATCTGGTTGTTGTAATCTATATGCTCTTAAATTGCATTGGAAATATTTCCACAATATGTAATACTTTTATAGCTTTTAATTTCTTTAGTTTGTTTTGGATATATTAGTTCTAGTGACATTTTTTGTTCTTTCTTATTAATTAATTTATTTATCAAAGGTATTGGATAGCCATTAGATGTAGCTATTTGTTTTATGATCTCAATTTCTTTATTAAAATTACTTTTGTTCATTGGAATCGAAAATGCTCTATGTATCATGGAATTATAAGCTGCTAATTTATGTGATAGTGGATGATTTGAATTATATGGTATGGTTACATCTGTTTGTGTAGGTTTTCTGTATATTGAATAATTTAATGAATTATTAACTTTTTCAATTCTTAAATCTAGAAAATTAATTGAATTATTTTCTTCAACTTCTAAAGTAAAATTAATTTTAGGATGCAAGGTATTAATATAATTAAAAAATATATCTAACTGCCGTTCGCTACCTACAAAACCTGCTAACACATCATCAACATATCTATATCAAAATACAATATTGTTTTTATAACTAGAATTAAAGATTTTGTTTTCTAAATTATCCATAAATATATTTGCCAAAATTGGAGAAATAGGACTTCCCATGGGAAGACCCTCATTTTGAATATAAACTTTGTTATCAAAAGTAAAATAATTTTGACTAATGCATACATCAAATAGATCAATTATGTCTGATATTATACCTGGATGGATATTTCTTTCATCTAATAGTTTTTTAACTAGAACTATACACTCTTTAGGAGGTATTTTTGAGAACATATTAGTTACGTCAAACGATACTAATTTAGTATTATTTTGTAAATTACATTTATTCAATTTTTTGATCAAATCTAATGAATTTTTTACTGAATATTTAGATGTGTAACCATAATTGTTTAGGATACTATTTAATTTTTTAGCTACTTTAGTATTAGGAGTGTTAACATACGAAACTACCGGTCTAATTGGTTTTGAATCTTTATGTAATTTAATTGTTACATATAATTCTGGACATTGAGGATTTTTATTTACTAGGTATTTTTTATCGAAGTCATTAAATAGGTAATTTGAATGATTTACATGTTCTCTTATTTGGTTAGAAAATTTCTGTGTAGGATCGTTTTTTAGAATTTTGACATTACTTGACATTATGAAATCATTCACTTTAGATTTATAATCTTCTCTTTTTAAAATTACTGTTGAGTTACCCTTATCTGATTTTGTTATAATTAGGTTATTTTCATCTACTTTATTTTTGATTGATTTTAAAGCTAAAATGTCATTTTTAATACTTTGACTTTGACTTTTAAATTTGTTCGGTTTTATATCTTTAATAAGATTTGCTATTTGCATTTTTTCATAAATAAAATTATTTGATTTAGTTTTCAAAGCTATTTCAGAATCTGTGGCTAAAATTTCTTTTATATTATTAGCGAATTTAGGAGGTATGCAATATTTTAAACCTTTACTTAAAAATGTATTCCACTATTAAATAGTGGAAGTTTAGTTTAACTGTGCAGTTATTAATTGTTCTTAGTAAGATGAACTTCAAAAAGTAGAGGTTAACACAATCAATTTCATTAAATCATCTTCGAGAAAAGAATTAACCCAATTATACAAGAAGTTACATGAGAAAAGGTGTAAGGCATCCCAAAACATCTGGTTTAACCAAGAATGTCTTAAGAAGAATTTAATACCCAGTTATGTAAATATAAAATGTAATACTCAATCAAAAGAAGCACAAAAAGTAGTTAAAAAGGCACAAAGAATGTGGATTAAAGAGGAAAGTAGAAAATGGTTTAAAATTAGAGATTCTCTAGACATTTACATCAAAACTGTTCATTCAGAGTTAACTTATTCCATGCATTTTGTAGAGTTTGACTGCTTAGATGATAAAATTAGAGAACAGGTTAGCATTTTGAAACATAATAAATATCAAAAACAATTAAGTAAATTAGAAAAATTAATAAATATACAACACAACACAACACATTATACACAACACAATAACACATTAAATACTCACATACCAGTACATTTTGCTCCTCGGTTCGCAAATCTATCAGACACTATTTTTTCAAATAATGAAAATACATTTTTAAGTAAAGGTTTAAAATATTGCATACCTCCTAAATTCACTAATAATATAAAAGAAATTTTAGCCACAGATTCTGAAATAGCTTTGAAAACTAAATCAAATAATTTTATGAAAAAAATGCAAATAGCAAATCTTATTAAAGATATAAAACCAAACAAATTTAAAAGTCAAAGTCAAAGTATTAAAAATGATATTTTATATTTAAAATCAATCAAAAATAAAGTAGATGAATATAACCTAATTATAACAAAATCAGATAAGGGTAACTCAACAGTAATTTTAAAAAGGGAAGATTATAAATCTAAAGTGAATGATTTCATAATGTCAAGTAATGTCAAAATTCTAAAAACGATCCTACACAGAAATTTTCTAACCAAATAAGACAACATGTAAATCATTCAAATTACCTATTTAATGACTTCGATAAAAAATACCTAGTAAATAAAAATCCTCAATGTCCAGAATTATATGGAACAATTAAATTACATAAAGATTCAAAACCAATTAGACCGGTAGTTTCGTATGTTAACACTCCTAATACTAAAGTAGCTAAAAAATTAAATAGTATCCTAAACAATTATGGTTACACATCTAAATATTCAGTACAAAATTCATTAGATTTGATCAAAAAATTGAATAAATGTAATTTACAAAATAATACTAAATTAGTATCGTTTGACGTAACTAATATGTTCTCAAAAATACCTCCTAAAGAGTGTATAGTTCTAGTTAAAAAACTATTAGATGAAAGAAATATCCATCCAGGTATAATATCAGACATAATTGATCTATTTGATGTATGCATTAGTCAAAATTATTTTACTTTTTGATAACAAAGTTTATATTCAAAATGAGGGTCTTCCATGGGAAGTCCTATTTCTCCAATTTTGGCAAATATATTTATGGATAATTTAGAAAACAAAATCTTTAATTCTAGTTATAAAAACAATATTGTATTTTGGTATAGATATGTTGATGATGTGTTAGCAGGTTTTGTAGGTAGCGAACGGCAGTTAGATATATTTTTTAATTATATTAATACCTTGCATCCTAAAATTAATTTTACTTTAGAAGTTGAAGAAAATAATTCAATTAATTTTCTAGATTTAAGAATTGAAAAAGTTAATAATTCATTAAATTATTCAATATACAGAAAACCTACACAAACAGATGCAACCATACCATATAATTCAAATCATCCACTATCACATAAATTAGCAGCTTATAATTCCATGATACATAGAGCATTTTCGATTCCAATGAACAAAAGTAATTTTAATAAAGAAATTGAGATCATAAAACAAATAGCTACATCTAATGGCTATCCAATACATTTGATAAATAAATTAATTAATAAGAAAGAACAAAAAATGTCACTAGAACTAATATATCCAAAACAAACTAAAGAAATTAAAAGCTATAAAAGTATTACATATTGTGGAAATATTTCCAATGCAATTTCAAAAATAATAACTTCGGCAACATCAACATTAATATCATTTAAAACACAAAATAGTATTGGAACAAAATTGTTAAATGTAAAAACAAAACTACCAAAATTAAAAAAATCTGGTGTTTACAAAATTAATTGTCCAAAATGTAATGCAGTATATATAGGTCAAACACAAAGAAATTTTGAAGTAAGATTTAATGAACCCTTAAGAGCATATAGATTACAACAACCAGATAAGTCGAACTATGCAAAACACCTACTGGAACATCCAAACTCACTTATACACACCAATGACATTCATATACTACACATTTGTGATAAAAAACAAAATTTAGATTTTCTAGAAGAACTTGAAATTAAAAGACATCTAGCAGATCAACAGTTTAAAGTAGTTAATGAACAAATAAATCTTGGAAGTTCTCCACTATTAAACTGTTTACTTTGATTGAGTCTTCATTTTATACATAGATAAGACATTATTATAACATAAATATATTAAGTTATTGTAAAGATCAGCATGATATAGTTTTTTCCTGGTTTTTCTATATCATTGCACAGTTATACTGATCTTAGAGGGAAATACATCCAGGATAATCCCTTAGGGCTAATAACATCTAGGCTTTAATATTGTTATGTCTTATTACTTCCTTACTTGGTCTAGCCTTAACTCCTTATCAACATCAAGCACCTAGTTACAAACAAACAACATGTAATTTCAATATGTCAATCTGATGATGCTAGTGATAGCGAAACAGCTGTAATTGATTTTAAAGCGAATTTTTCAAATAAATAGTGGAAGTTTAGTTTAACTGTGCAGTTATTAATTGTTCTTAGTAAGGATAATATCATTAGATAAATCAACGTACCCACATGATCCTAATGCAAGCCAAAACAGCACGTGAGGCATGGATAGAACCTGAAAAAGCTTTTGAAGATAAAGGGCTACACCGAAGGTTAACATTATTGAGAAGTTTATTCTCAATAAAACTTGAAAACTTTGATAACATGGGAGATTATGTGGATCAAATAATGAGCCTCTCCCAGCAAATAATGTCAATTGGGTAACCCATTGATGATGAATTTGTTGGTGTTATAATGTTACAAGATTATGGGCCCATGGTGATAGCAGTTGAAAATTCTGGGGTAGACATAACCTCTGATTATGTAAAAACAAAACTACTACAAGATGAAAAGTGGCAAAATGAAAGACATGAAGATTCTGCTCTAGCTGTGAAACATAATAAGTTTATTTCCATAGCAAATAATTATAAACTGTTGGTTTAATTAATCTTTTGTCAGTAAACTCAATGGTGTCTAAAGGTTACGATGTATGTTTTAGCAATGTTAAAAATAAACTTGATCTAATTTATTCTGATTTAGTCAGACCAATGGAAATATAATAATGGGGAGGTAAAATATATATTTTTTCCCTGATTGACGACCGTGGAAAAAAATATTTTGCTATTTTTTTAAATCAAAAGATGAAGTTCCTGCTATTTTCAAAGAATTTTGTTTGATGGAAGAAAAACGAAGTGAACGAAAAATAAAATTGATAAGAACTGATAATGGCAGTGAGTATTGCAATAAAACATTAAATGCTTTTCTTAAAAATAAAGAAATCAAGCATGAGCTAACTGTACCCTCGTTCAATTCTGGAAAAGGTACGTTTCTAGCTTAATGAATCAAATAGCAAACACTGCAGTTTATCTTTTAAACCGTTCACCTACAAAGAAAATACGTGGTGCAACGCCAGAGGAAAAGTGGACTGGAAAGAAGGTAGATCTCAGTCATCTTAGAGTGTTTGGATGTAGTGCTTTGGTCCATATACCATATTCAAAAAGAAGGAAACTAGATGAAAAGAGCAAAGAGTATATTTTCGTTGAATATTCTGAAGCCAATAATGGATATAGATTATTGGATCCTGACAATCACAATCTAAAAATAGTAAGAGATTTTTAGAAGAAAAATTTCCAGTTTACACCTTGCTAATTTAAGCTTTTTTTCTACTTAATGTAAGTACTGAGAATGAATAGTCAGTCGAGATATCTGACAGTCCAACCTTAGTGGATGAAAACTCCAGCTCACCAGCTTCTGAATCTGGAGAATCCATTGAAGAAGATAATGGAGCTGTAGTAGTGAGTGCTAGTAAAAATATTTTGAAAAATAGTGATTCGGAAGTAAATATTTGTGAAAGTGGTATTGAGTATAGGTATCCAAAGCGAAATACACGTAAGCCAAAATTTTTAGATGATTATTTTATAAAAATGAAATGATAATGATGTATCTAATAATTCAAATTTAGCCATGTTAGTAAATATGTTAGCTATATCAAATAATTTCGAACCATCAACTCTTTTTGAAGCAATGTTGAGCACAAGAAGTGCGGAATGGAATTAAAAAGAAATTAGATGAATTTAAATTTAACAATGCTTGGGAATTGATTTATAAATCTAGTAATTGAAATATTGTAAAAAATAAGGGATTTTTAAAATCAAATTATATCAAAATGGAGATATAGCTACTTATAAAGCTAAGCTGGTTGCCAAGGGTTTTACCCAAAAATATGGCATATAGATTATTCAGAGACGTTTTTTCCAGTAATCCTGAATTAAACTTGAAAGCAGATCATTTAGATGCGGAGACAGCGTTTTTGAATTGTGAAATTGATGAACAAATTTAAAGAACCTGTTTCAGAAAATAAAATGTGTTTACTCAAAAAGGCTGTCTAATCAAATATAGAGCCTTGTATTTTCTTTAAAAATATTGGAAATTCTATAGTTATAGTTGCACTTTACGTAGATGATTTCTTTATTTTTACAATAATCTTGATAAGGCCAATTCATTAGAAATTGAATTAAACAAACATTTCCATGTAAAAGATCTTGGACCATGCAATGTCACACATATTAAGTATGAAAGTTGAGAGAAACCGTGCTTAGGGTGAGTTAAAATTAACTCAGATTCTAAATAAGTTTCATATGTCAGATTGCAAAACAGTAAGTACTCCTATAAAACCATATTTTATGATGCTCCTGTTCAACAGTTAATTGGGTCAATTATTGTTATGTAGTTGTTCAAAAGTACAGTAGGTTTAAATTAAGGGCACATGCGGGAACAAAGCTAATAGATAAGAAAGCTACAAGGTATCTCTTTTTTTACAGCATTCTTCATATGAGCCGATCAAAATAGGATCCTTTTCGGGATCACGCATTGCTTGTAATAATTTCCACAAAGCGAAAGTTTCATCTAAAGACACTTCTAACAAGTCTCCTTTAGTAAGCATGTCTTCCAGTTGTTTTTTAAGATCTGTATTTAATAGAAGAGTGTAATCTTCATCTCCAACCTTAGGTAAATGCAGTGAATATGCATGTTCATCCACTCGATCATGAGATTTTCGAGAATCTCTAGACGCATCCTCTGAATCATTGATTCCACTGTCACAAGTTACACCATCTTCAGTAACAACACCACTGTAAGGCGTAATTTCTTTTACTCTTTGGTGCAGTTCAGATTTTTAGAAGCTCTTTTTAGTTCTGTAGATATAATGTTTTCAGTTCTTTGTCTTAGAGTTGCTTGATTATATTTTTGACTAAATACAGCTAACTTACTTTTAGTTCAGGATATTGTAGACGTTGTCTGGCTCTATCTTGCCAATTCATAACACGTTGGGTAAGACACTGCAATGCTTCACCTTCAGGTATTCTAGCGTATAGTTTTTGTAAAGACATAAATGGGCCTAAAATGATATCCAATCGAGGATGTTTTTGTACGGACATATTCGGACATATTCGGACATAAAAATTTGCAGTCTTTACAACATGCTGCTTACTCTTAATTTTTTTAGTAAATTCATTTCAGTATCTTCGACATCTTTAAAAATAGCTACTACCGCTGCAGGATTCATTGCATTCATTAATGAACTACTGGAGTTATCTTCTTGGATAATTATGCATTTCTTATTTATTTTTATATTATTAGGCATATATATTCTGGGAGATACAGCTTCCACCAAAGTACAAGAGGAATTTTTTCTTAGAAACGCTCTACTTGTTTTCTCTTACCATCCTACTGCAAGAACCATCTACTTTTATTAGATGTAGAGCTTGCTTGCTTTCGGCAAGATTGGATCAGACAGATCCCTTACTATTTTGTAAGTAGCTTCTCCTAGTAAACTTAACAAAGTGTCCACCTTTAATGTGTCTGTTATCTTATTTACTTTGACAAACGAATCAAACCTTTCTTCAATCTCCAATAAACTTTGATATAGTTGAATTCGGAAGTACTTCCAATAATCGTCATATTTAATTGACTTTCGCTTACCGCACAGAACAAAAACTATCAGCTGTGAGTTGTTTACTCACGGAATGCAAAATTGTCACTTTCTGTCAGTTTGCCTGTCCTTTGCACTTTGACACGCTTGTACCAGTTTCCTTTACTAGCGAGGCTGTCTCCTCTCTCTTTGATTGGATTAATGAACTCTCCCAAAACGGTTTTTTAAACTCACCCACGCCACGATAATGTTAATTTTTGTTTATTTTATCATCGTCGCAACTTTTATGTTCTTTGGGTCGGGATAAAGGTATACATACTATAACCAATCCTGTCCCTTCCAGAATGCATCCCTCTAGGAGCGGTGCATTCCGGGAAGAACTTCCTCCACCCTCCGCCCATCACGTCCGATGGGGACCTAAGTCCTCGGGCTTATGCTGTTCCTTCCACTATCTTGTTTCGGAGATAGTTTCCAGGTGTCTTCTGTTTATTCCGGGATGGTGCTTTGCACCTTTATCTTCCTGTCTTCTTTTTAGGCGATCAAGAGTGTGTGCTTTTCGCTGCCTCTGAAAAGTTAGTACTTAGTTGACGAACTGCAGCTAAAGGTAACCTTAGAAAGTGGATCCACTTGTTAAAGCTGTCCCCACTCAAAAATCTGCGCATCTCCCTAAGAATGGGCAGAGTCTTTTATAGGTGGATCCTCGTCTGTGTGCTTCTTGACAGATGTTGTTTCTTCTTAGTTGTCCAGCTGTCTCCTTGGTCTAGGATGTTTCCTGTAGTCCTCTGCTGTATAGTTTGTTAATTCCCTAAGTGCTCTGTTCGGGTGTGTCCTGAGTTCTTCAAATCATCTTCTGGCTCTGGCTTTAATTATTTCTTCTGTCTTCTGGTCTAGTTCCCTGTATAGCTGCATATTTCTTATGTACCATGGGGCGTCTGCTGCTTGTCTTAAGCTGATGGCAACAGGACTGTATGTTTCTACGTAATCTTCACCATACCTTTGAGAGAAACCTTTAATAACTAGTCGTGCTTTAAATTTATTCACAAAACCATCTGGATTACTTTTAATTTTGTAAACCCATCTACATGGAATTGCCTTCTTTCCACCTGGTAAATCTTGTAGGACCCAAGTTTTGTTTTCCTTTAATGAAGCTATTTCCTTATCCATCGCTATAGTCCATTTCCTACTTTCATCGCTTGCAGTAGCTTCCCGATAAGTTTGTGGTTCCTTCTTTTCTACAAGTGTTGCAAATATTTCCATGACAAAATTTTCAAATCCTGATGGTGGTTTAATTTCTGCACGATTTCTTAATTATTTTGATTCGATTAAAGGTTCTTTTTGTATGTCGTCTTCATCTAGATGTTCTGTAACATGATATGTTAACTAAAAACGTAGTATTTTTAAATTAATTATATGGCTAACACTAACACCATATATTGTATGGAGTTCTTAACATGTTAATTATTATAAACGATTCCTGTCAGTAATTCCAACTTTATACACAATCTTTAATGTGGCTTAGTCCAATACCTTAAACCACGATTGATTCTTTTAGTGGCATTGGTGTTATACACAGCATTGGAATATACAATACCAAAGACGTTACAAATTCCAAATTAAAAGACGTTACAAAAGTTAAAAGACACTACAAATTTCAAACACATTACACTGATTGGTTCTACATTGGTGGACGGTTCATCAGACCAACCCTTCACAGGACCAGCCCTCTCCTGGATCAACCAACGGATCCTATGTAAAAAAAAGATAAGTCGACCAACATAAATGCATTTATAATATTATACAGCTGTCTCGTTTTTCTTCATTTCTTAAACGTAAAATATAAAAATCATTTTAGTATCATCAACTGTATTAGAATAAGTTTTTGTAAAGAACTGTTTGCGGATTATTTTTTGTAACGTATTCTCAATTTCATTCATTTAAGCACCAAGGAAATCTATTTATCTTTTGGTACATTTTCATATTTTTGGTACATTTTCATTTTTTTATCTTCATAGACAGTTTTTTCTGACATCTTTCTGTCATCTTATGATACTTATTTAAATAACAGCTTAAAACAACTTTCTTCAGTAATATCATAAAAAATAAAAAAGATTTCAGTGTTCGCCCTTATAATTTCTTAAAGAAACAAAAATTGTACTATAGTCAGAGCTAATGAACTTACTCAACCCTAGCCGAGGTATTTAACTATAATAATTTTTGCTGTGATAAACATTTATAAATTTTGTTAATTATTGAAATATCTTTTACCATTAATTAAAGACGAAATTAAGATTAATGTTTGTTTTATTGTAAATTACATTTTTTCTTTTGGTATATAGTTATTTTTTTTTAAAGTTAACTAAATAATTTTATAAAATCAGCCTCAACATTTAAATCATATCACAAATTGACGCACAACGTTATAATATGGTTGCAAATTGACGCTAAACGTATTCATTTATATTACAAATTGGCGCCCAACGACCAACTCATATTACAAATTGGCGCCCAAACGCTGGTTTCATTTTTCTCTGACTGTACAATAATTTTTTCTTTGGGAAATAGTTTTTCTATTCGAGAAAAGTACTTGGTGCATATATCTACAAATTATTTTTCTTAAATCATTTTTTAATATTCTCAATATTAATATTACGTAATTAATTTTTTAACTATCTTAAATATTTTTATAAACAGTTCAATTTCCTTTAATTTTTCCTATTGTATTTTTAATACCTACATTATCCCTAACGTACAGCACTGATAGATATATTTATTTATTTATTTGCTTAACTATATTGATTGTTCAAATTTGTAGCAAACAGTTTATTTCGACGACAATAACTTGTACTTTTTATTGCTTATTTAGGTACCAGTTTTTTGTTTTTTTTTGGTTAATGACTTTAAAATAGAAATTTTAATATTAGCGTGGTTTTAAAAATAACCTTGGTAATTTATATTGAAGCAGTTTGATTTTTATTCGTTTGGGACTGGTTTTTTTTTGTCTTGTCTTTCTTTTCTTCTTGACAATTAGGAAAGTTTTGCACTTTTAAAATATTTAATATTTTTACAATTTTCTTTTGAATTAAAATGAAAGCTGAATATTTGAAAGCACATGAACTTGTTTATGAAGTTTCATTATTTGATGTAGAGGTTCCTTCAAAGGTAGAGGAGTTACGTAAGCTTTTTAGAGGTTTAAGGGCACAACAATCCGCTGATAGGTCGTTTAAGGAGGGTGTAAATTCATATCCTTTCGAGGATGATTTAAACGAAATTAATACAACATTAAAGGAACTTAAATCGGAAATAGATTCTTTTAGTGGTAATAAATTAGATTCAGCTTATAAAAGAATTTCAACAAGGTTAACTCATGTAAATGGTAGGATACATAGAATGAATGTGTCAGATAGTGAGCAAAAGAAAAAGCAGGGTATTTTAAAGAGTAAAGTTTTAATGTTAGAAGCAGTTTTAGATATAAAAATTCCGGATCCAATTGTTACTAGCAATCCATCCACTTTGGGAAGTGATGCGCAAAGTAATGTTATCAAATAGGTACAATGACATTCATAAATGGGACATTTCTTTTGATGGTACAGGTTCACTTCATGATTTTTTGTCGAAAATAGAGTTGCTGAAAAATTCTCGAGGTGTGTCAGATGATGAATTGTTTATTAAATGTTTTGAATTTTTTAAGGGGTCAGCATTAGTTTGGTTTTTATCTATTAAAAAATAAAGTAACTTCTTGGTCACACATTGTATCTAAACTTAAAGACTATTTTTTGCCTTGCAATTACCAGTTTAATTTAGAGTTAGAAATTAACAACAGAATGCAAACAGTTAATGAGCCAGCACATTTATTTATTGCACAAATGGAAAACATGTTCAGTAGATTGGATATAATACCGGACGAAGAAAGTAGGGTTACTAGAATTAGGCGAAATTTGTTACCATTCCATGTCTCTCAGTTAGCTTTGCACTCACCTAAAACTATTGATGAGTTAAGTAATCTTTGTAAACGGATTGAAGAATCACAGCTCTGGGCTGATAGAGGTAGAAATTCAGCTATAGTAAATAATAATTGTTATCTTAATAATAATAATAGTTTTTTTGAACCAGAATCAAATTTTAGAAATCGGCAAAACACTGTTAGGTACTCTAGTAACTTTGTAGCAAATAATAATGCACATAGATCCCGTGGTAGCAATACAAATAATAATAATGTTTCGAATAATTCAACTAGGATTTGTTGGAATTGTGATAAGAGAGGTCATATATATAATAATTGCAGATTACCTAGAACTATTTTTTGTTATGGTTGTGGTAGGAAAAATATGGTTAAGTTCAAAGTTTTCGTTGCTCAAAAAACTCAACACAGACTGGACAGGAAAGTCTGGGTGCTGTTTCCAGTCAACCAAGGGAAAATATACCGGACAATCAATCACAAAAAACCAAAAATTCAAATGCTCACCGAAACAAAAAATAAATGTCTTTACTTCTCCCAGTGAGTGGAACAATTACCTTAAGTTTGTACATAATTTTTTAAATAACATTTCTTTTACTACTTCTGATTGTACAGGTAATTCTGATCATATTAATATTTTACGTAATTCATCTAAATCAAATTTACAGACAACTAGTTTAAGGGAGGTATCTAATTCTAATGTTAGTCCTTTGTTTGTGAAAAAGAGTAACGATAATAGACCATATCTCAATATTAAGATAAATAATACTGAAATTTTAGCTTTGATTGATAGTGGAAGCAATTCTTGTGTTTTGGGTAATCAAGGTTTTAATATTTTGCATTGTCTTAACTTACCGATTCAATATGAACTTTTGCCTAGTATCACTACAGCTGATGGTACGGTACAGAATGTTATGGGTTGTATTTATGCTCCGGTTTCTCTCAATGATGTAACACATGAAATTAAGATTTGGATTATTCCTTCTATTGCTCACTCTTTGATTTTGGGGATGGATTTTTTAAAAATGTTTAAAATTGATGTTAATTTTCACTCTTTATCTTACTCGATGTTATCTTCTCTTTGTGTCATTAATGCAATTCAACCAATTGCTGCATTGTCTTCAGTACAAAAGGATAAATTAAACAGGGTTGTCAAGCTTTTCGACGAAATTTCTCCTCCAAATTCTTTAGGTAAAACACATTTGATTGAGCATGATATCGATACTGGGGATGCAAAACCCATCTGTCAACGGCAATATCCATTAAGTCCAGCAATGCAATTTCATTTGAGAAAAGAGATTGATGAGTTATTGAGGCTAAAAGTCATTCAAAGAACATCATCACCTTGGAACAGTCCGTTATGGCTCGTTCCCAAGAAAAATGGGGAGTATAGAGTTTGTTTTGATGGTAGAAAGCTCAATTCTGTAACTATTTCTGATTCTTATCCTATGCATTTAGTAGATTCCTTTTTGAATAAGCTCAGGGATGCAAAGTATCTTACTTCAATTGATTTACGTAAAGCTTTTCTTCAGGTACCTTTAACTGAGTCTTCTAAACCTAAAACAGCTTTTTCAGTGTATGGTATTGGTTCTTTTGAATTCACCCGGATGTGTTTTGGATTAAAAAATGCTCAAAGTACAATGGCTCGGTTAATGGACAGGATTATTGATCCTTCCATATTACCATATTGTTTTTGTTATCTGGATGATATCATTGTCGCTACTCCCACTTTCGAATTACATTTAGAGATTTTGGAGAAATTGTATAAAAGGTTGAAAGAAGCTGGATTAACTATTAATTTAGAAAAATGTGAATTTTGTCGAGAATCACTTAACTATCTAGGTTTTACTTTGGATAAAAACGGATTACGTACATCACCGGAAAAAATCGAAGCTATTCTTAATTATCCTTTACCTAAGAACACCACAGAAATAAAAAGATTAATAGGCTTGATTGGATGGTATCGTAGGTTTCTTAAAGATTTTTCTTCAATTTGTTCTCCTATTACAGACTTACTGCAAGGTAGAAAGAAAGGTCAGCCTATCGTGTGGACTCCTGAAGCTGACAAGGCTTTTTCAGAAATTAAATTACTTCTTACTTCCGCTCCAATACTTTCGAGTCCTGATTATTCTAAGCCATTTATTATTCAAACAGATGCTAGCGACACAGGTCTTGGTGCTATCTTATATCAAGAAAGTGATGGTATTGACCATCCAATTGCATATGCTAGTCGTTCCCTTACAAAATCGGAAAGAAAGATTTCTACAACGGAAAAAGAACTTCTCGGGGTGATATTTGGTATTGAAAAATTCAGATGCTATGTAGAAGGAACAGTCTTCACTTTAGAAACCGATCATTCATCATTACAATATCTTCATAAGTTGTCTAATCCAAGCGGAAAGTTAGCTCGTTTAGCTTTACGACTAGCACAGTTCGATTTTGTTATCAAACATCGCAAAGGTTCCACAATGTTGGTTAGTGATGCTCTTTCTCGTTCAGTAAATGAAATTTCAGTTTTGGATGTCTCTACTTTTAAACCTGATAAATGGTATCTCTCTATGATCAATAAGGTCCAAAGTAATCCGGAAAAGTATCCCTCATTTAAAGTCGAAAACAAGTTACTTTACAAACATGTTTTTTCTCACAATCCTATCGAAAGTAATTTATCGGACTTGAAAATTGTTGTTCCTTCGAATAATTGTAAAGATGTTCTTAAAATGTTTCATGATGATGTCTCAGGTAGTCACTTAGGTATTTTAAAAACTATCTCTAGGATATCTGAATTGTATTATTGGCCCAAACTTCGTAAAGATATTTATCGTTATGTTCAGAAATGTAAAATATGTTCTTCATGTAAAAGTACAAATTTGCCGAAAGCTGGTGTGATGGGTTCCTATAAGAATATAAATTTTCCTTTTCAATGGTTAAGTGCAGATATAATTGGATGTTATCCTAGATCCAAACAAGGTAATCGATACGCACTAGTAGTTACAGATTGGTTCACAAAATTTTGTTTTGTTCACCCTATGCCTAAAGCAACCGCATCTAGTATAGTAAATTTTTGGAAAATCATGTTTTCTTAATTTTTGGGGTTCCTCAGGTCATGTCTTGCGATAATGGTTCTCAGTTTGTAAGTAAAGAGTTCAAAAAGTTAACGGAAAAATATAAAGTTCAAAAGATATTATATAATGCTAATTATCATCCACAAAGTAATCATACTGAAAGAACAAATAAAGTTATAGTAACCGCTCTTCGTTGTTATATCCATGAAAATCACAAAAACTGGGATGTATATATTCATCAGGTAGCTCAAGCTATTCGAACTGCTACTCATGCAGTAACGGGATACTCCCCTGCGTTTCTGAATTTTTTCTAGGAATGTACCGTACCACTTTCTGGTGATTATTACGGTAAAGTTGCAGACAATGCCAATAATATTGTGTCTATAGAGGAGAAATCACAACGGTTACAGGATGTACAAACTTTGCCTAAATTATTTGTAGACGTTCGTAAAAAACTGAAGGATGCTTATCTTAGAAATGCAGAATATTATAATATGCGGAAACGTGATGTTGAGTTTCATGTAGGTGATAGGTTGTGGAAGAAAAATTTTGTACTATCTTCTAAAGTAAATAATTTTGCTGCAAAATTTGCGCCTAAGTATATTCCTTGTGTGGTTAATAAGGTGATTTCTAAGCTTGTGTATAACTTAAAAGATCTCGAAGGAAATAATTTGGGTAATTTTCACATTTCCGATCTTAAACAAAATTTTTCAGACTTTGATAAAAATTTACCGGGAGACAACGATAATAACGACAATGTAGAAGACAAATCAGACAATAATGAAGACACAAACTCAACCGACACTGAGTAAACATATACTTATACATACAATTTTTTTGGTTTTTGGATGTAGTGAATGTGTGGAAGGTTTGGAGATGATGAATGTTGTTTTTAGGATATGTCATAGCTACTGTGGATGCTAACGGCCCCTTTCCAAGTTCAAAGGTTCTCATTACCTAGACTTCCTCGTCATTTTATTATGTTTGAATTATCAAAAATTTATTCATTTAATGTGATGTCTTCGATGGTTGTTGTTATTTCGCAGTGTTTACCTGGTCAATCTTTTTTTACTTTATCAGTATATGATATACCTATTTACTTTAACAACAGTTAAGTTACTTTATCTTATTTATCTATTTATCTTATTTATATTATCTTATTTATATTATCTTATACTATCTTTTTCTATCTTACCATGTTATATATTTCTTATCTTATTGGGCGTTTTATTTTTTTTCTCTTATGAAATACAATTTGGACAAATTTATATTAACTCTGTCGCGCATATGTTTTAAAATTATCTTATCTTAGCTTATCTTATCTTATTTAGCTTGTTCTGGGAGCAAGTTATTGAATTTTTGGGTGAAATATTTTTAATGTATCAAGCCAATTTGGGCATATCAGGATATATTGATTTTTTTCTTCCTTTAAAAGGTTCATATACCGTGTTTTGTATCTTATACGCTAATGTGTATTGGATTTATCGTACCTAGAGTCATTTTTATAGTGCATGCTGTATGTATTCTGTCGCGTACGGGTTTAAGTACCTTTGGCAGTATACAGTGTGAATGTCTACTGGGTTATCTTATCGTATCTGTATGTGTATACAGATTATCTTTAGCTAGGAAATGTTAAAACATAATGTGGCTTTTGTTTTTATGGTTCATATATTTAATATGAGAAAGTACAATTTATATAGCTCTAAAGTATAATTTTTGGTAGTTTTTGTAATTTTTAAATGGGTATATATTTCAGTGACCGTATTATAGACCATTTAATAGTGTAAAAACTATATAGAACTTTTCTTATCTATTGTGACTTTATCTAAATCCTATTTTCACCTTATCTAATTCCGTTTGTGACTTTATTTAGAACCGATTTTAACTTTTCCATTTTCCTTTCCGTTTCCTTTACTAGTTTTGTTTTTTTCTTTCTGTGTTTTTTTTTCTTTTCTCCGCTTCCTTTGTCGTTATTGCATTTGATTGCAGTATTTTCTATAAACGAATCGCCAGAGCACGGGGCCATCTCTCTGATATGTTTGGCGCAACTGTGGAATGGTTACTTTTACATACAAGTAACGAATACAGATACTGATGCGATGATATCATTTGACTATTCCTTCAATCCCTTACATAACTTCTATATTTTCCTGTTTTATTTTTTTTTTCTTCGTAATTCCTTATTATCCTTATTTTTTGTATGACTGTTTTACTTAGACTTTTGTTGAAGAACTTATCTAATAGTAAAAAAATTTGCCTTCAGCTAAATTTTTTTTTGTATCGAGTAGTAGGGGTGTAACATGATATGTTAACTAAAAACGTAGTATTTTTAAATTAATTATATGGCTAACACTAACACCATCTATTGTATAGAGATCTTAACATGTTAATTATTATAAACGATTCCTGTCAGTAATTCCAACTTTATACACGATCTTTAATGCGGCATAGTCCAATAACTTTAAACCACGATTCATTCTTTTATTGTCATTGGTGTTATACACAGCATTGGAATATACAATACCAAAGACGTTACAAAAGTTAAAAGACGTTACAAATTCCAAATTAAAAAGACGTTACAAAAGTTAAAAGACACTCAAATTTCAAACACATTACACTGATTGGTTCTACATTGGTGGACGGTTCATCAGACCAACCCTTCACTGGACCAGTCCTCTCCTGGATCAACCAACGGATCCTATGTAAAAAAGATAAGTCGACCAACATAAATGCATTTATAATATTATACAGCTGTCTCGTTTTTCTTCATTTCTTAAACGTAAAATATTAAAATCATTTTAGTATCGTCAACTGTATTAGAATAAGTTTTTGTAAAGAACTGTTTGCGGATTATTTTTTGTTACGTATTCTCAATTTCATTCATTTAAGCACCAAGGAAATCTATTTATCTTTTGGTACATTTTCATATTTTTGGTACATTTTCATTTTTTTATCTTCATAGACAGTTTTTTCTGACATCTATCTGTCATCTTATGATACTTATTTAAATAACAGCTTAAAACAAATTTCTTCAGTAGTATCATAAAAAATAAAAATATTTCAGTGTTCGCCCTTATAATTTCTTAAAGAAACAAAAATTGTACTATAGTCAGAGCTAATGAACTTACTCAACCCTAGCCGAGGTATTTAACTATCATAATTTTTGCTGTGATAAACATTTATAAATTTTGTTAATTATTGAAATATCTTTTACCATTAATTAAAGACGAAATTAAGATTAATGTTTGTTTTATTGTAAATTACATTTTTTCTTTTGGTATATTGTTATTTTTTTTTAAAGTTAACTAAATAATTTTATAAAATCACTCTCAACATTTAAATCATATCACAAATTGATGCACAACGTAATAATATGGTTACAAATTGACGCTAAACGTATTCATTTATATTACAAATTGTCGCCCAACGACCAAATAATATTACAGTTCTTCACTTTCTTTCTCGTTTTCATTCTTTTCCGATTCTTCTAATACTTCTCGCAGATCTAAATTTTCTTAACTTTCAGTTGCACTCTAAGTCTTTACATAAATTTCGTCTTCATTTCTTCCTTTTTTAGACTGTTCCTAACTTATCAAATAATCATTCCATCTAACTAGGGGCTGTTCCTTGAAGATTATGTCTCTAGACCTTATGAGTTTATTGGTTTCGTTACACCATACACGATAACCATCATTGTTGTCGTAACCAAGTAAAATTCCTTTGACAGTTTTCTTGTCCATTTGTCTTCTGCACAATTTGGGAATATGTACATAACAAGCACATCCTATTATTCTTAAATGTTTCAGATTTGGTTTCTTTCCAGTCCACAACTCAAACGGAGATTTATTTTCTACGCCTGATACTCCTGTTCGATTTAATAAATAAGCTGCCGCATTTATCATTTCAGCCCCTAACATCTGTGGTATCCCTTCTCTTGCATGCATAATAGAATAGCCCTTGTAATTTCTACAACAGTTCGATTCTCCCTTTCCCCACATCCATTGCATGCATTGAACTTTTTGACTCCGAACTCACCTCCGTTATCGCTTAAGAACTCTTTGATTATGTGTCCCTCATTTTTTACATTAGCCAACATTATTTTGAGTTTTTCTGGAACGTCTGATTTTTCTTAAAAAACATTGCCGTTTACCCCAAAAATTCTGGTTTAATACCTATTAGTCGGCAAATAACAGAAATTTAATTAAATTACTGATCATGGGGTTTTATCAAGACATTGAAGAACGTTATGGTAAATATACTGTTCAATATTTTAAAGATTGGTCCAAGGCTAAGAATAAACTTGCAAAAGAACTCAATCGAAGATGTTTTTATTGAGATGTAGAAGAGAAGGTGTTATTCCAAAACATGTTGACAATTCTATAGTACCTATAATAGATCTTTTACATCGTCAAAATATTTCCATGAAGAAAAACACAAGTTTTTTCCTAAGGTTAGGATCTAAGATTATTAATATTGAAATATCTTGTAATCAAAAAACTATTTTATCGTTAGAAAAGAATTTAGAAAATTTAAAAAACAACATTATTCAATCAACGTCAAATTTTGTATTTAAAAACTATGAATTCTTTCAGAAAAAAACATTTAATAAAAATTTTTTATTTAACCAAAAGAAATAATATTAAAAAATTTAATAAATTAATATATAATATATATAAGATATTATTTTGTTGGCTTGAGCGACACCGCTGATTAAAAACACAATTGGGTTTCTCTGTAATCAAAGAATTTATTGCATAAATTTCCAAATAAGTTTTACATAGATTAAATGTTTAGTAACAAAATAGTACGTACCTGTAATCAAAGAAACGACATTTAATGCTATTAATACAGTATCGCTTCTCAAATCACATTAAGTATTTACAATAAAACGTTACATTAATTCACGGGATTATTTTCACCTGACAGCTTAATCAATCTGACAGATTGACAGATTATAAAAAAAGGTCTAATAAATCTACTATGGCTGGCGCTGTGTGCCAGTACATAAATTTAAGAAAATTATAATTTTCTTTACACATATATATATATATATATATATATATATAATTTAAATAGAAATATTTGCCAACTATTTATATTATCGGAATGTTTTTGGGGATGTGGCAATAAAACCAAAGTGTACTCTTTTTAGAATTTATTAACCGAGCTTTCGAACCTCTATGGGTTCATTTTCAAGGTATATCTAGGTGAGATTATAGGTAAAATTTTGTAAAAAACTGTAATAAATATGACATGTTATTATAAAAAACTCAAAAAACAATATGATTTAAAAATTTTTTTTTTTTTTAAAAATTTTTGATTGAAAATAAATCAATCAAAATTTTTAAATCATATTGTTTTTTGAGTTTTTTATAATAACATGTCACATTTATTACAGTTTTTTACAAAATTTTACCTATAATCTCACCTAGATATACCTTGAAAATGAACCCATAGAGGTTCGAAAGCTCGGTTGATAAATTCTAAAAAGAGTACACTTTGGTTTTATTGCCACATCCTCAAAAACATTCCGATATTATATATATATATATATATCGTCCTTAAATAAAACAAAATAACAGTTACCTGACGGAAATCTAGCAAAAGGTCCACATACATCAGAGTGTATAAGTTCACCAGGTCTTGTTGTACGTTCTCTGGTACCAAATTTTAGACGATGGGCTTTCCCATATATGCAATATATGCAGCCCTCACACAGCTTACTATCTAGGTGTACTTGTATACCTAATTCTCTTTCGATTACAGACTTTTCATGCCTTTTATTCTGGTGACTAAGGCGTTCATGGTAAAGTTGCAGCAAATTTGTATTAGATATCACATTCAATTCTTCTTTCTTATTTTGTAATGCTAACTTATATAATCCTCCAAATCGAGATCGTGTTCCAACTACTTTAACGTCTCCATTAATTGTTAAAGTGCATATTTCAGCACTTGAGTGAAATTCTCTATTGTGATTTCTATCTTGAGCTGCTAAAACAGAAAAAAGATTTTTCTTTATACCAGGTACATAACATACGTTCGATAAACTAATGAGCTCAGTTTTTCCATATACATTAGAGGATATCCTGTATTGTACGTCACCCCCCTGAGGCGCATGCGGCAATTTGAATTTGAAGTTTAATCTTATTGGTCTAAAAAGAGAGGTAGACTTTGAATCTTGAGCTATGTTGCCATATATATTTTAATAAATAAATTGAGTGAATAGACCTTGAAAATATGAAAATTCCATAGACATCGTTTTATAATTTAAACGGATTGCATGACGTGAATTTTGTGATCGAGTTAATTAGATCTGTGTAGTATTGTTTACAAGGGAATATGATTAGTTATTTTAATTTCTTTAGTTTTAGACTATTTTAAATGAGTGACAATAATTCATTTTAGTATATAAGGGTAAGTTCTTATATAATTCTTTCCTTATTTTGTTACTTCTGTGAGAGATAACATAATATATCTTTTTCGATTATATTTAATCACGAGATTTTTTCATTTTTTATTTTATATCTACATAAATAGTAATCTAGTTACATATTTATATAAAGATTTCAATCAAAAGTGCAACTTTTTTGCATTTGCATTTACAATGGAACTCGTGCAGTGCACCGAATGAACCTAATCGTTACCCTTAGTTGCAATAAATAGTATATCAGTAGTGTAAATTGGTATAATACAAAATACTCCTCTAAGTATAAAAATCTGATCTTCTACATCAAATACAAAGTATTAGGTTTTAACGAAAAAGTATTTGAGCCGACAACACCGCACTTGTCGACTTCGTCAAAAATCAATAAATTTGAAATTTCCGCGCATGCGCCTCAGGGGGGTGACGTACAATACAGGATACCCACATTAGATTCAACAGTAACCATTCCTTTTCCAATAGCGGTGATAGACATTACCTGTAGTTACTGTACACTGGTTATTAAAATATTCAAATGTATCGAAAATATCTTCTCTGTTCGTAATATGGCTTGTGGCACCATTATCGACATACCTGCTTGAAGCATACGATACTACATTGGTGTAATTCTTTTGGTTTTTATTAGTTTCTTGTGATTTTGAAGGACGTCCATCTCCCTTCCACTTATCACATTGTAGAACTTTATGACCAAATTCTTTACAGTAGTGACAAATAAGTTTTCTTTTATTCTTACTTTTACTATATTGTTTTCCCAGAATTAAAGCTTCTTTGGTAGAGTTTCCAGTCATATTAGATAAGGCTCTTTCATATGCACATAACTGTGTTGTTAAATTATCTACTGTTTGTGGTATCATGTACATTGTGGGCTATTGTGTAATTTTTGTTTAAGTTTGTACTTATGTTGGTACCAGTGCTTGTCAGTATAGCAAACTCTTTTACTTCACTTTCCGTCCTTTGCGGATAAAATCCGGTTGTCTCAAAAACCGTATGTCGCATGGAATTAATTCATAGGAAATGCAAGTTAAATGCTTAGTCTCTTCGATAATATCCAGACAATTATTTAGCCGAAGTTTTTTAAGGTAGGAAAATAGCGGATCGTTTTTAAAACCTTCCCAATATTCTCTCAAAAAATATTTTGCATTGTTGATGACTTGGATAAGGGATGGATGTACTTTAAACTCAGTAGAAATGGGAGAGCCCTTGGGAAACTCCTCAAGGACCGACTCTGGAACTTCTGTGACACACACAATAAGATCATCCCCCAATTTCAATCAGGCTTCAGACCAGAGCACTCCACCCTCACTCCTTTGGTCAACTTCCAAACAATCATATCCAGATCCCAAAACAACCGTCTCTGCAGTGCTGCAATATTCCTTGATGTTCAGAAAAATGAGGGTTATCTTCCAGTTTAACCATCCGCTAAAAATTCTCTGCGCATGTACAAAATTTGAAGTATCAAGGATAACTTTATTAGTTGATAAGGAGCGGCAAACTTTAAATCTCGAGCTGCGGTGCCACATATTTATGAATAAATAAAGTGAGTGAATAAACATTGGAAAGACGAAAATTATAGACATTTGTTCGAATCTATGTATTCAAATTTAAGTAATAATTTGTCACAGTGGCAACACGGCATATGTTTTGTAACGACGCTCTCTGACCCTGGGCGAAACACGTTACACGAGAGACGATCGACGACCACTGACGACAGAGGGTGTAAAATTATAACGAACAAATGTATACTGTTTACTGTTACACGTTAAAAATATAAAACTAAATAGTAAAACGAGTGGTGTTATTTCAACCGATTGAGGAAGAAAACCCCGACACAACATATGGTCCTTCAGCCGAATACAGCACAGCAGTATAAAAAGGTCAGTCCTTTCCATAACTTTAATTTAACCCAATATTATTTGCCAATTTTTTCGTATTGAGTTCAATATTGTCACGAAACCTCGTATAAGATAAGTACACAAGCAAATATTGAATAGTCTCGTTTTAATGATTGTTTGCACCTTTTCACGTTCATATTTAGGCAAATAGTTAAGGGTCTCGTATAAAAAATCTCGTAAATATATTCATTTGCATGAAATACTCGATGCAACACGTAGTTTTTAATAAGTAAAATAGTACTTATTCTCGTTTCGTAATATTAAAAATCTCGATTACAATCACGGTAAACATATTCTCGCAAAAACCTCGTGTTACAGTACAGGTGGTACAAGTTACAATAATCGTTAATAACAAGTAATAATAAATTATTAATACTATCACGATGTCAGACGTAGATGATGCAAATCCTCAACTCGATTTATCACGATTAAAGCATAAAAAAGCTCAAATTAAAGGAGAACTAACTCGTTTTCAAAACTTTTTGGATAAAACTGATGTGTCTAAATCAATCGAATTATTGCAAATTAGGGTAGAAACTATAAAACCTCTCCTTGATAAGTTTAGGTCGGTTCAAACGGATTTCGAAGAATTAATATTAGCAGATTTTCCCGATAATTATAACGAGGACGATTATTCAAACGAAAGGGATGAATTTGAAACACGTTATTTTAAAGCTATAGCTCAAGGTCATAAAATTTTAGATCAGCATTTTTCATCCCCGTCGCAACAAATTCCACGGGTAGAGGGTACCACGGCAAACGTATTTTCAAACGGAAACCAACCAACTCACGGTGCGATGTTGCCGAATGTCGCCGCAAAATTACCATTGTTAACATTGCCGGAATTTAGTGGTTCTTACAGTGAATGGCAAAGATTTCGGGATATGTTTTGCGCATTAGTACACAATAATGGTAGTTTATCAGATGTACAACGGTTTTATTATTTGGAAGCCTCTCTAAAGGGTGAACCAAAGAATTTAATTGCCTCATTAACACCTACTGACGCGAATTATAGTACAGCTTGGGAATTATTAAAAAAACGGTACGAAAATAAAAAGGTAATGATTAATTCTCATTTAAAAGAAATCGTGGATATGCCAGTATTAGTTAAAGAATCTCTCGCATCACTTAGAAGTTTTTCAAATACATTTTTCAAAAATTATCACTCACTAGAATCATTAGGGAAAACGTATCTGAATGGAATACAATTTTAATTTATATTCTCGTTTCAAAATTAGATATAAATACAAAACGTGAATGGGAAATATGTTGTAAAGACATGTCTTGTCCAAAAATAGATGACTTTAACGAGTTCATAATACAAAGGTGTCAATTATTGGAAGCTTTGGATACAAAAGCAAGCGCTAACTCTAGAAAACCATTCGAATCAAAATCCTTTGCAACATCAACCACATTCCGCCCAAAATGTCCACATTGTAAAGAACAGCACTTCATATATTTTTGTGAAAAATTTAAAGAATTATCCATATCAGAGCGTCTTGAAAAAGTTAAAAAACTAAATCTATGTATAAACTGTCTACGATATGGACATAGGTCCTCAGAATGTAGGTCAACGGGATGTAAAATCTGCCGACAAAGACACGCCACTTTGCTTCATAAATCTCAGGAAAACTCGTGCACAAATAATCAAAACTCGAACACTGCAAAGAGAGTTACTGAACCTCAGCCACCAAGTCAAACTTATGTTACCGAAATTAAACATAATCCAGAAAACATTAAAGGTGATATACTAACTAACGGTAGTTCAGTGATGTCAAATACCTGTACAAATACAATAAGTTCATTTATCTTATTATCCACAGCTAATGTCAATGTATACGATAAGCATAAAAACATGTTACCATGCAGAGTACTTCTTGATTCTGCTTCACAATCAAATTTTATAAGTTCCTCTATGTTCAAAAAATTAGGTGTTTCTAGTATGAAAACTGATCTTCCAGTTGTAGGAATAAATCAAATAAAAACAAATATATCTCAGCGTGCTGAAATAGCTTTTTCCTCTCAGCATTCCGGTTACAAAACAAAATTAAATTTTCTCGTCATTCCCAAAATTACAGATATTTCACCACAAAAATACTTTGATACATCAAACTTAAATATTCCTGAAGATCTGCCGTTAGCAGATCCAGATTTCAATACTCCCGCGGACATTGACATGCTATTGGGCGCAGAAGTTTTCTTTGAACTTTTGTGTATCGGACAAATTAAATTGGGAAAACACTTGCCAATCCTGCAAAAAACACTACTCGGGTGGATAGTATCGGGTCAAGTGCCATGCGGTCAAGGTAAACTCGGCAAATCTGAGGTCATGTTATCAAATTGCTTTTTTACCGAGAACTCGTTGAACGACAGTTTGGAAAAATTCTGGCTCATCGAAGAGATCAATCCTAATCCACGCTCGTTAATGACCGAAGAAGAAATATACTGTGAAAAGCATTTTCAAGAGAATACACGTCGAGATGAAACCGGTAGATTTATTGTTAAACTTCCTTTAAAGACTAATTTTACAAACTTAGGTGATTCCGAACAATCCGCGTTAAATAGGCTATACTCTATGGAAAGAAGATTAGCGAAAAATCCGGAAATCAAACAATCTTACGGTGCCTTCATGCATGAATACCAAAACTTAGGTCACATGACGGAAATATCTCGCGACTCTTCTTCGAATACTTCTATATACTATATACCTCACCACTATGTTGAAAAACCCGACAGCACAACAACTAAATTAAGGGTAGTTTTTGATGCTGCTTGTGAAGTCATCCACCAATCTTTCATTAAATAACGTTCTAAAGGTCGGTCCCACAATACAAAATGACTTATTCTCAATTTTATTACGATTTAGAAAACATAATTTCGTTCTTATCGGTGACTTAACTAAAATGTACAGACAAATATTGATTGATGAAAAAGAAAGAAATTTGCAACGAATAGTTTGGCGGGATTCACCGAAGGATGAAGTTAAACACTTCCAACTCAACACGGTTACCTACGGCACGGCGTCAGCCTCGTTTCTTTCCACGCGTTGTTTACTACAAATATCTCGAAATATAACTGAAAATTACCCGGTAGAAAGCGACATAATCGCATCTGATTTTTACGTTGATGATCTCCTCACAGGATCATCAGACCTCGATACACTTATAAAGTTGAGACGAAATATTACCACAATTTTATCCGAATATGGATTCGAATTAAGAAAATTTCAATAAAATAATCGCGAAATTGTTGATGACGTAAACAGACACGGTAATATTAACGATAAATATGCAATCACGGATGATTCAAGTATCAAAACTCTAGGTGTCTCTTGGATACCAAATCTCGATAAATTCGAATATAACTCACAAAACCTTTTAATCGAAAATGATAGAGCTACTAAAAGAAATATACTCGCATTTATATCAAGGATTTTTGATCCACTCGGTATTAGGTCCGTTAACGATTCGAGCTAAACTGATAATCCAAAAACTCTGGCATCTGATACTCGATTGGAATGGAAGTATTCCCAATGAATTATACACAGAATGGTTGGAGGTAAGAAACGAATTGTCTCTTGTTGGTTCTTTGCATATTCCACTTCACGTTCTCGGAAAGGATCCAAGTGTCATCGAAATTCACGGTTTTTCGGACGCTAGCGAAAAGGCATATGCCTGTTGTATTTATCTTCGCTCAATCAGCGTAGACAATAAAATCGAGAGTCATTTAGTTTGCGCCAAGTCGCGAGTCAGCCCTTTAAAATCAATTTCACTACCGCGGTTGGAGCTTTCCGGATCCCTGTTATTAGCCAAATTAATGGCTAAATGTAAAGAAGCTTTAAAATTAAACATACAACAAACTTTCCTATGGACTGACTCGACGATTGTACTATCGTGGATAGCTGCTGAACCCAAACGCTGGAAAACGTTTGTTGCTAATCGTGTAGCGGAAATTCAGCAATTGACGAAAATCGAAGACTGGAATTACATTTCTTCTGATAAGAATCCAGCAGACATAATATCTCGTGGTTCCAATGTTAAAAATTTAATTACCTCGATATGGCTACACGGTCCGGATTTTTTCTTTGAACCCAAAAATTGGCCAGAGAACACAAATATTTTAAATTTTAAGCGATCCACTCAAAATATTCCGGAAGCCAGAACAGTTCCAAAAATATCGTTATCGACTCAAGTTGTTAACTACGAAATATTTAATAAATTTTCAAGTTTCAGTAAGATGATTAGGGTTACAGCATACTGTTTAAGGTTCATTCATAATACAAAATTACCAGAAGAAGAAAGAAATAGGGGACGTCTAAGTTCTTTAGAAATTCACAAATGCGAATTGGTATTAGTTAAATTAGTTCAGGCTCAGAGTTTCTCAGTAGACATTCACGATTTAAAAAATAAAAAACAATTATCTTCCAAAAGTAAATTAAGGTCTTTATGTCCTTTTATTGATCAAGACGGTATTATGAGAATCGGTGGCAGATTGAGTAACTCAAATTATACATATGACATTAAACATCCTATAGTTTTGCCCTCGGATCATACTTTCACCAAACTCGTAATTGACCATGAACATAAGCGCACGTTGCATTCCGGAGTTCAGGGTACCTTATCCCATATAAGGCAAAAATACTGGCCACTTAATGGCAAGAACGCGGTTAAATCATATATAAGGCGATGTATACCATGTTTTAAGGCAAATCCAAACGTTGATTTTCCAAAAATGGGAGATTTGCCCAAGTCACGAGTGAACCCTTCACGCCCTTTCGTATCAGTCGCTGTAGACTATGCCGGACCTTTCGAGCTCAAGGATGGCAAAGGTCGCTCTAAAAAACCATTAAGGGATATGTATGTATTTTCGTTTGCCTGGTGACCAAGGCCGTGCACATTGAGGTCATTACCGACCTAACTAGTGACGGGTTTCTAAGTCTTTTGAAGCGTTTTGTATCACGAAGAGGTTTTTGCTCGTATGTTTACAGTGACAACGCTACTAATTTTGTCGGAGGCAATAATAGTTTAATTTCAATCAAAAAATTTGTTGAATCTACTTGTGTTCAAAACTACGTGGTACATTCGAATATTAAATGGCATTTCATGCCATCCCGATCCCCGCATTTTGGCGGTCTGCATGAAGCAGCCGTGAAGTCTTGCAAACATCATCTAAAACGAGTTTTGAACGGTACGCGTTTATGCTATAAGGAATTTTATACCTTAACCACTCAAATTGAGGCAATATTGAATTCAAGGCCGATGTTTCCCATGTCGTCCGATCCTAATGACCTTTGTGCAATTACTCCGGCTCATTTCTTGATTGGACAAGAGCTCACGGCTCTTCCGGAACGAGATTTATCACATGAAAAGGTTAATTATAGTCGAAGATACCAGCATCTCCAACTTATGGGTCAGCATTTTTGGACTCGATGGAGAAAGGAATACTTGCATCATTTGCAGCAGAGAAGTAAATGGCACATCAACCCAAATCAGAACTACCACATCGGCTCCCTTGTATTATTGAAAGAGGACCACGCTCCTCCCATGCTTTGGCCTCTAGGAAGAATAGTTGAAGCTCATCCCGGGAAAGACAATATAGTGCGAGTAGTGTCCATAAAGACAAAAAATGGTGTAGTTAAACGATCGGTAACAAAAAATATCATTGTTTCCAATTGAATAAACAATTTTATCTAATGACTTTATTTCATGTTCAATTTTATTTTGTTTTAATTATGTTTATAAATATGTTTTAATTTGTTGAAACCCTAGCCTTTCAAGGGGGGGAATATGTTCGAATCTATGTATTCAAATTTAAGTAATAATTTGTCACAGTGGCAACACGGCATATGTTTTGTAACGACGCTCTCTGACCCTGGGCGAAACACGAGAGACGATCGACGACCACTGACGACAGAGGGTGTAAAATTATAACGAACAAATGTATACTGTTTACTGTTACACGTTAAAAATATAAAACTAAATAGTAAAACGAGTGGTGTTATTTCAACCGATTGAGGAAGAAAACCCCGACACAACAACATTATTTAACCGATTGCGTAACTTAGGTTATGTAATCGAGTTAAGTAAATCTATGAAATAATACATGTTGAACGTACAGTATGTACATTTTACAGATAACGTTAATTTATTATAACAAGGAGATTCAATTACAGGGCTAATTTTGGATTTAAATTTTATATGCATGTAAACATAATATGCCTTAAATAAATCAGAAGACAATATAAAATTTTAATTATATATTATTTAATTTAAATATAATATGCATTATTTAAAATGTTTTCCTTATAGTTTCTACTGCATTTATTGTGGTAGTTTATATTTTCATTAATTTAAATATTTAAAACCATAATAAATTAAAATCACAGAATAGGTACCATGAAAACGTGAGATTTTTATATTCGCATATATTACAATATATTTAATTCGAAATAACGAAGGGAAGTACCTACCTACGTTATTATTCATATTTTTAACTGCTGTTCTGAGCATCTTAATTATTACTTATGAATTTTAGCAGTAGCGCTCCTTATTAACGTGCGTTTTTTATAATCAAATTTACTAAATCAAAACTATTCGCTTTCAGGAAAAAATGTTTGAACTGACAACACTGTGCGGCTCTCCGCTGTAAATTTCGAATATTTTTGTACATGCGCAGAGAATTTTTAGCGGATGGTTAAACTGGAAGATAAAAAAATGAGAAATACAGTAACTAAATACTAATCTATAAGAACAATAAATAACTGCACAGTTAAACTAAACTTCCACTATTTATTTGAAAAATTCGGTTTAAAATCAATTACATTTGTTTCGCTATAACTAGCATCGTCAGATTGACATATTGAAATTACATGTTGTTTGTTTGTAACTAGGTGCTTGATGTTGATAAGGAGTTAAGGCTAGACCAAGTAAGGAAGTAATAAGACATAACAATATTAAAGCCTAGATGTTATTAGCCCTAAGGGATTATCCTGGATGTATTTCCCTCTAAGATCAGTATAACTGTGCAATGATATAGAAAAACCAGGAAAAAACTATATCATGCTGATCTTTACAATAACTTAATATATTTATGTTATAATAATGTCTTATCTATGTATAAAATGAAGACTCAATCAAAATAAACAGTTTAATAGTGGAGAACTTCCAAGATTTATTTGTTCATTAACTACTTTAAACTGTTGATCTGCTAGATGTCTTTTAATTTCAAGTTCTTCTAGAAAATCTAAATTTTGTTTTTTATCACAAATGTGTAGTATATGAATGTCATTGGTGTGTATCAGTGAGTTTGGATGTTCCAGTAGGTGTTTTGCATAGTTCGACTTATCTGGTTGTTGTAATCTATATGCTCTTAAATAGTGGAAGTTTAGTTTAACTGTGCAGTTATTTATTGTTCTTAGTAAGATGAACTTTCAAAAAAGTAGAGGTTAACACAATCAATTTCACTAATCTATAATTTATTATAATTTACTATAAACTAAACTATGAATACCGGGTGTCCCAGAAGTTTTTGACCCATTTTAACTGCAAATACATCGGAACTTAAAAACCATACAGAGGTGCGGTTTTCGAAGAACAATTTCATTTTATATAAATTTTTTTGAATATACATGTTTAATTAGTAAAATCTTATTAGGTGTTTAATAAAAAGCTGTTTTTAAATGCAAATATTGTCGATTTTTTTAATGGAACACCCTACATATTTTTATTCTATCTGACAGACAAACTCTTTCCCTTCGAGAAAATGTATAATTTGTTAAAATGGCGTATTTTGATATTGTTAGAGAAATTTTAAAAGATAATAGTGTTGAAGAAGAAACAGTAGATTAAGATGATCACAATGAGGATAATAATATTTATAGAAGCAACAATTGGCAAGCAATATGTCAATAAATAATGGCTATGATTATGCAGCAATATTTTATTAAAAATAAACAATAATTATTAAAAACTACTCCACCAATTTATAAGAATCTTTGAAATAAAATGTTTGATTATTTATTTTAATTATTGTATAATTATAACAAAATATTTATTAAAAAACATAAAAACATTACTAGATTTTTAAATAAACAACCATAATATTCCTGGCAGAAAAACAAAAACACTGATCTGAAAGTAACAACATGAGTAACATTATTTTTGCCACTCTAATAGAGTGGGCAATTGCAAATTTGAAATTTGCTAAATTTTGCACTTGCTTATTGTGTGAGTTTATTGCATGTTCAGCACAAACTTTTCAAGTTTTAACCCGCTTCCTTTGTACTTATTTTATTTTTTTCTTCTCTTGATACATTTCCAACAGGGGGAGGCAAGTTTACTTTTTATAATTAAGGTGCTTGGTTGAGATTTCCTTAAAATCATATCAAATTAATAAATATTATTAGTGTTGAAAAGGAGTTTAAAAAATACTATGAATATTTCTTAATAGGTACTTACTATGTTTAGTCTCACATATTGGTGCATTGCCAGCTTCATTATTTGAAGGTGTATTTTAGGTCTCATTATAACTAGGTATAGTATCAGGCTCAATATTTATAAATATAATGTGTCTGGTATTTCTTCAACTGAATTATTTAAATTTTGAGATTCCACCCTCCAATAAATCTGCTCCTTCTGCACTAATAGTTAAAATAAGGGCCAGTAGTATTTCTTCTAAGTCAAAGGTTTAACTGGACCACCTTCTCCTGTGCCTTGGGGACCATATTTGATGTCCCTTGTCTGTCTTTTAATATTTGCCTCCCTTCAGTTAAAGTCTAAAATAACATTTAACTTATAAAATAGTCCTAAATATTATAATAGTATTTTATATAATGATAGCCATTAAAGCAGATAGCTGTATTGTAATGTAATGTATTTCATTATGATACAGATTTTTCGCCTATGATTAAGTGTATTATAAAACAGAAGCATAGTGTTTTTAAATACTTACATCTTTCCACTGTTTTATTGTTTAAGTTTAGACTTTAGACTGTTTAATTTCGTTGTAATTCATTTCCACAGATCATTTAATTTAAATAAATCCATAGGTTATATCTTGGGACTGTCTATTCGTCCGGGCGCTCGGACGAATAGTAGATACACTATACGTCCGGGCGTATATTTATGCCCGGACAAACAATGTGGGAGGCTGAACTTCTAGGCACTTGTACAACATAATCATGTTATATTATTAAGTATAGTCCTGTGATGTACAAAATAAAAGGTGAATACTGCCTAAAAATGTAAAAAATGTCAAAAAAAGGAATTTACACACGAATTGCATACAATATTTTTTACTACTGTAACTTTCATCAGAATTTTCATAGAAATTAACAATTTACTTTTTCTACGACCCCCTATGAAAACTTGCTAATTCTATAGCGAAACGGCTGTCATTGCATTTCATATTTTGCGAATAAATAGTGAAAGTTTCATTCAACCTTTTAGTTGTTTACCGTTCTCAATTTTGATGTGAATTCCTGAGAAAATTTTACCTCGAATTTCTTATGTTTATCCCATCCTCTGAACCTTTCACCATTTTGTATTTTCCCCCTTTATAACACATATATATTTTAAACTATGATATTGCAACAGTTTTTTATACTTTCTTGCACCTTTAATTGTCTTTGAATCTCTTCACACTAACTCAATATAAATATAATCTTTCCTTGCATCTTTTAATAGTCTCCTCCATTTTCTATAAAATTTATTAATGATCGCATTGCCTGAGTACATTGCAGCAATATATGTCCCAAAAAAGGCAGGAAGCCAATTTGTAACACTAATTACTCCCTCGAGAGCTGTCCCGGCTTATGAGACCTTTTAACTCAGGAGTGGGTACGCTCCAGCTTAGCGACACTCTGTATATAGGATATGTTTGATGGGTGAGGGCGCCACTGCTTTAAATTCGACAAAATTTAATAACTAGGTGTAAAGCAGAACACCTTATTTACTTTAAAGTTTAACTAGAAAGGAAAAATGAATATTGAAAATATTTTGACTACTTTAACACAACAATAAAAAACTAAAATACTGATACCGATAGGCAACCACACACAGCAAATCTGTGGGTTTAAAACAAACACTCAAGTAAGAAATTCAAATTTATTTTGCCACAAAAGGTTAGGTACTTAGCTTAGGGTTTCGGATTTCTCCCACAGCGGTATGGGTATGGCTTCGGTTGGTTAAAGATGTTGACGACTTCTATAGGAAGGCAGACCTGGGGGACTTCTCCGGAGAGTGTAGTCAGCTGGATCGGTGCTTTATCGGTAACTTGCTAATTTGCGATATTTTCAACGGTAACTTGGAGTTAGTAATTTGCGGTATTTTCAACGGTAACTTGGAGGTATTTTTAAGGTAACCTGGAGTTACATTTGACGGTAACTTGGGGCCAATAATTTGCAATATTTTCAACGGTAACTTGGGGCCGTATAAATCTGTGAGAGAATAGTGTATCAGGAAAAGGAATATCAAGAAATTATGGAATATGAAAATTGTTGGAGAACGGACGGCAATTGAATTTGATTCCTTACTATCATTTTATTTGCCGGGCACTCAACAATGTTCATATTTTTATTATTTAACAAATGATATGAAATAAAATAAAATATGTGTGATAATGGTTAAACTAAAAAAATTAGGAATGATTAATAGTGAGTCGTTACTAATCAAACTTGGTTCAATTTATTATAATCTATGTTCTGAAACGTGTGTTCTTAGTTTCTAATTAAAAAGTCTTGTTTTTAATAAAAATATTATAAATTGTATATGTCAAAAGTTGCGTTATTGATTGTTAATTTGTTTGAAAGTATTAAATACTATCGATCACTGAATATATTGAAAATACATGCATTTCGGCATGCCAGCACGTGGCTGAATAGCAAAAAGGTTAAATTTATGAAAAGTATTATAAAATATATATATTAAAAGTTAAGTTATTAATTATTAGTTCATTTAAAAATATTAAATGATGTCGATTACTAATTGTATTAAAAATACATGCATATTAACATGAATTGCCACGTGGCTAAATAAAAAAGGTTCAATTATGGCTTTAGTTATCTATGGAAATATCTAGAAATTATTATTTTGAAATGCTATTAATATCTGTGTTCAACTGAGTAATAAAGATAAATTGATAAATGAATTAAAATGTCTAATAATAAAAATTTTGTACTTACAACGGCTAAGATAAGAATTCGTTAGTACGCAAAATGATGTTCTTTCTTTGAAGGCAGAAGGCAAAAAGGGAATAGTTCTCTCTGCGTTACAATTATATTAACGGTTCATTTTCGTTAGGGGAGGAATTCGAGCTTTCTGATTGGTTAGTTTTTAACGGGTTTTCAACGTTCAAAAACGGTTGTGTCTATTGGTTGTCCGAAAGGTGTTTTTTAATGATTAAGTGCAGGATTTAATTATACATGTGATTAAATTAATTTTACGCTCGGAACATGTCAATGAACATGTTACAACCTATATCCATTTCATATTAATATCTACTTCAATCTTCATTAAAAAGATTAATTGAAAGACATTAGGTAAAAGCTATGAGAAATTACCATGTCAGGTCGAGAAAATAGAAATAAAGCTATAACGCACAGTTTAAGAACAAAAAAATATAACGAAACAAATTAAATTAAATAAAAACGTACCTTTGACAAAGATTTTAATAATTTTAAGTTCTAAACTATCAAACTAACTTCCTCAGATTAATAGCCTAATACACTGTTCGTCCGGGCATATATATACGCCCGGACGTATAGTGCAATCTACTATTCGTCCGAGCGCCCGGACGAATAGACAGTCCCTTATATCTTCATGCCCATCAAAATTTTCTTTCTTAGGAAACTTATGAAATATTCTTTTTGTTTTCTTGTTATTCTTTTAGCTCTAGACGAATTCAATTAATTGTTTGAACACAAAAATAATAATATAAACCACAAATTTAACTATATTAATTTACTATTATAGGTTGGAATTTCTTCTTTTTCTTTTTTGCTTTCTTTGACTAACAAAGCTGACTTATATCAATGTTGCCAAATGTTGTACACTATTTTTAACGGCATCCTTTAAAATCACATATTTTTAACGGTCCTCTAAAAACTGTGCGTACAGATTATTCCGATATTATTATTTAACGGACCTTTAAAATATGTATATTTTTAACGGCCTTTAAAATTTCACGGAATAGTTACAGAATAGACCCCTGTTTTCCACATTACCATGGATACGATTTGTTTTTGTTTTTGTTTAATGTCTGTTGTTATGTATGAAATGTCAATAATAAAAATGTATATATAGTTTTTATTTTCGATAGTAGCTGCAGTTTTATTAAAAGTTATTGTATTAGTCTGGATTTGGATTAATGTGCATCTGCTGTCCAACAGGTTATCGGCCCAAATATCCTGTGAAAAATAAAAAGTGGTAAATTTTACATTTTCTTCTTCCATCGAGCTGCTACGAAAAGCGTTGCAAAAATATGGCGGGTGAATCGAGTATAGCGGAAAGCATTGAAGAACTAAAAGGAATAAGAGAAAACTATTCAGAATGGAAATTTCAAGTGACTGCTTTATTAAAACTAGATGGATTGTGGAATGAGTAGATGAGTAGCAGCATCATCAGATACAGATATTGCGACAAATGCACGACGTGAATGAAAAGGGGCTTTGTCAAGAATAATATCATTAGATAAATCAACGTACCCACATGATCCTAATGCAAGCCAAAACAGCACGTGAGGCATGGATAGCACCTGAAAAAGCTTTTGAAGATAAAGGGCTACACCAAAGGTTAACATTATTGAGAAGTTTATTCTCAATAAAACTTGAAAACTTTGATAACATGGGAGATTATGTGAATCAAATAATGAGCCTCTCCCAGCAACTAATGTCAATTGGGAAACCCATTGATGATGAATTTGTTACAAGATTATGGGCCCATGGTGATAGCAGTTGAAAATTCTGGGGTAGACATAACCTCTGATTATGTAAAAACGAAACTACTACAAGATGAAAAGTGACAAAATGAAAGACATGAAGATTCTGCTCTAGCTGTGAAACATAATAAGTTTATTTCCATAGCAAATAATTATAAACTGTTGGTTCAATTAATCTTTTGTCAGTAAACTGAATGGTGTCTAAAGGTTACGATGTATGTTTTAGCAATGTTAAAAATAAACTTGATCTAATTTATTCTGATTTAGTCGGACCAATGGAATTATAATAATGGGGAGGTAAAAGATATATTTTTTCCCTGATTGACGACCGTGGAAAAAAAATATCTTGCTATTTTTTTTAAATCAAAAGATGAAGTTCCTGCTATTTTCAAAGAATTTTGTTTGATGAAAGAAAAACGAAGTGAACGAAAAATAAAATTGCTAAGAACTGATAATGGCAGTGAGTATTGCAATAAAACATTAAATGCTTTTCTTAAAAATAAAGAAATCAAGCATGAGCTAACTGTACCCTCGTTCAGTTCTGGAAAAGGTACGTTTCTAGCTTAATGAATCAAATAGCCAGAAACAAATGTGGACAGAAGCAGCAAACACTGCAGTTTATCTTTTAAACCGTTCACCTACAAAGAAAATACGTGGTGCAACGCCAGAGGAAAAGTGGACTGGAAAGAAGGTAGATCTCAGTCATCTTAGAGTGTTTGGATGTAGTGCTTTTTCCATATACCAGATACAAAAAGAAGGAAACTAGATGAAAAGAGCAAAGAATTTATTTTCGTTGGATATTCTGAAGCGATTAATGGATATAGATTATTGGATTCTGACAATCACAATCTAAAAATAGTAAGAGATTTTAGAAGAAAAATTTCCAGTTTACACCTTGCTAATTTAAGCTTTTTTCTACTTAATGTAAGTACTGAGAATGAATAGTCAGTCGAGATATCTGACAGTCCAACCTTAGTGGATGAAAACTCCAGCTCACCAGCTTCTGAATCTGGAGAATCCAATGAAGAAGATAATGGAGCTGTAGTAGTGAGTGCTAGTGAAAATAGTTCGAAAAATAGTAAAAATGATAATGATAATGATGTATCTAATAATTCAAATTTAGCCATGTTAGCAAATATGTTAGCTATATCAAATAATTTCGAACCATCAACTCTTTTTGAAGCAATGTTGAGCACAAGAAGTGCGGAATGGAATTAAAAAGAAATTAGATGAATTTAAATTTAACAATGCTTGGGAATTGATTTATAAATCTAGTAATTGAAATATTGTAAAAAAGGGATTTTTAAAATCAAATTAAATCAAAATGGAGATATAGCTACTTATAAAGCTAAGCTGGTTGCCAAGGGTTTTACCCAAAAATATGGCATATAGATTATTTAGAGACGTTTTCTCCAGTAATCCTGAATTAAACTTGAAAGCAGATCATTTAGATGCGGAGACAGCGTTTTTGAATGGTGATATTGATGAAAAAATTTAAAGAACCTGTTTCAGAAAATACAATGTGTTTACTCAAAAAGACTGTCTAATCAAATATAGAGCCTTGTATTTTCTTTAAAAATATTGGAAATTCTATAGTTATAGTTGCACTTTACGTAGATGATTTCTTTATTTTTAAAATAATCTTGATAAAACCAATTCATTAGAAATTGAATTAAACAAACATTTCCATGTAAAAGATCTTGGACCATGCAATGTCACACATATTAAGTATGAAATTTGAGAGAAACCGTGCTTAGGGTGAGTTAAAATTAACTCAAGTTCTAAATAAGTTTCATATGTCAGATTGCAAAACAGTAAGTACTCCTATAAAACCATATTTTATGATGCTCCTGTTCAACAGTTAATTGGGTCAATTATTGTTATGTAGTTGTTCAAAAGTACAGTAGGTTTAAATTAAGGGCACATGCGGGAACAAAGCTAATGGATAAAGAAAGCTACAAGGTATCTCTTTTTTACAGCATTCTTCATATGAGCCGATCAAAATAGGATCCTTTTCGGGATCACGTATTGCTTGTAATAATTTCCACAAAGCGAAAGTTTCATCTAAAGACACTTCTAACAAGTCTCCTTTAGTAAGCATGTCTTCCAGTTGTTTTTTAAGATCTGTATTTAATAGAAGAGTGTAATCTTCATCTTTAACCTTAGGTAAATGCAGTGAATATGAATTTCTTAGAAACGCTCTACTTGTTCTCTCTTACCATCCTACTGCAAGAACCATCCTATCTACTTTTATTAGATGTAGATCTAAAGAGCTGGCTCATTATACCACATAATTCAACATATGTCTTTCGGCAAGATTGGATCAGACAGATCCCTTACTATTTTGTAAGTAGCTTCTCCTAGTAAACTTAACAAAGTGTCCACCTTTAATGTGTCTGTTATCTTATTTACTTTGACAAACGAATCAAACCTTTCTTCAATCTCCAATAAACTTTGATATAGTTGAATTCGGAAATACTTCAATAATCGTCATATTTAATTGACTTTCGCTTACCGCACAGAACGAAAACTATCAGCTGTTAGTTGTTTACTCACGGAATGCAAAATTGTCACTTTCTGTCAGTTTGCCTGTCCTTTGCACTTTGACACGCTTGTACCAGTTTCCTTTACTCTCCCAAAACGGTTTTTAAACTCACCCACGCCACGATAACGTTAATTTTTGTTTATTTTATCATCGTCGCAACTTTTATGTTCTTTGGGTCGGGATAAAGGTACACACCTCTAACCAAACCCGTCCCTTCCAGAATGCATCCCTCTAGGAGCGATGCATTCCTCGGGCTTATGCTCTTCCTTCCACTATCGTGGTTCGGAGATGGTTTCCAGGTGTTTTCTGTTTGGTCCGGGATGGTGCTTTGCACCTTTATCCTCCTTTCTTCTTTTTAGGCGTTCAAGAGTGTGTGCTTTTCGCTGCCTCTAAAAAGTTAGTACTTAGTTGACGAACTGCAGCTAAAGGTAACCTTAGAGAGTGGATCCACTTGTTAAAGCTGTCCCCACTCTAAAATTTGCACATCTTCCTAGGAATGGGCAGAGTCTTTTATAGGTGGATCCTCGTCTGTCTGCTTCTTGACAGATGTTGTTTCTTCTGAATTGTCCAGCTGTCTCTTTGGTCTAGGATGTCTCCTGTAATCCTCTGCTGTGTAATTTGTTAATTCCCTAAGTGCTGTGTTCGGGTGTGTCCTGAGTTCTTCAAATCTTCTTCTGGCTCTGGCTTTCATGATTTCTTCTTTAGTTTCCTGTATAGTTGTATATTTCTTATGTACCATGGGGTGTCTGCCGCTTGTCTTAAGCTGATGTTCTCTTGTGCTTGTATCTTCTTTTTGTAGGTTTTGGCTTATTGTCCCCAGGCTACGGAGGCGAACAACATGATCGGAATGGTGATTGCGTTTATAAGATGTATCTTTGTCTTCAGTGCTAGTTTGGATTTTCTTCCTATGAGTCCGGCTAGTCTTCCTCTTGCTTGTTTTGCCTTCTTTGTAAGGGATAAAGGTAACACACAACGATTCGGTTTTCACCATTTATTACTTTACGGTACATTTACAATTTATGATACGTTCCACTAGACTCCCACGATACAACATACCCGTTTTCTAGCCCAGAGTAAGATACCTTGTAGTAGAGACAACCAACGAGACGGATAATTTTTAGTTTATTTTTACAACTAAACTGACCCTCTATGTGGAAAAGCAACGTTGATGTCGCTAGTATCGTCTTCTTTTAACAAGTGGTCTTGTTATGTCTAATAAAACAGTTAGGATTTTGGCACCAAATTTAAATTTACATTTGAGCGGGAAATTTAAAATGCACTAGGCTGCTACTCAAATGGATAATTAAATATAAATCGAATGTTCACCATATTTACTGTGCACGTTTACATACTTCTTTTACAACCGTCAGTTTTCTCAAGAGAGAGAAAATATCATACTGAAAAGATGCAAACAAGTTGTATGTTTACTGTAAATATAGTGAGTTTTACAAATGATAATGGTCAATAAAAAAGTCGCGGTCGCGAACGTTCCCCTGGGGGAACCGGGCGAAACCCCCCTGTATGTAGCCTTGCTCTGGCATGCGGGGCTCTGCCGGAGTGGACCGACATTCCCTTGCTACTCGTGGGAACAACCATGGTAAGAAAAATGGCGGGAATTAATATCGCTCAGATAAACGCCCATCACGCCAAGGGATCATAGGCGGTTATTTCAAGGACGTTTATCAGAAACCAAATGGGATTAGTATTGATCCAGGAACCATGGGTCCGGATGGTCAGGTGAGAGGACTCGAAAGTAGGGAAGCCAAACTAATATACAAAGTGAGTAATGTAGACATACCCAGAGCATGCATCTTGGTAAGTAACAGCATTGATCACTTTTGTGTGTCAGAGTTCATGACGAGAGACCTCGTTCCGATTCGAGCAAACCTCGAGTTCGAGAATAGACGGCAAGAAGTCATGATAGCATCATGCTACTTTGCAGGGGACGGGACTGCACCGCCTACAGAACTGCAAAGACTAGTCGAGTACTGTGAACAGAAGAAGCTGCCGCTTCTCATAGGATGCGACGCCAACGGTCACAATACCATATGGGGAAGCACAGACACCAACGAAAGAGGGGAGAAAATTTTAGAATTTATATTTAATAAGAATCTTGTTATACACAATATAGGGAATACCCCTACGTTTGTAACCAGAACAAGAAAGGAAGTACTAGATATAACACTAAGTACACCGAATCTTAAGGATAGGGTGAAAAGATTGGAGAGTATAAAACGAACCATCCCTCTCTGATCATATTAGAGTGTAATCCTCCTGAGACAGCACTCAGGAGAAACCTCAGGAAAACTAACTGGGAAAATTACAACACTAACCTGAACATAAATCTTGCAAATCTCAAGAATAAAAGAAATGCCAGGAATCACCTGGCATTAGAAAACGATCTCATAGAGCTGAACGAGGCAATAATCGATGCCTATGAATCCAGTTGTCCTCTCCAAAGGACTAGAAAAGCAAAAGATGCGATATGGTGGAACAGTCATCTGTCAAACTTAAGATCCGAAACGCGACAGCTCTTCAATAGAGCCAAACGTAATGGAGATTGGCAGCGCTACACCGAGAAACTTACAACATATAATACGGAGATTAGAAAAGCTAAAAGAAACAGCTTCAGAAAATTCTGCGAAGAAATAGATGCTACACCCTCTGCAGCAAGGCTACACAAAGTCTTGGCAAAAGGGAAAGTAGACACTGTAATGGCATTACGGAAGCCAGATGGAAGCTTCACAGAAAGCGAAAAAGAAAGAGCTCTGCTCCTGTTTGAAACTCACTTTCCCGGAGGAATAGTCCCTTCCGGAAAAATAAATGAGAAAGCTACTGCAATGGCAAAGCACATATGCAGTAAGGAACGGCTGAGATGGGCTATGAACACCTTCCAGCCGTTCAAAACCCCTGGAACGGATGGAATATTTCCTGCCCTACTTCAACAGGGCCAAGAGGCAATAATTCCACACTTGATCCGAATTAGTCGGAGCAGCCTTGAACTGGGATACATACCAGAAGCGTGGAGAAGGGCCAAAATCACCTTCATCCCAAAAGCAGGGAAACGGGACACTACGCACCCCAAATCCCTTAGACCGATCAGCCTCACATCGTTTGTTCTCAAAACGATGGAAAAAGCTGTAGACAATTACATTAGAACAGAAATCTTGGAACAGGTGCCACTGCACCCCCGTCAGCATGCGTACCAAGCGGGAAAGTCCACGGAAACCGCTTTAATACAACTGACTGACGAAATCCAAGACGCTCTGAATAAAAAAGAGACCGTGGTATGTGCCTTTCTGGACATAGAAGGGGCCTTTGACAATACGCCACATGAGGCAGTCAAAAGAGCACTGATTGAGAAAGGAGTAGATAGAACGACTTCCATCTGGATGTCGCAAATGCTATCTACAAGAATCGCAGAAATGGAGGCAGGACAAGACACTATCTTCATTAATGTGACCAGAGGCTGTCCACAGGGGGAGTTGCATCCCCGCTTATGTGGAGTCTCACTGTGGACAGTCTACTTAGTCAATTGACCAGGGAAGGCATACCATGTCAAGGGTATTTTGCGACATGGTTATCCTGGCAAAAGGGAAGTATAAAAATTTCCTCTGTGATATTGTTCAAAGAGGACTAAACATTGCAAAACAATGGTGTGACTCGGTGGGAATCAGCATCAACTCCACCAAAACCACACTAGTAGCCTTTACAAGGAAAAAGAAACCTAATCTAAAAATCATCAAAATAGGGGAGAACATCGTCGAGTGGAAAACAGAGGTAGTATGGATGTACACAGCAATAGTGAGACCAATAATCACATATGGGACAGTGGCTTGGGAAGCAAGGGCTAATCTGAGTACGACGAGGAAAAATGTCTCGAAGATTCAGAGACTAGCCTGTTCATGTATCACTGGAGCAATGGGAACTTGCCCCTCTGCTGCAATGGAGGTGATTTTAAACCTAACCCCACTGCACATTCTGTTAGAAAGTGTAAGGAAGAAAACGATATATAGAATGATCAAAGAAGGAATTATCAGGGAAAAACCCCGATCAATTCTTTTTGATCAAACTTGGGGAATGCCCCAAGATGATATGCCAAAGAAATTCAACTTTGTGAGAAAATTCATCACAAAGTCGAGTAATAAATCTGAATGGGATGAACACCATACAGAATTTTAACCAGAATGCCATAAAGTGGTATACGGACGGTTCCAAGCTAGACGAGGGAACTGGAATAGGAGTTTTTGGACCGAGAGCCAAATACTCAGAAAGCTTGGGCACATATCCGAGCATCTTTCAAACAGAAGTCCGCGCCATCGAAAGATGTGTGGAATTCAATATTGGAAGAACTACCGCAAACAAGAGATTATGATTATGTCGGATAGTCAAGCAGTCATCAAAGCACTGAGTTCAAATATAATCAGTTCGAAGATGGGTTGGGAATGCCTAGGCAAACTAAATAAACTAGGCCAGAAGAACACTGTCACCCTCCTATGGGTCCCGGGACACATAGGAATATAGGGGAACGAAATAGCAGATAAGCTGGCAAAAAAAGGAGCTGAAACCCCACATTTGGGACCAGAAACATTTTGTGGGATCAGCAGTAAAGTAATCTTAGGAAAACTAAGGGAAGAAATGGAGAAAGAAAAATCCAAGTACTGGAATCAGCTGGAAGGATTGAGGCAATCTACTACTGGGGAACTATGACCAGAAGAGATCTCTTAGCTGCCTCAACCTCAGTAAAAAAGGCTCCGAATTTTAACGGGAATATTAACCGGGCATTGCCGGTTAAGAAGCCACATGAAGAAACTAGGGTTAGCGGATGAAGCAAAGTGCAGATTCTGTGAGGAAGAGGATGAAACCTCAATACACATACTCGCAGAATGCCCTGCCTTGCAAAATTCTAGGGCTAGATACCTAGGAGCATATGGAATAGAGGAAGGGGATCTACCTGACTTGAAGCCCGACGATGTCCTAAACTTCCTCAGGAAAATAGGACTCGAAGAGCTGCTATAGGTCTGAGAAAATATCAGAACATGGCAAGTAAGGGGGAGACAATAGATCCTATAGGTCGCAGTGTAATTATCACCCCCAACTTATACATACATACATACATACATACATACATACATACATACATACATAATTGTCAATGTCACTTTACTGTCTTTCGTGAAATAAAAGCCGAAGTATTGTTTTCCTGTATTTAATCTTTTATTTCCATGAAAAACCTTTCATGGTAGCATCGCAGTGGTTATGATCGACGGAAAAATGAATCCAGATAGCTCAAATATGTTCAGCATACCGAAACTAACCGGTCGCGTCAACTATGCGACATGGAAGTTCGCCGTGCAAACATACCTGGAACATGAAGATCTTTGGCAGTATGTGGTGTATGATGCTAAAACGGATGCGTCGGCGTCTTCTACAAAGGAAGTCAAGGCTAAAGCGAAGTTAATTCTGTTGATGGACCCTCAAATCTACGTCCATATTCAAGATTGTTCGAGTGCCAAAGAAGCATGGAAACACCTCGAAAAAGCCTTCGATGACAGTGGTTTAGCGAGAAGAGTGGGTCTCCTGAGGGATATCGTCAACACAAATCTCGAATCGAGTGACAGCGTTGAAGATTACGTGAGCAAAATCATGTGTACTGCACACAAATTGCGAAACATCGGTTTTGAGTTTAACGACGAATGGCTGGGCACCCTGATGTTGGCTGGTCTTCCTGAAGTTTATATGCCTATGATCATGGGATTGGAAAGTTCTGGAGCAAAAACCAGCGCCGATCTTGTGAAAACAAAGCTGCTGCAGGAGGTTGCTTCAACTGCAACAAGTTTGGGCACATCGCTAAATACTGTAAACTTCCTAAGAAAAGTAAAACTAACGACGACGGAAAGACAAATTTTGTTGCTGCTTTCTCCGCTGCTATCGAATATGACAGTCAAAAATGGTATATTGACTCTGGTGCATCCATGCATATGACTGGAAAGAAAGAATGGTTGTACAACGTCACCGAGCCATCAGTGAAACAAATAACAGTTGCGAACAGTGAGCCACTTGTAGTAAAAGGAGTTGGGTGTATAGACATTACTCTAGTTCAAGGAGAAAAGATTCAACTAAAGAATGTGTTATATATTCCTGGACTAGCTGTCAACCTACTTTCAGTGAGTACTATAGTGAAGAATGGACATAAAGTGATCTTCAATGACAATGGTTGTGATATATTGTTACGGTTGCATTAGGAGTAGGATACAAGTGAGCATGTTTATTTATAAATATTACAAAAGAGATACTGAATTGGTGTACAACACTCGGGGAAAACAATGATTAAAAATCATTATAAATCTTTGTTCGATTTTTTTTTATGAAAATAAATTAATAGATAGAAAGATAATAGAAAAACTACAAGATGAGTTTAATTTATTCCAGATAATTATTCTATAAATTTTATAAATTTCTTAAATTGTACCTTGAAAATAATTGATTAGTCTTAATTTCTAGATGTTAAGGATAAATTTGTGACCACTCCAAAACAGGAGGAATAATTTTAGAATTCCAAATCTCACTAAAATAAAATCACCCTGTACAACAAAATTCCAACAAACATCATTTGAGCTTACCAGTCACCAACATAAAAACTGATTTTTTTTAGTAACTTTGCTTTCACTGCCAACATAAATTTATTTATTTTTGTTCAAAAAGGAAAGCTGGGAAAACAAAAGAATTATTGGTAACCAGGGTTTTGTTGAATCTTGAATCGCTCTCTTGTTTTTTGTTCCTGAAAGCGAAAGGAGGGTAAGAAAATTTGTCCTGATAAAATTAAAATTTTGTATGTGAAATTAAACAATTAACGCATAATCATATAAGATAAATGCTTAAATCGATAAAGTGTGTGTATAGAAGTGTATTTTCATAAAAATTCGACCTACTTGACAAGAAATTGCGGTCAAAGTGTATTGGCATCCAATACTAGCAGTTCCAGGAGGACAGGCAAGTTATTTAAGCCTCAAGGAACATATTCCTGTCCATTAGAAGGTGACAACAGTTGTAAGGATTCTACATCTGAGGTATTTGGGGCCATTTTGCTCCAACACATATTTAGCAAGAATTAAGTACCAGGACTCTACAACATACATGCATGGACCAAATTCTGAACATTTTTAAGGTGATATCAATTATTATCGTTCTATTTTAATATTTGACATTTTCGATAAACTCTAGAATTTCAACAATTATTATCGCTCTATTTTAATGTTTAACATTTTCGATGAACTCTAGAATTTCACACTGATTTTTTTGTCACTAATTCATTTGTACGAGATCCATAATTATTGTCAAATTTATTCGTATCATAAAGGTTTTAATTAAATTAGCACGTGCTACAACTTTGATGTAGTTTGTTCTTGGAAGAGAGAACAGGATATTCAGGAATTTTCACATTCATACAGTTCAATTGAAGAATACTGTTTTATAACTAAGAACACGCTATATCTTAATTTAAGGTACATTCCATAGGAATAAAAAAATTATAAAAAAATTGTACTCACTTGTAACATCAATTCATTTTGGAATCTTTCTAATGCATCTTTTTCAGCGACATTGAATAATAAATGTATCTTTTGAATTTCTGTTTATTTCAAACAAAAATTACTTCGCAAAATTCGTATAAAGAAAACAAACACTTCCAATCTTGTTCTCATCAGCTGTGACTTTCAGCACTTTAACCTCACAAAACACAGCATTTGACCGGGGTAATAACCATAGAACTCGGACACACACACGTAACCTGAGCAGGTGACGTCATACAGTGACCGGAGGAACTACATTAAGTATCTTTTTCGTTATTTGTTTTTATCATAAAAAAATTTTTAAGAGTCTCATTGCTTTGAGCAGCCTGGTTTAATTTAATTTCATTGGCGTCATATTTGTTTTAAGAAAATATTGTGGGAGGTCATATTGTTGTCTTAGGCGTACTGCTATAGGCAACACGTTTCACATAAGCCATAGTTAATTTGAAAATACAAAATACCTTGACTACATATAATTATATATATATATATATATATATATAAATATATATATATATATATATATATATATATATAAATAAAGGAGGGTAGTCTTGACTGATATATATGAAATTAAAGGTTTTTTTGAGGTAAGCAGTCAAATAAAAAAGGGCAATTAATGTAAACTCTTTATATTTGCGAAGCTTTCGAAAATGTTTATTTTCTTCTTCAGCACAAACTAAAATTATAATAAACTTTTAACATTATATTATAATAGATAAATTAAAAACTTACTATCGTGAGGTTAAATAATTTTTGGCCTCATAAATGCGCACATTATAAAAATTTTTACCAAAATACAAAAATAAATTAAATTAAAAGAAATGTTAATTTAGAATAAATTTTCAAAATCAAAATTTGACGATTATGTCATGATGACATAAACTATCAGAATTTAAAATCATTAATCAAAAAGAAGAAGAAATGAAAGAAAATTAAATTTTTAATTTATATGTTACACATCCCGTGATAGTATATAACTGTAGATATTATTTAAATTATCAATATCTGATCTTTTATTAATACAGTTATTTTTATTTATATATACCATCTCAAGAAATTCCCTTTTTTGTAAATTTTTTCTCGAATTAAAATTTTTGCTTGATTAAAATTAAAAGAATGATTGTCACTAAGAACATGTTCGGCCAATGCACATGAGTTAACACCTCTTTTTATGTCACTTCTATGAGGCCAAATATTATTTAACCTCACGATAGTAAGTTTTTAATTTATCTATTATAATATAATGTTAAAAGTTTATTATAATTTTAGTTTGTGCTGAAGAAGAAAATAAACATTTTCGAAAGCTTCGCAAATATAAAGAGTTTACATTAATTGCCCTTTTTTATTTGACTGCTTACCTCAAAAAAACCTTTAATTTTATATAATTAAATGTATGTTATTTGCCGACTAATAGGTATTAAACCAGAATTTTTGGGGTAAACGGCAATGTTTTTTAAGAAAACTCTTTTACTTGTTTTCCAAGCTTTCGAAATATATTTATTTCATTATCAAGGAATAAGCACGAGTATAAACAAAATTGGTGTTAAAAAATGGGAAATATAACATAAAAAACTATTTTAACTTTAATTTGGAATTTAAAATTTTATATATATATATAAATATATATATATATATATATATATATATATATATATATATTTATATATATATATTAATGTCATGTTTATGTCAAATGAGATATGTTGACATAAATCAGGAGGTATGTAATGTTTTTTGAGTTTTTGTCATGAGAGTGAGATTAAGAGAGGCGTCGAAAATGTGAAAACGGGTGGCAAGCCTGAATTGTACCCAAAATTTCAATCATTTTGTAAACAAATTTAAAGAACGCCTTTAAATTACGTATTCAAATTTTAACAGGATATAGCTTAGACCTTTCTCTAGGAGATAAGGTTTTTAGTTAAGTTTTTATATTGTAAAAAGGACATATTGGCGTTTAAGTGATGGTATGTTTTTAAAAAGTTTGACAATTTGTGATCACGAATTTTAACGCCAGAAGCTTAACTCCTAAAGAAAGCATAGAGAATGCGACTAGCAAAATATGAAGTTTAAGAAAGGTATATTTTTTGAGATTTGTTGCACGCAGAATTTGAACATTGCACTAATCTGTCAATTTAGTTCAACAGTTTTGGTGGCGCTTTTTTCAAAGACGTATGTCTATTCTAATTCTACAAATCCAAACTTCACTTAACTCTCGGTTATAACGTCAAAATATATTCATTTTAGAGTTTTGCTTTTAAATATATAATTGTCTATATTAATATTCGTTTATAATTTACCAGAAGTTAAAAAAAAATTAATTTTAAAGTATATTTTCACAATTTGCGTTGGTTTTTACATCGTTTATAGCATTATCCAACTGTGATATGTGCAAGGAATTTAGTGTTATGAACCATTGTTATTTCCTAAATTACTTTTTACTTAAACACAGTTGTCTTATTTTAGTCGAATTGGTAAAAATGTGAGTTTTGAGAGACCCGATTTTTGTTTATACTTTTTTTTTAATCTTTCAAGTTAGCTAATCATTATCTTATATCTTTATTTGTTAAATAACCCAACCTAAGGGATATACATTTATAAATTAATACCACATTATGTAAATATTAACAGCTAAGTGTTAAACTGTTTTTCTAAATAGGCATGATAATAATGTCCACAAAGTAAGGGTTTCTACAATATTTATTTACATGTTCAATATGCAAAAATATAATAGATAATGTGAAGAATTAAAATTTACAGTTAAATATGTAATATTTTTATTAAAACAGTTTCACAAATTTGGGTTGGATACTGGATACGTCTGTTATTTTTATATATATCCCCTTTACCATTGAAAGTTTGTTGGTAAATGATAAAACAGACCAAAGGATTCCATATTCATGTCAGAATGAAGTTCATATATTTCCATAATATGGTGATCTGGGTACATATAATTGAGAAAATGAGTCCTAAAAAAAGAAAAACATAAAACATTATTTACTTGTTATTTACTAATAATACCTATGCAGATGTTATTTGGTAACGTTTAAATTGTAATTGAACCCTAAAATAAACATTTGTATTTTAAAACACATAATAGCCCACAATAGGTTTCATATTGATGTAGCCATGGGTTCTATAAGGGTCCAGATTCAATGTTTTCGAAGAAAGAGTTCTAAAAAATAAAAGATTAGAATTAACAGTAAAAATTATTAACTATTTACATAAATAGAATAAAACCTGTGTAGGCAGTTACTTCAGGTCCAAAGTTTTTGAGGAAACAGTTCTAAAAAATTAAAGATTATAAATAAAATATAAAATTATTCATAGCATTACTAACTCAGTTACAAATTTTGTCAGTCTTCTTACTATCAACAGAATACAACCAGTGTAGGCAGTTACTTGAGGTCCAAAGTTTTTGAGGAAACAATAGCATATATTTTGAAAACCATTGATTTATTTTTCCAACAATAATTTAATTATCTAAACATAGTTGAAATAACATATATGGTTGCCAGAAAAAGTATATTGCTAAAAATAGTATTCTGACATTTTTTGAAATACTTTAAAAAGTAGTAACCTAATGAATCTTGTTGAAATATTTTGTTTACCATACTCCACCTAATAAAATAATCATAAATTAATCAAATAGATTTAAATTTCGAAAATGATACTAATATTCTTCCTGGTCTATCCTAGTATTTAAAGTAGACAAAGATGGCTCAAAGGACGAGTAGCATTAACACTTCTCTGAGAGTAAAGCCTCTTATATGAAACCAAAGAAATATGCTATCCAGGTAATGTTGATTATTTAGTATCAAGAGGCAAATTCACAGGGAATTAGCACACAGTAGCAGTAGTACACAAAACCACTGATTTAAATTTTCTAAAGAAAATACTTCAACATGGACAAATAATATTGGTAGGTACTCAAAAAGAAGAAAAATTCATATTTATAACAGCTGCTGCTATTAGTAATAAAAATTCAGCATCGATGTTTATAGTTCACCGTAGAGTTAGAAATAATAGCATTAACAATAGCACAGTACACATAAAGTAACTTAGCTAAACACCGTTTAAAAAGCTATAAGGAGGCTCCCGCCTACTGTAGTGCGCTTGATCACATCCTAAATAAATTATTAAAACTTTGAACATTGCATACAATTGATTTTATCGTTTCAATGTTTATGGTCCTGAATTTAGGATCCTAAAAAATTGACTAAAACTTGTAATGAATCATTGATAATTACAAACGGGCTTAAAAATAAATGATATTTATTTATTCAGGCAGTAAATTATTAGCAAGATACTTACTGGAAGTCATAAGACAGACTAACCTGTTAATGTTAACAAACATTATAGTAACACTTTTGCAATAATCATCAAACGTTTAAGAAAACTATTTAAATTTTTCCCCACAAAATATATTCTAAAAATGTACATCTACTTCAACACCTTCAAATAATACATCCATCAGAAAATAAATAAAATAATCTCTGATCATCAAACTAACCTTGTATAATTTCGCATTGTTGCCAATACATTTCAATCTCAATTTTAAAAAAGGTATAAGTTATTACATACTTTCCAATTTATTTCAATTTTTCTTTAGACCATGTTGATGTGTGTATATTCAGAAAACGTAATATGTTTTTATTATAATTATTATATTTATTCTAATAAATACCTTAATTAGTAAGGGTTAGTACCAGAGCTGGGTAGTATCCGGATACTTCTGTATACGGATACAATATCCGGATACTTTTTATGTATCCGAAAGCTGTATCCAGATACTTTTTAAATTTTGCACCCGGTTTTCGTATCTATGACCAAATTTTAAAGTATTCGGTATCCGGATACTGTTTTTAATATTCGGATACTTTTAAATATTATTTATCGCCCTCCGATAATGCACCTAACGTAGGCACAACACTGCCCTTCTTTTAATTCAGATGTGTCTAACATGTTAAATCCCATTTTTCGTAATGGTCACCGTTATAATATAGATATTATTATATTCTAATGGAGCTTTGTTTTTACCTATAAATCAGTTATAAAGTTTCATGAGTACGTTATTTATTTTTTATATTTTCTATATCTCTCTTTTCAAGAACCCCTTTGTACCCTGTATTTATAATTATTAGAAGAAATTATTTTTCGGATTATAATAAAGGACATCCTAATATATTTTTATTTTAGTGTACCTACAAGTACAATTGTACACCCCCTAAAAAATTTGAAAACTCGGCTGGTCCGACGCTGGCCTAATTCAATATCAAAAGTTCAGGCGGTGACACAAAAAAGTTTTTCGTTGGCTCATCATTAAATGTATTTTTATTATTATATATTACATTAAAAATACATGCACATCATATAGCTTATTTAATACTAATAATTTATGTCCTTTTTAAAAAAGTATCCGGATACATTTTGAGTATGCGTATCCGGTATCCGGATACTTTTTTTCAATATCCGACCCAACTCTGGTTAGTACAATAAATTTAATAAATTAATTATTAGGAATGCCGAAATCATATTTTTTTTTTATATATCGATATTTTAAATCCTAAAAACAATTAATTTGTTACGCCTATGACACAACAATATCACAACAAACTTTCAAAATATATCCAAATAGGATATTTATTAAAAAATATACAGGTATTTTTCATCTGTTTATGGTGTCAAGGTCAAATGTTTGTGTATGTCGTAGAAACATTCAAAGATTTACGAAGCAAAATTCATATTTTCATATCTCTGTCTTAGATAAAGAAAGTCGACAAGCTCTAAAAATATTCAAATTTATAACAAAAATACTAATTTGAAACCACTATCTCCAGCTACTCTACATTCAAGTAATTTAAAAATAACCAGATTTTTCACTAAATTCAGGCATTCTTACCAAATTACAAACGCCCCTCTTAAGAGAGTGACAGTGACAATTAGTTGAAAAGTTTGAAAAGCACATAAAAATAATGATTATTATGAGAAAAAGAACAGTTACTGTTTGAGATGATAGGTTGCCACGTGAAGGAAGTTTGACAAGGAATTGAAGGAAGTTTTTTTGAAAGAAAAAAAACGAGTACCTGGAGAAAAAGTCACAAAAAAAACGACTGCTACCGAATTTATTTTGGAAATAGCAGCAGCAATCGTTATTCCCACTCTAATAATATGTATAATTATCGGAGCAGCGTATTTTTTCATACTTCTAATCAAAGAAGTTTTTTGCTGTAATAAAATTTAAAAAAATAATTTTTTTTAAGTTTTTAAATCAATAACATTTAAAATTAAAAATTTGAAATTTAAAATTAAAACTTATAGAAAAATCATTTGAGCTAGCCGAGGTTTTGAAATTTAAGCAAATTTTTTTATATATATATATATATATATACGACGAAGTTTTATTATCATAAAAAATTTATTCATTAAAGAAAAGATTAATTTCAATAAAAATGTGTATTATGATGATTAAATCAAAAAACAAAATCGTTATTAAGTCAATTGAATGCAAATAAACAATAAAAAAGTAATCACATTACATAAAAATAATCAAAATCATCCTTAAAAAAAATAATAATAAAAAAATAATTCTAAATGTAAAATAAAACAAACGAACAAATTATAAATTTTCTAAAAATATTTTTCCGTTAAATATATAAAAAGGATTTTCAAAAATCTACAAAAGTGTATATTAAAAGTTCTTCTACGAATGACACCTGTGCATATGTATGACGTAAAATTATGAGAACTACGACTGCTCGTATACAACATCGCGTGTTTGAAATGTTTAGTTTCCATGAACTCCAAAACCTTATAAGTGCGCCTGGTGCCTGTGACGTCAAATTAGCAGAATTAGATTGCTCGTACACAACATCGCGTGTTTGAAATGTTTAGTTTCCATGAACTCCAAAAAGCTTAGAATAGCACATGCACGTTGTGACGTAAGAGTTACTCGGAAATGTATCGGTCGAATTTATGACTTCAAGCCTCAGTGTTGATATAATTTGAGATCTTTTCCGACCATAATGAATTATAAAAACTTATTGAACATTAGAAATGATTAATGTATATATTATGTAAAAAATTGTTTTGTAAAATATTAGTAGTTAGTTAGAAATAAGCAAATTAAGAAATAGTTCCTTCTGATTGGTTCTCGTAGAGTTTTTAAATGAAGCATTTTTACTGGTCAGAGAATAATGAGAGAGGGATCTCAGTTTTTACGTAAAAGAACCAGTCAGGAAGAATAAAAAGAGATTCAAGCCTAATTTTAAGACAGTCAAGACCCTTTATACAAATATTCAAGCCTCGTTTTAAACTTTCAACAAACATTTACCTAATATTTAATTTAAAAAAATTTCACGACTCAATACTCAAGTTTAATTTTAAAAAGATTCAAGACTCACTTTCAAAACATTCAACAACAGTTATTAAAATATTCAACTCGTAATTCACATTTTTAAAAAAGACTTTGATTAGTCATTAATTTTATTAACTCTATAAGTTAACATTATTCGACTTTGAATAGAAAATAGGTTTGAATCGAGCAGAGTAACTTTATAATATAATAGTTCCAACTGTAAATTTAATGATACAAAAGTTAGTATCAAATATAAGAGCCGCTAGAGAACATTTATACTACTTTATTGTAAAGATTTTTAAATTTCATTTTGATAGAAAATTTATAATTTGTTTAAGCGTAAATCTGTGGTGAAGCCTGTACGACCTGAGATATAATTTTTCAATTAACGATAGTGTCTATTTTCAAGAAACATTTAATTTTATTTGAGCTAGTCATCATTATACAACATATTATTTAAGGGGCTAAAAAACATTATTATTGTGGTAAAAAACTTCAACAATTACGTCAAATCAAATAAAAACAAACCACTAATAATATCTTGTCACATTTAACGTGAATTTACTAAAATAACATTCAATCATCAAAAAAATTAAAATAATAAAACAAAAAAAGAAAACATAAGAACCCAACAACAAAATAAATTAATAAAATCATAATAACTTGGCGCCCAACGTGGGGCTCGATTAAAATCACAGATTTTAATAGTTTAAATAATAAAAAAATAAATCAATAAACATTACATTAAAATTTATTTAAAAATAAAAATACTAATAGATTATTGTAACTATAATTAACATATAAAATAAATATTTCTAACATTTTATTATAAATATAAAAAGTCGAAACATATTGTCTGATAAAGAGGAAGTTAATTTTGACACCTGGAAAGTTGAAGAACTCAGGCAAGAACTTAGAAACAGGAATTTGGATGATAAAGGAACCAAACAAATTCTAATTAACAGATTAAAAAGCCAAGAACAAATAGACATAGACTACAATGCTGAAGAACCAGAAGAAAGGGGGAAACAAGAAGATGAACCTCAACAAAAAGATGGTACTTCTTCACAAACTGGAGGAAATGTCACATTGGCAGATTTGATGAGCATCATCCTAGCCAATTCAGAACAAATAGCGAAAAAACTAGAAGCCAACTCGGAAGAGATGACAAGGAAATTAGAAGCCAACTCTGAAGAAATGAAAAAACAAAATAGACAAAATTCTGAGGAAATAACGAGAAAATTGAATGAAATAACGGAAAAATTGGATAAGAAAGTAGAAAATCAAGAGAAAAAGATTAAAGTAATTGAGGAAAAACAAGAATTTTTAAATAAACAAGTACAAAATATAGACAAAAGAACAAGCGAAAACAATCTGAAATTAAACTCAAGAATATCAGAAATGGAAGATAACGTGAAAAGAGGAATACAAATAAATTTGGACATAGCCGAACAGGAAAACAGAAAAACAGAGAGACAATTAATAAAAGAAATAGAAGAAAAATTAAATGCAAATGTAAACGTGGGAAACAGTGAAGAAATCAAGAAATTAAAGGAGGAACTCGAAAATAAAATAAAACAAGTGAATCAAAATATTTCTGAATTATCAAACAATCGCGTAACACCTGACTTGGGTTTTCAAATTATAAATATAGGGGGGAAGTTTGAAGAGAGTTTAAAATTTTGTGGGGATTATAGGAAGATACATCCTATAAATTATTTACATTCAATTAAAAATAAATACTATAAAATTAAAAATTTACAAGACTTTAAAGAATTTATCAGATCAAGTTTAACAGGCAATGCACTATTGTGGTGGAATTGCAAAGAAATGTTTGTAGATTCATTTGAAACCTTTGAAAAAGTATTTCTAGATACTTTCTGGTCAGAATTACAACAGAGTAAAGTCAGGGAAAGATTGTATTTTGGCAAATTTGATAATACAAAGAATAATCTATCCAACTATGTTTTACAACTCTATGCTACTTGTCAATATTTAACTCCTCCTATACAATAAGCATATTTTGTAATGTTTTTATAAATAAATTTAAAACCTTAAATATATGATATAATTTCAGTAAAAAATATTAATAAATTTGATCATTTAATAAAATATTTGCATATAATTGAAAGAAATTTAAGTAATAGTATCAACAATCAGAATAGAGATAATGTAAGAAACTTTAATAACAATGATAGAGGTTTTAATAGGCAAAGTAACAATAACAATTTTAACAGACAAAATAATAATAATAATTTTAACAATAACTACAATAAATAAAACAGAAATCAAAATAATTAAAATAGGAACAATTACAATAAAAATAGAAATTACAATAATAATCAGAACACTAGAAATTTTAACAATAATTATAATAATAGAAATTTTAATAGATTTGAACAAAATAACAATACAAACAAAAATAATAGACAAGTAAACGCAATTAATACGAGTAACAGTAATGAGGGGATAAATGAGACAAATAATACACCGAGAGACATTGCACGTTCAGGTAGTAGAACTCCTAGGGCCAGATCTCCAGTAGATGATGCCCAAACCACAAATTCTCAATAGGGGTGCACAATGTAAATAGCGCTAGATGTGACTTTGTACACCCACGTGAATTTTTAATGGACAAGGATAATCTGCATTTAGAAAATAAAGAAATAGAATTAGTATTAATTAAAGCAAATATTGATAACAATTTACTAAGCATTATAATCGATACAGGGTCTACAGTTTCTTTAATATCAGAAAATACAGTAAATAAAATTTCAATGTTAAAAAACAACATAATCAATATTTCAAAAGTAAATTTTACAGGGATAAATGATAAAAGTTTAGGATATTCTAATAAAACAGTTTTTGCTTTTTGAATATAAATAATGTAAAATTAAATGTTCAGTTATTAATAGTCAATAAATTAAAATATGATATATTATTGGGTAACGATGAATTATCAAAGAATAAAATTATAATAAATTATATCAAAAATGCAGTAATATTTGGGGATAATGAAATAAAATTTGAGGTAATAAATGATTTAAAATTAACTAGTAATTATAATATAATTAGTATATTTGACGAGTCATTAGAAAATAGTAATAAAAATTTCTGCCAAGAAAAAATAAGTGAAATTTGTGAATCTAGTTGCAATTTAATGGTACAAGGGTGCCGAAATATATTTAATAATGTGGCCATAGATGCCGAATAAAATTTAAATAAAAATGGAAATGATAATCATTTAGAAAGGGTCTTAGATACCAAAAATAAATTAAATTATGATTATGATGAAAGGGCAATTGATGCCGATGATAGGGTTAATGAAAAGAATTTAGAGGTGATGATAAATTGCAACAAAGGATGGAAAAATGAAGTTATAAAATTGGTAGACAAAGAAACTGTTGGCAGATGGAATTATAAGTTATAGTACTACACTCTATATTAATCCTATAGTAGTGGGTAAGAAAAAGATGATACGATGCGTTTATGTTTAAAAAAAGGTAGAAAATAAATTCTAATGTTTCCTAACACAAAAATTTCACGTGGTGTGTTTCATGTAAGTTCACTCAAGAAATATATTTAGTAGTTAAGTGTAAATAAATATGTAAATAAAAAAAAAATAGGATATAGTTTAAGATAAAGTAGAAAATGGAAACTTATAAAAATTTATCCGTCGATAAATTTATTACAAGTTTGGGGGGAAGTTGAGACGAAGTTTTATTATCATAAAAAATTTATTCATTAAAGAAAATATTAATTTCAATAAGAATGTGTATTATGATGATTAAATCAAAAACAAAATCGTTAAGTCAATTAAAAGCAAAAATAAATAATAAAAAAGTAATCACATTACATAAAAATAATCAAAATCACCATTAAAAAAATAAATAATAATGAAAATATAATTCTAAATGTAAAATAAAACAAACGAACAAATTATAAATTTTTGTAAAATATTTTTCTGTTAAATATATAAAAGGATTTTCAAAGATCTACAAAAGTGATAAAAAGTTCTTCTACGAATAACACCTGTGCCTGTGACGTCAAATTAACACGAATTAGAATGCTCGTAAACATCGCGTGTTTGAAATGTTTAGTTTCCTCGAACTCCAAGAGCTTAGAATAGCAGCTGCACGTTGTGACGTAAGAGTTACTCGGAAATGTATCGGTCGAATTTATGACTTCAAGCCTCAGTGTAAATATAATTTGAGAGCTTTTCCGACCATAATAAATTATATAAAAATTATTGAACATTAAAAATGATTATTGTATATATTATGTAAAAAAATTGTTTGTAAAATATAAGTAGTTAGTTAGAAATAAGCAAATTAAGAAATAGTTCCTTCTGATTGGTTCTCGTGGAGTTTTTACATGAAGCATTTTTATTGGTCAGAGAATAATGAGAGAGGGATCTCAGTTTTACGTAAAAGAACCAGTCAGAAAGAATAAAGGAGATTCAAGCCTAATTTTAAGAGAGTCAAGACCCTTTATACAAACATTAAAGCTTCGTTTAAAAAAATTTTCAACAAACATTTAAGATTTAATTTTAAAAAACTTTCACGACTCAATACTCAAGTTTAATTTTAAAAAAGATTCAAGACTCATTTTCAAAACATTCAACAACAGTTATTATAATATTCAACTCGTAATCTACATTTTTAAAAAAGACTTTAATTAGTCATAAATTTTATTAACTTTATAAGTTAACAGTATTCGACTTTGAATCGAAAATAGGTTTGTTGAATCGAGCAGAGTAATCTTATAATATAACAGTTTCAACTGTAATTTTAATGATACAAAAGTTAGTATCAAATTAATATAAGAAGCTTGACTTACCTTATATCAGAAATAATCCTAGTATAAAACTTTGTAACACACCACTTGTAAAAAGGGAGTCTTATCAACCAGTAAATTGTATAAACAAATCCACAAGTAAACAATAATAAATTCTACATCGTAAGAGTTTCTGTCTTTAATTAAACCATTGGAAGTTCTACATCCCACGTGTTCACCAGAAGAGAAGATAGACCACCAGTTCCAGCGACACCTACATGTGAATGGCGAACACTCGAGAGACAAAGTTAAAAAAGGTACCGTTATTTAATTTGTATTAAGTGTGCGTATAAACTGTTTTAAAGCGATAATAGTTATTAGCCGCTAGAGAACATTTATACTACTTTATTGTAAAGATTTTTGAATTTCATTTTGATGGAAAATTTATAATTTGTTTGAGCGTAAATCTGTGGTGAAACCTGTACGACCTGAGATATAATTTTTCGATTAACGATAGTGTCTATTTTCAAGAAACATTTAATTTTATTTGAGCTAGTCATCATTATACAACATATTATTTAAGGGGCTAAAAAACATTATTATTGTAGTAAAAAACTTCAACAATTACGTCAAATCAAATAAAAACAAACCACTAATAATATCTTGTCACATTTAACGTGAATTTACTAAAATAACATTTAATCATCAAAAAAATTAAAATAATAAAACAAAAAAAGAAAACATAAGAACCCAACAACAAAATAAATTAATAAAATCATAATAATATATATATATATATATATATATATTGTGAAGGTATGTTTTAGGGTGAAATCAAAATTTATTTTAGTTTAATTATTATTTTCGGAGATATGTCAAAATTTGAAGTTTATGTCAAATTTAAATTATTAGGTAAAATCAAATAAAAAAAATTCTGTAATGTAAACAAATATTGTATTAATTTTAAGTATAGATAGGAAATGTAGGTTATAGTGATGAAGTTTGGTTGCTAGGAAAAAAAATAAAAAAAGTTGGACAGTTGGTAGAAAAGAATTGAAAAAGTCAAGAAGAGCATAAATTAACATTTTTAAAAGAAGTCATAAATATTGAGAAGAATATAATTTAAATAAGTAATAGTTGAAAGTAAAAGTAAAAGAAGGAGAAGAGCTTCCATCAATTTGATAGTTTTGTGGATAAAATAAAGTTCAACAGTGTGTGAGTACCTGTATAAAAAGTGAAGGAGATTTACAGAATTTTTAAAGAAGAAACGAATTAAAAAGGATAATAAAATAATAAAAATAAACAAAAATAAAAGCATAGTCGTTGTACCTACAGACAAGTTTAGACAAGAGATTTGGTTCTATAGAAGTGAAGAAATATAAGGTGAAACAAGGAGATAAAGACAATAAAAAGGACACTGCGGTAGATAAGGTTAGTTTAGGTAGTTAAGATTAGATAAGTTTGTTAGGGCAATAGATAAGTTAGATAGGTTAGATAGGAATTAGTTAGGGAGAATAAATTTTATTTGGCTGTTTATTAAAAATTTATATATTCAAAAAAAAAAAATTATTTAAAAATAAATTTTGATAGAACCCTACCTTAATTTGAAAAATTATAAAATTAAAACTTAATTTTCATAAATTAAATTAAGTAGAAAGAGGTTAATCATCTCAATTGGCGCCCGAGTAGGGACCTCACAATAATTCAACGTGGGGCTTAAAAAAAAAAAGGTTTAAAAAAAAAATTTTTACTATAAAAAAAAAAAAAATAGAAATATTAATAATGGAATCTAGATACAAGAAAACTACCCGGAAAAATCCACAAGAAAATACTGCCGAAGAACAAGAGGAAAGCAGCAGACAACAAGAATCTGGACAAACAAGTGGAGATATATTGGAAAATGTTCAGGAAAAAGGAGATGGACTAGAAAAACAAGAAAAGGCTGTGGAAATGCAAATGATATTAAATTATATGAAAGAAATAGAAAAGAATAGACAAGAAGATATAAATGATATAAAAAAACTATTCCAGAAGATAGATGAGAAGACAGACACACTCTCAAATGAGATAAGGCAAGAAATAACAGAATTTAGAAACCAAATGGAGGACAAGATAGAAAATCTTTCTGTAGAAATTGCTACCAACAGAAGACAAATGGAAGAGCAAATGGATCAAGTCCAAAGAAGAGTAAATATAATCGAAGAAGGTATAGTACAGGATAGACAAGCTATAAAAAAAGAAAATGAAAAAATAGAAGAAAATACTTACAATATACAAAGTGAAACACATAAGATAGATGGAAATGTTGAAAGCCAAACAGCTAATAAACAAGAGGTAGAAATGGCAAAAGTCAATGGGGAAAGAAAAGAAGTTGAAAAAGATGACAATGCAGAAGTAACTAATAAAAATTCAAAATCAATAGACAAGAAAGGATATAAAGAAGCTGAAACAGAGGAAAATAAAACAATTAAAATAATTCAAATTGATATTGCATATGATAGAATAGTTTATGAAAATGTACCAGGAAATAAAGACAAAGAAAACGTAAATCCTAATAAATATTATATTAATGAAAATAAGAAGAAGGAAATTTTAGTTATCACTATAGATGTGGAAGAAACAAGAATAGAAGAAGTAATAAAAGAAGCCAAAGACAAAGTTAATAAAATATTAATTATAATTCAAACAATAAAAGCCATAAAAATTGTATTAGAGAAAAATTGGAAAAAGGTAAAAAAAAAATTAGACTGATCAATGAGTAGGGGAAGGTAATAGTTCAAAAATGTTAATAGATCTAGATTAAGGGATTTTTGTACTAGCAGTTTAAATTAGATAATTGAATTTCCATAATCACATTTTGAAGAAGGTAGTAGAATTTGTTTGTTGTAAAAAAATTAAATCAACAGGAAAGGAAGAAAAAGCTGGTTCTATAAAAAAAATAAAATAAAAGTTGAATGTGTAAGAAATTTTAATTTTCATAAATTCAAATAAAATTTAAATTTATGTAAAATTTTAATTGGGGGGAATTGTGAAGGTATGTTTTAGGGTGAAATCAAAATTTATTTTAGTTTAATTATTATTTTCGGAGATATGTCAAAATTTGAAGTTTATGTCAAATTTAAATTATTAGGTAAAATCAAATAAAAAAATTCTGTAATGTAAACAAATATTGTATAAATTTTAAGTATAGATAAGAAGTGTAAGTGATAGTGATGAAGTTTGGTTGCTAGGAGAGAAAGAAAAGTTTGACAGTTGGTAGAAAAGAATTGAAAAGTCAAGAAGAGCATAAATTAACATTTTTAAAAGAAGTTATAAATATTGAGAAGAATATAATTTAAATAAGTAATAGTTGAAAGTAAAAGTAAAAGGAGGAGAAAAGCTTCCAACAATTTGATAGTTTAGTGGATAAAATAAAGTTCAACAGTGTGTGAGTACCTGTATAAAAAGTGAAGGAGATTTACAGAATTTTTAAAGAAGAAACGAATTAAAAAGGATAATAAAATAATAAAAATAAACAAAAATAAAAGCATAGTCGTTGTACCTACAGACAAGTTTAGACAAGAGATTTGGTTCTATAGAAGTGAAGAAATATAAGGTGAAACAAGGAGATAAAGACAATAAAAAGGACACTGCGGTAGAGAAGGTTAGTTTAGGTAGTTAAGATTAGATAAGTTTGTTAGGGCAATAGATAAGTTAGATAGGTTATATAGAAATTAGTTAGGGAGAATAAATTTTATTTGGCTGTTTATTAAAAATTTATATATTCAAAAAAAAAATTATTTAAAAATAAATTTTGATAGAACCCTACCTTAATTTGAAAAATTATAAAATTAAAACTTAATTTTCATAAATTAAATTAAGTAGAAAGAGGTTAATCATCTCAATATATATGTATATATATATATATATATATATATATATATTGAGACGAAGTTTTATTATGATAAAAAATTTATTCATTAAAGAAAATATTAATTTCAATAAGAATGTGTATTATGATGATTAAATCAAAAACAAAATCGTTAAGTCAATTAAAAGCAAAAATAAATAATAAAAAAGTAATCACATTACATAAAAATAATCAAAATCACCATTAAAAAAATAAATAATAATGAAAATATAATTCTAAATGTAAAATAAAACAAACGAACAAATTATAAATTTTTGTAAAATATTTTTCTGTTAAATATATAAAAGGATTTTCAAAGATATACAAAAGTGTATAAAAAGTTCTTCTACGAATAACACTTGTGCATATGTGTGACGTAAAATTATCAGAACTACGACTGCTAACATCGCGTGTTTGAAATGTTTAGTTTCCATGAATTCCAAAACTTTAGAAACGCACCTGTGCCTGTGTGACGTCAAATTATCAGAACTACGAGTGCTCGTACACAACACATCGCGTGTTTGAAATGTTTAGTTTCCTCGAACTCCAAGAGCTTAGAATAGCAGGTGCACGTTGTGACGTAAGAGTTACTCGGAAATGTATCGGTCGAATTTATGACTTCAAGCCTCAGTGTAAATATAATTTGAGAGCTTTTCCGACCATAATAAATTATATAAAAATTATTGAACATTAAAAATGATTATTGTATATATTATGTAAAAAAATTGTTTGTAAAATATAAGTAGTTAGTTAGAAATAAGCAAATTAAGAAATAGTTCCTTCTGATTGGTTCTCGTGGAGTTTTTAAATGAAGCATTTTTATTGGTCAGAGAATAATGAGAGAGGGATCTCAGTCTTTACGTAAAAGAACCAGTCAGAAAGAATAAAAGGGGATTCAAGCCTAATTTTAGGGGAGTCAAGACCCTTTATACAAACATTAAAGCTTCGTTTAAAAAAATTTTCAACAAACATTTAAGATTTAATTTTAAAAAACTTTCACGACTCAATACTCAAGTTTAATTTTAAAAAAGATTCAAGACTCATTTTCAAAACATTCAACAACAGTTATAAAAATATTCAACTCGTAATTTACATTTTTAAAAAAGACTTTGATTAGTCATAAATTTTATTAACTTTATAAGCATCCTTCGACTTTGAATAGAAAATAAGTTTGTTGAATCAAGCAGAATCATTTTATAATATAATAGTTCCAAATGTAATTTTAATGATACAAAAGTTATATTAAATTAATATAAGAAGCTTGACTTACCTTATATCAGAAATAATCCTAGTATAAAACTTTGTAACACACCACTTGTAAAAAGGGAGTCTTATCAACCAGTAAATTGTATAAAATAATCCACAATTAAATAATAATAAATTCTACATCGTAAGAGTTTCTGTCTTTAATTACACCATTGAAGTTTCTGCATACCACGTGTCTACCAGAAGAGAAGATAGACCACCAGTTCCAGCGACACCTACATGTGAATGGCGAACACTCGAGAGACAAAGTTAAAAAAGGTACCGTTATTTGATTTGTATTAAGTGTGCGTATAAACTGTTTTAAAGCGATAATAATTATTAGCCGCTAGAGAACATTCATACTACTTTATTGTAAAGATTTTTGAATTTCATTTTGATAGAAAATTTATAATTTGTTTGAGCGTAAATCTGTGGTGAAACCTGTACGACCTGAGATATAATTTTTCGATTAACGATAGTATTTATTTTCAAGTTAAACAAACGAGCGTAGAAACATTTAATTTTATTTGAGCTAGTCATCATTATACATATTATTTAAGGGGCTAAAAAAAAACATTATTATTGTAGTAAAAAACTTCAACAATTACTTCAAATCAAATAAAAACAAACCACTAATAATATCATGTCACAATTAACGTGAATTTACTAAAATAACATTCAATCATCAGAAAAAAATTAAAATAATAAAACAAAAAAAAGAAAACATAAGAACCCAACAACAATAAAAAATAATGAAATCATAATAACTTGGCGACCAACGTATCGGGCTCGATTAAAATCACAGATTTTAATAGTTTAAATAACAACAAAAAATTCAATAAACAATACATTAAAATTTATTTAAAAAATAAAAATACTGATAGATTATTGTAACTGTAATTAACATTTAAAATAAATATTTCTAACATTTTATTATAAATATAAAAAGTCGAAACATAATGTCTGATAAAGAGGAAATTAATTTTGATGCATGGAAGGTAGAAGAACTCAGACAAGAATTGAGAAACAGAGATTTGGACGACAGAGGAACCAAACAAAATTTGATAAACAGATTGACAAAAAGTCAAGAATTAATAGACATGGTTGCTAACACAGAAGAGCCAGAAGAAAGGGGGAACAAGAAGATGAACCTCAACAAAAAGATGGTACTTCTTCACAAACTGGAGGAAATGTCACATTGGCAGATTTGATGAGCATCATCCTAGCCAATTCAGAACAAATAGCGAAAAAACTAGAAGCCAACTCGGAAGAGATGACAAGAAAATTAGAAGCTAACTCTGAAGAAATGAAAAAACAAAATAGACAAAATTCTGAGGAAATAACGAGAAAATTGAATGAAATAACGGAAAAATTGGACAAGAAAGTAGAAAATCAAGAGAAAAAGATTAAAGTAATTGAGGAAAAACAAGAATTTTTAAATAAACAAGTACAAAATATAGACAAAAGAACAAGCGAAAACAATCTGAAATTAAACTCAAGAATATCAGAAATGGAAGATAACGTGAAAAGAGGAATACAAATAAATTTGGACATAGCCGAACAGGAAAACAGAAAAACAGAGAGACAATTAAGAAAAGAAATAGAAGAAAAATTAAATACAAATATAAACGTGGGAAACAGTGAAGAAATCAAGAAATTAAAGGAGGAACTCGAAAATAAAATAAAACAAGTGAATCAAAATATTTCTGAATTATCAGACAATCGCGTAACACCTGACTTGGGTTTTCAAATTATAAATATAGGGGGGAAGTTTGAAGAAAGTTCAAAATTTTGTGGGGATTATAGAAAGATACATCCTATAAATTATTTACATTCAATTAAAAATAAATACTATAAAATTAAAAATTTACAAGACTTTAAAGAATTTATCAGGTCAAGTTTAACAGGCAATGCACTATTGTGGTGGAATTGCAAAGAAATGTTTGTAGATTCATTTGAAACCTTTGAAAAAGTATTTCTAGATACTTTCTGTTCAGAATTACAACAGAGTAAAGTCAGGGAAAGATTGTATTTTGGCAAATTTGATAATACAAAGAATAATCTATCCAACTATGTTTTACACCCAGCTAACACGGTCACGTCAATTTGACGTCAGATATACGTCTCCCGTTACATTGCAATCACCACATTATTGACGTCAATTAGACGTAAAATTCACGTGCTTATGTCACATCGTTTTAACGTGAATTTTAGACGTCTTTCGACGTGATACTGTGACGTTGTGATGACGTGATTCTGTGACGATTTGACGACGTGATACTGTGACGTTGTGACGACGTAATATCGTAACGTCGCATGACGTGGTACTGTGAAGTTGCGTTGATGTAACATTAGGCATTTTTGCGAGATGTTTGTGAAGGTACATTCCGAAGAGTATAGGACTATCTTTTTCCTTTATTTGAAAAGAAAAACCTACCTCGTCAGTATGTACTTCTTATATAACTGCTATCTCGCAAAAAGCCTAGTCGTAAGTTACATATAGGATTATAAATATGTGTATAAATAAAGTTCATACAAAATTATAGTTGAAATACATTTTATTATACATTTATAAAACATAAAGAACAAGCATAAATAAAATACTGGTACATACTGGGGTGGCATTTGGTTTATCTACCGAAGCGATAACAAATCGATAAATGTGACATATAGTACTGATATTTTATCGGTAACTGTCAAAAATTGGTGTTTTATTTTTCTTGACTTATTGTCTTTTACAACCATGAGCAGTTATCAGTCAGTACATCGACCACTTTTTATTTGCACCTTTGGCCATAAGAAATACATGGCAAGAAGGTGCCAACAAAAAGTGGTCAATGTATACACCCGACTGATAACTGCTCGTGGTTGTAAAAGACAATAAGTCAAGAGAAATAAAACACCCATTTTTGCACCTACCGATAAATATATAGTACGCTTTACATCACATTTATGGGTTCGTTATCACTTTAGTAGAGAAACAGAACCCTTCCCCTATAATTCATTTTATAACAATAACAATATAGTTATATACTCGGAATTTTACAGTCGTGTAATGACGTCATTTTCGTGGGAAAAAACGTATGTCGTATTAAATTTATTTGTTGCTAAGTAACTGACTACTGGTGTCTAATTACCTGTATGACTTTTACTATACAGTGGTGTACATAATATTTTAGCCATTCCGAACTTGTTCCTGTTCAATTTGAAAGAAAGCCAACACATTTAGAATTATTAACTGTGTTTGTTCGTTAAATCGATGAGGGTTTTTTGGCGGCATGTTTTGACGCTTTGGCATTTTCAAAACTTCAAAACTGACAATCACTTGACAAGCATTTCAGGTAAAATTTAGCCACGACAACAACATTTCGGCAAAATTTTTTGTCACTGTCATTTTACATTAGTTAAACAAGGATAGACAAAAATGACGTCATTACAAGACTGTAAAATTCCGAGTATAGTAATAGTAATAAAGTTCATAGTTATAAAATAAAATAGTTCATTTCAAACAATTCAGTATAAAATAATAACAATGTCAAAAAACATATTGTATAAATCACAATCGATCTGTAGATTGAACCGAACTTCGATCGTAAATCGTAAACACAACACATGAACAACCAACACCCAACACGAACATGAAGAAGCCAACACAAAGCGCAAACCGGAAAAGCGAATGCACAGCGTTGCCAAATTATTTTATGGTAGATTGCCAGAGCCAGAACACGTTAAAGAACAAAGTCATCAACATTTGAATCTAGAGTCTCCTTATTAAGCCACAATTTAAATATTATTTTTAGTAGTCCAGTTGGGTGGTCCAATTCAGGCGGCAAAACTGCCAAATGAATACTTTCATTCTTTCATATCAGTGGTTGAACTAAAAAAATAGCCCAAAAAGCGAAATTCTGCCTAATATGGCAACACAGGTAATAAAAGACGCTCCGCCTCTTTGTCAAATCCCGCTCTCGCCATTATAGCGGGAATTTTAAACAAACGTCACAAATGTTTCACGCAATAAAATGTAGCAAGAGTTATTCAGATTTTTTTCTACACATTTATTATTAAATATGATTTAATAATTTATCAAGGAATTGATAAATAAATATAAGTAAAATTATATTATTAAAATAATTAACAAAAATTGATGGTCCTATATGGTCATTTTATGGCTTTATTACTTAACAAATTGTATTATATGTTAGAGAGGAGCTCTGATAAACGGATAAAATTTTAATTCATATATAAAAATAAAATACATGATGTGCCTTTACACGTCAATATGTGACGTGAATTTAACGTCAAATCACGAAGTTTTTTGACGAAGTGAAAATAACTGTTTTAGTGTTATTCAGCTCAAAATGAATTTTTTTATATTCTACTTTAATACATAAATTTTTGTAACCGTATCCGCTGATTTTACAATATAACAAAGCAATCCATTTTTTACGTAAATTTGACGTCTTTATGTGGTCGCTAAATGACGGTGACGAATTTGACCTATAAATGACGTCTATTTGACGAAAATTGACGTGACCGTGTTAGCTGGGACAACTCTATGCTACTTGTCAATATTTAACTCCTCCTATACCAGAAGCAGAAATTGTAATGTTTTTATCAAGACATTTCAAACCTGAAATATCTGAGATAATTGCAGTACAAAATATTAATAAATTTGATCATTTAATAACATATTTGCAGAGAATTGAAAGAAATTTAAGTAATAGTATCAACAATCAGAATAGAGATAATGTAAGAAACTTTAATAACAATGATAGAAGTTTTAATAGGCAAAGTAACGGTAACAATTTTAACAGACAAAATAATGATAATAATTTTAACAATAACTACAATAATCAAAACAGAAATCAAAATAATGAAAATAGGAACAATTACAATAATAATAGAAATTACAATAAAAATCAGAACACTAGAAATTTTAACAATAATTATAATAATAGAAAATTTAATAGATAAAATAACAATAATCGAGCAAATACAAACAATAATAATAGACAAGTAAACGCAATTAATACGAGTAACAGTAATGAGGGGATAAATGAGACAAATAACACACCGAGAGACATTGCACGTTCAGGTAGTAGAACTCCTAGGGCCAGATCTCCAGTAGATGATGCCCAAACCACAAATTTTCAATAGGGGTGCACAATGTAAATAGCGCTAGATGTGACTTTGTACACCCACGTAAATTTTTAATGGACAAGGATAATCTGCATCTAGAAAATAAAGAAATAGAATTAGTATTAATTAAAGCAAATATTGATAACAATTTATTAAGCATTAATAAAAAGTAAATTTTACAGGGATAAATGATAAAAGTTTAGGATATTCTAATAAAACAGTTTTTGCACCTTTGAATATAAATAATGTAAAATTAAATGTTCAGTTATTGATAGTCAAAAAATTAAAATATGATATATTATTGGGTAACGATGAATTATCAAAGAATAAAATTATAATAAATTATATCAAAAAATGCAGTAATATTTGGGGATAATGAAATAAAATTTGAGGTAATAAATGATTTAAAATTAACTAGTAATTATAATATAATTAGTATATTTGACGAGTCATTAGAAAATAGTAATAAAAATTTCTGCCAAGAAAAAATAAGTGAAATTTGTGAATCTAGTTGCAATTTAATGGTACAAGGGTGCCGAAATATATTTAATAATGTGGCCATAGATGCCGAATTAAATTTAAATAAAAATGGAAATGATAATCATTTAGAAAGGGTCTTAGATACCAAAAAATAAATTAAATTATGATTATGATGAAAGGGCAATTGATGCCGATGATAGGGTTAATGAAAAGAATTTAGAGGTGATGATAAATTGCAACAAAGGATGGAAAAAATGAAGTTATAAAATTGGTAGAAAGATATAAAAGTTTAATTAATGATGAATCTAGAGTAGCTAAAAATTATTCACATAGTATAAAAGTTAAAAATATAGAGAGTTTTCAGTCAAAAAGTTATCCAATTCCCTATAAATATCAAGAAGCGGTAGATAAACATTTAAAGAAACTGTTGGCAGATAGAACTATAAGTTATAGTATTTCACCCTATATTAATCCTATGGTAGTGGTTAAGAAAAAAGATGAAACGATGCGTTTATGTTTAAAAAAAAGTAGAAAATAAATTCTAATGTTTCCTAACACAAAAATTTCACGTGGCGTGTTTCATGTAAGTTCACTCAAGTAATATATGTAGTAGTTAAGTGTAAATAAATATGTAAATAAAATAAAACAGGATATAGTTTGAAGTTAAAATAGAAAATGGAAACTTATAAAAATTTATCCGTCGATAAATTTATTACAAGTTTGGGGGGAAGTTGAGACGAAGTTTTATTATGATAAAAAATTTATTCATTAAAGAAAATATTAATTTCAATAAGAATGTGTATTATGATGATTAAATCAAAAACAAAATCGTTAAGTCAATTAAAAGCAAAAATAAATAATAAAAAAGTAATCACATTACATAAAAATAATCAAAATCACCATTAAAAAAATAAATAATAATGAAAATATAATTCTAAATGTAAAATAAAACAAACGAACAAATTATAAATTTTTGTAAAATATTTTTCTGTTAAATATATAAAAGGATTTTCAAAGATCTACAAAAGTGTATAAAAAGTTCTTCTACGAATAACACCTGTGCATATGTGTGACGTAAAATTATCAGAACTACGACTGCTAACATCGCGTGTTTGAAATGTTTAGTTTCCATGAATTCCAAAACTTTAGAAACGCACCTGTGCCTGTGTGACGTCAAATTATCAGAACTACGAGTGCTCGTACACAACACATCGCGTGTTTGAAATGTTTAGTTTCCTCGAACTCCAAGAGCTTAGAATAGCAGGTGCACGTTGTGACGTAAGAGTTACTCGAAAATGTATCGGTCGAATTTATGACTTCAAGCCTCAGTGTAAATATAATTTGAGAGCTTTTCCGACCATAATAAATTATATAAAAATTATTGAACATTAAAAATGATTATTGTATATATTATGTAAAAAAATTGTTTGTAAAATATAAGTAGTTAGTTAGAAATAAGCAAATTAAGAAATAGTTCCTTCTGATTGGTTCTCGTGGAGTTTTTAAATGAAGCATTTTTATTGGTCAGAGAATAATGAGAGAGGGATCTCAGTCTTTACGTAAAAGAACCAGTCAGAAAGAATAAAAGGGGATTCAGGCCTAATTTTAAGAGAGTCAAGACCCTTTATACAAACATTAAAGCTTCGTTTAAAAAAAAAATTTTCAACAAACATTTAAGATTTAATTTTAAAAAACTTTCACGACTCAATACTCAAGTTTAATTTTAAAAAAAGATTCAAGACTCATTTTCAAAACATTCAACAACAGTTATAAAAATATTCAACTCGTAATTTACATTTTTAAAAAAGACTTTGATTAGTCATAAATTTTATTAACTTTATAAGCATCCTTCGACTTTGAATAGAAAATAAGTTTGTTGAATCAAGCAGAATCACTTTATAATATAATAGTTCCAAATGTAATTTTAATGATACAAAAGTTAGTATCAAATTAATATAAGAAGCTTGACTTACCTTATATCAGAAATAATCCTAGTATAAAACTTTGTAACACACCACTTGTAAAAAGGGAGTCTTATCAACCAGTAAATTGTATAAAATAATCCACAATTAAATAATAATAAATTCTACATCGTAAGAGTTTCTGTCTTTAATTACACCATTGAAGTTTCTGCATACCACGTGTCTACCAGAGGAGAAGATAGACCACCAGTTCCAGCGACACCTACATGTGAATGGCGAACACTCGAGAGACAAAGTTAAAAAAAGGTACCGTTATTTGATTTGTATTAAGTGTGCGTATAAACTGTTTTAAAGCGATAATAATTATTAGCCGCTAGAGAACATTCATACTACTTTATTGTAAAGATTTTTGAATTTCATTTTGATAGAAAATTTATAATTTGTTTGAGCGTAAATCTGTGGTGAAACCTGTACGACCTGAGATACAATTTTTCGATTAACGATAGTATTTATTTTCAAGTTAAACAAACATACATAATACATATTATTTAAGGGCCTAAAAAAAAAACATTATTATTGTAGTAAAAAACTTCAACAATTACTTCAAATCAAATAAAAACAAACCACTAATAATATCATGTCACAATTAACGTGAATTTACTAAAATAACATTCAATCATCAAAAAAAAATTAAAATAATAAAAAAAAAAGAAAACATAAGAAACCAACAACAATAAAAAATAATGAAATCATAATAATATATATATATATAATGTAAAGGTAGTTTATTATATATATATATTTATATATATATATTATAACGGATAAATAAAGAGAGAAACATTGGTGTAAAACAGAATAATTGGAAACAGATTAAAAATTAAAGCATTAGACTATATTTATCAGAATAATAAATATGAGACATTAAAATTGCTCATGATAATTAGATAAAGTTATACAGTTTATATATATGATTTATAATTTGAGAAAACTCACATAGAATTAGACAAAAGAAATGTTACCTTGATCATATATCCGAAAACCATAGAGTAAATATCATCCATCGTATTGAACACCTCATTTTACAACAAACGATGAGCATATAATCTAAAAAAGAAATATGAATTAATAAATATTCGAAACAAAAAGGATATCGTTCAATATTATAACACATTTGTTTACTAAAAACATATGAGTTGGAATATTTAACGCTGTAATGTCAATACGCCTTAGCGACAAACGCTGGCGACAGAAATATAGATGTCAATATGTTTCAGCGACAAACGCTGACATTAGAGTAATTTCATAGATAAAATAAATATAAACTAATAAAGGAGTTCAATCGAATATGTAATGAATGTGAATAATTGGATTAAGGAATATTGATAAATGTTTTAAAAAGAGTTTATGTTGATGGCAAAACACAATCGCTAATTGTAATAAAAAATTAAAATAAACATTTATGTTAAGACTATTGTATATCGCCTGTAAAAAACTATTCGTCCCATAATAATAGAATGAACTTCAATATTACATAAACAATGTCTAGTGAAACTAATTCTTGTATATAGGTAAAGATATTTGAATGCTAAGTGAAATCAAAAGTTTGATTGGTTTATGTGACATGACAAAAAGAACTTTCAAATGACAAACAAGTGTAACAAACTTTTTCAATAGTAAGCTGAATAAAATAAAAGACTGGTTGTTGATTGTTGAAAAAAGTTGAAGAAAAAAGTGTGGTTGGCTTGTCTTCGTTTTCTGGAAGGTTGGGTTTTGAAGCTCTCCAGAAATTTTGAGTAATTATCCTCAAAGTGAGGATAAAGATATAAGAAACTGTTAATAAAACATATACAAGTGCTTACCTGGTGACTACAGCTGATTTTCCAAGGAGAAAATCATATTTCTACAAAATTGCATAACTTTGAACTTCGGAAGCAGCGTTCCAGAGTCCCGAGAGGCAGATCCTGGTTCCTGAACACAAGGTTAGTGTTTTGTTGTACAACAAAAGTTATAGAGGAAACTCATAATTCCAATCAAGTGTTTTTCTTTTAAAATCTCATGAGTAAGATAAACTTTGAAATGACGATCGATCTAAAAAAGAATCAAAATTAGAGACTCAATATGACTATAAGATTAAATGATATTCAATGATAAATGGCCAATATAAAGAGATAAAATTTAATACTTACGCATTTCTCAAATAAGAATCATAAAAAAGATGCATCTGATTCATCTATGTAACATTTAAGCTCTATGTATATAAATTTGATATCTATTTCTTGTATTGTATTTTCTATGTTTCTGTATTTATAAATTTCCAGGCATAAATTCTTTTAACTTATATATAAATTTTAAACACGTTCTGTGATATAGCATAAAGCTCACTGTAAAACTGAACAGACGCAACGTGTCTATCAGGTGATTATTCCAACGCATCGGCACATCATTTTTAAGCATGCGCACAGAACGTCATATAAAAATAAATCAATAATTTCAGTTCGCCATACATGGGCGTCTCATCAAATTTTCATTTATTAAAATAAAAATATGTTTTTCAAGTAAAATGTTTCTTTATTTATTTATCAACTAGAATTTATTCAACCAACCACGAACCCAGATAACATCCCATCTCATACCGTATACATAATAATAATAAACAACATAATTATTCTCACACATTCACATTCACCCACACATACACACTCACAAATACATAATAAAATGGCGACCCAACGTAGGTGCGTTGAATGAATTCAGTAAATAATTAATTATTAATAAAATAAAAATAAATTTGACTAATTCTTGTGACGACTTAACTTTAAAATCAGTAATAATTTCGGGGAAAGTTTGTTTGGAGTTTTGTACTGTTCTGTCTGTTAGAAATTAAAATTCTAAACAATGGAGTTAAACAAAACAATAAAAGAATTAAAAACAACGGAGTTGAAGGAAATTTTGGAAAGCAAAGGACTGGACAAAACGGGGACAAAACAGGCGCTCGTTAGAAGGCTACAGGAGGCTATAATTAGAGAAGGGAAAGATCCGGAAACATATTGCTTCGATCAGGAAGAAAATAATGAAGATCGGGATAAAAAAATGATTGGAGAATTAGAAAATGTAACGGAATCGAGAGAAAACCTGCAGCCAAGTGAGGAAAAGATCACACAAGCTGAGGGAGAAAAAAAAATTGAAGAACCAAGAGGAACATATGAGGGAGAAACATATGAGGGAGAAACAAGTAAAAGAGACAGTGAAAATCAAATAATGCAGAGCATAAGATACTTAATAGAAAAACAACAAGAAGATAGTATGAAGATAAGGGAAGATAGCAAGAAAATGATGGAAAAGATAGAAAATCAACAAGAAAATAATAAGAAAATGATGGAAGAACAGAAAGAATATTTGAAAGAAATAATTAAAGAGAAGATGGACGAACAAAATAAAAAAATTGAAAGAATGAATAACTCATTGGAACTAAGACTACGGAAACAAGACGAAAAGGTAGAGGAGATCAAAAGAAAACAAGACGAGATAGAAAAAGTTTAGAAAACCAAGAAGAAAAATTCGAAAACTTGGAACAAAATCTAATAGAAAAAACGAAGAAGATCACGGAAGTAAACATTACCAGAGCCGTTGAAATAATAGAAAAATCAGGAAAGAAGGATATAGAAGATGTGAAAAGGAGCATTATCAAACATGGAAGAGATATCGAATCCATCAGAAGTGATGTGAGAAAAGAAATACATGAAGTGAGAGAAGAAACCGAAAAGGACATAGTGAAAACAAAGAATGACATTAAAAGAGATATGAAGAATGAATTGGAACAGATTAGAATGCAACTAAAAGGCGAACAAGGAATGATCATTCATACATATCAAGGTGGGAACGAAGAGAATATCAAATTTGATGGTAACATCAGGAAGATACATCCAAAAATATTTTTGAGAATATTAACAAATAAGATAAAGCATATAAGAAACTTTGAAGATATAAGGGAAATATTGAGAAAACACCTTACTGGACAAGCTCTATTGTGGTTCACAAGCAACGAGATAGACTTCAACAACTATAAGGAATTTGAAACAGCTTTTCTAAAATTGTATTGGGGTGAAATCACACAAGGAGAGGTTAGAGAAAAACTATATTTTGGACGATATGATGAGAATAGAGGGAATACAATGTACCTCTACTCGTTGCTACTCTATTCTCAAGCGCAACACTTAGAACCTGTAATTAAAGAAGAAGAAATAATCATGTTTCTATCCAGGCATTTCAAGTCACAGATAGCTGAAACAATAGCTATACAAAACATCAGGACTTTTGAGCAACTATCTAATTACTTGATGAGGATAGAGAGAAACCTGACGAGTAATAGGAACAAACAAAATGAGTATAGAAATAATACAAATTACAACCGAAACATAGAACATGCTAACCGAGGAAATACTGGAAATAATTTAAGCAACACCAACTACGAATACAATAACAGTAATAATAGAAATTTAAATAGTAATACTAATAATAGAACGACTAATACAAGATACAGTAACTATCCAGTAAATAATTACAATAACAACAATAATCAAGGAAGGGGAAGAAATAATTACAACAATGCAAACAATAATTATAATAATAGAAGATACAACAACTACAATAATAATAATAATTATAATAACAATAATAACAATTCAAACAATAATAATCATCAGAACAGCTACTTCACAAGAAGGAACTCTGATGGCAATATGAATCGAAGGAATGATGACGGCCACAATAGACGTGTCAACTTCCAGAGGAGAGCTAACAGTCAGGAAAGGGCAAACTCTCCAAACAATCGAATAGAACTACATGAGTCGTCAAACAATATTCATTCTCCCATAACAACGACTGCTGATGGTGGTGTACAAAATGCCACTGATCAGAATTTTCATTGAAGGATGGTGTAGCACGCAATCGGTATAGTTATGTCCATCCTAGAGAATTCCTCAAAGATATAGATTGCCTAGAAAATATAGAAAATAATTTATTAGTATCTATTACAGGAAATATATTAGATTTAAATGTAAATATTTTAATTGACACAGGTTCAGAAACATCACTAATTACTGAAAGTATTGTAAATAAATTAAACATGCAAAAACATCTTATAAAAGTGCCGAAGGTAAATTTAATAGGTCTTAATGCGAAAAGATTTAGCGAGGTGAATAAATCTATTATTGTAAAACTACAATTACAAAATATTCATTTGGAAGTACAATTATTGGTCATACAAGAAATGGAGTATGATATTTTATTGGGTTCGGATGAATTACTAAAACATAAGGTAGATATCAACTATGAAACAAAAACAGTAAGCGTTAATGGAATTGGAGTTAAATTTAATGAAAACAGAGAACAAACAAGAAACAAAAAAATTATGAGGATTACAGAAGAAAAGGATATCAGACTGGAATTAGAAGGAAAAGCTATGAATAATGATTGTCATGATGGGAGAAATGAATTTGAAAAAAGAAGAGATGAAGAGATAGTTTTAGATGAAGAAAAGGATATTGATCATTGTTTTAGAGATGATATGGTATATAATAATTGTGAAAATGGAATGTGGAATGGAAAATATGAAGAAAATGATATTAATAATTATTTAAAATATAATATGGGATGTGATAATTATGAGGATGGTATATGGAATGAAGTACATTTGGATTGTGGAAGAGGAAGAAAGGAAGAAGTACTGAAATTGTTAGGAAAATATGAAGGTTTATTCAACAAAGAAGCAAGAGTTGCCAAACATTTTGTACATAGTCTGAAGGTGAAGGATATGGAAAGTTTCAGAGCTAAAAGTTACCCAATTCCATACAAATACAAGGATCAAATGCAAGATGCAATTAGAAAATTAATAGAAGATGAAATCATAGAACATAGTAATACTTCATATATAAACCCCATTGTAATTGTGAAGAAAAGAGACGGCGACATGAGAATTTGTCTAGACGCTAGAAACCTAAACAAACACTGTATACCTGAATTTGAGGCACCTTTAAATATAGAAGCAATACTTGGTCGTATTTCGAAAACAAAAATTTTCACGAAACTGGACCTGAAGCATAGTTTTTGGTTGATACCACTGGATGTGAATAGTAGAGATTATACTGGTTTCATGGTAGATGGAGTAGTTTACAGATTCAAAGTAGTACCATTTGGAACACAATCGGCTACGTCAGCTCTACTCAAAGCTCTTCATAAGATTTTAAACCGATATGAAAAATTTACACTACATTACATTGACGACATTTTAATATATTCCGAAGAAGAAGATGAACATATGAAACATATAGATACAATTTTAAAAGCCTTAGATGAAGCAGGATTAAAATTAAACATTAAAAAGTGCCAATTTTATAAGGAAGAAGTGGTATATCTTGGTTATAAAATTGATAAAGATGGCGTAAGCATGGATCCAGACAGAATTAAGATTATCAAAGAATATAAGAGACCTACAAATCTGAAAACTCTAAGAGGTTTCCTTGGCGTGTTACACTATTTTAAGAAACTATTGCCAGATTTAACAGAAAAGGAAATACCACTCATAGAACTGCTGAGAAAAAAATGTGAGATGGAAATGGACGCACGAAAGAGAAACAGCTTTTAATAAGATCAAAGAAGAATTCACAGAGAATGCAAAATTATACCATCCCGACTACACGAAAACATTCATCCTAAGAACAGATGCCTCACAGCAAAGATTTGCCGGAAGTTTGGTACAATACCATGAATGTGGAGAAGTTCCCATTTCATTTGTATCCAGAATTACGAAAAAGGCTGAGAAAAATTATAGCGTCAGTGAACTGGAGCTAGCAAGCATACTGTTTTGTGTGAACAAACTAAGATTTTTCTTATTAGGCAACAAATTTATCATTGAAACAGACAACCAATCACTTACAACCATTTTAAAGAATAAGTATGGAAACAACAGGATACATAGATGGGCTTTGCTTCTGCAGGAATATTCTTTCGATATCAAATATGTACCTGGTGTTAAAAATGTAGTTCCAGATGCTTTAACGAGAATGGATGGAGAAGACAAGATTAAAAGAAACAAATACGTAGGAGTAAATTTTATGAGAGAGGAAGTAGGTATATTTTCAATACACACAATAATGGAAGATCAGAAAAATTTAACAAAAAGGGAAAAACATAACTGTTAAACAAAAGACAATATAATATTCAAAATTATCAAGCAAAAGGAGTTATATGTAATAACAGAAAATTTAACAAGAAGAATAATCAAGGAGTTACATCTGCGATACAATCATGTAGGAATCCGAAAACTACACAATATTTTCAGGGAAAATTACATTTCGAAGAAAGATCTATCCATCACAAAAAGTATAGTCACTAGATGTGAACTTTGCCAACTGGGAAAGGAAAAAAATCATCACAATGAAAATATGCCAAAATCATTAGTAACGGAACGTCCTCTTGAATTTATAACAGTGGATTTCATTTCAAATATAATACCTAGTGAAGAAGGTAATAAGAATATATTTGTAGTCGTAGATGCTTTTTCAAAATATGTAACGTTATATCCATGTCAACGAACAGACAAAAAGACGGTAAAGAAATGCCTGACAAGCTACTTTCTAGAAGTGGGCATACCGGAAACTTGTTTAATGGATAACGCTACTTATTTTAATAACGAAAATTTTAAAGCATGGTTAAGAAAGTCAAACGTAAAGCCTCACTTTACAAGTATTAGACATCCATGTGCTAATCAAACGGAGAGATATATAAGAGAAGTCATTAAATGTCTGAGATTACTTGTTCACGATCAACAACGAAACTGGGAAAGGAATTTGAAGAATATAGAATTCTGTTTAAATAATGTACCACACGAAGTAACTGGAAGATCACCCATATTAATTATGAAAAACATAGTACCTGAAAGACCATGGATATCAGAAAATGTAGAGAAATATGAACAGATAATCAAGGAAACGAGGGAAAGAATTTCCAAGAATGCTGAAAAATACATAAGAAAACGAAGCAAGAGAATTAAGAAGAGAACTACTTTTAAGGAAGGAGAATTAGTAATAATTAAAGCACTTAGAATTCCTAATTATAAGCGTAATATTTGTGCAAAATTACAATTACCTTACGAAGGTCCATATAAAGTAGTAACATCTAACGGCATAAATAGTTACAAACTCGTACATCCCGTAACTGGCAATGTTAGAGGAATTTTCAATGTGGACCAATTATATCGATTCCATTCCAAGTTTAATCTGTAAAGAAATAGTTATAATTAGAATGAAATATTTTTAAGTTGAAACAGGGAATTAATTATTTGTAGGAATAAAGTGTAAGACAGGTGAAGAATTAGAAATAGATTGATTAGGTATAGTAACAAATTAATGATTTAATTTCACAAAAGATAGAATATAATGAAGTAGATTGAATGATGATAGATTATTACAAAATAAGTAAAGTTAAGTACTATTAAATGAATTTTATAGTAAAACATTCTAGATCATTGTGAACAATAATTAGAATGATTTTATAAAAATTCAGGGAATGTTATAACGGATAAATAAAGAGAGAAACATTGGTGTAAAACAGAATAATTGGAAACAGATTAAAAATTAAAGCATTAGACTATATTTATCAGAATAATAAATATGAGACATTAAAATTGCTCATGATAATTAGATAAAGTTATACAGTTTATATATATGATTTATAATTTGAGAAAACTCACATAGAATTAGACAAAAGAAATGTTACCTTGATCATATATCCGAAAACCATAGAGTAAATATCATCCATCGTATTGAACACCTCATTTTACAACAAACGATGAGCATATAATCTAAAAAAGAAATATGAATTAATAAATATTCGAAACAAAAAGGATATCGTTCAATATTATAACACATTTGTTTACTAAAAACATATGAGTTGGAATATTTAACGCTGTAATGTCAATACGCCTTAGCGACAAACGCTGGCGACAGAAATATAGATGTCAATATGTTTCAGCGACAAACGCTGACATTAGAGTAATTTCATAGATAAAATAAATATAAACTAATAAAGGAGTTCAATCGAATATGTAATGAATGTGAATAATTGGATTAAGGAATATTGATAAATGTTTTAAAAGAATTTATGTTGATGGCAAAACACAATCGCTAATTGTAATAAAAAAATTAAAATAAACATTTATGTTAAGACTATTGTATATCGCCTGTAAAAAAACTATTCGTCCCATAATAATAGAATGAACTTCAATATTACATAAACAATGTCTAGTGAAACTAATTCTTGTATATAGGTAAAGATATTTGAATGCTAAGTGAAATCAAAAGTTTGATTGGTTTATGTGACATGACAAAAAGAACTTTCAAATGACAAACAAGTGTAACAAACTTTTTCAATAGTAAGCTGAATAAAATAAAAGACTGGTTGTTGATTGTTGAAAAAAGTTGAAGAAAAAAGTGTGGTTGGCTTGTCTTCGTTTTCTGGAAGGTTGGGTTTTGAAGCTCTCCAGAAATTTTGAGTAATTATCCTCAAAGTGAGGATAAAGATATAAGAAACTGTTAATAAAACATATACAAGTGCTTACCTGGTGACTACAGCTGATTTTCCAAGGAGAAAAATCATATTTCTACAAAATTGCATAACTTTGAACTTCGGAAGCAGCGTTCCAGAGTCCCGAGAGGCAGATCCTGGTTCCTGAACACAAGGTTAGTGTTTTGTTGTACAACAAAAGTTATAGAGGAAACTCATAATTCCAATCAAGTGTTTTTCTTTTAAAATCTCATGAGTAAGATAAACTTTGAAATGACGATCGATCTAAAAAAGAATCAAAATTAGAGACTCAATATGACTATAAGATTAAATGATATTCAATGATAAATGGCCAATATAAAGAGATAAAATTTAATACTTACGCATTTCTCAAATAAGAATCATAAAAAAGATGCATCTGATTCATCTATGTAACATTTAAGCTCTATGTATATAAATTTGATATCTATTTCTTGTATTGTATTTTCTATGTTTCTGTATTTATAAATTTCCAGGCATAAATTCTTTTAACTTATATATAAATTTTAAACACGTTCTGTGATATAGCATAAAGCTCACTGTAAAACTGAACAGACGCAACGTGTCTATCAGGTGATTATTCCAACGCATCGGCACATCATTTTTAAGCATGCGCACAGAACGTCATATAAAAATAAATCAATAATTTCAGTTCGCCATACATGGGCGTCTCATCAAATTTTCATTTATTAAAATAAAAATATGTTTTTCAAGTAAAATGTTTCTTTATTTATTTATCAACTAGAATTTATTCAACCAACCACGAACCCAGATAACATCCCATCTCATACCGTATACATAATAATAATAAACAACATAATTATTCTCACACATTCACATTCACCCACACATACACACTCACAAATACATAATAATATATATATATATATATATATATATATATATATTGAGATGATTTTCTAATTTTCTCAATAAAGAATTAAATTTTGAATTTTAATTTTTAAATTACTAATTATTTATAGGGTAGGGTTCCAACATCAACTTTATTTTAATTTTTTTTATTATTTTGAAGTTTTAAATATTCCAAAGTCAACTAATGCCTAACAAATTCCTATCTGCTACCTATCTAGTTTTAACTAATTACTTAACTATTTTAACTAATTAAACTAACCTTAACTACCGCTTATTGTCCTTTAATTCCCAATATTCTTTTTCTCACTTCTTCTACGAACACCAGGTTACCATATCTTCCCCAAAGGTCCACTTTCCAATACTTTTATCTTCCTATTCCTTTTTTTTTTATTTTCTTACTTTAGTTTTAATCAGTTTATATTTTTATTATTTATTTTCTGAATAAATTTACTATTCAAGTAAATATTAATATTAACTTTACTTTTCTCTTCTTTAATCTCCTACTAAAACGTCAAATTCTCTCTTCATAAACTGGAACTGCTTTACCATTTAAATAAACTTCTATAACTGGTTTCTTTTTATTTATTATTGATTAAACTTCTTCCTCTAGACTTTTTACTTTTTAAATTATCTATTTCAACTCTTTGACCTTTTTAATTCAACCATCCAAATTTAATTTCTTTCTTAACTCTCTTTCTTTTTTATTCATCCATCCACTCACTGTCAAACTTCCGATCCTCGGCAACCAACTTTCTTGATCACTACTCACTTGCACTACTTATCTATCCTTAATCTAATACAAGTGTTGTTTACATTACATGAATTTTTATACTCTAAACTAATAAAAATTAACTTTGACATTTCCTTAAAATTTTGACATTTCTCCAAAAATAAAAAATCAAATATTAAATTAAAATAAATTTTGAAATGACCCTTAAATATACCTTTTCAATTCCCCCCAATTAAAATTTTGCATAAATTTATATACCTATAATTTGAATTATTTGAATAATTTCTTATTATTTCAAATTTCTTATTTAATTAGTTTTTTATTTGTTAATTCCCTTTTGTTTTCGTATATCCAGATATCTATTTCCCTTCTTGTTAATCAGCTCTTCCACTAAATAAAAAATTCCGACTACCTATTTTAAAACCTTATCATGAAAATTCTATTATCTAATTTAAGATACTACTCTAAAAATCCCTTAATCTATATCTATTTACATTTTCTAACTACTACCTCCCCCCTACTCATTGAAAAGTCTTATTTTTTTTACCTTTTTCCAATTTTTCTCTAATAAAATTTTTATGCATTTTACTGTTTGAATTTTAATCAATAATAATTTAGTAACTTTTTCTTTGGCTTCCTTTCCTGTTACATTTTCATAAACTTTCGTATTATCTGAAATATCAATTTGAATTATTTTAATTGTTTTATTTTTCTCTCTTTTAACTTCTTTATATATTTTCTTGTCTGTTGCTTTTGAATTTTTATTAATTACTTCTGCATTTTCCTCTTTCTCAAATTCTTTTTCTTCTCCATTAAATTTCTCCATACTTTCTCCTTGGTTTTCACCCTGTACCTTCAAATTCCTATTTTTTATCCATATTTTCTTCTATTCTTTGAATATTTTTATGGGTCTTGATTATCTCCTTGTCCAAATTTGTGATTTTTTCTGTATTTTCTTTTATCTTCTTAGTGTTCTCTGCTACTTCCAACTTAAGTTCTTTTCCATTTTTCTTTAAATTATCCATTTCTGTAGACTGTTGGTTTTCCACCTCCATCAATCTTCCTATCATTTCATTTCTCACTTCTTCTTTTGTCTTTTCAATTTTTCGTTTAATTCCTTTGACTTATTTTTTTAACTTCTTTGTTTTCATGTTTAATTTTTCGTATTTCTTCCATGCCTATGCTCAACTCGGTAAACTTCTTTTCTACATCTAAAAATTTCTTACCCAATTTCTCCTCTAATTTACTGTTTAATTTCTCATTATTTTCATCTAAATTCTTCTTCATTTCGTCTTTGGTTACATCTAAATTCTTCTTCATTTCTTCTTTGGTTGCATCTAAATTCTTCTTCATATCTTCTTTGTTTTCATCCAGTTTTTTATTCAAATCAATCAACATTTCACTTGACCAATTATCACTCCTTGCCGTTTCTTGTCTTCTATCGGTCTCTTGTTCTCTCGTTTTACTCTTCCCACATCTTTCAAACATTCCTACTTCACCCTGTTCATTTCCATCTTCTTCTATCTCCTGCCCTTGTATCAAATGCTCTGCTATAAAATCTCCGGTACCTCTATTCCTTTCCTCGTCAACCTGTACCTCTGAATCCATTCTTTCCCTCTGCTCCTCAATCTGTCCTTCTTGCATTTCCCTACTTGTTTTCCATCCCTAAGTTTAATTATTTTTTCTTCAATTTTTTTATTCTTGATTATTTATTAATTTAAATTGTATCGAGACCCTTTTATTCAGAGTCCCTACTCGGGCGCCAAATGAGATGATTTTCTAATTTTCTCAATAAAGAATTAAATTTTGAATTTTAATTTTTAAATTACTAATTATTTATAGGGTAGGGTTCCAACATCAACTTTATTTTAATTTTTTTTATTATTTTGAAGTTTTAATAATTCCAAAGTCAACTAATGCCTAACAAATTCCTATCTGCTACCTATCTAGTTTTAACTAATTACTTAACTATTTTAACTAATTAAACTAACCTTAACTACCGCTTATTGTCCTTTAATTCCCAATATTCTTTTTCTCACTTCTTCTACGAACACCAGGTTACCATATCTTCCCCAAAGGTCCACTTTCCAATACTTTTATCTTCCTATTCCTTTTTTTTTATTTTCTTACTTTAGTTTTAATCAGTTTATATTTTTATTATTTATTTTCTGAATAAATTTACTATTCAAGTAAATATTAATATTAACTTTACTTTTCTCTTCTTTAATCTCCTACTAAAACGTCAAATTCTCTCTTCATAAACTGGAACTGCTTTACCATTTAAATAAACTTCTATAACTGGTTTCTTTTTATTTATTATTGATTAAACTTCTTCCTCTAGACTTTTTACTTTTTAAATTATCTATTTCAACTCTTTGACCTTTTTAATTCAACCATCCAAATTTAATTTCTTTCTTAACTCTCTTTACTTTTTTATTCATCCATCAACTCACTGTCAAACTTCCGATCCTCGGCAACCAACTTTCTTGATCACTACTCACTTGCACTTCTTATTTACACTTATACTATCCTTAATCTAATACAAGTGTTGTTTACATTACATGAATTTTTATACTCTAAACTAATAAAAATTAACTTTGACATTTCCTTCAAATTTTGACATTTCTCCAAAAATAAAAAATCAAATATTAAATTAAAATAAATTTTGAAATGACCCTTAAATATACCTTTTCAATATATATATATTATTAAGATTTTATTATTTTATTTGTTGTTGGGTTCTTATGTTTTCTTTTTTGTTTTATTATTTTAATTTTTTCTGATGATTGAATGTTATTTTAGTAAACCCACGTTAATTGTGACATGATATTATTAGTGGTTTGTTTTTATTTGATTTGACGTAATTGTTGAAGTTTTTTACTACAATAATAATGTTTTTTTAGCCCCTTAAATAATATGTTGTATAATGATGACTAGCTCAAATAAAATTAAATGTTTCTTGAAAATAGACACTATCGTTAATCGAAAAATTATATCTCAGGTCGTACAGGTTTCACCACAGATTTACGCTCAAACAAATTATAAATTTTCTATCAAAATGAAATTCAAAAATCTTTACAATAAAGTAGTATAAATGTTCTCTAGCGGCTAATAATTATTATCGCTTTAAAACAGTTTATACGCACACTTAATACAAATCAAATAACGGTACCTTTTTTAACTTTGTCTCTCGAGTGTTCGCCATTCACATGTAGGTGTCGCTGGAACTGGTGGTCTATCTTCTCTTCTGGTAGACACGTGGGATGTAGAACTTCCAATGGTTTAATTAAAGACAGAAACTCTTACGATGTAGAATTTATTAATGTTTACTTCTGGATTTGTTTATACAATTTACTGGTTGATAAGACTCCCTTTTTACAAGTGGTGTGTTACAAAGTTTTATACTAGGATTATTTCTGATATAAGGTAAGTCAAGCTTCTTATATTAATTTAATACTAACTTTTGTATCATTAAAATTACAGTTGAAACTGTTATATTGTAAGATTACTCTGCTCGATTCAACAAACCTATTTTCGATTCGAATACTGTTAACTTATAAAGTTAATAAAATTTATGACTAATCAAAGTCTTTTTTAAAAATGTAGATTACGAGTTGAATATTATAATAACTGTTGTTGAATGTTTTGAAAAAAAGTCTTGAATCTTTTTTGAAATTAAACTTGAGTATTGAGTCGTGAAAGTTTTTTAAAATTAAATCTTAAATGTTTGTTGAAAAATTTTTTTAAAACGAAGCTTTAATGTTTGTATAAAGGGTCTTGACTCTCTTAAAATTTGGCTTGAATCCTTTTATTCTTTCTGACTGGTTCTTTTACGTAAAGACTGAGATCCCTCTCTCATTATTCTCTGACCAATAAAAATGCTTCATTTAAAAACTCCACGAGAACCAATCAGAAGGAACTATTTCTTAATTTGCTTATTTCTAACTAACTACTTATATTTTACAAACAATTTTTTTACATAATATATACAATAATCATTTTTAATGTTCAATAATTTTTTATACTTTATTATGGTCGGAAAAACTCTCAAATTTTATTTACACTGAGGCTTGAAGTCATAAATTCCACCGATACATTTCCGAGTAACTCTTACGTCACAACGTGCAGCTGCTATTCTAAGCTCTTGAATTTCGAGGAAACTAAACATTTCAAACACGCGATGTGTTGTGTACGAGCACTCGTAGTTCTGATAATTTGACGTCACACAGGCACAGGTGCGTTTCTAAGGTTTTGGAGTTCATGGAAACTAAACATTTCAAACACGCGATGTTAGCAGTCGTAGTTCTGATAATTTTACGTCACACATATGCACAAGTGTTATTCGTAGAAGAACTTTTTATACACTTTTGTAGATCTTTGAAAATCCTTTTATATATTTAACAGAAAAATATTTTACAAAAATTTATAATTTGTTCGTTTGTTTTATTTTACATTTAGAATTATATTTTCATTATTATTTATTTTTTTTTATGGTGATTTTGATTATTTTTATGTAATGTGATTACTTTTTTATTATTTATTCTGCTTTTAATTGACTTAATAATTTTGTTTTTGATTTAATCATCATAATACACATTCTTATTGAAATTAATATTTTCTTTAATGAATAAATTTTTTATGATAATAAAACTTCGTCTCAACTTCCCCCCAAACTTGTAATAAATTTATCGACGGATAAATTTTTATAAGTTTCCATTTTCTACTATAACTTAAATTATATTCTATTTTATTTTATTTACATATTAATTTACACTTAACTACTAAATATATTACTTGAGTGAACTTACATGAAACACACCCCGTGAAATTTTTTTGTTAGGAAACATTAGAATTTATTTTCTACTTTTTAAAACATAAACGCATCGTATCATCTTTTTCTTACCCACTACTATAGGATTAATATAGAGTGTAGTACTATAACTTATAATTCCATCTGCCAACAGTTTCTTTAAATGTTTATCTACCGCTTCTTGATATTTATAGGGAATTGGATAACTTTTTTGACTAAAACTCTCTATTTTTTTTAACTTTAATACTTTGGGAATAATTTTTAGCTACTCTAGATTCATCATTAATTAAACTTTTATATCTTTCTACCAATTTTATAACTTCATTTTTTTTATCCTTTATTGCAATTTATCACCACCTCTAAATTCTTTTCATTAACCCTATCATCGGCATCAATTGCCCTTTCATCATAATCATAATTTAATTTATTTTTGGTATCTAAGACCCTTTCTAAATGATTATCATTTCCATTTTTATTTAAATTTTATTCGGCATCTATGGCCACATTATTAAATATATTTCGGCACCCTTGTACCATTAAATTGCAACTAGATTCACAAATTTCACTTATTTTTTCTTGGCAGAAATTTTTATTACTATTTTCTAATGACTCGTCAAATATACTAATTATATTATAATTACTAGTTAATTTTAAATCATTTATTACCTCAAATTTTATTTCATTATCCCCAAATATTACTGCATTCTTGTTATAATTTATTATAATTTTATTCTTTGATAATTCATCGTTACCCAATAATATATCATATTTTAATTTATTGACTATCAATAACTGAACATTTAATTTTACATTATTTATATTCAAAGAAGCAAAAACTGTTTTATTAGAATATCCTAAACTTTTATCATTTATCCCTGTAAAATTTACTTTTGGAATATTGATTATATTGTTTTTTAACATTGAGATTTTATTTACTGTATTTTCTGATATTAAAGAAACTGTAGACCCTGTATCTATTATTATGCATAGTATATTGTTATCAATATTTGCTTTAATTAATACTAATTCTATTTCTTTATTTTCTAGATGCAGATTATCCTTGTCCATTAAAAATTCACGTGGGTGTACAAAGTCACATCTAGCGCTATTTACATTGTGCACCCCTATTGAAAATTTGTGGTTTGGACATCATCTACTGGAGATCTGGCCCTAGGAGTTCTACTACCTGAACGTGCAATGTCTCTCGGTGTATTATTTGTCTCATTTATCCCCTCATTACTGTTACTCGTATTAATTGCGTTTACTTGTCTATTATTATTGTTTGTATTTGCTCGATTATTGTTATTTTGTTCAAATCTATTAAAATTTCTATTATTATAATTATTGTTAAAATTTCTAGTGTTCTGATTATTATTGTAATTTCTATTTTTATTGTAATTGTTCCTATTTTCATTATTTTGATTTCTGTTTTGATTATTGTAGTTATTGTTAAAATTATTATTATTATTTTGTCTGTTAAAATTGTTATTGTTACTTTGCCTATTAAAACTTCTATCATTGTTATTAAAGTTTCTTACATTATCTCTATTCTGATTGTTGATACTATTACTTAAATTTCTTTCAATTCTCTGCAAATATGTTATTAAATGATCAAATTTATTAATATTTTGTACTGCAATTATCTCAGATATTTCAGGTTTGAAATGTATTGATAAAAACATTACAATCTCTGCCTCTGGTATAGGAGGAGTTAAATATTGACAAGTAGCATAGAGTTGTAAAACATAGTTGGATAGATTATTCTTTGTATTATCAAATTTGCCAAAATACAATCTTTCCCTGACTTTACTCTGTTGTAATTCTGACCAGAAAGTATCTAGAAATACCTTTTCAAAGGTTTCAAATGAATCTACAAACATTTCTTTGCAATTCCACCACAATAGTGCATTGCCTGTTAAACTTGACCTGATAAATTCTTTAAAGTCTTGTAAATTTTTAATTTTATAGTATTTATTTTTAATTGAATGTAAATAATTTATAGGATGTATCTTCCTATAATCCCCACAAAATTTTGAACTTTCTTCAAACTTCCCCCCTATATTTATAATTTGAAAACCCAAGTCAGGTGTTACGCGATTGTCTGATAATTCAGAAATATTTTGATTCACTTGTTTTATTTTATTTTCGAGTTCCTCCTTTAATTTCTTGATTTCTTCACTGTTTCCCACGTTTACATTTGTATTTAATTTTTCTTCTATTTCTTTTCTTAATTGTCTCTCTGTTTTTCTGTTTTCCTGTTCGGCTATATCCAAATTTATTTGTATTCCTCTTTTCACGTTATCTTCGATTTCTGATATTCTTGAGTTTAATTTCAGATTGTTTTCGCTTGTTCTTTTGTCTATATTTTGTACTTGTTTATTTAAAAATTCTTGTTTTTCCTCAATTACTTTAATCTTTTTCTCTTGATTTTCTACTTTCTTGTCCAATTTTTCCGTTATTTCATTCAATTTTCTCGTTATTTCCTCAGAATTTTGTCTATTTTGTTTTTTCATTTCTTCAGAGTTAGCTTCTAATTTTCTTGTCATCTCTTCCGAGTTGGCTTCTAGTTTTTCGCTATTTGTTCTGAATTGGCTAGGATGATGGTCATGAACTCTGCCATTGTGACGTTTCCTCCCGTGGGTGAAGAAGTACCGTCTTTTTGTTGAGGTTCATCTTCTTGTTCCCCCTTTCTTCTGGTTCTTCAGCATTGTAGTCTATCTCTATTTGTTCTTGGCTTTTTAATCTGTTAATTAGAATTTGTTTGGTTCCTTTATCATCCAAATTCCTGTTTCTAAGTTCTTGCCTGAGTTCTTCAACTTTCCAGGTGTCAAAATTAATTTCTTCTTTGTCAGACATTATGTTTCGACTTTTTATATTTATAATAAAATGTTAGAAATATTTATTTTATATGTTAATTACAGTTACAATAATCTATTAGTATTTTTATTTTTAAATAAATTTTAATGTAATGTTTATTGATTTATTTTTTGTTATTTAAACTATTAAAATCTGTGATTTTAATCGAGCCCGATACGTTGGTCGTCAAGTTATTATGATTTTATTATTTTATTTGCTGTTGGGTTCTTATGTTTTCTTTTTTTTTGTTTTATTATATTAATTTTTTCTGATGATTGAATGTTATTTTAGTAAATTCACGTTAATTGTGACATGATATTATTAGTGGTTTGTTTTATTTGATTTGACGTAATTGTTGAAGTTTTTTACTACAATAATAATGTTTTTTTAGCCCCTTAAATAATATGTTGTATAATGATGACTAGCTCAAATAAAATTAAATGTTTCTTGAAAATAGACACTATCGTTAATCGAAAAATTATATCTCAGGTCGTACAGGTTTCACCACAGATTTACGCTCAAACAAATTATAAATTTTCTATCAAAATGAAATTCAAAAATCTTTACAATAAAGTAGTATAAATGTTCTCTAGCGGCTAATAATTATTATCGCTTTAAAACAGTTTATACGCACACTTAATACAATTCAAATAACGGTACCTTTTTAACTTTGTCTCTCGAGTGTTCGCCATTCACATGTAGGTGTCGCTGGAACTGGTGGTCTATCTTCTCTTCTGGTAGACACGTGGGATGTAGAACTTCCAATGGTTTAATTAAAGACAGAAACTCTTACGATGTAGAATTTATTAATGTTTACTTCTGGATTTGTTTATACAATTTACTGGTTGATAAGACTCCCTTTTTACAAGTGGTGTGTTACAAAGTTTTATACTAGGATTATTTCTGATATAAGGTAAGTCAAGCTTCTTATATTAATTTAATACTAACTTTTGTATCATTAAAATTACAGTTGAAACTGTTATATTATAAGATTACTCTGCTCGATTCAACAAACCTATTTTCGATTCAAAGTCGAATACTGTTAACTTATAAAGTTAATAAAATTTATGACTAATCAAAGTCTTTTTTAAAAATGTAGATTACGAGTTGAATATTATAATAACTGTTGTTGAATGTTTTGAAAAAAAGTCTTGAATCTTTTTTGAAATTAAACTTGAGTATTGAGTCGTGAAAGTTTTTTAAAATTAAATCTTAAATGTTTTGTTGAAAATTTTTTTTTTAAACGAAGCTTTAATGTTTGTATAAAGGGTCTTGACTCTCTTAAAATTTGGCTTGAATCCCCTTTATTCTTTCTGACTGGTTCTTTTACGTAAAGACTGAGATCCCTCTCTCATTATTCTCTGACCAATAAAAATGCTTCATTTTAAAACTCCACGAGAACCAATCAGAAGGAACTATTTCTTAATTTGCTTATTTCTAACTAACTACTTATATTTTACAAACAATTTTTTTACATAATATATACAATAATCATTTTTAATGTTCAACAATTTTTATACTTTATTATGGTCGGAAAAACTCTCAAATTTTATTTACACTGAGGCTTGAAGTCATAAATTCCACCGATACATTTCCGAGTAACTCTTACGTCACAACGTGCAGCTGCTATTCTAAGCTCTTGGAGTTCGAGGAAACTAAACATTTCAAACACGCGATGTGTCGTGTACGAGCACTCGTAGTTCTGATAATTTGACGTCACACAGGCACAGGTGCGTTTCTAAGGTTTTGGAGTTCATGGAAACTAAACATTTCAAACACGCGATGTTAGCAGTCGTAGTTCTGATAATTTTACGTCACACATATGCACAAGTGTTATTCGTAGAAGAACTTTTTATACACTTTTTGTAGATCTTTGAAAATCCTTTTATATATTTAACAGAAAAATATTTTACAAAAATTTATAATTTGTTCGTTTGTTTTATTTTACATTTAGAATTATATTTTCATTATTATTTATTTTTTTTTATGGTGATTTTGATTATTTTTATGTAATGTGATTACTTTTTTATTATTTATTCTGCTTTTAATTGACTTAATAATTTTGTTTTTGATTTAATCATCATAATACACATTCTTATTGAAATTAATATTTTCTTTAATGAATAAATTTTTTATGATAATAAAACTTCGTCTCAATATATATATATATATATATATATATATATATAAAACTAGTTTATTTGCTAAATAATTAGGTATTAAACCAGAAATATTGGGGAGTACAGCAATTAGAAAAAGTAAACTCTTTATACTTTTTACCGAGCTTTCGGAAAATTTATTTCCATTATCTAGGTATGTATATGAGAATATTAAATTTTGATGTTATAATGGTAAATATGTAAAAACTTAAAACTATTATTTGTAAAGAAAATTTTTTACAACAAAAATTGTCAGAATGACACTTATGAAATTGTTTAGGCATTCGTTATTTTTTAATTAAGTACTAGCTATTTACTTATTTCTATCAAATTAAAATAAAAGAAGATATTTTTAGGTTAATTTTGAATTTCATAGTGTCACTTTTTACAATGTTAAAATAATATGTCAATATAATTGTCAAAGTCAGAAAGTAATCAAAATAAAATCTCAAAAAAATTATTTTGGTTAACAGTAATTTTTAAGATATTTGATTGTTTAAATTTTCTTTTTGTTTTTATGTTTATCTTTTGATAATAAATAATAATAAATGTCACTAAGATTTTTATGGTCACTTTTTTTGTTAATAATATTTTCTTCTTGAGAAATAAAAGACATTTCTAAGAAGAGTCTCTTTTTTAAAACAGGTTGTATATCTAAAATACTAACAGATACGAAATCCATGATATGATCATTTTCAAATACATGTTTGGCCAATTCACACCTTTCAGGGTGTAATCTGCAATCACTTTTATGTAAAGATAATCGACTTTTTAATTTTTGACTTGTATGGCCAATATACTTTTTTTCACAATTTTTACATGGAACACAATATATTAAATTTGATAATTCAAGAATTGGAGTTTTATCTTTTACTTTTGTGAATACTGATCATATTGTAAAACACGTCTTATTTGCAATTTTAATATTCGTTAATGGTTTAAAAATTCTTTTTAATTTTGGTGTTAGTTCTTTTTATGTATGGTAAAGATACATAATAATTTATAATTTCAGTTGTATTATTTATATAATTATTTACATTAGGATTTATTCTATCGATTACTGAAGAACTATTGAATAATATATTTTTTATTAATTTATTGGGATAACCATTATTTAAAAATAATTGATGGAGTATTTTAAAATTATTTTCATAAAATATTGGATCTGAAATCTTGGTTATACGATTTTTCTTAGAAATGTCTTTTATTTCTCAAGAAGAAAATATTATTAACAAAAAAGTGACCATAAAAATCTTAGTGACATTTATTATTATTTATTATCAAAAGATAAACATAAAAACAAAAGAAAATTTAAACAATCAAATATCTTAAAAATTACTGTTAACCAAAATAATTTTTTTGAGATTTTATTTTGATTACTTTCTGACTTTGACAATTATATTGACATATTATTTTAACATTGTAAAAAGTGACACTATGAAATTCAAAATTAACCTAAAAATATCTTCTTTTATTTTAATTTGATAGAAATAAGTAAATAGCTAGTACTTAATTAAAAAATAACGAATGCCTAAACAATTTCATAAGTGTCATTCTGACAATTTTTGTTGTAAAAAATTTTCTTTACAAATAATAGTTTTAAGTTTTTACATATTTACCATTATAACATCAAAATTTAATATTCTCATATACATACCTAGATAATGGAAATAAATTTTCCGAAAGCTCGGTAAAAAGTATAAAGAGTTTACTTTTTCTAATTGCTGTACTCCCCAATATTTCTGGTTTAATATATATATATATATATATCTTTGGATAATAAATAATAATAAATGTCACTAAGATTTTTATGGTCACTTTTTTTGTTAATAATATTTTCTTCTTGAGAAATAAAAGACATTTCTAAGAAGAGTCTCTTTTTTAAAACAGGTTGTATATCTAAAATACTAACAGATACGAAATCCATGATATGATCATTTTCAAATACATGTTTGGCCAATTCACACCTTTCAGGGTGTAATCTGCAATCACTTTTATGTAAAGATAATCGACTTTTTAATTTTTGACTTGTATGGCCAATATACTTTTATATATAAAAGAACTAACACCAAAATTAAAAAGAATTTTTAAACCATTAACATATATTAAAATTGCAAATAAGACGTGTTTTACAATAAAATCAGTTTTCACGAAAGTAAAAGATAAAACTCCAATTCTTGAATTATCAAATTTAGTATATTGTGTTCCATGTAAAAATTGTGAAAAAAAGTATATTGGCCATACAAGTCAAAAATTAAAAAGTCGATTATCTTTACATAAAAGTGTTTGCATATAACACCCTGAAAGTTGTGAATGGGCCAAACATGTATTTGAAAATGATCATATCATGGATTTCGTATCTGTTAGTATTTTAGATATACAACCTGTTTTAAAAAGAGACTCTTCTTAGAAATGTCTTTTATTTCTCAAGAAGAAAATATTATTAACAAAAAAAGTGACCATAAAAATCTTAGTGACATTTATTATTATTTATTATCCAAAGATAAACATAAAAACAAAAAGAAAATTTAAATAATCAAACATCTTATAAATTACTGTTAACCAAAATAATTTTTTTGAGATTTTATTTTGATTACTTTCTGACTTTGACAATTATATTGACATATTATTTTAACATTGTAAAAAGTGACATTATGAAATTCAAAATTAACCTAAAAATATCTTCTTTTATTTTAATTTGATAGAAATAAGTAACTAGCTAGGACTTAATTAAAAAATAACGAATGCCTAAACAATTTCATAAGTGTCATTCTGACAATTTTTGTTGTAAAAAATTTTCTTTTTAAATAATAGTTTTAAGTTTTTACATATTTACCATTATAAAATCAAAATTTAATATTCTCACATACATACCTGGATAATGGAAATAAATTTTCCGAAAGCTCGGTAAAAAGTATAAAGAGTTTACTTTTTCTAATTGCTGTACACCCCAATATATCTGGTTTAATACCTAATTATTCAGCAAATAAACTACCTTTACATATATATATATATATATATTGAGACGAAGTTTTATTATCATAAAAAATTATTCATTAAAGAAAAACTTAATTTTAATAAGAATATGTATTATGATGATTAAATCAAAAACAAAATCGTTAAGTCAATTAAAAGCAAAAATAAATAATAAAAAAGTAATCACATTACATAAAAATAATCAAAATCACCATTAAAAAAATAAATAATAATGAAATATAATTCTAAATGTAAAATAAAACAAACGAACAAATTATAAATTTTTGTAAAATATTTTTCTGTTAAATATATAAAAGGATTTTCAAAGATCTACAAAAGTGTATAAAAAGTTCTTCTACGAATAACACTTGTGCATATGTGTGACGTAAAATTATCAGAACTACGACTGCTAACATCGCGTGTTTGAAAAGTTAAAAAAGTTTCCATGAACTCCAAAACTTTAGAAACGCACCTGTGCCTGTGTGACGTCAAATTATCAGAACTACGAGTGCTCGTACACAACACATCGCGTGTTTGAAATGTTTTAGTTTCCTCGAACTCCAAGAGCTTAGAATAGCAGGTGCACGTTGTGACGTATGAGTTACTCGGAAGTATATCGGTCGAATTTATGACTTCAAGCCTCAGTGATAATATAATTTGAGAGCTTTTCCGACCATAATAAATTATATAAAAATTATTGAACATTAAAAATGATTATTGTATATATTATGTAAAAAAATTGTTTGTAAAATATAAGTAGTTAGTTAGAAATAAGCAAATTAAGAAATAGTTCCTTCTGATTGGTTCTCGTGGAGTTTTTAAATGAAGCATTTTTATTGGTCAGAGAATAATGAGAGAGGGATCTCAGTCTTTACGTAAAAGAACCAGTCAGAAAGAATAAAAGGAGATTCAAGCCAAATTTTAAGAGAGTCAAGACCCTTTATACAAACATTAAAGCTTCGTTTAAAAAATTTTTAACAAACATTTAAGATTTAATTTTAAAAACTTTCACGACTCAATACTCAAGTTTAATTTTAAAAAGATTCAAGACTCATTTTCAAAACATTCAACAACAGTTATAAAAATATTCAACTCGTAATTTACATTTTTAAAAAAGACTTTGATTAGTCATAAATTTTATTAACTTTATAAGTTAACATCCTTCGACTTTGAATAGAAAATAAGTTTGTTGAATCAAGCAGAATCACTTTATAATATAATAGTTCCAAATGTAATTTTAATGATACAAAAGTTAGTATCAAATTAATATAAGAAGCTTGACTTACCTTATATCAGAAATAATCCTAGTATAAAACTTTGTAACACACCACTTGTAAAAAGGGAGTCTTATCAACCAGTAAATTGTATAAAAAAAAATCCACAAGTAAACAATAATAAATTCTACATCGTAAGAGTTTCTGTCTTTAATTAAACCATTGGAAGTTCTACATCGCACGTGTTCACCAGAAGAGAAGATAGACCACCAGTTCCAGCGACACCTACATGTGAATGGCGAACACTCGAGAGACAAAATTTAAAAAAGGTACCGTTATTTGATTTGTATTAAGTGTGCGTATAAACTGTTTTAAAGCGATAATAATTATTAGTCGCTAGAGAACATTTATACTACTTTATTGTAAAGATTTTTGAATTTCATTTTGATAGAAAATTTATAATTTGTTTGAGCGTAAATCTGTGGTGAAACCTGTACGACCTGAGATATAATTTTTCGATTAACGATAGTATTTATTTTCAAGTTAAACAAACGAGCGTAGAAACATTTAATTTTATTTGAGCTAGTCATCATTATACATATTATTTAAGGGGCTAAAAAAAAAACATTATTATTGTAGTAAAAAACTTCAACAATTACGTCAAATCAAATAAAAACAAACCACTAATAATATCATGTCACAATTAACGTGAATTTACTAAAATAACATTCAATCATCAGAAAAAATTAAAATAATAAAACAAAAAAAGAAAACATAAGAACCCAACAACAAATAAAATAATAAAATCATAATAACTTGGCGACCAACGTATCGGGCTCGATTAAAATCACAGATTTTAATAGTTTAAATAACAAAAAAATAAATCAATAAACATTACATTAAAATTTATTTAAAAATAAAAATACTAATAGATTATTGTAACTGTAATTAACATATAAAATAAATATTTCTAACATTTTATTATAAATATAAAAAGTCGAAACATAATGTCTGATAAAGAGGAAGTTAATTTTGATGCATGGAAGGTAGAAGAACTCAGACAAGAATTGAGAAACAGAGATTTGGACGACAAAGGAACCAAACAAAATTTGATAAACAGATTGACAAAAAGTCAAGAATTAATAGACATGTTTGCTAACACAGAAGAGCCAGAGGAAAGGGGGAACAAGAAGATGAACATCAACAAAAAGATGGTACTTCTTCACAAACTGGAGGAAATGTCACATTGGCAGATTTGATGAGCATCATCCTAGCCAATTCAGAACAAATAGCGAAAAAACTAGAAGCCAACTCGGAAGAGATGACAAGAAAATTAGAAGCTAACTCTGAAGAAATGAAAAAACAAAATAGACAAAATTCTGAGGAAATAACGAGAAAATTGAATTAAATAACAGAAAAATTGGATAAGAAAGTAGAGAATCAAGAGAAAAAGATTAATGTAATTTAGTAAAAACAATAATTTTTAAATAAAAAATTAAAAAATATATACAAAACAACAAGCTAAAACAATCTTAAATTAAACTAAAGAATATCATAAATCGAATATAACTTGAAAAGAGTAATACAAATAAATTTGGACATAGCCGAACAGGTAAACAGAAAAACAGAGAGACAATTAAGAAAAGAAATGGAAGAAAAATTAAATACAAATGTAAACCTGGGAAACAGTGAAGAAATCAAGAAATTAAAGGAGGAACTCGAAAATAAAATAAAACAAGTGAATCAAAATATTTCTGAATTATCAGACAATCGCGTAACACTTGACTTGGGTTTTCAAATTTCAAATATAGGGGGGAAGTTTGAAGAAAGTTCGAAATTTTGTGGGGATTATAGGAAGATACATCCTATAAATTATTTACATTCAATTAAAAATAAATACTATAAAATTAAAAATTTACAAGACTTTAAAGAATTTATCAGGTCAAGTTTAACAGGCAATGCACTATTGTGGTGGAATTGCAAAGAAATGTTTGTAGATTCATTTGAAACCTTTGAAAAGGTATTTCTAGATACTTTCTGGTCAGAATTACAACAGAGTAAAGTCAGGGAAAGATTGTATTTTGGCAAATTTGATAATACGAAGAATAATCTATCCAACTATGTTTTACAACTCTATGCTACTTGTCAATATTTAACTCCTCCTATACCAGAAGCAGAAATTGTAATGTTTTTTATCAAGACATTTCAAACCTGAAATATCTGAGATAATTGCAGTACAAAATATTAACAAATTTGATCATTTAATAACATATTTGCAGAGAATTGAAAGAAATTTAAGTAATAGTATCAACAATCAGAATAGAGATAATGTAAGAAACTTTAATAACAATGATAGAAGTTTTAATAGGCAAAGTAACGGTAACAATTTTAACAGACAAAATAATAATAATAATTTTAACAATAACTACAATAATCAAAACAGAAATCAAAATAATGAAAATAGGAACAATTACAATAATAATAGAAATTACAATAATAATCAGAACACTAGAAATTTTAACAATAATTATAATAATAGAAATTTTAATAGATTTGAACAAAATAACAATAATCGAGCAAATACAAACAATAATAATAGACAAGTAAACGCAATTAATACGACTAACAGTAATGAGGGGATATATGAGACAAATAATACACCGAGAGACATTGCACGTTCAGGTAGTAGAACTCCTAGGGCCAGATCTCCAGTAGATGATGCCCAAACCACAAATTTTCAATAGGGGTGCACAATGTAAATAGCGCTAGATGTGACTTTGTACACCCACGTGAATTTTTAATGGACAAGGATAATCTGCATCTAGAAAATAAAGAAATAGAATTAGTATTAATTAAAGCAAATATTGATAACAATTTATTAAGCATTATAATAGATACAGGGTCTACAGTTTCTTTAATATCAGAAAATACAGTAAATAAAATCTCAATGTTAAAAAACAATATAATCAATATTCCAAAAGTAAATTTTACAGGGATAAATGATAAAAAGTTTAGGATATTCTAATAAAACAGTTTTTGCTTCTTTGAATATATATAATGTAAAATTAAATGTTCAGTTATTGATAGTCAATAAATTAAAATATGATATATTATTGGGTAACGATGGATTATCAAAGAATAAAATTATAATAAATTATATCAAAAATGCAGTAATATTTGGGGATAATGAAATAAAATTTGAGGTAATAAATGATTTAAAATTAACTAGTAATTATAATATAATTAGTATATTTGACGAGTCATTAGAAAATAGTAATAAAAATTTCTGCCAAGAAAAAATAAGTGAAATTTGTGAATCTAGTTGCAATTTAATGGTACAAGGGTGCCGAAATATATTTAATAATGTGGCCATAGATGCCGAATTAAATTTAAATAAAAATGGAAATGATAATCATTTAGAAAGGGTCTTAGATACCAAAAAATAAATTAAATTATGATTATGATGAAAGGGCAATTGATGCCGATGATAGGGTTAATGAAAAGAATTTAGAGGTGATGATAAATTGCAACAAAGGATGGAAAAAATGAAGTTATAAAATTGGTAGAAAGATATAAAAGTTTAATTAATGATGAATCTAGAGTAGCTAAAAATTATTCCCAAAGTATTAAAGTTAAAAAAATAGAGAGTTTTCAGTCAAAAAGTTATCCAATTCCCTATAAATATCAAGAAGCGGTAGATAAACATTTAAAGAAACTGTTGGCAGATGGAATTATAAGTTATAGTACTACACTCTATATTAATCCTATAGTAGTGGGTAAGAAAAAGATGATACGATGCGCTTATGTTTTAAAAAAGTAGAAAATAAATTCTAATGTTTCCTAACTCAAAAATTTCACGTGGTGTGTTTCATGTAAGTTCACTCAAGAAATATATTTAGTAGTTAAGTGTAAATAAATATGTAAATAAAATAAAATAGGATATAGGTAGTTGAAGTTAAAATAGAAAATGGAAACTTATAAAAATTTATCCGTCGATAAATTTATTACAAGTTTGGGGGGAAGTTGAGACGAAGTTTTATTATCATAAAAAAATTATTCATTAAAGAAAAGCTTAATTTTAATAAGAATATGTATTATGATGATTAAATCAAAAACAAAATCGTTAAGTCAATTAAAAGCAAAAATAAATAATAAAAAAGTAATCACATTACATAAAAATAATCAAAATCACCATTAAAAAAATAAATAATAATGAAAATATAATTCTAAATGTAAAATAAAACAAACGAACAAATTATAAATTTTTGTAAAATATTTTTCTGTTAAATATATAAAAGGATTTTCAAAGATCTATAAAAGTGTATAAAAAGTTCTTCTACGAATAACACTTGTGCATATGTGTGACGTAAAATTATCAGAACTACGACTGCTAACATCGCGTGTTTGAAAAGTTAAAAAAGTTTCCATGAACTCCAAAACTTTAGAAACGCACCTGTGCCTGTGTGACGTCAAATTATCAGAACTACGAGTGCTCGTACACAACACATCGCGTGTTTGAAATGTTTAGTTTCCTCGAACTCCAAGAGCTTAGAATAGCAGGTGCACGTTGTGACGTATGAGTTACTCGGAAGTATATCGGTCGAATTTATGACTTCAAGCCTCAGTGATAATATAATTTGAGAGCTTTTCCGACCATAATAAATTATATAAAAATTATTGAACATTAAAAATGATTATTGTATATATTATGTAAAAAAATTGTTTGTAAAATATAAGTAGTTAGTTAGAAATAAGCAAATTAAGAAATAGTTCCTTCTGATTGGTTCTCGTGGAGTTTTTAAATGAAGCATTTTTATTGGTCAGAGAATAATGAGAGAGGGATCTCAGTCTTTACGTAAAAGAACCAGTCAGAAAGAATAAAAAGGAATCAAGCCAAATTTTAAGAGAGTCAAGACCCTTTACACAAACATTAAAGCTTCGTTTTAAAAAAAATTTTCAACAAACATTTAAGATTTAATTTTAAAAAACTTTCACGACTCAATACTCAAGTTTAATTTTAAAAAAGATTCAAGACTCATTTTCAAAACATTCAACAACAGTTATAAAAATATTCAACTCGTAATTTACATTTTTAAAAAAGACTTTGATTAGTCATAAATTTTATTAACTTTATAAGTTAACATCCTTCGACTTTGAATAGAAAATAAGTTTGTTGAATCAAGCAGAATCACTTTATAATATAATAGTTCCAAATGTAATTTTAATGATACAAAAGTTAGTATCAAATTAATATAAGAAGCTTGACTTACCTTATATCAGAAATAATCCTAGTATAAAACTTTGTAACACACCACTTGTAAAAAGGGAGTCTTATCAACCAGTAAATTGTATAAAAAAAAATCCACAAGTAAACAATAATAAATTCTACATCGTAAGAGTTTCTGTCTTTAATTAAACCATTGGAAGTTCTACATACCACGTGTGCACCAGAAGAGAAGATAGACCACCAGTTCCAGCGACACCTACATGTGAATGGCGAACACTCGAGAGACAAAATTTAAAAAAGGTACCGTTATTTGATTTGTATTAAGTGTGCGTATAAACTGTTTTAAAGCGATAATAATTATTAGTCGCTAGAGAACATTTATACTACTTTATTGTAAAGATTTTTGAATTTCATTTTGATAGAAAATTTATAATTTGTTTGAGCGTAAATCTGTGGTGAAACCTGTACGACCTGAGATATAATTTTTCGATTAACGATAGTATTTATTTTCAAGTTAAACAAACGAGCGTAGAAACATTTAATTTTATTTGAGCTAGTCATCATTATACATATTATTTAAGGGGCTAAAAAAAAACATTATTATTGTAGTAAAAAACTTCAACAATTACTTCAAATCAAATAAAAACAAACCACTAATAATATCATGTCACAATTAACGTGAATTTACTAAAATAACATTCAATCATCAGAAAAAATTAAAATAATAAAACAAAAAAGAAAACAAGAACCCAACGACAATAAAATAATAAAATCATAATAGTATATATATATATATATATATATATTTATATATATATATATAATTAAATTTCTGTTATTTGCCGACTAATAGGTATTAAACCAGAATTTTTGAGGTAAACGGCAATGTTTTTTAAAAAAACTCTTTTACTTGTTTTCCAAGCTTTCGAAATACATTTATTTCATTTTCAAGGAATAAGTGCACTTATTCCTAATAAATAATAATAAATGTCACTAAGGTTTTTATGGTCACTTATATATATATATATATATATATATATATAATTAAATTTATGTTTTGGGGTATACGGCAATGTGTTTTAAGAAAACTCTTTTTTGGATGTTGTTTCTTTGTTTAGTAATGTTTATTTAGAATTTGCTTTAAGAGCAATAGATAAAAAATGGAATGATATTAGCCAACATTGTTCAATATCTAAAACATACTTTGAAGAAATTTTAATTTTTTTATTTGAAAATACTTATTTTTCATTTAACAATCAATTATACAAACAAACATTCGGTACTCCAATGGGAGCTTCCATCTCTCCAATTATTTCTTGCTATGTAATGGATAATTTATTAGATACTGTTATTCCCGTATTACCTTTTAATTTAATTTTTGTTAAAAAATATGTGGATGACATTATTTTGGCATTACCTAAAGATGGTTTAAATGAACTTCTTTTTATATTTAATTCTTATGATCCTCATATTCAATTTACATTAGAAAAAGAGGACGTAGAACATAGTGTTCCATTTTTAGACACAAAATTTATTAGAAAAGATAACACTATTACTATAGATTGGTACAGAAAACCAATAAATTCTGGTAGAATTATGAATTTTTGGTCATATCATAAATTTTCGACTAAAATTAATTTAATAATGCAAATGAAAAAAAGAATTACATTGATTTCGGATCCTATTTTTCATAATAAAAATTTTAAAATTTTACATGAAATGTTTTTAGAAAATGGTTATCCGAATAAATTAATAAAAATGTATTAAGTAATAATTCTTACAATATAAATACATATGATCAAAATAATAAAGAATTAGACATTCAAACCAATAATACAAAATTATATGTATCATTACCATACATTCGAGAAATTACATCTAAATTAAGTAGAATTTTTAAACCATTAAATAATATTAAAATTACGAGTAGAACATGTCTTACCTTAAACAAAATTTTTAGTAAAGTAAAAGATACAACTCCAATTTTGGATTTATCTAATGTAGTATATTGTATTCCTTGTTCTGCTTGCGATAAAAAATACATAGGTCAAACTGGACAAAGATTAAAACAACGTTTATCCTTGCATAAGAGTGATACCAGGTTACATCCTGAAAGATGTGAATTGGCTAAACATTCAATAACTAATGACCATCTTATCGATTATGCTTCTGTTAGTATTTTGGACGTACAAATTAACAATAAAAAAGACTCTTTTTGGAAATGGCATCTATATCACAAGACAATGATATTATGAATAAAAAAGTGACCATAAAAACTTGAGTGACATTTATTATTATCTGCTATCTTTGGATAAACATACAAATAAAGATCTAAATAATACCTAAAATTCATGACATTTATTTGACATTTTTATTTTGATTTTAAATGACATTTTAGAAGCTTAAATCAAAATTATAAAAAAGAATAAGATATCCTTATTTTTTATCATAGAACAATTAAATATTTTAATCAAAATTTACATTTTTCATGAAAGAAGAAATTAAAAATTATAACCTATTATTTTCTACTCTTTTATTATTACATTTTATCTCAAGCAATTAAGTTGTTTATTAATTTTATGACGTTATTTTGTTTTATAAATAATTTGACTTAAAAAAAAATTTTTATGTTATATTTACCATTTTTTAACACCAATTTTGTTTATACTCGTGCTTATTCCTTGATAATGAAATAAATATATTTCGAAAGCTTGGAAAACAAGTAAAAGAGTTTTCTTAAAACACATTGCCGTATACCCCAAAAAATTCTGGTTTAATACCTATTAGTCGGCAAAGAACATAAATTTAATTAAATTACTGATCATGGGGTTTTATCAAGACATCGAAGAACGTTATGGTAAATATACTGTTCAATATTTTAAAGATTGGTCCAAGGCTAAGAATAAACTTGCAAAAGAACTTAATCGAAGATGCTTTTTACTGAGATGTAGAAGAGAAGGTGTTATTCCAAAACATGTTGATAATTCTATAGTACCAATAATAGCAATAATACCAATATTGTTTTTTGAGTTTTGTATAATAACATGTCACATTTATTACAATTTTTTACACCGTTTTACCTACAATCTCACTTAGATATACCGTGAAAATGAACCCATAGAGGTTCGAAAGCTCGGTAATTATATTCTAATAAGAGTACACATTGGTTTTATTGCCACATCCCCAAAAACATTCCGATAATATATATATATATATATGAAACCAGTAATATTGGGGTATGCAGCACTTAAAAGTAAAATCTTTATACTTTTTTCCAAGCTTTCGGAAAATTTATTTCCATTTTCAAGGAATGTATACGAGGATTATAAAATTTGTTCTTTACAATGGTAAATATAAATATAATTAAAACTATTATTTTGAAAAAAAATTTTTTTAGAAAAAGGTGTCAGAATAACATTAGTAAAACTGTTTGTAATTGTTCAATTGAAGCCACAAATGTGCGGTTGGCCCTTGTATTGACTCTGTTTGTGTGATTTATATTGTTTTCCATTATTCAGTGTTTTTTGGTAATATTCTCCTTAGCTATGCCGTACTGATGAAGTCTAAGGAGACAGAAACACGTGTCTACGGCTGCATTAGCGGGCTTGACCCAATATCTCCATTTTTTATTTAATTCATTCCCGCAAAAATACTACTACCATTTGTATATATATATAATATAAATAATATCAAAATTACCAGTAGAACATGTCTTACCATAAAAAACATTTTCAGTAAAGTAAAAGATACAACTCCAATTTTAGACTTATCTAATGTAGTATATTGTATTCCTTGTTCTGTTTGCGACCAAAAATATATAGGTCAAACTGGCCAAAGATTAAAACAACGTTTATCATTACATAAGAGTGATACAAGGTTACATCCTGAAAGATGTGAATTGGCTAAACATTCCATAAATAATGACCATCTTATTGATTATGCTTCTGTTAATATTTTAGATATACAATTTAACACTAAAAAGACTTTTTTGGAAATGGCATCTATGTCACAAGAGAATGATATTATGAATAAAAAAGTGACCATAAAAACTTGAGTGACATTTATTATTATCTGCTATCTTTGGATAAACATACAAATAAAGATCTAAATAATACCTAAAATTCATGACATCTATTTGACATTTTTATTTTTTTGATTTTTAAATGACATTTTAGAAGCTTAATTCAAAATTATAAAAAAGAATAAGATATCGTTATTTTTTATCATAGAACAATTAAATATTTAGTAAATTTTAATCAAAATTCACATTTTTTATAAAAGAAGAAATCAAATTATAACCTATTATTTTCTACTCTTTTATTATTAAATTTTATCGTAAGCAATTAAGTTGTTTACTAATTTTATGACGTTATTTTGTTTTATAAATAATTTGACTTAAAAAATTTTTTTAAATTCCAAATTAAAGTTAAAATAGTTTTTTATGTTATATTTACCAAGTTGTTAACACCAATTTTGTTTTAACTCACACTTTTTCCTTGAAAATGAAATAAATGTATTTCGAAAGCTTGGAAAACAAGTAAAAGAGTTTTCTTAAAAAACATTGCCGTTTACCCCAAAAATTCTGGTTTAATATATATATATATATATATATATATATATATATATATTGACACGAACTTTTATTATGATAAAAAATTTATTGATTAAAGAAAATATTAATTTCAATAAGAATGTGTATTATGATGACTAAATCAAAAACAAAATCGTTAAGTCAATTAAAAGCAAAAATAAATAATAAAAAAGTAATCACATTACATAAAAATAATCAAAATCACCATTAAAAAATAAATAATAATGAAAATATAATTCTAAATGTAAAATAAAACAAACGAACAAATTATAAATTTTTGTAAAATATTTTTCTGTTAAATATATAAAAGGATTTTCAAAGATCTACAAAAGTGTATAAAAAGTTCTTCTACGAATAACACTTGTGCATATGTGTGACGTAAAATTATCAGAACTACGACTGCTAACATCGCGTGTTTGAAATGTTTAGTTTCCATGAACTCCAAAACCTTAGAAACGCACCTGTGCCTGTGTGACGTCAAATTATCAGAACTACGAGTGCTCGTACACAACACATCGCGTGTTTGAAATGTTTAGTTTCCTCGAAATCCAAGAGCTTAGAATAGCAGCTGCACGTTGTGACGTATGAGTTACTCGGAAGTATATCGGTCGAATTTATGACTTCAAGCCTCAGTGTAAATATAATTTGAGAGCTTTTCCGACCATAATAAATTATATAAAAATTATTGAACATTAAAAATGATTATTGTATATATTATGTAAAAAAATTGTTTGTAAAATATAAGTAGTTAGTTAGAAATAAGCAAATTAAGAAATAGTTCCTTCTGATTGGTTCTCGTGGAGTTTTTAAATGAAGCATTTTTATTGGTCAGAGAATAATGAGAGAGGGATCTCAGTCTTTACGTAAAAGAACCAGTCAGAAAGAATAAAAGGAGAGATTCAAGCCAAATTTTAAAGGAGTCCAGACCCTTTATAAAAAAATTAAAGCTTCTTTATAAAAAAATTTTTCAACAAAAATTTATGATTTATTTTTAAAAAACTTTCACGACTCAATACTCAAGTTTAATTTCAAAAAAGATTCAAGACTCATTCTCAAAACATTCAACAACAGTTATTATAATATTCAACTCGTAATCTACATTTTTAAAAAGACTTTGATTAGTCATAAATTTTATTAACTTTATAAGTTAACAGTATTCGACTTTGAATCGAAAATAGGTTTGTTGAATCGAGCAGAGTAATCTTATAATATAACAGTTTCAACTGTAATTTTAATGATACAAAAGTTAGTATTAAATTAATATAAGAAGCTTGACTTACCTTATATCAGAAATAATCCTAGTATAAAACTTTGTAACACACCACTTGTAAAAAGGGAGTCTTATCAACCAGTAAATTGTATAAACAAATCCAGAAGTAAACATTAATAAATTCTACATCGTAAGAGTTTCTGTCTTTAATTAAACCATTGGAAGTTCTACATACCACGTGTTAAACAGAATAGAAGATAGACCACCAGTTTCAGCGACACCTACATGTGAATGGCGAACACTCGAGAGACAAAGATAAAAAAGGTACCGTTATTTAATATGTATTAAGTGTGCGTATAAACAGTATTAAATCGATAAAATTTATTAGCCTCTAGAGAACATTTATACTACTTTATTGTAAAGATTTTTGAATTTCATTTTGATAGAAAATTTATAATTTGTTTGAGCGTAAATCTGTGGTGAAACCTGTACGACCTGAGATATAATTTTTCGATTAACTATAGTGTCTATTTTCAAGAAACATTTAATTTTATTTGAGCTAGTCATCATTATACAACATATTATTTAAGGGGCTAAAAAACATTATTATTGTAGTAAAAAACTTCAACAATTACGTCAAATCAAATAAAAACAAACCACTAATAATATCATGCCACAATTAACGTGAATTTACTAAAATAACATTCAATCATCAGAAAAAATTAAAATAATAAAACAAAAAAGAAAACATAAGAACCCAACAACAAATAAAATAATAAAATCATAATAATATATATATATATATATATATATATATATATATAAGCAGTCAAATAAAAAAGGGCAATTAATGTAAACTCTTTATATTTGCGAAGCCTTCGAAAATGTTAAAAGTTTATTATAATTTTAGTTTGTGCTGAAGAAGAAAATAAACATTTTCGAAAGCTTCGCAAATATAAAGAGTTTACATTAATTGCCCTTTTTTATTTGACTCCTTACCTCAAAAAAACCTTTAATTTCATATATATCAGTCAAGACTACCCTCCTTTATATATATATATATATATATATATAAGAAGTCGGAAGTAGTCACGGCTGACTAGTTAAAAAACAAAAAATTGTTCGGAAAAATGCTTTATTACAAAACTCTTCTCCAAAATATCATAGGGATAACAGCCAAAAATACTTTAGGTTTTAATAAAGTGAACTCTTTTTACTTGACCAAGCTTTCGGAAAACTTTGCTTCCATTTTCAAGGCTAAAAATTATTTTAAAATAGGCTAGATTGAAAATTAAAATTATAAAAACTTACTAGTAATTGAGATTAAAAATTTAAAACCACACAACACCAATTTCCAGGAGATTTCATTTTATATTTTAAGTACAAAGTTTAAAAATTTTCGAAAATTATATTCTAACTACTAACATTTTCGTTTGTTTTACCAGATGTATGTGTTTTTTTGTTAATTTATTTTAGTTGTTAAAAAAGGACAAGTTGTTTAAAAATAATAATTTTAGTGTTTTTTAAGATTAAAATTCTTGTATACGAGGGAACTTCATAAGGTTAATGCCATTTGTAATTGTAATTATAGTTTAGTTTATTGAAATTATTTTCTTTTATTTAAGTGTATACTAAAAATGGTAGAAAGGAAAGTCAACAATTATTTTCTATTGGTAAAAATTGAAATACTATTTTTGACAGCTCTCACCTGTACTGATTGAAAATACATATGTAATGAGAGAGTGACAATGACTCTGAGAAACTAAAATTCTCTCACAATCGATAACTCAGAGGCACTAGCACAATCTAACAAAATTATTGAAAAAATATGGTACTGGGAAAAAACAAAATACCACTAAGAGCAAAATGATAATTTTATCGTTAACATGTTACTGTTTTGGTCAAAAATGTGATACAAAACTAAACTGTCACTTTAGTTCCTGTTTAACAAAACCATTCCATAGTGGTACTGAGTACTTTCCTCTAGTAGGAGGTTTAATAAATTTTTTTAACGAATAATCAATGAGCCAGAGAATAACAAAATCTCTCACATTCTCATCATCTCCGGATCAAGGACTTTAAATTTATTGACTATCACTTTCATCTGTAGTACGAAGGTTTTAAATTGAAAAAGGTAAGTATAAATTTTGCTAAGAGAGTCAGTGTCAGATCTTTTATTCATAGGGCTCTCACAGTTGTTTATGTGATACATTTCCAAGAATTTTCTTTTTTGATAGTTTTTCTACATCAAGAACTGTAACATTTTCAAAATCAATGTGGTGAAATTCATCTATCACATGTTCTGATAACGCACACTTTCATTTCCTCAATTTTGCATCACTTTTATTTTGGGTGCAACGTGATTTAAGGGTTTGTGATGTCATGCCAATGTATTTTTTATTACAGTTTTTACAAGGAATACTATAAACAACATTACTTTTTGTTAATATGTCTTCTGATTGTTTTAGGTTAGAGAATAATGTTTGTAGTGGTTTAGCTGTTCTTTGGGCTATTTTTACAGTTCCTAAATCTTTAAATTGTTTTATTATTTTATCTGATAAAGTTGTAATATACGGAATTGAACCAAAAACAATAGTATCGTTATTTAAATTTTGATTATCAGAGTTTGTTGTTACCTGGTTGGTTACTTGATCATTGACTGAGTTGAAAATTAACCTCTTTAGTAGTGGAATGGGATAGAATTCTTCTTTAAGGTTTCAAAAGGATTTTTAGGTTTTTCTGAAGTAATGTAGGATGTGAAATCTTTGTTATTCTGTTTTCATTCCTAGTATTAAGTTAATCTTCATTCTATAGGGGTGATTACTTTTGAAGTTTAGATATCTCCCAGAGTTGGTAGGTTTTATGTACCAATCTAGGACTATCTTATTATCGCCAGTTCTAATTAACAATGTATCTAGGAAAGGAACACTTTTGTTTACCTCTTTTTGTACAGTAAATTGTATATGTTGATTATAGGAATTGAAAATATTAAGGATGGTGTCTATTTTGTCTTCAGGAACTGCTGTGATGATATCATCAACATATTTTTGAGGAAAGGAATATCAAAAGGTAATTTTTCCACACAGTCAAAGCAAGTCATCCATGATGTACTGAGCAAAGATAGGAGATACTGAACTACCCATTGGTGTACCAAAAATTTGTTTGTAATATTCATTATTGAAAACAAAAAGGAAGTGTTGTTCACAAATTCCACCAATTCAAGAAACCTGTCAATGTTTAAATTACAAAACTGTTCAATAGAATTCCATCTGTTATTAATACTTTCTTTGATTAAATTAATTGGTATATTAGTATAAAGAGAAACTACATCCAAACTCACTACTACATAGCTCTGTGGTAACTGAAAATTTTGTATAAATTGTGCAAAATCAAAAGAGTCCTTAACAAAAATCTGTTATTGCTATCATAAGCTAAAGTTAGTTTATCAGTTAAGAATTGTGCAATTTTAGAGTTAGGTGCTTCAATTGAGGAAATTATAGGGCGTAGACTTAAGTTTTCTTTATGAATCTTAGGTAATCCATAAAATTTTGGAATAATAGAAGAACTCATTCTTAGTAATTTTCTATCACTCTCACTAAAGAACTCAGAATGCTTTCTTACTAAAGCTTGTGATTTTTGTAATACTGTTGAATTAGGATTACGAATAATTTTTTATAATATTTGTCATTTGTAAGAAGTTCATTAGAAAGGTCAACATATTGATTTTTCAGCATGATAACTGTAACATTACCTTTATCAGCTTTTGTGACAATTAATTCAGGATGATTTTTGAGAAACTTTCTGCTTTCTTTGTAGAGAGAATTTAAATATGATGTATTTTTCTATTTTGATGTAGAAAATTGATTATGTTATTTGTGACTTTTGCTCTAATGATGTCTTTTTTTAGTGATTCTGAATCACTGATACCTTTAACAAATTTTCTACATCTGCCAAAATGTTTTTAATTTCTAAATCCCTAATATCAGGAGGAATACCGAATTTGTGACCCAAAGCAAGAAAATTTTTTACATTAGTAGGAATAACTACATCTGTCAAATTCTTTAACCAGATGTAGTTATTCCTACTAATGTAAAAATTTTCTTGCTTTGGGTCACAAATTCGGTATTCCTCCTGATATTAGGGATTTAGAAATTAAAAACATTTTGGCAGATGTAGAAAATTTGTTAAAAGGTATCAGTGATTCAGAATCACTAAAAAATGACATCATTAGAGCAAAAGTCACAAATAACATAATCAATTTTCTACATCAAAATAGAAAAATACATCATATTTAAATTCTCTCTACAAAGAAAGCAGAAAGTTTCTCAAAAATCATCCTGAATTAATTGTCACAAAAGCTGATAAAGGTAATGTTACAGTTATCATGCTGAAAAATCAATATGTTGACCTTTCTAATGAACTTCTTACAAATGACAAATATTATAAAAAATTATTCGTAATCCTAATTCAACAGTATTACAAAAATCACAAGCTTTAGTAAGAAAGCATTCTGAGTTCTTTAGTGAGAGTGATAGAAAATTACTAAGAATGAGTTCTTCTATTATTCCAAAATTTTATGGATTACCTAAGATTCATAAAGAAAACTTAAGTCTACGCCCTATAATTTCCTCAATTGAAGCACCTAACTCTAAAATTGCACAATTCTTAACTGATAAACTAACTTTAGCTTATGATAGCAATAACAGATTTTTTGTTAAGGACTCTTTTGATTTTGCACAATTTATACAAAATTTTCAGTTACCACAGAGCTATGTAGTAGTGAGTTTGGATGTAGTTTCTCTTTATACTAATATACCAATTAATTTAATCAAAGAAAGTATTAATAACAGATGGAATTCTATTGAACAGTTTTGTAATTTAAACATTGACAGGTTTCTTGAATTGGTGGAATTTGTGAACAACACTTCCTTTTTTGTTTTCAATAATGAATATTACAAACAAATTTTTGGTACCTCAATGGGTAGTTCAGTATCTCCTATCTTTGCTCAGTACATCATGGATGGCTTGCTTTTTGACTGTGTAGAAAGATAACCTTTTGATATTCCTTTCCTCAAAAAATATGTTGATGATATCATCACAGCAGTTCCTGAAGACAAAATAGACACCATCCTTAATACTTTTAATTCCTATAATCAACATATACAATTTACTGTACACAAAGAGGTAAACAAAAGTGTTCCTTTCCTAGATACATTGTTAATCAGAACTGGCGATAATAAGATAGTCTTAGATTGGTACATAAAACCTACCAACTCTGGGAGATATCTAAACTTCAAAAGTAATCACCCTTATAGAATGAAGATTAACTTAATACTAGGAATGAAAAACAGAATAACAAAGATTTCACATCCTACATTACTTCAGAAAAACCTAAAAATCCTTTTGAAACCTTAAAGAAGAATTCCTATCCCATTCCACTACTAAAGAGGTTAATTTTCAACTCAGTCAATGATCAAGTAACCAACCAGGTAACAACAAACTCTGATAATCAAAATTTAAATAACGATACTATTGTTTTTGGTTCAATTCCGTATATTACAACTTTATCAGATAAAATAATAAAACAATTTAAAGATTTAGGAACTGTAAAAATAGACCACAGAACAGCTAAACCACTACAAACATTATTCTCTAACCTAAAACAATCAGAAGACATATTAACAAAAAGTAATGTTGTTTATAGTATTCCTTGTAAAAACTGTAATAAAAAATACATTGGCATGACATCACAAACCCTTAAATCACGTTGCACCCAACATAAAAGTGATGCAAAATTGAGGAAAAGAAAGTGTGCGTTATCAGAACATGTGATAGATGAATTTCACCACATTGATTTTGAAAATGTTACAGTTCTTGATGTAGAAAAAACTATCAAAGAAAATTCTTGGAAATGTATCACATAAACAACTGTGAGAGCCCTATGAATAAAAGATCTGACACTGACTCTCTTAGCAAAATTTATACTTACCTTTTTCAATTTAAAAACCTTCGTACTACAGACGAAAGTGATAGTCAATAAATTTAAAGTCCTTGATCCGGAGATGATGAGAACGTGAGAGATTTTGTTATTCTCTGGCTCATTGATTATTCGTTAAAAAATTTATTAAACCTCCTACTAGAGGAAAGTACTCAGTACCACTATGGAATGGTTTTGTTAAACAGGAACTAAAGTGACAGTTTAGTTTTGTATCACATTTTTGACCAAAACAGTAACATGTTAACGATAAAATTATCATTTTGCTCTTAGTGGTATTTTTGTTTTTTCCCAGTACCATATTTTTTCAATAATTTTGTTAGATTGTGCTAGTGCCTCTGAGTTATCGATTGTGAGAGAATTTTAGTTTCTCAGAGTCATTGTCACTCTCTCTCATTACATATGTATTTTCAATCAGTACAGGTGAGAGCTGTCAAAAATAGTATTTCAATGTTTACCAATAGAAAATAATTGTTGACTTTCCTTTCTACCATTTTTAGTATACACTTAAATAAAAGAAAATAATTTCAATAAACTAAACTATAATTACAATTACAAATGGCATTAACCTTATGAAGTTCCCTCGTATACAAGAATTTTAATCTTAAAAACACTAAAATTATTATTTTTAAACAACTTGTCCTTTTTTAACAACTAAAATAAATTAACAAAAACACATACATCTGGTAAAACAAACGAAAATGTTAGTAGTTAGAATATAATTTTCGAAAATTTTTAAACTTTGTACTTAAAATATAAAATGAAATCTCCTGAAATTGGTGTTGTGTGGTTTTAAATTTTTAATCTCAATTACTAGTAAGTTTTTATAATTTTAATTTTCAATCTAGCCTATTTTAAAATAATTTTTAGCCTTGAAAATGGAAGCAAAGTTTTCCGAAAGCTTGGTCAAGTAAAAAGAGTTCACTTTATTAAAACCTAAAGTATTTTTGGCTGTTATCCCTGTGATATTTTGGAGAAGAGTTTTGTAATAAAGCATTTTTCCGAACAATTTTTTGTTTTTTATATATATATATATATATATATATATATATATATATACATATATAAAACAGTAACATGTTAACGATAAAATTATCATTTTGCTCTTGGTGGTATTTTGTTTTTTTCCCAGTACCATATTTTTTCAATAATTTTGTTAGATTGTGCCAGTGCCTCTGAGTTATCGATTGTGAGAGAATTTTAGTTTCTCAGAGTCATTGTCACTCTCTCTCATTACATATGTATTTTCAATCAGTACAGGTGAGAGCTGTCAAAAATAGTATTTCAATTTTTACCAATAGAAAATAATTGTTGACTTTCCTTTCTACCATTTTTAGTATACACTTAAATAAAAGAAAAATAATTTCAATAAACTAAACTATAATTACAATTACAAATGGCATTAACCTTATGAAGTTCCCTCGTATACAAGAATTTTAATCTTGAAAAACACTAAAATTATTATTTTTAAACAACTTGTCCTTTTTAACAACTAAAATAAATTAACATACAAGAATTTGTACTTAAAATATAAAATGAAATCTCCTGGAAATTGGTGTTGTGTGGTTTTAAATTTTTAATCTCAATTACTAGTAAGTTTTTATAATTTTAATTTTCAATCTAGCCTATTTTAAAATAATTTTTAGCCTTGAAAATGGAAGCAAAGTTTTCCGAAAGCTTGGTCAAGTAAAAAAGAGTTCACTTTATTAAAACCTAAAGTATTTTTGGCTGTTATCCCTGTGATATTTTGGAGAAGAGTTTTATAATAAAGCATTTTTCCGAACAATTTTTTGTTTTTTAACTAGTCAGCCGTGACTACTTCTGACTTCTTATATATATATATATATATATATATAATGAAATTTCTGTTATTTGCCGACTAATAGGTATTAAACCAGACGGTAAACGGCAATGTTTTTTAAGAAAACTCTTTTACTTGTTTTCCAAGCTGTCGAAATACATTTATTTCATTTTCAAGGAATAGGTGCGAGTAAAAATTAAACTGGTGTTAAAGAATTGGTAAATATAACATAAAAAACTATTTTAACTTTAATTTGGAATTTAATAGTACATTATATACCGCGGGACTGAAGTAGAACATTTAATCCTGAAGGCACATCCATTTTAGGTTATAATATCTATGAGAACAATATAGAAATATAGAAAGTACTACGAGTTTTAATAAAATAAACAATATTTTTTTGTGGAAAGTTTTAAGTAAAATGGAAATGGAAAACGTTGCGTCTTCCTCGTTAAATGAAGAATTCATTAATGTGAGTATCAAATCGATCAAATCTATTTTTGGTCTATAGGAAGTGGCTTCACTTTGAGATAATTCTGAAATATTTAATTCCTTATCACAATATTTAATAGCATCAGCTACGCTATAGACCCATCTCGTTAATGGCACAAATTGAATACTTGTGCGCGAACTAACTCCCACTCTCATAGTTCCCCTAAGTATCCGTGCCCCTTATAAAATTGTGTTGGTATGACATGCAAAAGTAATCAGTAATCCAAAGTAAAGTAAATCCAAAGAGAAGTTTAGGTACACACACATGTCGTTAATATTAAATACACAAAGATGTATTACCAGTATTACCAGATGTTAAAAAGAGGGGCGTCAAAATGTGACAGCTGAAAACGGGTGGCAAGCCTGAATTGTACCCAAAATTTCAATCATTTTGTAAACAACAAATCTAAAGAACGCCTTTAAATTTCGTATTCAAATTTTAACAAGATATAGCTTAGACCTTTCTCTAGGAGATAAGGTGTTTTAATTGAGTTTTTTATTGTAATAAAGGAGATATTGGCGTTTAAGTGATGGTATGTTTTGAAAAAGTTTGACAATTTGTGATCACGAATTTTAACGCCAGAAGCTTAACTCCTAAAGAAAGCATAGAGAATGCGACTAGCAAAATATGAAGTTAAAGAATAGTACATTATATACCGCGGGACTGAAGTAGTACATTTAATCCTGAAGGTAAAGTTTTGTAACGAACCGTACGCGCTGCCTCGTCGGCGCACCCATGCATTTGTTTCCCCCATACCTATCCCCAGTAAGCGTGATCGTCCCACTCTCCGAGAGCCGTATAAATTCACGTCCGCTAGCACAGAAAAGACACTTTCCTACGGATCGTCAACCAGGCTAGTAGCTTCCAGCGTGCTGAGCTGAGTGAACACTTGACTGGCTTCTTCCTTAGGAACGACTTACCTCCAGCGTGTTGAGCTGGGTGAGACGTTCAAGGCAAGAACGCATCCGTACTACTAACGCTTCGCCTACAGCGTGCTGAGCTGGGCAACAAGCGAAGGTAGAAAGTCCTGCGTCAGTTCCGCCGCATCGTGGAAGCACGAACGTTTCGTTTCTAGCGTGTTGAGCTAAACGAAACGACGGTGTTCTAGATCGAGGATTGACTGACCGCCGTCCTCCGATACCGACCCGTCCCTTCCTGTCCTGTTTTATCTCCGACTAGGACCGTAGTCCACAGAGTCCGGGATCCGTTGTAATTGCACTCCGATACCGCGGAGCATGTCAATTAGTATACCGTCGAAGGTTCGTTACGTTCCTTTCTGTCACTGTAAAGTATTTGTACATATTGTAAATAGTTGTTTTCATTAGATAAGTTTTAGCGATGTATATAGTCCAGGAATAAATATTTATTTTTACCGACCGTTTGCGTTTCCTTAATTCAGACCTTTCTTGGATAAATAAATAAAGTCCGATACAGATCCAGAACAGAAAACCGGTGACGTCCGGAAAACACGTCACATAATTTGGCGCCTGAGTATTTTTTTGAACCGAATGGAAACGCCCGAGTAAATTTTTTGAACCGAAAGGAAACGCCCGAGTAATTTTTTTAACCAAAAAGGAACGCCATAATTTGGCGCCCGAGTATTTTTTTTGAACCGAAAGGAAACGCCCGAGTATTTTTTTTTTGAACCGAAAAGAAACGCCCGAGTAATTTTTTTAACCAAAAGGGAACGCCATAATTTGGCGCTTAAGTATTTTTTTTAACCGATAGGACACACCCGTGTATTTCTACTGGAACAGACAATAAACGCCATAACTTGACGCTCGCGTATATTTACTAAAAAAGAAAACGCCCGAGTTTTACATAAACCGATATAACAGGAAAAAAATGCAGTCAGAAGGCGAAGAAACAGTTGGTTTGGAAATCGCAGATGCCTCTGTTGGTTGGATTTACAAACTAAAAAAGGAAGAACTGCAAGTTGAACTAAGCAGGTATGGTTTCACAACTTCCGGGACGACAGATGAACTGCGACAAAGATTACGAAAGTTTGTTAAAAACGTTTCCAAAAATCAAGAACCGGTAACAAAACCAGAACCAACTACGAACAGGTACGAAAATGGAATACACGTTTCGACGAGAAAAAAGATCTGATTTCATTTCTGGAACGAATCGAGGAGTTGAGAGAAGCATATGGTTTCACTGCAACTCAAATGCAGAAAGCAATACCAGAAATCTTACAGGACAAATCACTTCTGTGGTACCGAAACAACAAACATACATGGAATACATGGGAGGACTTCCTCATAGCCTTTAAAAGTTTTTATGTACGACCAGAACAATACCAGAGAGAACTAGAAAAACAAATTGAAAAACGTAAACAAGCACCAGGAGAAAGTGTAAAAGACTATGTGACCGCTATACAAACTTTACTTCGACGCCTAGATAACATCACACCGGAAAGCCAACTAGAACGCATATATTCCAACCTCAAAACAGATTACAAGAAGTACATAAGAAGAAAAGATTTTTCTACAATCTCAGAGCTTATGGAACAAGCTTACGAATATAGGAATTTATGCGAAGAAGAAACAAGTAGTCGAACACAAAAACATGAATCCGAAAAGATAAAAGATACACCAGTCTTCGAAATCCAGAAAAACAAATACCACCGAAACGATCACAGGAAAATAAGTCCAGTATCGTCCAGTTATAACAAACAAAACAATATACAGTTTACGCCGAAAAACCCGCAATACATAAAAGGCTTCGATAGAAGAAAAGACTGTTGGAAGTGTGGTGGCAGAAATCATTCCCGTTTCCAATGCCGAAATAAACCAAAAATTTTTGCTCCCACTGCGGAAACTAGACATTTTAACAAATAATTGTCGATGTCAGGGAAACGAATTGTCGACTGGACTAAGGCGAGAGACGTCCAGTCGAGTCATAATAAACTCTCGCAGTGGAAAAATCCAGCCGAGTATTAGAACCGGTTACATCGTTGAATTGTTTAGAAAATAGATTAAAATTAAAAATAATCTTATCAACTAAAAACACGGTCGTAGCATTAATTGATACCGGATCTTCAAGGTCATATATTGGAAGTAAAATCGCAAATTTAAAACAAGCAAAGGAAATACACTGCCCGCCGTCTACCGTTCGGCTAGCGAATAAGTCCGAAGTTCTGATAAACCGCGGTTATATACTCAGGGGACAAGTAGTACAGGAATATTTCGAAGAATTATTTCTATATTTACCAGATTTAGCGTCCGACATGATAATAGGTATGGACCTTTAAAAGAAATGGAATGCTAGTATAGATTTTTCCAAAAATAGTTTAAAAATAATAGGAAAACATGTCAACCAGGAAGGTGACAATGTAGATAATTTCATAAACGAAGGACTTTGTGAGCTGGGACAACTAGAAAAAGAAACCTTGGAAAATTTTCTTGCTAAAGAATTAAAGAAATTTTCAACATCAAAAGGAATAACCCATCTAGTAGAACACGAAATAAAATTGACTAATCCTTCTCCTATTAAACAAAGACATAGACCTTTAAATCCCGCAATGCAGACAATAGTAAACGACGAATTAGACAGAATGCTCGAATAAGATGTTGTAGAACCATCTGATAGTCAATGGAGCTCCCACATTGTTATTGTCTAGAAAAATGACTATAAATTTAGATTGTGCATCGATTTTAGAAAAGTCAATGAAGTGTCAGAAAAAGACGCATACCCGCTGCCGTTAATAAATTCAATCTTAGAACGATTGAGAGAAGCTAGGTACATTTCCACCATAGATTTACGCTCTAGCTATTGGCAAATCCGTTAAGTATAGACAGCCGTCCTATTACTGCATTTACCGTTCCGGGTAGAGGATTATTTCAATTTAAAGTATTACCGTTTGGCCTTCATTCAGCACCTAGTACTTTCCAGAGGTTGCTAGACAATGTTATTGGTCCAAGTATTAATTTTGCTTTTGCGTATCTCGATGATATCGTTATAATAAGCAAAACTTTCAACGAACATTTACAGCACATACAGACCATTTTCAAACAACTCCGAGAAGCAAATCTCCAGATACAGACAGAAAAATGCAAGTTTTGCAGAAAATAATTGAAATATGGGACACCTCGTTAGTGAACACGGTGTAAAAACCGACCCAGATAAAGTTAAAGCTATTGTATCTATTCCGAGCCCAAGAAAAGTCAAACAGTTACGAAGATTTTTGGGAATGTCATCTTGGTATAGACGGTTTATAGAATCGTACTCGGATATAGCAGCTCCACTCCATCGACTCCTGAAAAAAGATATAAAATGGAGATGGACTGATACAGAAGAGAAGGCATTCCTAGCGTTAAAGAAAGCACTAACCGAAACTCCAGTTCTTGTTTGTCCAGACTTCTCAAAAACTTTCTATTTACAAACCGATGCTTCAGACGAAGGTCTAGGAGCAGCTTTAACATGAAAGATAGACGGTCACGATAGAGTCATAGCTTATGCCAGCCGAACTTTGTCTACTTTAGAAAAGAAGATGTCCACAACCGAAAAAGAATGTGCAGCAATAGTTTTTGGTATCCGTAAAATGAGAGAATACCTTGAGGGTTATCACTTTGTAGTAATATCCGATCACCAAAGCCTTAAATGGCTGCACTCCTTGAAAAATCCAAGCGGACGTCTTGCTCGATGGGCTCTGGAACTACAACAGTACGATTTTGAAATCAAATACCGCAAAGGCGTTCTAAACAAAATCGCCGACGCTTTATCCAGAGACCCTGACCAGGAAGAACCAAGCGCAAACGAAGATTTATTCGCTCTAGAAAAAGCCGAAAATTGTCAGTGGTATAAACAAACCATGGAAGCTGTTCAACAAAATCCCGATAAAAAACCAGACTACTGCATCATAGACGGAAAACTATACAGACATTTGTGGGAAAACAAAAATTACACGGACCCAGAATTTTGCAATCCATGGAAACTCTGCATCCCACAACCGCACCGTAAAAAAGTTTTAGAGGAAAATCATGACGCACCTACGGCTGGTCATTTAGGCATTGCAAAAACAATATCCAGAATCGCCAGCAAATACTACTGGCCGCGAATGTACCGAGATATAAGCAACTACGTCCGACAATGTAAGAATTGCCAGAAATACAAACCGTCACAGCAACAACCGGCAGGAAAGATGCAACGGTCTGAAGTTAAAAACTGCTGGGATACCGTTAGTATAGACATAGTCGGCCCATTACCGCGGTCTAGTAAAGGAAACACCAACCTGATTGTTTTCCAAGATAGATTTTCGAAATGGATAGAATGTCAACCTATAAGAAAAGCAACATCTAAAAACGTATGCACAGCATTTACCGAAAAAATTATATCACGGTTTGGATGTCCCAAAACGGTCATTACAGATAACGGAAGACAGTTCGAAAGCAAAGAATTCGAAGACCTGCTGTCACAGTATGGAATAACCCACCGTTGTACTCCGCCGTATTCTCCCCAGTGCAATCCAGTTGAACGACCAAACCGGGTCATAAAAACAATGATTGCTCAGTATACCGATGCCGACCACAGAAAATGGGATCAGTACTTGCCAGAGTTCACTCTTGCCTTAAACTCTTCCAAACACGATTCAACGGGGTTCTCTCCAGCAATGTTAAACTTCGGAAGAGAATTGACACTGCCCAGTACACTAAACCAGGTTCGATACCCAGAAGATGGGGAAAACATTACTCCTGATGAACAAGTGACAAAACTACAAAAGCTTTTCGATATTTATAGCCTCGTAAGGATAAACTTGGCTAAAGCGTTTGAGTCACAAAGTCATCATTACAACCTAAGACGACGCCAGTGGACCCCAAACGTGGGCGACAAAGTAATGAGAAAGGAACACCCTCAGCTGCAAGAGTAATTGTAAATTTAAAACACCCTAAAGGAAAAAAATTAAACCGCGCCCATGTTAAAGATTTAAAAATAGCTTACTAACTAATACCTAATTTACCACTACCGATAAATTTCCACCACTCTACCAATTTACTTCCACCTACCTTATACCACAAAATGGATATATAAAGCGGCCGTTTCACGATCTGAGTACAGTAAAACCAAGATTACCAAAACAGGTAGATATTACAAGATGCCGTTACCACTGCCGTCAACGCCGACTAGGTGCAACACTCCGGAACCTAGATTAGAAGACGTCCTAGACTTAGAGACGTCCCCACTGTCACCCCAAGCGAAGAGGAGGAAGAAAACCGAAGAACTACTGTGGAGGCTGTTCGCTGACTCTCCAGTAGGGAAACCACCCACACCGGGCAGAAATATATATATATTGAAAAGGTATATTTAAGGGTCAATTCAAAATTTATTTTAATTTAATATTTTATTTTCGGAGAAATGTCATAATTTGAAATAAACTGTCAAAGTCAAAAAAATTATTTATTAGGTTAAGAAAATGTTTGTAATGTTTTGAATTCTGTAATAGTATAAGTGTAGATAAGAAGTGTAGTGATAGGGATCAAGAAAGTTGGTTGCCGAGGATCGGAAGTTTGACAGTGAGGAGATAACAAAAAAAGAAAAGTCAAGAGAAGGAAAATATTTAATACTTAAACAGAAAATGTTTTAATTAATATTAGAAAAAGAAGGTAGTTATAAAATATTATTAAAATAGAAAAGCAGCAGCAGTTTGGTGGTATTTTTGCATAAGAAGTTTGACGTGTATGAGATAAGATAGAAAGTTGGACGTTTTTAAAGAAGAAAATTGGAATTTAATAATATAATCTAAAGAAGCACTTTACACGATTATTAAAATAAATAAATTAAAAGGATAAAGTTAAATAGTTTTACATAGATGGTGAGTGATTTGCAGAGAAACTTGATATTAGAATCAGAGAAAATCATTGGGGGACAAGAGATTTGGTTTTGTAGAAATGAAGAAATATATGGACAAATGGTTAGTGATAATTAAGGTTAGTTAAGGTAGTTAAGTAATTAGTTAAGAATAGATAAGGTAGATAGGTAGTAAATAGGTATTAGTTAGGCATCAGTTAACTTAGATAAAATTTCATTTGGTTAATTATTCAAAATTCAATATAATAAAAAAAATTAAAATACATTTTGTTGTTGGAACCCTACCCTATAAATAATTAGTAATTTAAAAATTAAAATTCAAAATTTATTTCTTTATTGAGATTAATCAAATCATCTCAATTGGCGCCCGAGTAGGGACTCTGCATAAAAGGGTCTCGGTAAAAATTTGAATTAATAAATAATCAAGAATAAAAAAAAATGGAAGAAAGAAGAATGACTCTTAGAGATGGAAAGCAGATATGTGAGGCAAATGAAGGAGAGGTAGCAGATCAAAGGGATCGAGTTGAGATTGAGGTACAGGTAGATGGGGAAAGAATACAAGGTTCTGGAGATTTTAGGGCAGAATATTTAATACTAGGGCAGGAGATGGAAGGTGAACAAGGTGAGGAGGTAGGCAGTGTAGCGGGTATGTTTGAGAGAAGTGGAGTGAGTGAAGGTGAAAGAGAAAATAGTAGGAGTTCAGCCAAACAGGATATAGAGGATAAAAATATACCACCATGGGCAGAAATGATGAATTTTATGAAAAATATGAATAAAGATATGAATAAATAAGAAAGAAGAAAAGAAGAAATAAATAAGAAAATAAATGAAAATAAACAAGATATGAATAGTATGAAAACCGAATTAAAAGAAGAAATAAATAAGAAAATAGATGAAAATAAACAAGAAATGAATAGTATGAAAACTGAATTAAAAGAAGATATGGACAGAAAATTTAAAGAAATGAAAAAAGAAATAGGGGAACAAAATAAAAAATTATAAGAAGAAATACGAAACACAAAACAACAAATAAGAGATGAAATGATAGGAAGAATTATGGAAGTGGAAGAAAAACACTCAAAAGAAATAGATAACATAAAGAAAGATGAAAAAATATTGAAAAATGAGATAAAAGAGAATAGAAAAAAAATAAGTGAAAACACGAAAAAGATTGACAAAGAGATCTTCAAGACTAATAAAAATATTCAAAGAATAGAGGAAAATGTAGATAAACAAATAGGAAATTTGAAGGTGCAGGGTGGAAAACAAGAAGAAAATATTGGAAAACTTAAAGGAGAGTTAGGAATAGAATTTGAAGAGTTTAGGAGGCAAACACAAGAGGATATGGTTCGAACAGAAGAACAGGTTAGAAGACAAATAGAGCAATGTGGTTCGATAGTTAAGGTACAAGATATGGGTATTAAATTTAATGGAGAAGTAAAAGAATGTGAGGAAGAGGAAAATGCAGAAGTAATAATTAATAAAAATTCAAAGGCAACAGACCAGAAAAGATATAAAGAAGTTAAAAGAGAGAAAAATAAAACAATTAAAATAATTCAAATTGATATTTCAGATGATACGAAAGTTTATGAAAATGTAACAGGAAAGGAAGCCCAAGAAAAAAAAATTACTAAATTATTATTGATTAAAATTCAAACAGTAAAATGCATAAAAATTATATTAGAGAAAAATTGGAAAAAGGTAAAAAAAAGGCTTTTCGATGAGAAGGGGGAGGTAGTAGTTAGAAAATGTAAATAGATATAGAATAAAGGGATTTTTAGAGTAGTATCTTAAATTAAATAATAGATTTTTCATGATAAGGTTTTAAAATAGGTAGTCGGATTTTTTTATTTAGTGGAAGAGGTGATTAACAAGAAGGGAAATAGATATCTGGATATACGAAAACAAAAGGGAATTAACAAATAAAAAACTAATTAAATAAGAAATTTGAAATAATAAGAAATTAAAATTTTCATAAATTAAAATTATATATAAATTTATGCTAAATTTTAATTGGGGGGAATTGAAAAGGTATATTTAAGGGTCAATTCAAAATTTATTTTAATTTAATATTTTATTTTCGGAGAAATGTCATAATTTGAAATAAACTGTCAAAGTCAAAAAAATTATTTATTAGGTTAAGAAAATGTTTGTAATGTTTTGAATTCTGTAATAGTATAAGTGTAGATAAGAAGTGTAGTGATAGGGATCAAGAAAGTTGGTTGCCGAGGATCGGAAGTTTGACAGTGAGTGAGGGAAGAATAAAAAAGAAAAGTCAAGAGAAGAAAAATATTTAATACTTAAACAGAAAATGTTTTAATTAATATTAGAAAAAAAAGGTAGTTATAAAATATTATTAAAATAGAAAAGCAGCAGCAGTTTGGTGGTATTTTTGCATAAGAAGTTGTTACAGTCTCGTTTTTCTTTTAACAGTTGTACATTGCTTTATGGTAATAGTTGTGTCTTCTCACCTAAAAGCCCACAATTAGTTTAGGAACTATTATTAGTTAGAATAATTATTAACATTAAAATTATAACTTACCAGTGTTGATAGTAAAACATTTTATCATCACTCATTTAAATTGAGTAAGACGACCAATCAATAGTAGTTATGCATCTCCTCATTGGTTAATAGGAAGCCTAAAAACAGATCTTATCAAATCTCTGAAGATAGTATTCAATAAATTTCTCTCATTGTTGATTGTTTATTTAGTGTAATAATAGCATGCTCTTTATAGGTTACCTGTATAGTTTGTTTGTTTGGTTGGTTTGGTTGACATGACCTTTTAACCTTTGACATTTTAGAGTAGAACTTCATCTTTGATTGTCAAACAGATCATTCATAAAACTAAAAATATACTCTCTGTGGCTTTGGGATTTTTGGTTTTAGTAGGTGGTAGATAGAGACTTGTCACTAATTTTGGATTACTGGTTCTTCCTTTTTTTTGGGTTCTTTAAAAAAAAAGTATGGTATTGTAACGTGTACCAAGGGTACGACATATTGCAGTTCTCTGGATTTAAATACCAAATACTTTTCAATTGTATCAGGATAAGCTTCAATTATTTAGAAGACGCTGTTGCGGATTTAATTCCTGGCATTTTAAAGGAAAACACACTTAAAGGTCACCTTCCATCAACGGTAAGTCTTTCCTTAACCTACAAGTCCACATGGTATTATTGAGTCAATACTAAGACCAATGTATTTGTTTACAGACCTTTCTTTTCTTTCTTACTACTATTTTCTACCTTCTACTTCATCTCTTCATTCCTGTGTACAACTACGGAGGTACATTACTTTGTTCCGAGACCTTGGAGGGCAGAGACCACAGGGAAGTCCACACAACACCCATCGGCACACCGTTAGACACACATACCTCCATAGTCAACCTACAGATGTGCAAAAATAGGGCTTGGAGCATTAGACTGGTTCCCAACACTTTTATTTATTTGGTGAGATCTATAAAATTTGCAGGACAATAATATTTACTCAATTGTAAGACTAAGACGTTATATATAATAATGATTAGTGGTTATACTTACCTGGTTTGGTAATCATTTGATTGCATTACTTCATATTATATCTACATGTATGTATATATATATAGGTATTACACCTTCGAATTAATTATAGAGTTCACTTCTCTTGTCTGTCTGACAATAATCATTTCAAGTTATTTCTACACAACCTCCTAAAATAATAGCTTTGTTACTTACATATTTGTTTTATCAATTAGTAATGATAATATAATCATACTTACATATTATTTGTTTTATCAATTAGTAAGAAGAGTTTTGATTTAACTTAATCCAACTAATGAGAATATAATCATACTTACCTATGTAAACTCAAAGTATATATACTCTGGGGACTTGGTGCATCATCTTCATTGTTAAAATACATTTTTCTTTTATATTATACCCTACCCGCATGGAATAAAAATAGGCATAATCCAGTTTGTAGTTTTATGTCAACGTCAACCCCAACAGGTGACTCAGAACACAGAACTAAAACCTATCACAAAACCCTTAGACCAGTAGTTTAATCACAGGACGAGGCTCTGCGTGGCTATTGTCCCTGTAACCGTGTCGAGGAGATTTATACCACGACCCTATTCTTCCGCATCCACTAAAAGGGGGGGGCTAGTCGAGGGTAATTTGATCGAGGAAGTAAACCTTATGCTTCCTTGAATGATATGAAACTAGTTAGTATCAAAAATGGCGCCCAACTAAGTTGTCGGTACGTATTAGGTATAATTTTGATGGAATGGATTCGGTTATAAATATTTAAAATTTAGGGTATTATATTCACAGAATAGGGAAAATAAAATTTATTTGTTTCATTGACATATTATTTATATAAATGTTCAGAAATTGAGCAGGTTATACATAGTTATACACTTTTGCATTATAGTTTAATTTGAATCAAGTTTATTCTAGTTGTACATTCAATTCATCTATAATATAAGCTTCGTTACTCTTGTTATAGGTTGGTTAACGTTATTTGGATTAAGGCACAGGATATTGACTTAAGGTAAAGGAGTAAATTCTTCTTTTATATTAAGTTGGAAGTATTGTTACTTAAGCTGGTTCTTACAGTGCTATAAATCAATATAGGTACGTTTTACGGTATATACGGGGCTAAGGTTGTTTGGTTGTGTCTTATCACTCATCTTCTGGTAGGAGGGGGGTGTTCTGAGAATGTATCATTTATTTCGGAATCAGTTAGGTCGGAATGAGTGTTGAAGAACTTAGGACATTATAGTTAGTTTAGGTTGAATTTTAGTAAGGGTAGGCTACTGCTAGCTCTAAAGGTTATTGGAAATAATTTTGTGCAAAAAAAAAAAAAAAAAAAAAAAAAAAAAAAATGGAGGTTAATCGCCTGTTAGGGGATGAACTCTCTTATGAGTTAAAATTAAGAGGAATAAAAGTACCAGATAAAGTGGCAGACAGAAGAGTAGCATTAAGAGAGGCTATAAGGGAAGGAAAAGAAACGATAAATTTCTATAATGAATTTGGAAATGAAAACTATCATGAGGAACTAGAAGTTTGTCAAAAAAAAACAAAGGATCTACAGCAGGCCATTGAAGAATTTGATCCGGAAAATGATTTTAGAAGAATCTACACTAGGCTGACACATCTGACAGGAAGACTTGAGAGAATTAAAAGGGAAAATCCAGAAGAAGAAAAGGAACGATTTAAATTATACCAGGTTGTTTTGGATCTCTTTGGAGCATTAAACTTAGCTTATGAAGCAACACCTCAGTCACATAGACAACAGTTAGGTCCAGCTAAAGGAAGCTTATTCCAAAGTTTAAAACAAAATAAGGTTTTGAATGAATTTGATCCTGTGGGTTTTGCTAAGAATTCGCCGAATAAACAGCTTAGTTTGGAGGAAATGAGGGTAGACGTGATGTCTCTTCCAATCCAGGTACTTCCTTCGCGCAAGCACAACATATGTCTTTTCGGTCAGATCCAGGAGCTTGTGCAAATGGTTCTAATATTCAATCCAGACGCCGCGATCAAAAAAATAGCACCCATGTGTCCTTCCAACCAGAAATAATTGATCTTATTTCTTTAGATGATGAAGTACCAAGCAGAGTAGTGCCGACTTCGACTATTAATAATGTTGATTATCTAACTAGTGACTCCTTGTTGCCATTAGTAGATTCGCTTGGAAGCTGTACCATTTCACCTATCCGAGAAAATTTTAGAACAAATCCAATACAATACGAAAGTCGTTTTATAGATGTCTCTAGATGGGGAATTCGATATAATGGACGTACAAGCGTGAATGATTTTTTGGAAAGAGCGGAAGAAATTAGAATATCCCGTGGAGTATCCAAATCACAACTTCTTCGATGTTTACCAGAACTGTTGACTAACGAAGCACTTATGTGGTATAGAACACAATCTTTTGTATCTTGGGATGATTTTTCAGATAGGCTGAGAGCAGCTTTTTCGTCCTTATGACTACGAATTTAGTTTATGGGATGAGATACGTCACCGAACTCAAGGTGCACAAGAAAAGGTATTGATATATGTAACAGTGATGGAAAACTTATTTCGTAAACTGGAAAATCCTCCTACAGAGGGTGAGCGCGTTACTCTAATTCGAAGAAACATGTTACCGTATATTCAGCAGCAATTAGCATTGTTACAAATTTCTACTATTTCCGAATTACTTAGATTAAGTAGGACGGTAGAAGAAACCGAATCCCGTATTCAGAGGTTTATTCCACCACCAACCTCCTATAAAAATTTATTAGAGCCGGAGTTAGCTTACAGGAAGCAGTCAAACTCCTCTCAGACTCAACTACAGCATACTGTATCGTTGGTTCAAACACCTAGTTCAAACTCAGTAAGTGGAAACCGAGTAGGGACCAATGCTGATACCGATAGTAGACAACCAACAAATTGCTGGAATTGTGGGGAATCTTCGCACAAATTCAACAAATGTCCACAACCAAGAACTAAGCGGTTTTGTTACAAATGTGGGAAGCCCGATGTCACTTCAAATGGATGTCCCATCTGCACAAAAAACTTGAGTCGGAGTCGTCAGTAGACCGGCTGACAGACGTTTCCATATCTTCGGTCGAACAACAACAACGAGGAATTCTAGATTTTGTATTAGCACACGCAAAAAATGATTCTAGGCCGTATCTACAGGTTAATATTCTAGGACGAGAGGTTTTAGGATTACTTGATTCTGGAGCTTCTAATACAATTTTAGGTGGTCCAGGATGGGAAGTGTTGAAATCATGTTGTTCTGTTAAACCCTACTCCCAAGGGTTCTGTTCCGTCGCAAATGGGCAAACTTGTGAGATTGTAGGTGAGGTAACCTTACCAATTTCCTTACGCGATAAGGTTAAGCTTATAAACGTTTTAGTAGTACCCGTCTTACCTCATGAACTTATACTTGGTACCGATTTTTGGAAAGCTATGAGGATTATTCCTGATTTATTTTCAGGCCAATGGGTTTTCAGGGATGAGTCATCCACCACAAATGTTGATGTAGCACTTGTTTCTTCTGAGCACTTGTCTGTGGAGCAAAAGAGTCGCCTAGATTACTTGATAAGACAAACTTTTCAAAAAATGGGAACATCTCTAGGATGTACAACTCTAGTGCAGCATACTATTAAAACAAACTCTTCTCCAATTAAACTAAGACATTACCCACTTTCTCCGCCATTACAGAAGCAGGTGAATGAAGAGTTGGATAAAATGCTTCAAGATGGTGTAATTGAACCTTCCACCTCTCCTTGGGCATCTCCTATTATTTTAGTGAAGAAACCAGATGGTTCTTATAGGTTTGTGGTAGACTACCGAGAATTAAATAAAGTTACGGAACGAGATGCATATCCCATTCCATTCGTAAGTAGTACTTTGGATAAATTAAGAGATGCTCATTATTTGACAACATTGGATATAAAGTCCGCGTACTGGCAGATACCGCTATCTGACGAATCCAAACCCCTAACTGCTTTTGTTGTGCCTAACCGAGGACTTTTCCAATTTCGCCGTCTCCCTATGGGTCTTCATAATGCTCCGGCGACATGGCAGAGATTTATTGACCAAGTTCTTGGTGTAGATTTAGAGCAATATGTATTTGTATATTTAGACGATGTAATTATTTGCACTGACACCTTCGAAAAACATTTAGAGATTCTTAACCGAGTCTTCGATCGGTTAATAGCTGCTGGATTAACCCTCAATCAATCAAAATGTCATTTTTGCAAGCCCGAGCTTAAGTACTTAGGCTATGTGGTAGGTGCTTCAGGACTTATGGTGGATCCTGAGAAAGTACAATCAATTTTGCAGTTTCCAACACCTAAGAATGTATCCGATGTTCGTCGCCTCATTGGAATCGCATCGTGGTACCGCAGGTTTATTCCCAACTTTTCTACAGTTACTGCACCCTTTTGTAATCTACTCAAGAAGAATGCAAAGTTTCTCTGGGATGGCCGTTGCCAAGAATCATTTAACATCCTAAAAGAGCAATTAGTCACCGCGCCTATTTTATCTTGTCCGAATTTTGAAAAACCGTTTGTGGTTCAGACAGATGCTTCCGACTATGGACTAGGGGCAGTGTTGACCCAGGTGGACGAAGATAACCAGGAAAAGGTGATTTGCTATCTTAGTCGGTCCCTTACAAAATCAGAGAGGAAGTTTAGCACCACAGAGAAGGAGTGTCTGGCAGTACTCTATGCTATAGAAAAATTAAGACCGTACCTTGAAGGTTCTAGATTTGTGGTTGTTACAGATCACTGGAGCTTAAAATGGTTAAACAATATTAAGGATCCTGTTGGTCGTATTGCTAGATGGGCAGTAAGACTGCAACAATATGATTTTGAGGTTGTTCACCGCAAGGGCAAAGACAACGTTGTACCTGATGCTCTTTCACGATCAGTACCGGTCCTTGATGTTGTAGACTGTGATTTTTCCAAAACCATTCAAGACAATTGGTATAAGCAGATGTTACTCAAAGTTCAGGCTAAACCTGGGAAATACCCTCTCTGGAGAGTCACTGGCGATCAACTTTTTAAGAAGGTTATTGAACCCTATCCCGACCTAACCGATTCATCTGATGGCTGGAGAATTGTTATTCCCAAGGAAAATCGCTCGAAAATCATTGCCGAAAATCACGATTTACCTACTGCAGGACATCTCGGTATTTATAAAACAAAATCTCGAATCGCAGCAAAATATTACTGGCCTAAATTAAAAGCTGATGTTGCACGTTATATACAGCGATGTCTTACATGTCTTCGTACTAAACCAGAGCAGAAACCTCCTATAGGTCATATGCTAAGCCGTGGTCCCACCACCACCAGACCCTGGAGTATCTTGAGTATGGATATCGTTGGACCTCTTCCAAGGAGTACATCAGGGTTTTGCTATATTTTGACCATCCAAGACCTCTTTAGCAAATTTCTTCTAATGTATCCTCTTCGAACCGCTACAGCAAAACGAATATGTGAGATATTCGAAGATCAAGTAATTCTTCTTTTTGGAGCGCCACAGGAAGTTATCCTAGATAACGGAGTTCAATTCCGCAGTAAATTATTAAGGAACCTCTTGGCAGAATATTCCATTAAGTCCTGTTATATTTCCAACTATCATCCTCAAGCCAATCCGGTTGAACGGAGCCATAGGGTAATTAAGACCATTCTAGCCAGTTATGTCTCGGACAATCACAGATTATGGGATAAGCTTTTAGCAAAGGTAGGTTTCGCCATAAGATCGTCTTGTCATGAAGTTACACAGCTTACTCCGAATTTTGTAATGTTTGGTCGAGAATTGAACATTGTTGGGACGGATATAACTCCGTTAGCTACTCCTCATACCGTGGAACATAATCCGATAATCCGATCTGAGGCTTTATTAGAAGTGTACCAAGATATTCGGTTTCGATTAAAACGTGCCTATGATCGAGCAAAAACTAGATATAATTTACGTCGTCGTGATGATAGATTCCGGGTAGGACAATTGGTTTGGAAGAAAGCCTATGGGTTATCAGACGCTGCTAAAGGAGTAACTGCAAAACTCATGCCAAGATTTGAAGGTCCTTACAAAATCCATAAGGTGTTATCGCCGTGGTCATATGAGCTAAAAGATGATCAAGGGAACTCGAGGGGTACATGGCATGCTAAGGACATCAAGGTTCACCCTCCTGATAGTGATAATGAATTACAGAGTGACATTTAATTTAAGAAGAGACCTTAGATAAAAATTGGTTTACCTATATGTATTATTAAAAATTTTTTGTTGTTACAAAAAAAAAAAAAATCTTTTCTTTCCTGGTGGGGGAGGAGTTGTTACAGTCTCGTTTTTCTTTTAACAGTTGTACATTGCTTTATGGTAATAGTTGTGTCTTCTCACCTAAAAGCCCACAATTAGTTTAGGAACTATTATTAGTTAGAATAATTATTAACATTAAAATTATAACTTACCAGTGTTGATAGTAAAACATTTTATCATCACTCATTTAAATTGAGTAAGACCAATCAATAGTAGTTATGCATCTCCTCATTGGTTAATAGGAAGCCTAAAAACAGATCTTATCAAATCTCTGAAGATAGTATTCAATAAATTTCTCTCATTGTTGATTGTTTATTTAGTGTAATAATAGCATGCTCTTTATAGGTTACCTGTATAGTTTGTTTGTTTGGTTGGTTTGGTTGACATGACCTTTTAACCTTTGACATTTTAGAGTAGAACTTCATCTTTGATTGTCAAACAGATCATTCATAAAACTAAAAATATACTCTCTGTGGCTTTGGGATTTTTGGTTTTAGTAGGTGGTAGATAGAGACTTGTCACTAATTTTGGATTACTGGTTCTTCCTTTTTTTTGGGTTCTAAAAAAAAAAGTATGGTATTGTAACGTGTACCAAGGGTACGACATATTGCAGTTCTCTGGATTTAAATACCAAATACTTTTCAATTGTATCAGGATAAGCTTCAATTATTTAGAAGACGCTGTTGCGGATTTAATTCCTGGCATTTTAAAGGAAAACACACTTAAAGGTCACCTTCCATCAACGGTAAGTCTTTCCTTAACCTACAAGTCCACATGGTATTATTGAGTCAATACTAAGACCAATGTATTTGTTTACAGACCTTTCTTTTCTTTCTTACTACTATTTTCTACCTTCTACTTCATCTCTTCATTCCTGTGTACAACTACGGAGGTACATTACTTTGTTCCGAGACCTTGGAGGGCAGAGACCACAGGGAAGTCCACACAACACCCATCGGCACACCGTTAGACACACATACCTCCATAGTCAACCTACAGATGTGCAAAAATAGGGCTTGGAGCATTAGACTGGTTCCCAACACTTTTATTTATTTGGTGAGATCTATAAAATTTGCAGGACAATAATATTTACTCAATTGTAAGACTAAGACGTTATATATAATAATGATTAGTGGTTATACTTACCTGGTTTGGTAATCATTTGATTGCATTACTTCATATTATATCTACATGTATGTATATATATATACAGTTCGTTCGGTGGATCTTTTCCCATGACCTTGAACCATATACAAACGCAATACATCAATACATTAAATAACACGTAGGTCGTAGATTGATAGTTTAATAAGGATATGGCTAAAGTGACGGTGGACGTTATTTATTATTGTATTAAAGCTGGTGATATTTGTAAATATTTTATAGCCTTTTAGCAATATGCTACCTAAATGTTTAGTTTAAAACTAAACTGTTAGTATACCAGAGTTTAATGGAGCTATTCTTCAAACTTGCTATTAAACAAATTTACCTGTATAATATTTAGTATCAATAATAACTTTCTCACTAGAAACTATGCATATCAGAATTGCTTTGTTAGGGTTATGGCTGCAACCATTACTATTGGACAGTCCCATCCACACAGTTTAACTTTGAAAAATAAATGGGTTGTAAAAATAAATAATTCATATTTTAAATATGTTTATTTAAGTCTTAAATATATATACAATAAATTTTCCCAAATTTGTGGATTACATTGTTCCAGTGCCTCTTTCCACATATTTATAACTGAACTATCTGAATACCCATCTTTACCAATATATTTATTATAATATGACTTGCAATTTGCCCAAATTAATTCAAAGCAGCAGCTACCCTCTAACATAAAAAATTGATTAATAAAAGTATATTGCTAAATAATATCTATTTTACTTCTTGAACACTTGAAATTGGTTCCAAAGGTCCCCCATTTCTTTTTTCTAACTCAAAATACTCCAACAAATTCAGGACCAGCTCCTGTGCTTGCGAATTCAACCTTTTTTCAGGCATATTCTAAAAATAAAAACTATTTATCAATGGTTCTGGTTATCCAGAAAATTAGGTCAATATTTTCTACTTTGGTGAAAGCAAAATGTGTTTCATATAATTCAGTTTGATGGAGTTCTATTCAGAATCATAATGATGTGTCAATTTAAGGTTAGTTTTCATTGCAAAATAAATTAATAAGAAGTAGATAAATAATATTCACTTACAACAATTATTCAAACACTCAGGTATAGGTTAGTTTATATGCAAGGGGCAATAAAATGGATAAAAATCTAAAATAAAAATGTAAACAACGTATTTGGTCTGTCAATTTACAAATTCACGGATAAATCACAGAACTTTCATTGTGTAGGTTACACCTATCATCGACATTCGTCATATGGCTATCTCTGTTTGTTATATTATGCTGTATTGGAACAAACGGTTCAATTTTGGGGTTTTAGTTTCTGTGAGTGGAAAAGAGACGTACTACAAAAAGTAGTATGTTAATAATTTCAGCCATGGGAAAAGATCCAGCGAACGAACTGTAGGTATTACACCGAATTAATTATAGAGTTCACTTCTCTTGTCTGTCTGACAATAATCATTTCAAGTTATTTCTACACAACCTCCTAAAATAATAGCTTTGTTACTTACATATTTGTTTTATCAATTAGTAATGATAATATAATCATACTTACATATTATTTGTTTTATCAATTAGTAAGAAGAGTTTTGATTTAACTTAATCCAACTAATGAGAATATAATCATACTTACCTATGTAAACTCAAAGTATATATACTCTGGGGACTTGGTGCATCATCTTCATTGTTAAAATACATTTTTCTTTTATATTATACCCTACCCGCCTGGAATAAAAATAGGCATAATCCAGTTTGTAGTTTTATGTCAACGTCAACCCCAACAGGTGACTCAGAACACAGAACTAAAACCTATCACAAAACCCTTAGACCAGTAGTTTAATCACAGGACGAGGCTCTGCGTGGCTATTGTCCCTGTAACCGTGTCGAGGAGATTTATACCACGACCCTATTCTTCCGCATCCACTAAAAGGGGGGGGCTAGTCGAGGGTAATTTGATCGAGGAAGTAAACCTTATGCTTCCTTGAATGATATGAAACTAGTTAGTATCAAAGTTTGACGTGTATGAGATAAGATAGAAAGTTGGACGTTTTTAAAGAAGAAAATTGGAATTTAATAATATAATCTAAAGAAGCACTTTACACGATTATTAAAATAAATAAATTAAAAGGATAAAGTTAAATAGTTTTACATAGATGGTGAGTGATTTGCAGAGAAACTTGATATTAGAATCAGAGAAAATCATTGGGGGACAAGAGATTTGGTTTTGTAGAAATGAAGAAATATATGGACAAATGGTTAGTGATAATTAAGGTTAGTTAAGGTAGTTAAGTAATTAGTTAAAGGTAGATAAGATTAGATAGGATTTAATTAGGAAAAATAGATAGGATTTAATTGGGAAAATAGATAGAAATTAGTTAGGCATCAGTTGATTTTGGATAATCATTTAAAATTCAATAATAAAAAATTAAAATAAATTTGTTGTTGGAACCCTACCCTAGTAATACTTATCAAATTAAAAATTAAAATTCAAAATTTATTTCTTTATTGAGATTAATCAAATCATCTCAATATATATATATATATATATATATATATATATTTATATATATATATATATATATATATATATATATATATATATTAAACAAATCAGTCAAAATTTTTAAATCATATTGTTTTTTGAGTTTTTATTTTTATAATAAACATGTCGAATTTATTACAGTTTTTACAAACTGTGTTGACTCCGTTTGTGTGAGTTATATTGTTTTCCATCATTCAGTGTTTTTTTTGGTAATATTCTCCTTAGCTATGCCGTACTGATAAAGTCTAAGGAGACAGAAACACGTGTCTACGGCTGCATTAGCGGGCTTAACCCATTTTTTTCTTTAATTAATCCCCGCAAAAATACTACTACCATTTGTATATATATATATATATATATAATTAAATTTATGTTCTTTGCCGACTAATAGGTATTAAACCAGAATTTTTTAGGGTATACGGCAATGTGTTTTAAGAAAACTCTTTTACTTGTTTTCCAATTTTGTTTATACTCGTGCTTATTCCTTGATAATGAAATAAATATATTTCGAAAGCTTGGAAAACAAGTAAAAGAGTTTTCTTAAAACACGTTGCCGTATACCCCAAAAAATTCTGGTTTAATATATATATATAGTTGAAGATAGTCTCGTCTGACTAGTTAAATACTAAATATTTAAAAATATCGGGGGTTGCAGCCAGTAATTATTAAGTTCACTCTTTAAAGTTTTTGTGAGAGCTTTCGGTAAATTTTTTTACCTTCTTCAGTCACTTCTGAAATAAATAAAATAACGACATCTTTTTGTATTAATTTAAAAATATTAAATTAATATTACCTTTTTGAGATTAAATTAGAAGCTAGTATTTTTTGATTGAAAATCTTGATAAACTTTTTAAACAAGGTATAGTAAATTATAATGTAAAAAATATATTTTTTGAGACATTTGTCAATTATGACACAAAAGATTACTTAATATTTATGAATTTTTTTCACTAATACACAATGTCCTCTGTCTATTTATTAAATAGCCACTTTTTTATAGATTTGTGGTCTGTCATGATGTTTTAAAGATATATGAAGATTTTAGAATTACACTGAATTAAAAGTAAGATTTAAAAAATCGTTGTTTGTTTTACTTTCTGTTCAAAATTTAAGATATTAGCATAAATAGTACTTAAATTTTGTATATCTGTTTTTTTATTCATAGATAAAGGTTCATTGTGTATATGTATCATTTCTAAAAAGCAACGTTTGTATTGATTTTTTCACGATTCAAGATTTTGGTGTTTTCGAAATCTGCAATATGTCCATTCTCTATGCAATGATTTGTTAATGCACATGAATCTTTTTTAAGTCTTACTTTTATGAGATACAATGCGGTATTTTAATCTTCTGGAACTTTGACCTATATATTTTTTATCACATTATTACAATGAATTTCATATATTATACTACTTTGTTCATCATTTTTTACTTTATCTTTAGTTTACTGAAAATTTTATTAACAGTTTTTATAGGTTTATTGGCAATTTTTATATTTTTTCTTCTTTTAAAACTTTTGTATTTTTGGAGTTATTTCTTTAATAAAAGGGATACTACTATAAAAAATGAAGTTTTCACTGTTATTAATTTCAGGTTGATTCATTGTAATATTGTTGATAACAGCTGTTTTAGTTAGATCAATTTGAGTAGGAGTAGAAAAAAGTAATTTTTTTAATAATTTTGGTGGATATGAGTGTCATTAATGACTTTCAGCTTCCAAATAACTATGTTATTGTAAGTCTAGATGTTTAATCCCTTTTTACAAATATTTCTTGGCCTTTAGTAGAAAAATCAATTAATCAACATTGGAATACTATAAGACTTAAAAAGATTCATGTGCATTAACAAATCATTGCATAGAGAATGGACATATTGCAGATTTCGAAAACACCAAAATCTTGAATCGTGAAAAAATCAATACAAACTTTGCTTTTAGAAATGATACATATACACAATGAACCTTTATCTATGAATAAAAAACAGATATACAAAATTTAAGTACTATTTATGCTAATATCTTAAATTTTGAACAGAAAAATAAAACAAACAACGATTTTTAAATCTTACTTTAAATTCAGTGTAATTTTAACATTTTCATATATCTATAAAACATCATGACAGACCACAAATCTATAAAAGTGGCTATTTAATAAATAGACAGAGGACATTGTGTATTAGTGAAAAAAATTCATAAATATTAAGTAATCTTTTGTGTCATAATTGACAAATGTCTCAAAAATATATTTTTACATTATAATTTACTATACCTTGTTTAAAAGTTTATCAAGATTTTCAATCAAAATACTAGCTTCTAATTTAATCTCAAAAAGGTAAAATTAATTTAATATTTTAAATTAATACAAAAAGATGTCGTTATTTTATTTATTTCAGAAGTGACTGAAGAAGGTAAAAAAATTTACCGAAAGCTCTCACAAAAACTTTAAAGAGTGAACTTAATAATTACTGGCTGCAACGACAGAAACACGTGTCTACGGCTGCATTAGCGGGCTTAACCCATTATTTTCATTTTTTTATATATATACATATATATTAAACCAGAATTTTTGGGGTATACGGCAATGTGTTTTAAGAAAACTCTTTTACTTGTTTTCCAAGCTTTCGAAATGTATTTATTTCATTATCAAGGAATAAGCACGAGTATAAACAAAATTGGTGTTAAAAAAATGGTAAATATAACATAAAAACTATTTTAACTTTAATTTTGAATTTAAAAAACTTTTTTAAGTCAAATTATTTATAAATATTTAAAAATATCGGGGTTGCAGCCAGTAATTATTAAGTTCACTCTTTAAAGTTTTTGTGAGAGCTTTCGGTAAATTTTTTTACCTTCTTCAGTCACTTCTGAAATAAATAAAATAACGACATCTTTTTGTATTAATTTAAAAATATTAAATTAATTTTACCTTTTGAGATTAAATTAGAAGCTAGTATTTTTTTAAAGAAAATCTTGATGAACTTTTTAAACAAGGTATAATAAATTATAATGTAAAAAATATATTTTTTAGACATTTGTCAATTATGACACAAAGATTACTTAATATTTATGAATTTTTTTTCACTAATACACAATGTCCTCTGTCTATTTATTAAATAGCCACTTTTTTATAGATTTGTGGTCTGTCATGATGTTTTATAGATATATGAAGATGTTAGAATTACACTGAATTTAAAGTAAGATTTGAAAAATCGTTGTTTGTTTTATTTTTTCTGTTTAAAATTTAAGATATTAGCATAAATAGTACTTAAATTTTGAATATCGGTTTTTATTCATAGATAAAGGTTCATTGTGTATATGTATCATTTCTAAAAAGCAACGTTTGTATTGATTTTTTCACGATTCAAGATTTTGGTGTTTTCGAAATCTGCAATATGTCCATTTTCTATACAATGATTTGTTAATGCACATGAATCTTTTTTAAGTCTTATATCACTTTGATGAGATACAATGCGGTCTTTTAATCTTCTGGAACTTTGACCTATATATTTTTTATCACAATTATTACAATGAATTCCATATATTATACTATTTTGTTCATCATTTTTTACTTTATTTTTAGTTTTACTGAAAATTTTATTAACAGTTTTTATAGGTTTATTGGCAATTTTTATATTTTTTTCTTCTTTTAAAATCTTTTGTATTTTTGGAGTTATTTCTTTAATAAAAGGGATACTACTATAAAAATGAAGTTTTTCATTGTTATTAATTTCAGGTTGATTAATTGTAATATTGTTCTATAAAACATCATGACAGACCACAAATCTATAAAAAAGTGGCTATTTAATAAATAGACAGAGGACATTGTGTATTAGTGAAAAAAATTCATAAATATTAAGTAATCTTTTGTGTCATAATTGACAAATGTCTAAAAAATATATTTTTTACATTATAATTTATTATACCTTGTTTAAAAAGTTCATCAAGATTTTCTTTAAAAAATACTAGCTTCTAATTTAATCTCAAAAAGGTAATATTAATTTAATATTTTTAAATTAATACAAAAAAATGTCGTTATTTTATTTATTTCAGAAGTGACTGAAGAAGGTAAAAAATTTACCGAAAGCTCTCACAAAAACTTTAAATAGTGAACTTAATAATTACTGGCTGCAACCCCGATATTTTTAAATATTTAGTATTTAACTAGTCAGCCGAGACTATCTTCAACTATAATTTCAGATGGGGTTCTATCAAAGGATAACTGCATCTTATGGAGAACAAGTTACCTTATCATTAAAAACATGGTCAAACATTAACATCAAGCTAGCATCACAAAAGAATAGGAAAATCTTTTTACTTTCATGTAGGAAACAAAGTCTTTTACCAAGCCATATAAGAAACAGAACAAAATTCACCACAAATCACATAGAATTTCAAGAAGGAATTATGGGACAACTTGTAGACAATTTACACAATAGGTTAAATACTAAAATTTTAAATTTAGAAATTAAAATTACTAATAATACTGTAACAAAATTAGAAAAATCGTTAAATAATATCAAATCATTAGCTAATGAAAAACTACCAAATTATATATACAGTGAGTATGAAAATCGACAATTAATTAATTTTAATAGAATATTTTTAAAATTAAACAAAGTAACTTAAAAAAGATTGATAATTTAAAAAGAAAAATATAATTTAATTAAAATCAAAGATAATTGGTTTAAAAATTTAACCAATGTCGAATTTCCATATGAAACAAAACAAATTTTATCTTTAGGCCCAAAGTTTGTTTTAGAACCTAATATTAGAGATATTTCAATTAAAAATTGTTTAGCAGATGTTGAATACACACTAAATTATATAAAAAATGAAAATCAAAAGAATATTTATAGATCACAAATCACTAATATTTTCACTAACTATATGTATAAATCTTTTAATAATAATAACTTTTTAAATCACTGGTTTTATAAAACAAAAAAATTTCTTAAAGAACATCAAGAAATTGTTATTGTAAGATCAGATAAAGGCAATGTTACAACAGCAATGTATAAAGATCAATACATTGAGTTATCAGAAAATCTTTTAAATGATAATACCTATTATAAAAAATCAATCGTGATCCAACATCTACTATACAACAAAAAGCTAACAAATTCATTTCAAAATTAAAAAATTGTAAAGCATTAAAAAAGAAGTAGCCAGTAATTATACAATTTACAACTCATTAACCCCAAAATTTTATTCTTTACCTAAAATCCATAAAGAAATACTTGCAATGCGTCCAATTATATCTTGTGTCAATGCTCCTACATTAAAAATTGCACAATTAATTACTGATATACTTACTAATGCATATAATAAACAAAATACGTACTTTACTAAAGATTCATTTGAATTTTTCAAAATCCTTTAATGACTTTCAGCTTCCAAATAACTATGTTATTGTAAGTCTAGATGTTCAATCACTTTTTACAAATATTTCTTGGCCTTTAGTAGAAAAATCAATTAATCAACATTGGAATACTATTAACAACCATTGTTCTATTAAAAAACAAAACTTTTTGGAAATCACTAAATTTATTTTTGATAACACATGTTTTAGTTATAATAATCAATATTACAAACAAATTTTTGGGTCACCTATGGGTTCAATTTTATCACCAATTTTAGCACAATATATAATGGATGATTTGTTAGATCATTGCATTCCAAAATTAAGTTATAATATTCCTTTTCTAAAAAAATATGTTGATGATATCATTTGCAGTATTCCGTCTACTGGAAAAACAGAACTATTAGAGGTATTTAACAATTATAACGAGTACCTTAAATTTACAATAGAAGAAGAAAATTAAGAACACATGGTACCATTTCTTGATACACAAGTTATTCGTAATCAAACCAATAAAATAATATTAGATTGGTATTCAAAACCCTCTAGTTCTGGAAGATACATTAACTATAATTCGTACCATCCTTACAAAACAAAAATTAACTTAATTAATGCTATGAAAAAAGAATCCATTTTATATGTCATCCATCTAAAAAGCATAATAGCTTAAAACGTTTATACCAATTATTTTTAGGCCACTCATATCCACCAAAATTATTAAAAAAATTACTTTTTTTCTACTCCTACTGAAAATGATCTAACTAAAACAGCTGTTATCAACAATATTACAATTAATCAACCTGAAATTAATAACAATGAAAACTTCATTTTTATAGTAGTATCCCTTTTATTAAAGAAATAACTCCAAAAATACAAAAGATTTTAAAAGAAGAAAAAAATATAAAAATTGCCAATAAACCTATAAAAACTGTTAATAAAATTTTCAGTAAAACTAAAGATAAAGTAAAAAATGATGAACAAAATAGTATAATATATGAAATTCATTGTAATAATTGTGATAAAAAATATATAGGTCAAAGTTCCAGAAGATTAAAAGACCGCATTGTATCTCATAAAAGTGATATAAGACTTAAAAAAGATTCATGTGCATTAACAAATCATTGTATAGAAAATGGACATATTGCAGATTTCGAAAACACCAAAATCTTGAATCGTGAAAAAATCAATACAAACGTTGCTTTTTAGAAATGATACATATACACAATGAACCTTTATCTATGAATAAAAAAACCGATATTCAAAATTTAAGTACTATTTATGCTAATATCTTAAATTTTAAACAGAAAAATAAAACAAACCACGATTTTTCAAATCTTACTTTAAATTCAGTGTAATTCTAACATCTTCATATATCTATAAAACATCATGACAGACCACAAATCTATAAAAAAGTGGCTATTTAATAAATATACAGAGGACATTGTGTATTAGTGAAAAATAAAATTCATAAATATTAAGTAATCTTTTGTGTCATAATTGACAAATGTCTAAAAAAATATATTTTTTACATTATAATTTATTATACCTTGTTTAAAAAGTTTATCAAGATTTTCTTTAAAAAAATACTAGCTTCTAATTTAATCTCAAAAAGGTAATATTAATTTAATATTTTTAAATTAATACAAAAAGATGTCGTTATTTTATTTATTTCAGAAGTGACTGAAGAAGGTAAAAAAATTTACCGAAAGCTCTCACAAAAACTTTAAAGAGTGAACTTAATAATTACTGGCTGCAACCCCCGATATTTTTAAATATTTAGTATTTAACTAGTCAGCCGAGACTATCTTCAACTATATATATATATATATATATATATATATATATATATATATATATTAAACCAGAATTTTTGGGGTAAACGGCAATGTTTTTTAAGAAAACTCTTTTACTTGTTTTCCAAGCTTTCGAAATACATTTATTTCATTTTCAAGGAAAAAGTGTGAGTTAAAACAAAATTGGTGTTAACAACTTGGTAAATATAACATAAAAAAACTATTTTAACTTTAATTTGGAATTTAAAAAATTTTTTAAGTCAAATTATTTATAAAACAAAATAACGTCATAAAATTAGTAAACAACTTAATTGCTTACGATAAAATTTAATAATAAAAGAGTAGAAAATAATAGGTTATAATTTGATTTCTTCTTTTATAAAAAATATATTTAATTGTTCTATGATAAAAAATAACGATATCTTATTCTTTTTTATAATTTTGAATTAAGCTTCTAAAATGTCATTTAAAAATCAAAAAAATAAAAATGTCAAATAGATGTCATGAATTTTAGGTATTATTTAGATCTTTATTTGTATGTTTATCCAAAGATAGCAGATAATAATAAATGTCACTCAAGTTTTTATGGTCACTTTTTTTATTCATAATATCATTCTCTTGTGATATAGATGCCATTTCCAAAAAAAGTCTTTTTTTAGTGTTAAATTGTATATCTAAAATATTAACAGAAGCATAATCAATAAGTTGGTCATTTTTTATGGAATGTTTAGCCAATTTTATGACGTTATTTTTGTTTTATAAATAATTTGACTTAAAAAATTTTTTTAAATTCCAAATTAAAGTTAAAATAGTTTTTTTATGTTATATTTACCAAGTTGTTAACACCAATTTTGTTTTAACTCACACTTTTTCCTTGAAAATGAAATAAATGTATTTCGAAAGCTTGGAAAACAAGTAAAGAGTTTTCTTAAAAAACATTGCCGTTTACCCCAAAAATTCTGGTTTATTACCTATTAGTCGGCAAATAACAGAAATTTAATTATATATATATATAGAATTTTTGGGGTAAACGGCAATGTTTTTTAAGAAAACTCTTTTACTTGTTTTCCAAGCGTTATTTTGTTTTATAAATAATTTGACTTAAAAAATATTTTTTAAATTCCAAATTAAAGTTAAAATAATTTTTGATGTTATATTTACCATATTTTAACACCAATTTTGTATATACTCTCGCTTATTCCTTGAAAATGAAATAAATATATTTCGAAAGCTTGGAAAACAAGTAAAAGAGTTTTCTTAAAAAACATTGCCGTTTACCCCAAAAATTCTGGTTTAATACCTATTAGTCGGCAAATAACATACATTTAATTATATATATATTATATATATATATATATATATATATATAGATGTTCAGAACAATAAACAATTAAAAGGTTGTATTAAATTTCATTTTTTATTCTATAAATTGCAATGACAGCCGTTTCGCTATCGAAATAGCATCGTCAGATTGACATATTGAAGTTACACTTTGTTTGTTTGTAACTAGGTACTTGATGTTGATAGGTAGTTAAGGCTAGACCAAGTAAGGAAGTAATAAGACATAACAATATTAAAGCCTAGATGTTATTAGCCCTAAGGGATTATACTGGATGTATTTTCCCCTAAGATCAGTATAACTGTGCAATGATATAGAAAAACCAAAAAAAAACTATATCCTGCTGATCTTTTCAATAGCTTAATATATTTGTGTTACAATTACATCTTATCTATGTATAAAATGAAGACTCAATCAAAGTAAACAGTTTAATAGTGGTGAACTTCCAAGATTTATTTGTTCATTAACTACTTAATATTGTTGATCTGCTAGATGTCTTTTGATTTCAAGTTCTTCGAGGTTGTTTTTTATCATAGATGTGTAATATTTGAATGTCATTAGTGTGTATGAGTGAGTGTGGATGTTCAAGAACGTGTTTGGCATAGTTTGACTTATCTGGTTGTTGTAATCTATATGCTCTTAAATGTTCATTGAATCTTATTTCAAAATTTCTTTGTGTTTGACCTATATATACAGCATTACATTTTGGACAATTAATTTTGTAAACACCAGATTTTTTTAATTTAGGTAATTTTGTTTTTACATTTAACAATTTTGTACCAACATTATTGTGTGATTTGAATGAAATTATTGCAGATGTAGCCGAAGATATTATTTTTGAAATTGTATTAGAAATATTAATAATATCTTTATAACTTTTAATTTCTTTAGTTTGTTTTGGAAATATTAGTTCTAGTGACACTTTCTGTTCTTTCTTATTAATTAATTTATTTATCAAATGTATTGGATAGCCATTAGATATTGCTATTTGTTTTATAATCTCAATTTCTTTATTAAAATTATTTTTGTTCATTGGAATTGAAAATGCTCTATGTATCATAGAATTATAAGCTGCTAATTTATGTGATATAGGATGATTTGAATGATATGGTATGGTTACATCTGTTTGTGTTGGTTTTCTGTATATTGAATAGTTTAATGAATTATTAACTTTTTCAATTCTCAAATCTAGAAAATTAATTGAATTATTTTCTTCAACTTCTAAAGTAAAATTAATTTTAGGATGCAAGGTATTTATATAATTAAAAAATATATCTAGCTGTCGTTCGCTACCTACAAATCCTGCTAACACATCATCAACATATCTATACCAAAATACAATATTGTTTTTATAAGTAGAATTAAAGATTTTGATTTATAAATTATCCAAAAAAATATTTGCTAAAATTGGAAAAATGGAACTTCCCATCGGAAGACCTTCATTTTGAATATATACTTTGTTATCAAAAGTAAAATAATTTTGACTAATGCATAAATGAAATAGGTCATTTATATCTGATATTATACCTGGATGGATATTTCTTTCATCTAATAGCCTTTTTACTAGAACTATACATTCTTTAGGAGGTATTTTAGAGAACATATTAGTTACATCAAACGATACTAATTTAGTATTATTTTGTAAATTACATTTATTTAATTTATTTATCAAATCTAATGAATTTTGTACTGAATATTTAGATGTGTAACCATAATTATTTAGAATAGTATTTAATTTTTTAGCTACCTTAGTATTAGGAGTGTTAACATACGAAACTACAGGTCTAATCGGTTTTGACTCTTTATGTAATTTAATAGTTCCATATAATTCTGGACATTATCATTAAATATATAATTTGAATTATTTACATGTTCTTTTATTTGGTTGGAAAATTTTTGAGTTGGATCGTTTTTTAGAATTTTGACATTACTTGACATTATGAAATCATTCACTTTAGATTTATAATCTTCTTTTTTTAAATAACTGTCGAGTTACCTTTATTTGATTTTGTAATGATTAGGTTATTTTGATCTACTTTATTTTTGATTGATTTTAAAGCTAAAATGTCATTTTTAATAATTTGACTTTTGAATTTATCTGGTTATTGTCTCTAATAAGATTTGCTATTTGCATTTTTTCATAAATGAAATTATTTGTATTAGTTCTTAAAGCTATTTCAGAATCTGTAGCTAAAATTTCTTTTATACTATGTAATAATAGTCTCCTAGCGTCTTTATTGAAGATTGTAGTATGAACTATGTTTATAGTGTTTGACGTTGTCTGTCATAAAAGATTATCATTTTGTATGCATTACTGCGCTGTATTTTAAAGTTGAATAAAGCCAATATTCTGTTTGGTTTTGCTAATATCTGTATCAATTTATTCAACTTTATAATTTTTACGTCGCCAAATATACGATGCCTGACGAAAAAACATCTATGTCTACGATGCCTGACGAAAAACATCTATGTCAACATCTATGTCCCGTTATCTGCGTCCCCAACGTTTTGACGTGGAGCCCTCAATGGAAGGATCGGACCTTAAGTGGGCCCATTGGAAATATTCCTTTGAGAATTTCATTGCACGGGAAGCTGCCTCAGCGGATGATGCTCTTAAGTACCAACTCCTAGTCAATCATATTTCACCACAAATCTACAACTTCATTCAATCGAAAATCACGTACGTCGAAGCTATTAAAACGCTAAATGATGCTTACGAAAAACGACAAAATATCACTCTGGCTCGACATACCCTCATATCAAGAAAACAACAACTAGGTGAGTATATAGCTGAATATTCGAGAGCTCTAAGTATACTCGCACATGATTGTAAATTCACAGATGTAACTGCAGCTGATTACCAAAACGAGATCGTACGTTTAGCGTTCATTGCTGGAATATTGTCGCAAAAAATAAAAAGAAAGACTACTAGAAAATTCTACTGACTCCCTGGAAAAGACTCTTAATCTAGCTTCATCCCTAGAAACTGCGGAAAAGACATCACAATTGCTCACCGGGACACCTTCTACTTCTGCTCATGTCAACGCTGTTCCTGAAACTTTAGAACATTTGCCAATATCCAATTTAGCAGCCATGAACACTCCAAATAAATCCCGACCAGATGCTTACACTAACCAAACGAGACGACGATGTTTTTTGTGGTGGTAATATTCATCAGCGAAATAGATGCCCCGCTTATAACACTGAATGCCAGCTTTGTTCCAAAAAGGACACTTTGCGAACGTTTGTCGTAGCTCTGGCTCCAACCATCGTACTGCTAATGCTATCACCATAGAAGATGAACAAATTTCTCAATCAACTAACCCTTACCTGTCAACTATTTCCGCTGCTGCTCCTGCAAGTCTAAAAAAGCAACTATTCCTATTACAATCAATGAATATAGTGCAGATGCTCTTCTCGACACTGGTAGTTCAATCAGCTTCATCGATAAAAATCTTGCTCGATCTATTAATCTCAAGCAAAAACCTTGTAACCAAGCAATAACTCTAGCGTCCCTCAACAATGTCTCTTTTGCTGACGGCCTATGCTTGGCAACAATCCAGATTGGTGAACACAAGTATAAAAATCAGCCTCTGTTTGTCATCGGGAATCTGTGCGCTGATGTCATCATCGGACACGATGTTCTTGGGAAGCACTCGTCACTTGAACTTCAATTTGGAGGTGAAAAACAACCGTTGAAAGTTTGCAGTGTTTTAGAGGCTTCTGTCCCGCCAGCATCGATTTTCACCAATCTTTCATCAAATATAAAGCCTATAGCTATTCGTTCAAGACGACATTCTCAAGAAGATCAAGAATTCATATCTAACGAAATAAATAATTTACTAAAAGACAAAGTAATTTAACCAAGTTTTTCACCATGGAGAGCACAAGTACTCGTTGCAGGAGATGGTCATCATCGTAAGCGTCTTGTCATCGACTACTCACAGACAATCAACAGAATTAAAAATTAATATGCTTATCCCATCCCAAGCATTGACTCTATCATAGCAAAAGTAGCAAAATACAAATTTTACAGTCAAATTGATTTAAAAAGTGCGTACCACCAAGTTCCTATTCTGTCAAAAGAAAAAGTGTACACTGGTTTTGAAGCTTGTGGAAACCTCTACCAATTTACGAGAATACCATTTGGCGTAACGAATGGAGTAGCGGCTTTCCAAAGAACTCTGCAGTACCTGATTGATACTGAAAAACTCAAAGGTACCTTCGCATATCTTGACGATGTAACCGTATGCGGTAAAGATAAATCAGATCATGACGAAAACCTAAAATTGTTTATGAAGGCCGCTAAAAAATATAACCTAACTCTAAACATGAACAAATGTACTTTTGCAACAGAATCGATAAAACTACTTGGCTACTCTATCAAAAACAATATTATCAAACCAGACAAATCTAGATTGGAACCACTGACGAATTTTCAAATTCCCGCTGATTCTGCTACATTGAAAAGAGCACTCGGACTCTTCGCACATTATTCAAAATGGATCAACAACTTCTCTTCAAAAATCAGACCTTTAATCGAGGCTACATTCCCTCTATCTCAAGAAGCTATCAATGCCTTTCAAAATCTCAAAACTGACATATCAAAATCGGCACTAGCAGGAATCGACGACAAAGAAATGTTTTCTGTTGAGACAGATGCTTCTGACTTTGCTATTGCAGCGACGCTATCACAAAAAGGCCGCCCCGTCGCATTTTTCTCGCGCACTCTCAACGATTCTGAGAAAAGACAACCATCAATCGAGAAGGAAGCGCGCGCTATTGTTGAAAGCTTACGTAAATGGAGACATTTTTTGATAGGAAGACATTTTTTGCTCGTCACTGATCAACAATCCGTTGCATTATTTATGTTTAATCAGATACACTCTAACAAAATCAAGAACGAAAAGATTGAGAGATGGCGATTGGAACTGTCATGTTTTAAATATGATATTGTATATAGACCTGGAAAACAGAATGTCGCCGCTGACGCGTTTTCTCGAGTTTGTATGCAAATAGATCATTCCGTTTCGAATTCAAAACTAGTGGAATTACATAGATCCCTTTGCCACCCAGGAATCACGCGTATGGTTCATTGGATCAGATCAAAGAACTTACCGTATTCTGTAGAAGATGTAAAACGAGTAACTGTTGCATGCCCAACATGTGCAGAAATAAAACCACGCTTTATAAAACATCAGGGACATCTTATCAAAGCAACCGCACCTTTTGAAAGGTTGAACCTTGATTTTAAAGGGCCGATACCCTCTAACACCCAGAATCGATATATATTGTCCATAATTGATGAATTCAGTCGCTTCCCTTTTGCCTACGCTTGTAAGGATGTATCTTCAGGTACAGTTATTAGCTGTCTTAAGGATTTGTTCTCTACATTCGGCGCTCCTGCGTACATACATTCAGACAGGGGAACGTCTTTTATATCAGATGAACTTAAGCAATTTTTATTTTCCATTGGTACATCTTGCAGTCGCACTACGTCTTTCAATCCTCAAGGAAATGGACAAGTTGAGCGACTTAATGGTACACTGTGGCGAACGATCCAGCTATACCTCAAATCCAACAAAGAAGATACTGCTAACTGGGAGAAGGCTTTACCATCTGCACTGCACTCTATGAGGTCTTTATTATGTACGAGCACTAACACAACTCCCCATGAGCGCATGTTCAAACACCCACGTCGTTCACAAAATGGACAGTCTTTGCCGACTTGGCTCCATTCACCTGGACCTGTGTTCATGAAAAGGAATGTACGAAGTTCGAAATATGACCCCGCTGTGGACAAAGTTCAATTGTTGCAGAGTAACCCAGAATATTCCTTTGTAAGACTTCCCGACGGGCGGGAGACAACAGTTTCCAACCGAAAACTGGCCCCAGTACCACGAAATGTTGAAGACTTGTCAGATGGTGACTTTGATGATGAACATCTGGAAGATATCTCTCCGAACCAAAATTCACCTGCCAATGCTGATTCAGATGATGCTGATTCGGATGTAGGTAGCAGTCAGCCACGGCGTTCGTGCAGAAACCGAAGACCTCCAGCCTACTACATCTCTTCATAGAGGGGCGAATGTAATAATAGTCTCCTAGCGTCTTTATTGAAGATTGTAGTATGAACTATGTTTATAGTGTTTGACGTTGTCTGTCATAAAAGATTATCATTTTGTATGCATTACTGCGCTGTATTTTAAAGTTGAATAAAGCCAATATTCTGTTTGGTTTTGCTAATATCTGTATCATACTATTTGTAAATTTGGGAGGTATGCAATATTTTAAACCCTTATCTAAAAATTTATTTTTATGATTTGAAAAAATGGTGTCTGATAGATTTACATACCGAGGAGCAAAATGCACTGGTACGTGAGTATTTACTGTGTCATTATGTTGTGTATAATGTGTTTTGTGTTGGACATTCATTAATTTTTCTAATTTACTTATCTGTTTTTGATACTTTTCATGTTTCAAAATACTGACCTGTTCTCTAATTTTATCATCTAGGCAGTCAAATTCTACAGAATGCATTGAATAAGTTAATTCTGAATGAATGTCTAGAAAATCTCTTATTTTGAACCACTTTCTACTTTCCTCATCTTTAATCCACATTTATATTAATGTCATATGTCAAATGAGATATGTTGACATAAATCAGGAGGTATCAATGTAATGTTTTTTGAGTTTTTGTCATTAGAGTGAGATTAAAGGGGCGTCGAAAATGTAAAAACGGGTGGCAAGCCTGAATTGTACCCAAAATTTCAATCATTTTGTAAACAACAAATCTAAAGAACGCCTTTAAATTACGTATTCAAATTTTAACAGGATATAGCTTAGACCTTTCTCTAGGAGATAAGGTTTTTTAGTTAAGTTTTATATTGTAATAAAAGAGATATTGGTGTTTAAGTGATGGTATGTTTTTAAAAAGTTTGACAATTTGTGATCACGAATTTTAACGCCAGAAGCTTAACTCCTAAAGAATGCATAGAGAATGCGACTAGCAAAATATGAAGTTAAAGAAAGGTATATTTTTTGAGATTTGTTGCACGCAAAATTTGAACATTGCACTAATCTGTCAATTTAGTTCAACAGTTTTGGTGGCGCTTTTTTCAAAAACGTATGTCTATTCTAATTCTCCAAATCCAAACACAAACTTCACTTAACATAACCTAACCTTATTTCTCGTTTATAACGTCAAAATATATTCATTTTAGTGTTTTGCTTTTAAATATATAATTGTCTATATTAATATTCGTTTATAATTTACCAGAAGTTAAAAAAATTAATTTTAAAGTATATTTTCACAATGTGCGTTGGTTTTTACATCGTTTATAGCATTATCCAACTGTGATATGTGCAAGGAATTTAGTGTTATGAACCATTGTTATTTCCTAAATTACTTTTTACTTAAACACAGTTGTCTTATTTTAGTCGAATTGGTAAAAATGTGAGTTTTGAGAGACCCGATTTTTGTTTATACTTTTTTTTAATCTTTTAAGTTACCTAATCATTATCTTATATCTTTATTTGTTAAATAACTAAACCCAACCTAAGGGATTTACATTTATAAATTAAAACCACATATGTAAATATTAACAGCTAAGTGTTAAACTGTTTTTCTAAATAGGCATAATAATAATATCCACAAAGTAAGGGTTTTTACAATATATATTTACATGTTCAATATGCATAAATATAATAGATAATGTGGAGAATTAAAATTTACAGTTAAATATGTAATATTTTTATTAAAACAGTTTCACAAATTTGGGTTGGATACTAGATACGTCTGTTATTTTTATATATATCCCCTTCACCATTGAAAGTTTGTTGGTAAATGATAAAATAGACCAAAGGATTCCATATTCATGTCAGAATGAAGTTCATATATTTCCATAATATGGTGATCTGAGTACATATAAAAAAAGAAAAACATAAATTATTTACTTGTTATTTACTAATAATATGCAGATGTTATTTGGTAATATTTATATTGTAATTGAACCCTAAAATAAACATTTGTATTTTAAAACACATAGTAGCCCACAATAGGTTTCATATTGATGTAGCCATGGGTTCTATAAGGGTCCAGATTCAATGTTTTTGAAGAAAGAGTTCTAAAAAATAAAAGATTAGAATTAACATAAAAAATTATTAATTATTTACTATAAATAGAATAAAACCTGTGTAGACAGTTACTTCAGGTCCAAAGTTTTTGAGGAAATAGTTCTAAAAAATTAAAGATTAGAAATAAAATATAAAATTATTCATAACTTTACTAACTCACTTACAAATTTTGTCAGTCTTCTTACTATCAACAGAATACAACCAGTGTAGGCAGTTACTTGAAGTCCAAAGTTTTTGAGGAAACAGTAGCATACATTTTGAAAACCATCAATTTATTTCTCCATTAATTTAATTATCTAAACTTAGATGAAATAACATATATGGTTGCCAGAAAAAGTATATTGCTAAAAATAGTATTCTTAGGACATTTTTGAAATACTTTAAAAAAGTAGTAACCTGTTGAAATATTTTGTTTACCATACTCCACCTAATAAAATAATCATAAATTAATCAAATAGTTTTAATTTAGAAAATGATACTAATATTCTTCCTGGTCTATCCTAGTATTTAAAGTAGACAAAGGATGGCTCAAAATAAATAAGATTTTTTCATTTGTGTGAAAGATAGCAGTTAAAAAATTTAAGTTACAATCCTATTGGATACATTTTAATTTCAATTGATTTCACAAAGTATGGGGTTAACATTTTTGGAGTATAATTAATAGCCATAATTGAATGATACAATTAGTTTTATTAAGATATACCCATTACATTAACAATTATGTTTAGTACTTGCAAGAGTATTGTTGGCCAATCGCTGATAGTCAGCTTATCCCAGTTCTTTAGGTATCTTGAAAACAGGTGCACAAAGTGTTTTCTATAGACACTAGATTGGTTAGTTATTATCGTAGGTTATTGAAAACATGGAAATATTTTTTTCTTGTGTCACATTCTCAAAATAAAAATAAACTATAGGTAAGCTTTATTGTAGGGTGTGCTTTACTTTGTACTCCATTTTTCATTAAATCATGGATCTGGGTGATAATTTAGGAATGTCCAATACTCTCTAAAATAAATTATGTTCATTTATTTAGGCAGTAAATAATTAGCAAGATACTTACTTGAAGTCATAAGACAGACTAACCTGTTAATGTTTACAAACATTATAGTAACACTTTTGCAATAATCATCAAACGTTTTAGAAAAGTATTTAAATTTTTCCCCACAAAATATATTCTAAAAATTTACATCTACTTCAACACCTTCAAATAATACATCCATCAGAAAGTAAATAAAATAATCTCTGATCATCGCATTGTTGCCAATACCTATACATTTCAATTTTAAAAAAGGTATAAGTTATTACATACTTTCCAATTTATTCCTATTTTTTTTTATACCATGTTGATGTGTGTATATTCAGAAACCGTAATATGTTTTTATTATAATTAATATATTTATTCTAATAAATACCCTTAATTAGTAAGGGTTAGTACCAGAACTGGGTAGTATACGGATACTTCTGTATAAGGATACAATATCCGGATACTTTTATGTATCCGAAAGCTGTATCCAGATATTTTTAAATTTTGTACCCGGTATTCGTATCCATGACCAAATTTTAAAGTATCCGGTATCCGGATACTGTTTTTGACTTTCGGATACTTTTAAATATTATTTATCGCCCTCCGATACTGCACCTAACGTAGGCACAACATTGCCCTTCTTTTAATTCAGATGTGTCTAACATATTGTAACGGGTGACAGATGTGTGACGGATGAATGTGACGGATGATTGTGACAGATGCGCGAGAGGAATGCATGTGTTTTGATGTGGCTGCTTGCCATGAAGGGTAGAGTCCGTGAATGAGGAAGAAGGTTTTGACAGGAACTCGACATGATTTATAATTATTTTAGGTTGGTAGTTATTCGCGAACATTCTAGTAATATTTGGATTTTAGTAAATAGTTATTTCTAGAAAAATCGAGATGTCAAGTATTTTGATATATAAAGCGGGTCATTCGCGGTAGTTAGAGTTAGTGTTAGTTCAGTTTTCGTGAAGTTTAATAGTAATAAGTGACAGTTAGTAATTTGTAACCAGCTGAATTCTTGTATTCTTACAATTTGTGAATAAATTGTGTTAAAAGTCCTCACAAGTGTTTCAAATTGGTGTCAGGTGTGGGGTGAAGAAGCAAGAATGCCTGGAAAGAAGTTACGTGAACTGTTGGTGGCTGAGCTCAGAAGAGAGTTGGAAGAATTGGATTTGGATACCACCAGAGGAAAAACTGTTTTAATCAACAGATTACGTGAGTACTATTTAAGTATAAATTTTGACCCTAACTCGGTGGAATTCGAAGATCCTATGTACAAAGCAATGTCCGAGCTGTCCAGTCAGATAAAGGGTCAACAAGAGAACCAAGCACAACGATTAGCCGAGCTTGCCACTAGAATTTCCAGTCAACAAGAAGAGCTGAAAGATCAAATAAAAAGCCAGCAAGAAGAGCAGATGAACAAACAAGAAGAACTGGTCCATCAAATGCGTGAAGAGTTGTCAAGCTATGTTTCACAACAAATATCCACCTTAAGAAATGAACAATCCCAGCAAATATCGACTCTACGTTGTGAGCAATCCCAGCAAGTAACCGAACTAGTAGCCGAACTACGCAATGAAGATACCAAAATGAATGCGATGATTCAACAACTTCAGAAAGAAATAGAGGTCCTTCGGCAAGATCGCTACGTCCACCGCGGCGAGGGAGATGCGGAAAGAATGGAAACCTTAAGCGTGGATTTCGAACGACGGAAAAGCAGAGACACTACACAGATGCAATCAACAATGAAACCTCCTATCTTTGATGGAACAACTTCGTGGTCCAACTACGTCAAGCAATTCGACGCGGCGGCCAGGGCGAACGGATGGTCATCCATAGCGTTGCGAGGCGATGCTTTGAATGTCTTGCATTCCCTTAAGCCCGACGAAGCTGACAACTTCGAGCTACTAGTACATCGCCTGGAGATGAGGTATGGTCAGACCCACCTACAACCCGTGTACCGAACACAGCTGAAGAACCGTAAACAGAAGAGTGGAGAATCTATCCAGGAGTTCGAGGCGGAGGTAGCTAGAATGGTTCGATTTGCTTATCCGACAGCAGCAGAGGAGTTCCTGGAGTGTCTAGCAGTCCAAACCTTTACCGATGGCCTTAGGGAACCGGAGTTACAAAGAGCTGTGCGGTTGGCCAGACCAAAAGACCTTGTGGACGCGTTAACCATTGCACTTGAATTCGAAGCGGCAACGGAAGCATCACGGGGAGTTGCACGAATAAGGGAGATGAGTGCTGATGGCATCGATGGATTAGTGGAAAGGCTATTACCCACAAGGAGACGGCGACCTACACGATGTTGGAATTGTGGAGAACTAGGGCACGTGAAAAACTCATGTCCACGCAAGGAGACGTCTTCTGCTACTGCAACAGCAGGAAAACTAAAAAGGGTCGACTCCTGGAGGGCGACATCGACCCCAAACCATTGTAAAGCCCCTCCTACGGTCAAGGTAGCAATATTAAAACACCAAGCAGGCAGCTTATACGTCGAAGCCCTGATTGACAGAAAGAGATACAACATGCTGGTGGATACTGGAGCTACAAAAACTGTGGTACGGCCGACAGTTGTCGTGGCTAGGAAGATGTCGCCTACCAGTTGGAGACTGCGCACCGCTACTGGGGAACCTGCCAAAGTCTACGGAGAGGTTAACGTGTCTCTACAGTTTGGTTCAACTTGTCTTTCTCATTCGATATTGGTTGCTGATATCGATGAAGATGCTATCCTGGGTATGGACGTAATGCACAACTGTTGTTTTCGCTTGGATTTGGGACGACGGATACTTCATACGGAAAAGGAAGAATTGCTTCTACATCGAAAACATGAAGCTATCGCCCCGTTGAAACTATCTGACGACATCGAGCTTCCAGCGACGTGCGAATGTGTTGTAACGGCACGACTAGAGGAAGTAGAGCCCGATGGAATCCCAGCTATGGTAGAACCCAAGAACCATGATCAGATATTGGGAAGAGGACTTCTGGTCGGAAAAGCTCTTGTTAGATCAGCCAAAGAGGTACCAATCCGAATCATTAACATGAATGATCATCCAGTTCTTCTGCGAAAGAACACCGAAATCGGAACCTTGGAACCGGTGACGGCCGTGATTCACCAGGTAGGAGCCTTTGAATCAGACAGAACCAACGACATAGAACAATTAATGGATAGACTAGACCCATCTTTGTCAAAAATAGAAAAGAAGCAGGTAAGAGATTTACTCTACCGCTATAAACCTGTCTTCGGTTCTGGAAGTAAACTGGGAAGGACCGACATAGTCAAGCACAAGATTGAGACTGGCGATGCACGTCCGATTCGTCAGGTACCCCGACGATTGCCTCAAGTTAAAAAGGAAGAAGCGGACAAGGCCCTCCAAGAAATGATTCGGGATGGAATAGTTGAACCCTCCAATAGTCCGTGGGCTTCTCCCGTAGTATTGGTAAGGAAAAGAGACGGATCAATGCGGTTCTGCGTTGACTATAGGAAGTTGAATGAGGTTACGAAGAAGGATAGTTATCCCCTTCCGAGGATTGACGATGCCCTCGACGCCTTGGGTGGATCTACCCTTTTCTCTACGTTAGATTTAAAGAGCGGATACTGGCAGGTTGAAATGGATCCTTCTGACAAAGAGAAGACCGCCTTCACTAGTGGATCAGGTTTGTGGCAATTTACCGTCCTTCCATTTGGCTTATGCAATGCTCCTGCTACCTTTGAGCGGTTGATGGAAACTATTCTTCGAGGTTTATCCTGGGAATCTTGTTTGGTCTACTTAGATGACATCATTATAATGGGTAAGGATTTTAAGGAACATTTAGCTAACCTAGAAGAAGTCTTTCGACGACTGAAAAAGGCTAATCTCACATTGAATGTTAAGAAATGTAACTTGCTCCAGACAGGTCAGTTATTTGGGACATGTTGTAAGCAAGGATGGCGTTACTGTAGATCCCGCCAAGATTCAAGCCGTTCAAGAGTGGCCGGTCCCTTCTGATAAGCATCAACTTCGTAGCTTCCTGGGTCTTTGCTCATATTACAGACGATTTGTTAGAAATTTTGGAGACATCGCCAAGCCCTTAACTAGACTAACTGAGCAAGATAAGACTTTTTGTTGGAGTGAAGAATGCCAAAAGGCCTTTGAATTTTTAAAGAAGGAATTGACTTCGGCCCCTGTTCTCGCTTATCCTCGTCCTGAGGGCAGACTTATTCTGGATACCGACGCTAGCAATGTGGGAATCGGAGCTATACTTTCACAACTTCAAGACGGAAAAGAAAGAGTTCTAGGATATTTTAGCAAGACATTATCAAAATCCGAAAGAAACTATTGCGTAACGAGACGTGAACTCCTCGCAGTTGTGAAGTCTGTAAAACATTTCTACAAATACTTGTATGGCAAAAGATTCCTAATTAGAACAGACCATGCCAGTTTAAAGTGGCTACTGAGCTTTAGAAATCCAGAGGGGCAGATAGCAAGATGGTTGGAAAAACTCCAGGAATACGATTTTGAAATCGAACATAGACCTGGAACTAAGCACCGTAACGCCGATGCACTTTCTAGAAGGCCATGCCCACCTAATTGCACAAATTGCAGTCGACTCGAACAAAACGAGAAGCTCGCTCTAATAAAAGTGGTGCCAGACGACTTGTGCTCCAGAATAAAGGAGGAACAAAACAACGATCCCGTTATTAGGAAGATACTGGAATGGAAAAGAACGGATCAGCGTCCCCTATGGCGAGAGGTATCATCGTCCTCTCCGGTCTTAAAATCATATTGGGCCCAATGGAATTCTTTGACTTTAGACGGTGGGCTCCTTAAAAGGATAGTTGAAAACCCTGAAGGCTCAGAAATCAAGAAACAAATTGTGGTCCCAAGAAGTACGGTGCCGAAAATTTTAAAACAACTTCATGATGACATATCTGGAGGACACCTAGGTATTACAAAGACGCTGCAAAAAGTCCGGGATAGATTTTATTGGGTTAATTGCTCCAACGATGTTAAAGATTGGTGCCGCAAATGCACGACGTGTGCTGCTAGCAATGGACCTAATCGTAAACCTAAAGCAGAGATGCAGCAATACCTTGTCGGAAGTCCATTCGAAAGAATCGCCGTAGATGTGTTGGGACCACTACCAACCAGTGAGGTCGGAAATAAATACATCTTCGTTGTGATGGACTATTTTTCTAAATGGGTGGAAGCCTACCCTGTTCCCAACCAAGAAGCCCCTACCTTGGCCGATATTCTGGTCAACGAGTTCATTAGCCGTTTTGGGGTACCGTTGGAACTGCACGCAGATCAGGGAAGAAATTTTGAAAGCAAGCTATTTCAAGAAGTCTGCAAACGATTAGGTATCCATAAAACTAGAACTACAGCGATGCATCCACAGTCTGATGGAATGGTTGAACGAATGAACCGAACCATTGCAAATTATTTATCGAAAGTGGTCTCAGAACATCAGAAAGATTGAGATAAACATATTCCGCTATTTTTAATGGCTATCCGATCGGCTGTCAACGAATCTACGGGTCAGACACCTGCGAAAGTCCTCTTTGGTAGGGAAACTAGATTACCTTGCGATTTGATATATGGGAGCAAGCCTGGTGAAATAGCAACCGGTGAAGGATACGTCGGAGATCTTCAGAAGAAGATCGAAAATATTCATGAACTGGTGCGCCACAAACTACAACTCTCCAGTGACCGGATGAAAAGGTACTACGACTCACGAGCAACAGGAAACACTTATGAACCTGGGGAATTGGTCTGGCTCTATAATCCTCGACGGAAACGGGGTGTGTGTCCGAAACTTCAAAAGAAGTGGGAAGGTCCATATTTGATTAAAAAGAGAATCAATGATGTGATCTATCGGATTGTTAGAGTCCCAAAAGGAAAACCCGTCGTAGTCCATCATGATAGGTTGGCGTTATATCAGGGTGACCACAGTGGGGAGGTACAGCAACTTCGGGTAGAGGGTTCGACCAGTTCCGAAGATGACCCTGAAGTCTACTCCGGAGAGTTATCACATTCCGGGAGGAATGAACCTAAGGAGGGGGCAGTGTAACGGGTGACAGATGTGTGACGGATGAATGTGACGGATGATTGTGACAGATGCGCGAGAGGAATGCATGTGTTTTGATGTGGCTGCTTGCCATGAAGGGTAGAGTCCGTGAATGAGGAAGAAGGTTTTGACAGGAACTCGACATGATTTATAATTATTTTAGGTTGGTAGTTATTCGCGAACATTCTAGTAATATTTGGATTTTAGTAAATAGTTATTTCTAGAAAAATCGAGATGTCAAGTATTTTGATATATAAAGCGGGTCATTCGCGGTAGTTAGAGTTAGTGTTAGTTCAGTTTTCGTGAAGTTTAATAGTAATAAGTGACAGTTAGTAATTTGTAACCAGCTGAATTCTTGTATTCTTACAATTTGTGAATAAATTGTGCTAAAAGTCCTCACAAGTGTTTCAATATGATATCCCATTTTTCGTAATGGTCACCGTTATAATATAGATATTATTATATTCTAATGGAGCTTTGTTTTTACCTATAAATCAGTTATAAAGTTTCATGAGTACGTTATTTATTTTTTATATTTTCTATATCTCTCTTTTCAAGAACCCCTTTGTACCCTGTATTTATAATTATTAGAAGAAATTATTTTTCGGATTATAATAAAGGACATCCTAATATATTTTTATTTTAGTGTACCTACAAGTACAAATGTACACCCCCTAAAAAATTTGAAAACTCGGCTGGTCCGACGCTGGCCTAATTCAATATCAAAAGCTCAGGCAGTGACACGACAAAGTTTTTCGTTGGCTCATCATTAAATGTATTTTTATTAATATATATTACATTAAAAATACATGCACATCACATAGTTTTAATACTAATAATTTATGTCCTTTTTGAAAATAGTATCCGGATACTTGTATCCGAATATATTTTTAAATGAAAGTACCTATTCGAACTTTTTAAAAATGTATACGGATACATTTTGAGTATGCGTATCCGGTATCCGGATACTTTTTTTCAATATCCGACCCAACTCTGGTTAGTACAATAAATTTAATAAATTAATTATTAGGAATGCCGAAATCATATTTTTTTTTTATATATCGATATTTTAAATCCTAAAAACAATTAATTTGTTACGCCTATGACACAACAAACTTCCAAAATATATCCAAATAGTATACCTATTTAATAAAAGATATACAGGTATTTTTCATCTGTTTATGGTCTCAAGGTCAAATGTATGTATGTGTCGTGGAAACATTCAAAGATTTACGAAGCAAAATTCATATTTTCATCTCTGTCTTAGATAAAGAAAGTCGACAAGCTCTAAAAATATTCAAATTTATAACAAAAATACTAATTTGAAACCACTATCGCCATCTACTCTACATTCTTGTAATTTAAAAATAACCAGATTTTTCACTAAATTCAGGCAGTCTTACCAAATTACAAACGCCCCTCTTAAGAGAGTGACAGTGACAGTTAGTTGAAAAGTTTGAAAGTTTGAAAAGCACATAAAAATAATGATTATTATGAGAAAAAGAACAGTTACCGTTTGAGATGATAGGTTGCCACGTGAAGGAAGTTTGACAAGGAATTGAAGGAAGTTTTTTTTGAAAGAAAAAAAACGAGTACCTGGAGAAAAAGTCACAAAAAAAACGACTACCACCAAATTTATTTTGGAAATAGCAGCAGCAATCGTTATTCCCACTCTAATAATATGTATAATTATCGGAGCAGCGTATTTTTTTCATACTTCTAATCAAAGAAGAAGTTTTTTTTGCTGTAATAAAATTTAAAAAAAATAATTTTTTAAAATGTTTTTAAATCAATGACATTTAAAATTAAAAATTTGAAATTTAAAATTAAAACTTATAAAAAATCATTTGAGCTAGTCGAGGTTTTGAAATTTAAGCAAAATTTTTTTTATAATTATAAATTCAAACCATAATATATATATGTAATGGATTTTTTATCTGTTAGTGTTTTAGATATACAACCTATTTTGAAAAAAGACTCTTCTTAGAAATGTCTTTTATTTCTCAAGAAGAAAAAATCATTAATAAAAAGAGTGATCATAAAAATCTCAGTGATGTTTATTTTTATTTACTATCTAAGGATAAAAACATAAAAGAACAACTTACATAATAAATCATCTTACTAAATTACTGTTTAATAATATTTTTTTGAAAATTTATTTTGATTATTTTCTGACATTGACATTTATTTTGACAGTGTTTATGAAAAGGATGTATGAGTAATATTGTAAACTTCAAATTCAACCTAAGAAATTCTTCTTTTAATTTATTTTTCTTCTTTCAATTTAAATTAATTAAAAAATTAAGCACCCTTTGGCATTTTCAAAAATAAATAGCTATTGTTTTACAAACAATTTTACTTATGTTATTCTGACACCTTTTTCTAAAAAAATTTTTTTCAAAATAATAGTTTTAATTATATTTATATTTACCATTGTAAAGAACAAATTTTATAATCCTCGTATACATTCCTTGAAAATGGAAATAAATTTTCCGAAAGCTTGGAAAAAAGTATAAAGAGTTTACTTTTATTAATTGCTGCATACCCCAATATTACTGGTTTCATACCTTATTAGTCAGCAAATAAACTACCTTTATATATATATATATATATATATATATATATATATATATATAATATTAAAGGTTTTTTTGAGGTAAGCAGTCAAATAAAAAAGGGCAATCAATGTAAACGGATTAAACTTAAAAGAAGACTAAGGTGAAATATTTAATTGATATATTGGTACCTATACAATATTGAATTTTTGAGTTTATTAAAATTATTTAGTAACTAAGAACAATAAACAACTAAACGGTTAAACTAAACTTCCACTATTTATTCGAAAAATTCGCTTTAAAATTCAATTACAGCTGTTCCGCTATAACTAGCATCGTCAATCTGATAGTGGAAGTTTAGTTTAACCGTTTAGTTTTTATTGTTCTTAGTAAGATGAACTTTCACAAAGTGGAGGTTAACACAATCAATTTCATTATTTAGTAACATTTAAAAAGTTTTATTTACCATATAAAGTTTAAATTTAATTTTAGATGTCACCACTTTACTCGGTGTTCAAAAACCTACGAAACATCTTCAAAAATTAAAACGAGAAATACCAACAGCCCTTCAAAATTAACAGTAAAAATTCATGTTATTAGAAAAAAATACAGTGGCACACAAGAAAAATTCTAACTTTTACAAGAAAGTACCCTGTGAAATAACTCTTGTAACACACAATCATAAGATAGGCAATTCAGATTCTTTGCGGTTTCGGAAAGTTACTAATGATGTTGGAGAACAATTATTATTACTTCTCTACAAGAATGAATATACAGCAGAAATAGCATTAGAAATGATTAAGTGCAATGTCCAGCTTTACATCACAGCTTTAGCAGATAGGAATAGATGCCCAAGTTATAAATACTGCTATGACATATATATATATATATATATATATATATCTATATATATATATATATTGTGATGATTGTATTCACCAACTTAATTTAATTTATGAAAATTAAGTTTTAATTTTATAATTTTTCAAATTAAGGTAGGGTTCTATCAAAATTTATTTTTTAAATAATTTTTTTATAAATATTAATTTAAAAAAACAGCCAAATAAAATTTATTATATCTAAACTTCTGCCTAACTAATTCCTATCTAACCTATCTATTTGCCTATCTAACTTATCTATCTTATCTTAACTACCTAAACTAACCTTAACTATCGCAGTGTCTTTTTCTCTTCTATTCTTCCTAACACCTTTTATGCCAAATTTCCTTGTACGTCCCAATCACTTGACCTCTAGTTGTTTTTATCTATTAATTTTAGCTTCTTTCTCCTCACTGCACTCCACTCGGATAATTACTAAGAGTTACTGATTTTAATTCTTCTTTTATGTTATTTTTTTTATATATTTAAATAATTTCTTATACATTACAAAAAAAATAAAATTTTTTTTTTTGTCGCCTTTTATAATAGTCAAATAAAAATTTTTCTTTAATTCTCTCTGACTTTTTAAATCAATTACCAACTGTCACAGCTTTTCTATTTTAATAACTTTTTATAACTGCTTATTTTCTTTACCATTAATATAAACTTTTTTCCTTTTGACATTAACTTTCTTTTAAATTATACCTTTTTTATTCTATATCACTTCTTTTAAAAAATGTTAATTTCTGCTCTCTTCTTTTCAATTCTCTTCTCTAACTGTCAAACTTTTCTTTCTCTCCTAGCAACCAAACTTCATCACTATAACCTACATTTCCTATCTATACTTAAAACTAATACAATACTTGTTTACATTACATACAGAAATTTATTTTACCTAATAATTTAAATTTGACATAAACTTCAAATTTTGACATATTTCCGAAAATAATAACTAAACTAAAATAAATTTTGATTTCACCCTAAAACATACCTTCACAATATATATATATATTTATATATATATATTGTAATAAATTACAATTAAATAAATGTGTGATGATTGTATAAATATAGTTTAAATTGATATAGCTATTAAATTTGTTGTTTTTATAATTTTAATTTATTTTTAAAGTTTTGTGGGGCTATAATTTATGTTAATTTTGTCTCAATTTTTATTTATTCTTTATTCAATTTAAAACACCTTTAAAGTTTCTTTATTTTATTAATCCTTTTGTGTTTAAAAAAAATTATATCATTAAACTTAAAATATGTAATTTTATTTATTATTTATTTTTAAATTTAGTATATCTAAATTAATTGCTGAGCATTAGTTACTCTTAACCCCAGTAGTCAGTTCATAATATAACATTCTACAGTATTATTATTTATTTCCTTTCCTTTACCTAAAGGAATCAATAAACCCTTAACCTATTCAATGATACGGCTATGGCATTTTCGTGCGCATCAACCCCCATATAAAGAACACGTGATACTTAACGGTTGTTTGCTGGGGTGAGGATGTTGAATAGCGTATGTTTATTAGTCGACATAAAATTTTCAATAATGCAATGTTTTTAGATCAAGATTATTTTAAAAAATTATTTAAAGATATTGAAATATATTACTCACAATGTTTTATAGGAGTTATGAAAGTGATATTAGTGAATAAAGTTAAACACATACCGTAAACTCACTTGTTGCTGAAGGTCAAGGATGGAAATTCTTCGTAGCGGTTTCACACACTCGGATTCTTACTAGTAGATAATTCACAAGACGTGTGAATACTTCCTTGGACGGATACCAAAAAGGATTATAACCACTGGATATTATGTCTCCTTGGTTTCTTCAGGTTTTTTTTTTATTATTATTACAGGTTAGTCAAAAATATTTAATTTTTTCTTCTTAGGATATGATATTTTATTAATCAGTACACAATTTCCATATACAATTTTCCAATAAGTTTTGTTTTAAAATAAATTATATAGTTGATCAAATTAAATTTCAGCCATCTTTAATTTTTAACAGTAGTCGGCCATTGTTTTTTATGATAATTTTAAAATAGACTGACGTGGATTGGCCTTTTGATGAATTTAGAGTGACCTCGATTTTCATTTTCCATGGGCTTATATACCCTCGCCCAAAAAATCGAAAAATGGCTACCTTTTTGAGCGTGTTTTGTTTTTTCCTAACCCATTTACCTCAAATTTTTAGAAAATTGAATTTTTAATTTAGCATTTTCTGGCCTTATAATTGTTATAAATCAAATCTGCATAGCTTATTTCATTATAAGTTAACATTTTTAGAATTTTAAAATCAATCTTTCCTTATTGAAACAGCTGACTTTACGGAGTAAACAATGTCGGCCATTTTGACAATTATCAATATTAAATTTAACAATTATGAGCAAATATCTCTGTTTGGCCATTAATTTTAACAAAAATTGAAAATTTACATATTCTAATATGATCAGATAACCTTTTTTTCTAATTACACCGCTTATTTAAGTTTTTATTAACATTTTAAATCTAATGTGTCATAACGATTCAACTACAAAATTTATCAAATAAACGGATTAATAATACATAAAATCATCAACAAACCCCTTAAAATTAATTATCTTGCAACAACATACAATTATAACCAATAATAACATCAATCAATCATCTAATATTAAGTTTATGTTTTTCCACTACAACCACATCTTTCCAGATATAATCAACAGTTTTTGATCACCACTTCATTATTTACAGTGTTTTTCCACTTGATTTATCAATCATAATGTCCTTGACTAAGCTTTAATTAAACAGTCTTAGCTTGTAAACAAAAACATCACTTTCTTACAGTTTTATTCTATCATGTAATAAATTTCAATATCTTTCTTTTAGATTCTGTCTTAAGTATTGTATTTCTATCAAAATATGAGATGTACCAGAACATAGGAAGTACTAGGCTTGTACTATCATCCGATACATTATAATACAGGACTCATCACTTGATGCTTAATTGAATTTGAAAATATTGTTTGGGTAAGTAAAATTTATTTATCAAATTATAATCATTGTTTATGATTTATTTATTTTGCTCTAATAGCTAAAATTAGTTTGTTGAGGTTTAAATTTTTGTACCTTATATTACTAACTGAATACAGTTGAATATTCTCTACCTTATATAATAATTTTTAAATAACCTACACCTACTTGTTCTTATTTTATAACTACCTATTAAAAAAAAACATTATTGAACTTATTATTATTTTTAACATTAATTATAACTTATTTGGATTTTGATCTAACTAACTTAATATAACTAATATAGTTGGTTTCTTACTAATATTGTATTCCTATGATTCATTATTAACATATTCTAATACTTATTTACTTTTTATTTTTAGCTTAAACAAAATAGGATCTTGGACTTGTCTCTTGGATCGACTACTGGTGTCAGTGCTCATTCTTATGAACTCATTTTACCAAGATAGTTTTTGTGTTCTTATGTGAATTAAGATTTACTGGATTGGCTCTAATTAAGAAATTTTTGGTGTATTGATCATTTAATGAAAAGATTCGAAAGTTACATTCATGTTTAATAATTTATTTCAATTCAAGTCATATATTAGGTAAGTTGTATTTATGATTATTTTAAAACATTACAAATTTCCCCCAATTTAATTTTAACAAATTATTACTCGGTAATAATTTTTAAAATTCAATTCCCATTTATTGTCTCTAGATTTATTGTAATTCAAATCCTACTTGGTTATTTTTTTTTTATTTCTACATAATATATCTTTTATTGTACCTTATAAACAATTTTCAGTAATATCTAACATAAATTCTAATTCATTTGGTTGTATTTAACTACTAACTATTTATAGATAATTCATACTTTAATTCCTAATTTTAAATACAATATAATATTTACTTATTCTAATACCTACATCTTAAACTATCTTATATTCTAAATTTAGCTAGATTTTTAAAATGTTGTTTCATTGGTGGTATGCGTATAAGTTTTTAACGTTTACCTTTCCCCTTAATAAATTATTATATGGATTTCTTAGAATATAACTGTTTTCGTATGCTTTTTCAATTATAAAGGGTCCCATAAATGGTAATTTTAATTTTGCACACTCATTATTTCTTTTGTTAGCTACCTGTAATAACCTTTCAATTACCCAATCCCCTTCTTTGAATATTGTTGGTTTCTTTAAATTTTTGTATCTTGTTTTAATATATCTATCTGCATTTCTTTTTAACTTATTATTAACCTTCTCAATTAAACTATTATATTGTTCTTTGTTTTCTACAATCCATGGTGTGTCTGGTTCTATATTTTTCATTAGTTTTATAGGTGTTTCTTGTGTTGCTGTACGGTGTATTGCTTCTTTCTATTATTCCATCTTCCTCCAATATTTCCAATTCTTTCTTCACCCTGTCTTTTAACTTGTATGGTATAGGATATGTCTTCACTTTAAAATTCTCAATATTTTTCACCTCCATCTTATGTTCATATTTGGTAGCTACTCTGGGCTCCTTGGATATAAGTCTTCTATACTTCAAAAACAATTCTTTTACTGTATTGTAATATTTTCCATCACAATCTAAACCATCATTTTCCAATACATCTTCTTCATCTCTTCTACCTACTTCATATCCATAATTTTCTTCTTTATCATTTTCATAATCATTTTTAATACAATTCATACTTTTCTTATTATCTTCTATCTCTTCCACCACATTCATTGATATCCATATACCATTTAACCTTATTTTCTTTTCTTCATAATTGATTATAGTTTCTAATTTTTCTAGTATATCATTTCCAATTATTACATCACAATCTAAATTAGGTACAGCTAGTAATTGACAATTTACAATGATTTTATTTAAATTTATTTTAATGTCATAGAGTTTATTTACTTCACATAACTTTTTGTTGTTAATACCGGTTAATACTACCTTTTGAATTTTCATTTCTTTTTCTTTTATATTATTTAATTTTGAAATTAATTTTAAATCTATTAAAGAGGTTTCGCTTCCTGTATCAATTAAAATTTGAACTGTTTTGTCATTAATTTTACCCTGAATATACAATAACCCATTATAATGTAATTGATCTAGTTTTTCATTTAAGTTAATGAATTCATTGGGGTGGCATAACGCAAAACTTTGATATAGAAAGCAACATTTTAAAAATCCTGCTGATCATTAACACTTTCTCTACCGGTGTTCCTTACTCGCTCTACTATAATTTCTTGTCCAACCTGACTCCTTGGCTCTCTGTCCAAGCTTCTTCGTCTTCCATTATTTCCATCGTTATGTCTACCATTACTTCTTTCCAGACTTCTTGTCCTATTTTCTTCATTCCTTTCTCTTCTTGTATGATTTACCCTTCTCTGGAATCCATTATTGTTATGAAATTGATTGTTATTATTGCTTCTATTGTTATTGTTCCCAGTCCTATTTTGATTATTGTTTATATTGTTATTATAGTTATTATATCTTTCCTGTGTATTTCTTGTATTATTGTTATTGTTATAATTATTGTTATTGTAATTATTATTGTTATTGTTTCTCCAGTTACTGTTATTATTATTTATTGTAATGTTTTAAAATAATAATAAATATAACTTACCAAATAAATAACTTAAGTTGAAATAAATTACTAGTCATGGATGTTATTTTCAAAACTTTTCATTAAATGATCAATACACCAAAAATTTCTTTATTTGAGCCAATCCAGTAAATCTTAATCCACACAAGAACACAAAACAATCTTGATAAAATGAGTTCATAAGGATGAGCACTAACACCAGTAGTCGATCCAAGAAACAAAGTCCAAGATACTATTTTGTTTAAGCTAAAAATAAAAAAATAAATAAGTATTAAAATATGTTAATAATGAATCATAAGAATACAATATTAGTAAGAATAAAGTAGTATTAAAGTATTAAAGATTATTAGTAGATTAAAATCCAAATAAGTTATAATCAATGTTTAAATAATAATAAGTTCAATAATTTTTTTTAATAAGTAGTTATAAAATGAGAACAAGTAGGAGTAGGTTATTTAAAATTATTACATAAAGTAGAGAATATTTAACTGTATTTAGTTAGTAATATAAGGTACAAAATTTAAACCTCAACAAACTAATTTTAGCTGTTAGAGCAAAATAAATAAATCATAGAAAATGATTATAATTTGATAAATAAATTTTACTTACCTGAACAATATTTTCTAATTCAATTAAGCATCAAGTGATGAGTCCTGTATTATAATGTATCGGATGACAGTACAAGTCCAGTAATTCCTATATTCTGGTACATCTCAGTTTTGATAAAATGCAATGCTTGAGACTAAATCTAAAAAAATAAAGAAAGATGTTGAAATATATTACATGTAAGAACGCATCAGTAAGAAAGTGATGTTTTTGTTTACAAGCTAAGACTGTTTAATAAAAGCTTAATCAAGGACATTATGAATGATAAAGTCAATGAAAAACACTGTAAATAGTGAAGTGATGATAAAAAAACTTGCGGATTATAAACTTAAAAGATGTGCTTGTAGTGGAAAGACATAAACTTAATATTAGAGGATTAATTGATGGTACTATTTGTTATTATTATATATTGTTGTAAGATAATTAATTTTAGGTTGTTCTTTGATGGTTTTGAATGTTATTAATTAGTTTTTTTGATAAATTTTGTATTTGAATCGTTACGACGCAGTAAATTTAAAATGTTAATAAAAACTAAAGTAAGCGGTGTCATTAAGAAATAAAGTTATATGATTATATCAGGATATATAAATTTTCAGTTTTTGTTAAAATTAATGGCCAAGATGAGATATTAGCTCATAATTGTTAAATTTAATATTGATAATTGTCAAAATGGCCGACATTGTTTACTCCATAAAGTCAGCAATTTTTATAGGGAAGATTCGATTTTAAAATTCTAAAAATGTAAATGTAACAAATGTAACAATTATAAGGTCAGAAAATGTCTAATTAAAAAGTCAATTTTTCAAAAATTTGATGTAAGTGGGGTTATAAAAAACAAAATACGCTCGAAAAAGGTGGCCATTATTCGATTTTTTGGGCGAGGGTATATAAGCCCAGGAAAAAGGAAAATCGAGGTCACTCTAAATTCATCAAAAGGCCAATCCACGCCAGTCAATTTTAAAATTATCATAAAAACAATGGCCGATGACTGTTAAAAATAAAAGATGGCTGAAAATTAATATGATCAATTATATAATGTATTTTCAAACAAACTTATTGGAAAAATTGTAAATGGAAATTGTGTACCGACCAATAAAATAATAAATCCTAAGAAGAAAAATTAAATTTTTTGACTAACCTGTAATAATAATAAAAACTGGAAGAAACCAAGGAGAAATAATATCCAGTAGTTATAATCCTGATTGGTATCCGTCCAAGGAGGCATTTGCACGTGGTGTAAATTATTCACTGGTAAGAAGCCGAGTCTGGGAAGCCGCCACGAAAAGTTTCCATCCTTCAACGTCAGCAACAAGTGATTTAGGGTATGTTTTTGACTTTATTCACTTATATCACTTTCATAACTCCTATAAAACATTGTGAGTAATATATTTCAGTATCGTTAAACAATTTTTATAATCTTGATCTGAGAACATTATATTATTAAGAAATTTTTTAACGACTAATAAACACACGCTTCTCGACATTCTTCACCCCAGAAATAACCGTTAAGGATCACGTGTACCTCTATATGGGGGTTGATGCGCCATAGCCGTATCATTGAATAGGTTAAGGGTACATTAATTCTTTTAGGTAAAGCAAAGTAAATACATAACAATATTGTTAAATTTTACATTATGAACTGACTACTGAGGTTATGAGTCTCAAATGCTAAGTAATTGATTTAGATATACTAAATTTAACAATAAATAATAAATAAAATTACATATTTTAAGTTTAACAACATAATTCTTTTTACAAGCAGAAAAGGATCAATAAAATAAAGAAATTTTAAGGTGTTTTAAATTGAATAAAGATTAAATAAAAATTGAAATAAATTTAAACATAAATTATAGCCCCACAAAACTTTTAAAATAAAAACAACAAAAACAATAATTATAACAATTTAAGCTATATTTATACAATCTTACATTCATTATTAATTGTAATTTATTACATTATATTTGAATTATAATTATTATTACGTCCCCAATTACCTTCATTTATATTATTTGTTCTGTTCCTATTGTTGTTAAAATTTTCATTATTTGTTCTTTGTTGTCTATTGTAATTTCCCTGTTGTCTTGTTGCGTTTTCGGTTCTCTCTCCTCTTTTTCTTTCTAATCTTTGTAAATATTGACACAAATTGTCCATTGTTTTTATGTTTTGTATTGCAATCGTTTCTGTTACTTGTTCTTTAAAATGTCTGGCCAAATATAACACAATATCTTCTTCAGATAATTTTGGACTTAAGTGCATGACCAAGGAATACAACTGCAAAGCATATGTATTCGGAGAATTTCCCCTGTTATCGTCATATTTTCCAAAGTACAACCTTTCTCTAATCCGTGATTGTGCATTATTTCCCCAAAAATACTCTAGGAATTTGGACTCGAACTGTTCCATTGTATTTATCTCTTCCTCTTTGCTTATGAACCATATCAGTGCATGTTTTTCCATATGCTCTCGAATAATCTCCCTTAAAATTTCCGGTTCCTGTTCCCATCTTATTTTATTTTTAATCATCTTCATAAACACAATTGGGTGTATCTTCTTATAGTCTCCGTCAAACTTCATATTGTTATTATTCCCACAACTAATTATTCTTGTTTCCCCAGACATCTTCATCATCTCTCTTTTCATGTTTGAAACCTTTTCTTCCTGTTCTCTCTTCATTTTATTTATATTGTGTTCCATTTCTATTAATTTTTGTTTATATTCTTTGTTTTCTATTTGTTCTACTTCTTCTTGTATGTTTTTGATTTCCAATTTGAGTTCCTTTTTAGTTTTCTTATTTTCTTCCTCAGCTATCTTGAAATTTAATTTTATCTCCTGGCTTAATTCTTCCTGCACTCCTTGTATATTTTTATTTATCTTCATAACTTCCCTGTCTATCTTCTTGTTATTTTCTTTTACTTCTTCTTTTAGAACTTTTCCATTTTTCTTAATCTCATTTATTTGTTTCAAATGATTCTTTTTCTACCTCCATGATTCTTCCAATCATCTCTTCTTTAATTTCTTGTTTTGTATTTTTTATTTCTTCCTGTAATTTTTTATTTTGTTCCCCTATTTCTTCCCTTAATTCATCAAATTTCTTATTTATATCTTTTTTATTCTCATCCAGTTTCTTGTTTATGTCTCTTCTCAAATCTTCATTATTTTTGTCCAGTTTGTTTATGTCTCTTCTTAAATCTTATTTGGTTTCTTCTAATTTCTTATCCATTTTCTTCATATCTTTGCTTAATTCCATTAAAACCTTCATCATTTCATATTGTCCATTCTCTCTTTCTACCCTTCTGGTTTGTTGTACTGTCTCCTCTTGAACTTCTTCACTTCTTTCATCCCGTACTTCATGATCTCCAGATCCCTGATACCTTTCTTCATCTATCTGGGTCCCTACTTCTTCTCCTGCCTTCTCTCCTACTTGTTTACCATCTCTCAGTGTCATTTTATCCATTTTAAATAGTTTTATTATGTTTTATCAAATATTAAATATAAAATTTTTTCTAAATAGTTTTAATAGTCAATTATTACTTTAACCAATCAATTTTTAATTAGAGCCCATTAATTTATTATAACCAATAGTTTTTTATTAAAGCCCCACGTTGGGCGCCATTTTGTAATAAAATTACAATTAAATAAAATGATAACAATTGTTATAATATAGTTTATAATTGATGTGGTAATCAAATTTGTTGTTTTTATAATTTTAAATTTTTATTTTTAAAGTTTTTTGGGGCTATAATTTATGTTAATTTTGTTTCAATTTTTATTTATTCTTTATTCAATTTAAAATACCTTTAAGGTTTCTTTATTTTATTGATCCTTTTCTGTTTAAAAAAAAATTATATCATTAAACTTAAAATATGTAATTTTATTTATTATTTATTTTTAAATTTAGTATATCTAAATTAATTGCTGAGCATTAGTTACTCTTAACCCCAGTAGTCAGTTCATAATATAACATTCTACAGTATTATTATTTATTTCCTTTCCTTTACCTAAAGGAATCAATAAACCCTTAACCTATTCAATGATACGGCTATGGCATTTTCGTGCGCATCAACCCCCATATAAAAGAACACGTGATACTTAACGGTGGTTTGCTGGGGTGAGGATGTTGAATAGCGTATGTTTATTAGTCGACATAAAATTTTCAATAATGCAATGTTTTTAGATCAAGATTATTTTAAAAATTATTTAAAGATATTGAAATATATTACTCACAATGTTTTATAGGAGTTATGAAAGTGATATTAGTGAATAAAGTTAAACACATACCGTAAACTCACTTGTTGCTGAAGGTCAAGGATGGAAATTCTTCGTAGCGGTTTCACACACTCGGATTCTTACTAGTAGATAATTCACAAGACGTGTGAATACTTCCTTGGACGGATACCAAAAAGGATTATAACCACTGGATATTATGTCTCCTTGGTTTCTTTAGGTTTTTTTTTATTATTGTTACAGGTTAGTCAAAATATTTAATTTTTTCTTCTTAGGATATAATATTTTATTTATCAGTACACAATTTCCATATACAATTTTCCAATAAGTTTTGTTTTAAAATAAATTATATAGTTGATCAAATTAAATTTCAGCCATCTTTAATTTTTAACAGTAATCGGCCATTGTTTTTAATGATAATTTTAAAATAGACTGACGTGGATTGGCCTTTTGATGAATTTAGAGTGACCTCGATTTTCATTTTCCATGGGCTTATATACCCTCGCCCAAAAATCAAAAAATGGCTACCTTTTTGAGCGTGTTTTGTTTTTTTCTAACCCATTTACTTCAAATTTTTAGAAAATTGAATTTTTAATTTAGCATTTTCTGGCCTTATAATTGTTATAAATCAAATCTGCATAGCTTATTTCATTATAAGTTAACATTTTTAGAATTTTAAAATCAATCTTTCCTTATTGAAACAGCTGACTTTACGGAGTAAACAATGTCGGCCATTTTGACAATTATCAATATTAAATTTAACAATTATGAGCAAATATCTCTGTTTGGCCATTAATTTTAACAAAAATTGAAAATTTACATATTCTAATATGATCAGATAACCTTTTTTTCTAATGACACCGCTTATTTTAATTTTTATTAACATTTTAAATCTAATGCGTCATAACGATTCAACTACAAAATTTATCAAATAAACGGATTAATAATACATAAAATCATCAACAAACCCCTTAAAATTAATTATCTTGCAACAACATACAATTATAACCAATAATAACATCAATCAATCATCTAATATTAAGTTTATGTTTTTCCACTACAACCACATCTTTCCAGTTTATAATCAACAGTTTTTGATCACCACTTCATTATTTACAGTGTTTTTCCACTTGATTTATCAATCATAATGTCCTTGACTAAGCTTTAATTAAACAGTCTTAGCTTGTAAACAAAAACATCACTTTCTTACAGTTTTATTCTATCATGTAATAAATTTCAATATCTTTCTTTTAGATTCTGTCTTAAGTATTGTATTTCTATCAAAATATGAGATGTACCAGAACATAGGAAGTACTAGGCTTGTACTATCATCCGATACATTATAATACAGGTTTGGGTAAGTAAAATTTATTTATCAAATTATAATCATTGTTTATGATTTATTTATTTTGCTCTAATAGCTAAAATTAGTTTGTTGTTTAAATTTTTGTACCTTATATTACTAACTGAATACAGTTGAATATTCTCTACCTTATATAATAATTTTTAAATAACCTACACCTACTTGTTCTTATTTTATAACTACCTATTAAAAAAAAACATTATTGAACTTATTATTATTTTTAACATTAATTATAACTTATTTGGATTTTAATCTAACTAACTTAATATAACTAATATAGTTGGTTTCTTACTAATATTGTATTCCTATGATTCATTATTAACATATTCTAATACTTATTTACTTTTTATTTTTAGCTTAAACAAAATAGGATCTTGGACTTGTCTCTTGGATCGACTACTGGTGTCAGTGCTCATTCTTATGAACTCATTTTACCAAGATAGTTTTTGTGTTCTTATGTGAATTAAGATTTACTGGATTGGCTCTAATAAAGAAATTTTTGGTGTATTGATCATTTAATGAAAAGATTCGAAAGTTACATTCATGTTTAATAATTTATTTCAATTCAAGTCATATATTAGGTAAGTTGTATTTATGATTATTTTAAAACATTACAATATATATATATATATATATAAAAGAATTTAAGAATATTTATGGCCCTATCATATTTGGAAAGAGATGCAAAAGTATTTTTAGAAAATAAACTTATGCTATATAATGATAAACAAAGAGACCAATGTGCAAAAATGATTTTAATGGGAAAAGAAAGTGATGATTATGTTATTGGGTAAGTTGAATAAAGAAATACATTGAGTATGCAATCTAACCATTTTTCAAGATTTTTACAGTCGGTTTTTTTTAGCATTTGCACTCCTATTATGAAGAGAGACCATAAATATGTGGAAGCTGCTTCTGAAATTGTGTTTATTGATTCTACAGGAACTACGGATAGGGTTGGAAGTCATATGTTTGTTATGTTAACACACAGTGAATGTGGAGCTTACCACTAGGGCTTTTAATTACAACATCTGAATGTGTAGATTCCATCAAATCTGGCTTCAACATAATCAGGTAACTTGTAGGAGAACCTATTTTTGGGGGACACAAGGAAGGCCCAGCAGTTTTCATGACAGATGATTCCCAATCTGAACAAAAAGCCATTGCCGAAACTTGGCCTGGGTCAATAAGAATGCTATGCATATTTCATGTTTTGCAGGCAGTCTTTAGATGGCTTTCAAAATCAAAAAATGGTATTCCCAGAGATGAGCAAACAAGTATTTATAGAGATTTTCAAAATATTCTATATGCAAACAGTTTGGAGGAGGCATCAGCCAAATATTCATCAATTATTTAAATAATTATTGGTGGCCAAAACGCGAATGTTGGGTGAAAGCCTATAGACATGGTGTGTTAATGAAAAACAATCATACCAATAATTATTCAGAAAGTTCAATTCGTCAAATCAAAGACAAGATATTTTCCTGTATTAAAGCTATGTTTCCAAAACCTAACCAAAATTTCTCTTTTTAGGTGCCATTTGCAAACATATTCATTGGGCAAATGCTTTATTTTGTACAGACAAATACATTGATAAAATAGATAACCTCAAGATTAAACAAAAACTTTATTTGGTGGCTACTGGGCAACCCAGTAAAGGTGACTGGCTTTTACCTTTAATTGTAACAAGTGAAACTGAATCGTGCCCTGCCTTAACACAAACAAAAGAGGAAAACAGATCGTCATTTTTGGAGAACACAAGCCTACCTTCAACTAGTACTGTGAATATAGCAATATTCGATCCTGATGAAAGCCAAAAAGATTTGTATTCAAAATATTTTTAAAATGATTTCTCCAGAAGAAAAAATATCACTTGAAGCTGCGAAAGTAAGTGCAGAATTACTGCCCAGGAAGTCTTGTGAGAGATATGAAAATGAGTACCTACCGTCTATTTTGCAAGTGGCGTCAGCAAAAACATTGATTTTGCAGCAAATTGAAAAAGTGCACCAGATATCCAAGTCACCCCTATTAATGTTTCTCTTGGCCTAATTTTTTTATAAACGGTACCGCTACCCAAACGTTGAAATAAAAACATAAAAAGATTGTGGTTTAATTCCCAAACAAATAGGTAACAACAAAAGAAACAATATTACGTTCGTGAATCAATATCTGCAGGAAAAAGACTGGCTTTCACATTAAGTTTTGCTTGGTAATTGTAGAGTTTGAGCAGTCCAGTAATCATAGTTATTAGGCAGAAAAATATGCTAGTAGCAAACCTAACAGATACCTTAAACTTAAAACAAACGCCCCTTTATTGGCTAAGCCAACAGAGATGTTTACCTTGAATTAGGTAGGTACTTTTAAATTGAGAAAATACAAAAGAAGCAAATTTAAGCTTATTGAACTGCAAAAGATGCACAAATATTAAAGCCTTTCTTCATGCAAGCAGTGGGAATTTAAAGTTTTAAACAAACTGTTTACCTACAGATACAGATATATGTATTTATATAAAATCTAAAATGGCTCTTTGCCCAGAAATTTGCAACAGTAGGTACTTGTGCCAATCCGCAGTGTCCGTAGTCGAGATACCAGAAATGCTGTAAACTTTTATATCGCAAAATTACGTAGAAAATTTAATAAAAAATATATTTCATTATGGATTAAAACTGTACAATAATTTGCCCAAGTCTATGAAATATTTCAACTCTCGGAGGTTGGAGGATGGAAATAAACCAAAACATGCATATTAATTAAATTAAACTTGTTTAAAAAATCTGAAATTATCCCATAGCATAAAAAAATATACCTAGGTATATACAGGGTGTTTCATTGGGAAAGGGCCTAACTTTAACTGTTGATGGGGATCACTTTGGTGGTTCCAAAAACCTATATTTAATGTGTCTGCTGTACTTTATAACCGAGATACAGGGTGTTTTATAAATTTATCCTATTTCTTTCGAACCTCATAACTTCCGAGTTACCCTGTATATTATTTTGAGATTTGGTACACGTAATAACCATTACCTAGAGACTCCATCAAAAGCATCTCCAAAAAGATAATGCAGGTCCGGCTTAACAAAAAATTTCAAAACTCGTCTTTCCTAAAAACAACACCCTGTATATAGATTTTCTGAAAATTGCTCTTTATAATAGAAAAGGGTATGAAAAATCGAATCTACTTATTTGTCATTGATAATAAATTAATAGGATCACACATCTTTCCACATAGACTGACTGGCGAAGTCTATTTGGATTTTCTGCAGAATATTTTACCAGTGCTATTAGATGATGCATACGTAAATGAATGTATTATCAGCATGACGGTGCTTCGGTGCATTACAGAGTAATGGTGAGGAATTTTTTAAATGAAAATTTTCGTAATTCATGGATAAGCAGAGGTGGTCCCAATAACTGGCCTTCAAGGTCACCTAACTTCAATCCTGTGAATTGCCATATTTGGGGATATCTAAAATCAAAAGTATATGCTACCGACATCAATAGCAGAGAAGAACTTCTTCGAAGAGTAGAGAATGCCTGCGGAGAAATCAGAAATAATCCAGATGTGATTAGAAGGTCCATTCGCAATATTACAAAAAGGGCAAGAAAGTGCATAGAGCAGAATGGAGGTCATTTTGAGCAATTTTTGTAGGTTGGACTTTTTTTGTTTGAACAATGTTGTTAGAATTTCTTGTTTTCTGTTCATGTTAATTATTTAAATTTATGAAAATCTCTTCGTTATTTGAAATAAATAAATTTATTTCTCGTATTTTACTTTTGTTGATACATATCCATATACAGGGTGTTCGAGATATTCGAAACATACTGAATGAGTATGTTTTAAGTACGGCCCTGTAATCACATTTTTAGTGGTCTGTACTCGTAAACATACACACTCAATTGAATTTCTAGGATGCTTCTCTAGATGCATTGAATGGATTCCATTTCAAACTAAAAAATAAAAAAAACCTCTCCAATACCATTGTTAACCCCCAAAACGTGCATAAATTATAAGTTTGACGGTGAATTTTTGGTAGTAAAATTGTCTGCGGAAAAATAAAAAAGAAATAAGTAGATTCGATTTTTCATACCCTTTTCTATTAGAAAGAACAATTTTCAGAAAAATCTATATACAGGGTGTAGTTTTTAGGAAAGACGAGTTTTGAAATTTTTTGTTAAGCCGGACCTGCATTATCTTTTTGGAGATGCTTTTGATGGAGTCTCTAGGTAATGGTTATTACGTGTACCAAATCTCAAAATAATATACAGGGTTACTCGGAAGTTATGAGGTTCGAAAGAAATAGGATAAATTTATAAAACACCCTGTATCTCGGTTATAAAGTACAGCAGACACATTAAATATAGGTTTATATTTTGCACTTATAAAAATCTTCATTATAAAACGCATTTGCGTATCGTAATGTAACTTTTACGCACGCAAATTTTTGTTTTAAATGGTTGGCGACATGATTGAAGTATCTAATGAAAAGACTATTGACAATGACATTTGTGGGTTAATAGCAATTTATTAATTTTATATTGTTCTTTAAAATAGTATTTGTGAATATGAATATCATCTTTTACTTATATAATATATTATTACTGGTGTTGTATTAGTCATTTTAAAATATTTGAAAACATTTTAACATTTCATAATTTAAATGTCAAAACTGTCAAATGTTATAAATTACACAGTGCTACCGACATACTTTTTAAAATAAAAATTTTCGTAATTACATAAAAATAATAAATTAATTTAAAAAATGATAAAATGGCAAAATATAAAAAATATTATAAACAACTTATTTCATATGGCTGTTGTGACACTCGTTCTTTAAAAAACTCATCGCTTCGCGATTCGTTTTTTAAACATGAACTCGTGTCATAACAGAATTCCATATGAAATGCGTTGTTTAATATACTATTTTGGAACCACCAAAGTCATCCCCATCAACAGTTAAAGTTAGGCCCTTTCCCAATGAAACACCCAGTATATAATATACCTATTTTTACATTACAATTACATATTTTTTATCTTCTAACTTAAAAAGCACAAATTCAAAAAGTGCGCCAAATATCCTTAGAGCAAAAAGATACAGGAAGAAGTATATGCAAAATGACCTTGAGTCCAGAAAGGAGCTTGCAATGAGCTTGCATATGATGGCCAATTGTCAATTTTAATTTCCGTTTCCATTGGCGTACCGAAAATAATTAAGAATTATATCAAGGTTTTTATTTTTAATAAATTTCAACCAATCAAGTGTGTGAATACAATTAGTGTTCTAAATAATTTATTATTTATAAGAACCGAATGATACGCCTATGCGCTTATTTTTGACATTTATATGCAAATATTGCTTTGACAGTATACTGTAAACATAAACAATGAGTCATACTAGGAGCTTCAAAATGGCCGACTTCCGTCGCAAATTTTCCTTAAAGTTACTACATGACAGACTCCTTCCTGTTTCTTTTTGTTCTAAGCATATCCAAGCCACACCTACTAATATTTTAATTGGCCTATTTTAGCCTCATTACGGAATCCGGCGCTGGATGTATTCTCGCTCTTGCCATAGAACACAACGTATTGCAACCCAGGAATACCACAATTTAAATGAAAAACCCTTTTAGCTGTATAGCCGTATAGTCGCGGCAGCCATGGCCATAAACCACAAAGGAGAAGTTCTAATTTTTATTTCGTTCGTGTACGCCGCTTGCTGGTTGTTATTGTGTTTTTCTTGTCTTTGTGTATTTAATAACGAATAATAACGACTGTGTGTACCTAGACTTCTCTTTGGGTTTACTTTGGATTACTGATTACTTTTGCATGTCATGCCAACACAATTTTATAAGGGACACGAACATTTAGGGGAAACTACGAGAGTGGGAGTTGGTTCGCGCATGAGTATTCAATTTGTGCCCTTAACGATATGGATCTATTATTTCCATGCATTTATACTTAGACAAGGAAAGAGAGTGGACGCGTAAACCCGAGTCGTGAAACTGTTACCACTTGCCACATAATCGATGTCAGTGGCGTAGTTTACAATACATTTTTCCCACATAATAAATAATAATTTTATGTTTCATAGATACAAATAATAGGTTGGTATCAAAAGAAGGAAGTGAATAAAATTCAGCAAAGGTACAATATAGGTACATTTAATAGGTATGATAAAACAAAAAAATTATATTTATAATATAAAATACTAACTATATTAATCAAGGAGTATATAAATAACAAATAAAATTTACTAGTAATTATAAAAAATCTTTATTTGTTATGAAAATATTAACATAATTAATCTATAACTACCTTAATATTAAATAAATACTTAAATTAAAAATGTTTATTTGCTGATATTAATAGTGATGTTTGACTATAGAACATTTTTGTTCACCATTTAAACCATTAGACAAAAAATAGCCAAGTGGAAGCTTCCATGTGTCATTAATTGCAACTATCATTAAAACAACAGCTTCTTTGGCTAATTCATTTGAATCATCATACAAATCAACCCCAAAATTGACTAACCGTGGAAACTTTTACCATTCCATACCAAGTGCTGCCGAATTGACATCTCATCAATGATAAGAGAACAAAGTAATGGTTTATTTGAATTTTCTATAAGTTTACTCAGAGTATAAAATTAAATTGTGAAACCAGGAGCTGCATAGTTTGCAGCCATTTCCCAATAGTGCTTCTATGGGGCAAACACGTTTCAAATACTGTCCTGATATACTTGTAAGCTTTATAGGAGAGAAAAAATTTAAAGTCAATACAAATTTTCCTAATTCAGGTGGATATTTTTTATTTTTAGACATTGTTCTTTGTAACAATTGCTTATTTACACTACTCACATTTTCTAATAAAATGGCTTTTTCATTATCAATCAAATTCTTATTTTTCAAACTGGTTATTAATTGTTTAAGGGAAACAACTTTTCTTTTTAGCCTGTTTATAGATTGTTTCAATACCCTAATTTTTCTAGTCTTCTCTTGACTTCTAATAGTTTCTTGAAGTAACTTCCATTTCAGTATTTTTAACCAGGACAGTCAGCTGTTGGGTTTAATGACTGTGTTGAGGAAGTAGAAGGACCGGGGTCTGTATTTTGAATATATTTGAATGGTGCTCTCCTTTTTGCCTAGAAAAACAATATTTTTATATACAGGGTGTTTCATTAAGAATTATCCATATAGTAACTGGAGAAACCTTAGCACTAAATATGAAGATTTAAGCCAAAACACTTAAGTAAAATATTTCTCCTAACCGAGATATAGGGTGTTTTATTTTAACTATTATAAATGATTGGATCCCATATTTTTGACACCTTCAAATATTTTCTGTTCATACTTGACAAAAAGTTTACACATATTAGGTTACTTTAAACAGTGGCAAAAGATATTTTTTATCGATTACCAGAGGCGTGCGGTAGGGATGGATACTTTATTACATTCCCCTACAATTTATGCCACTGTCGTAATAATTGTTTCTGCATGTTTTTTTGATTCTCCGTCACTTTCTACGTAAATATCATCCTCTTGTCTCAATACGATAGAGTGAGTAGTTTTAGAGTTATTTGCATTTAAAGGTAATGTTTAAAATATCCATTTTATTCCAATAATTCCTTAATAATTTATTAATAAACGTATTAAAGTCAATGGAGGCCACTTCGAAAATTTACTATAATGTTAACTAACTAGAATTTTTTTTAAAGTAGTCTAAATAAATAATTGTTTCAGTACGTTTATTTTATGTATTCATCATGTTACTTCGTAATGAAAATCATAGTTCTATTTTGTTATAAATTTAAAACTGAAATTTTGATAAACTAATAAATTTTATTTATTCGGTGAAATAGTTATTCACTCATGTGAATTTACGAATGGAATTAACAAATTTTGTTGTCAAGGTGGTTAGATTATTAAGGAATCTCATGTTAAATAAGCAATAAAACAAAAATGGATATTTTAAACATTACCTTTAAATGCAAATAACTCGAAAAACTACTCACTCTATCGTATTGAGACAAGAGGATGATATTTACGTAGAAAGTGACATGCAGAAACAATTATTACGACATATTACGACAGTGGTATAAATTGTAGGGGATAAAAGAAAGTATCCATCCCTACCGCATGCCTCTGGTAATCGAGAAAAAATATCATTCACCACTGTTTAAAGTAACCTAATATGTGTAAATTTTTTGCCAAATCTGAACAAAAAATATTGGAAGGTGTCAAAAATATGGGATACAATCATTTAGAATAGTTAAAATAAAACACCATATATCTAGGTTAGGAGGAATATTTTATATAAGTGTTTTGGCCTAAATCATCATATTTAGTGCTGAGGTTTCTCCAGTTACTATATGGATAATTCTTAATGAAACACCCTGTATATATTTCCAATTCTCAAAAAATTTAAATTATGTTTTACTTAGAACTGTGACTGTTGACTGGACACTGTCGTCTGAGAAACTACCCGAGGAAGCTTAGTCTGAGCAATACGTCGGACTGTCGCTACTGCAGTGTGGCAGACGAATCGGCAGAGCACATTCTTTGCTATTGCCCCGCGTTAGAAATGATCAGGCTCCGCTCGTTTGGCCTCATACGGCTAGAGCCTACCGACTTTAGACAAGTCTCGCCAAAATCGATCTTGGACTTTGTTAAGAAGTGCAGACTGGATGGCGAATTGTGACCCTTAGGGGTGAGCCACAATAGGCCCTAGTTTGGCATTCAATTTTAATTCCCTTTTGTTTACAGAAATTTTGAAGTTCCTTATTTGAGAACTCTCCACCATTGTCACATCTATCTGTATCCGTATCTGTAGAGTAGGAAGGGTGAGTATAGACCCACAGCACTTAGGCCACAATATGGCACATTGTACATCCTCCCTAGGTGCCGCCCTCCTAGAACATTGTCCATCCTGCCTTATCCAGGAAGGAAGACAGGTCACCAGGGGACATCTCCTTAATGTCAGCAGGTGTAGGCCAAGACTCACCGAACACACACTCTAGCTCCGGACATTCACATAAGACATGCTTGTCAGTTTCATCTTCCTGTTCACACCTCCTGCATAGAGGTATGTCCACTAGCCCCATAATATGGAGGTGTTTCCTTAGTTGACAGTGTCCAGTCAGAAATCCCACTGTTAAACGTAGGTTCTTCCTGGTCATCGCCAAATATTTATTCGTATCCAGCTTCTCAGGGTCGCCCAGGGTAATCCTGGCAAAACTGCATCCTTTGGTTTCATCCCATCTCTTAAGGGATTGAGTACGGGTGTAACGTTTGGCTAGTTCCGCAATTGTCAAAGTCGTCAAACCATGGGTGTCGCCTGGTCCCAAAATTTTCAGTCCAGCCGCCATCCTGGCCAGAGAGTCAGCAATACGGTTACCTTTGCTCCTGTCGTGCTCTTTCATCCACCTTAGTACGATATTATTATCTACAGAGGCGTTAGCTAAATCTTGGTTAACCCTGAGATAATACGTTGTTTATTCAAGATTAGTAGAGCTTGTCTACTATCAGTGCAGATTATTATGTTTTTGCCAGAAATTTCTTTTCTGGTTATCTCTTTGCGGCGATTAAGATACCAGCCAGTTCTGTTTGAACCACGCTGGTATTTTTTCCCATTCCCCATTTAATCCTTAGGCTAAGTGATCTGGAGTAGACTCCACACCCTGATCCTTCCTTGTTTATTAAGCCGTCTGTGTATATGCGTATTGCATTTGCAGCATCCGCCTCAGTGTTCTGTTTTATTTGTATTTTGTAGGGTTTATTAAACACAAACCTGGGTTCAATTGCGTCACCGGCCGCCTGTAGCAGAGGCACCGCAGTGAGTGCCTCCCTCCACAGGCCCAGCCTCAGTTGACCCATTCTTACCTCGGGGTTTACACCAGCCGTGCGCAATCGTAGCATGGCCATTAGCGCAACCTCCTTGACGTGCAGGTCGAGAGGTGTCAGACCAGTAACCAATTCCATTGCCGCGGTTGGTGTTGTTCTCATGGCTCCTGTGATGTTCAGACAAGCCATTCGTTGTATTTGATACAGTTTTTGGATAGCCGTTGCTTGTAGAGTTTTAGGTCCCCATGCAATAGCTCCGTACGTTAGCATAGGTCTTATTATTGCTGTGTAGATCCAGGTGACTACACGGGGCGAGAGACCCCATGTGCGTCCCACTGTCCTCCGACACTGCTCATAGGCCACATATGCTCTTTTTGCTCTGTTCTGAATGTGCGAGTTCCATGTTAACTTCCTGTCGAGGGTAATACCGAGGTATTTCACCTCTTCAGCGAAGTTTAGTTTGCTTTTGAAGATTTCGGGGGGTTTCAAGCCCGATAAGCTTCTTTTCCTAGTGAAAAGGACCATCTCTGTCTTCTTGGGATTGATCGACAGTGAGTGTTCCTTACACCATGTTTCTATTAATTTGAGGCCATCCTGCGCTCTATCGCACAGTGTGTTCACAAATTTACCGGTCTGCAAGATAACTATGTCATCTGCATATGCAATTGTGTAGAAACCATTATTGTTGAGGTGACTAATCAGGGTATCCAGGACTATGTTCCAAAGAAGGGGTGATAAGACCCCTTCCTGTGGACATCCCCTCATTACCAGTCCCCTCACAGTAATGTCTTCTACATTTATACTTATTGCTCTACTAGAGAGCATCTTGAGTATCCAATCTCCTACCACCAGGGGTATGTATATGTTGAGTTGATGGGTGATTGTTGGGAAAGTCGTTTTATCGAACGCTCCTTCGATATCTATAAATATACCCAGGGTGGATTCTTTATTATCCAGTGATCTCTCGATTCTGCCAACCACTTGGTGTAGGGCCGAATCGGTGGACCTTCCCGGAGTATATGCATGCTGATTTGGATGAAGTGGATTGTGAACTAAGACTTCATCTCTTATATACCGCTCGCACAGCCTCTCCATTGTTTTCAAAAAGAATGATGTGAGGCTGATTGGTCGGAATGCCTTTGGTAAGGTGTAGTCCATCCTTCCTGGTTTAGGTATAAACACCACTCGTACTTCTCTCCACTTACCGGGAACATACCTCAGAGCTAATGAGGCTCTGAATATTCCGACCAGGTGCGGCATAAGAATGTCCAATCCCCACTGTAGTAGGGCTGGTCTTATACCGTCAGGGGGAACAGCCCGATATGGCCCACCTTATCTTGTCCTCATCAATTATAGTACTAGCAAGTTGCCAGTCGTATTGTGAGGGTGTTATTGGTACTTCCGTCTGGTTCGTCGTTCCCGGGAAGACAGAACCTGGGAAGTGAGTTTCCATAAGGATTTCAGCGCTCTCTTGGAGGTTGGCGGCTTTGTCGCCATTCTCCCTCGTCAGGATGCCGATACTCCTATGGTGGTCGCTTGAGAGTGCCTTCTGTAGCCTTGAGACTTGCGGAAGGTCTTCAATTACCTCGCAATAGGCTCTCCAGGCTTCTCTTTGCTTTTGTCTGCAGACTTTTTTGTACTCTCTGAGGTTGGCTTTATATATTTCCCAGTCCTCTTCGAGTTTTGTTTGTTTTGCTTTATTAAAGGTTGTTCTCGCTGTCTTTCTGAGGTGTTCCAGTTCAGGGCACCACCATTTATTGGTTGTCCCTTCTGCCTGTACCATCCTCATCGGACAGGATTCCTTATGGGCAATGTCTATTTTGTTTTGGATAGATAACGTGTACCTTTCCAATTCTTCACTAATGCCAGGAGTCAGGGACTCTGTAACCCGCAGAGCTCCATATAAGAGTCGATTGTATAGAGCTACAACCGTCCTCTTCGGATCGCGGGATTTCACAGTGGTTTGAGATCCTGGTTTTTCGTATAAGTCAACCAGCGATGGTCTGACATAGAAATATGATCAGACACTTGCCAGTCTTGAATTTTATTTGATATTTTGGCTGTCGCCAGCGTAAGATCTATTACTGTTTGGCTACGGGCGTTAATGAATGTCGGCTCCGTGCCTCTATTCAAGATTATTAGGTCTTTCTTAATTATATATTCGTAAAGAGACTTACCTCGGGCGTTGATATCCTTGCTGCCCCAGCCCAGGTGGTGAGAGTTTGAGTCACAGCCCAAAATCAGCTCCAATCTCTGGTTTAGGCAGTGGTCCACTAGCACTTCCATCTCTCTTGTGGGTGGTAGAGGGGCTGCATCGGTACACCGATGCGAGTATCAACGCCGTATATTTGTCCTTTCCGTCTGGACATTCCACTTTAACCGCAGTGAGGTCTAAGGTGCAGAATTGTGCCATCAGAAAGGCTCTGTATTTTCTGGGAGCGTAAACGGCTGTCCTGGGTTGCTGATTGCTTGGTGAGCTAAAAATCTTACCAGTCACATCTAATACGGGCACATTTATGGCCTTGTGCTTTAAGTTCTTGTATAAAATTCATCAAATTTTTTGCCGCTTCACTTTTTTGTTTCAATAGGTATACAGTAGTAAAATGAGAAAAATCGTCAATAATTACCTGGTAGTATTTCTCACCATTTTTTGTTGGGGTTCTTATTGGACCTCCTACATCAGTATGCAACAGCTCTTCTATACTTTTTGACCTTGGTAGCTACTTATTTTTAAAAGGTTGCCTTGTAGCTTTACCTTCTCTGCAAGGTTTACATACATTAGTTGGCACAGGTAAGTTTAGCTTCTTCATATACTGTTCAGATAAGTGACCTAATCGTTTATGCCATGTTTCACCTGAAACTGTTAAATTTGCACACAAAATACTATTGAAAAATACAAATTTTGCAACATAAAGATTACCATTTGCAGAACAGTTAATTACATTATTACCCTTTATTACTATTTTAGCTTTTTCTTTTGTAAATATAATTTGATTTCCTTTATTATTTATTCTTTTAACAGACAGTAAATTATGTGTTAATTGTGGAACTACTAATGCATAAAAATCAATTTTTAAACTTTAATGTTAATTTACCTTTAGCTTTAAGAACATTCCCATTTGCAATTCTAATATTAACCTCATTTTCTAAATTAACAATATCTGTCATAAATCTTAATACATTTTCAGTGACCAAATGATCAGTGGCACCGCTATCAAGTATAAATTCAATTTCAGATTCTGTATTATTAATAACATTAGCTATACCTACAGATTCTACCTTAGTTATAAAGGATATACTTTCTTCTTGGCTATTGTTGCTATTTTCACCTGTTAGATTTGCTTGTCTCCTGGAACCTCTACCTCTGGTATAGTTATTGCCTCTAAATCTTCTTGTATAACCTCTTCAGTTTCCTCTACCCATTGTTTCCATTTTCTTCACAGCTTTAGGACAGTTTTTGTAAAAATGGCCTGGTTCACCACACTCATAACATTTACCAAGTGTCTGTTGATGCTTATTGATACTGAATGCTCTGTTATTATTAACAACTTCTGGTTGTGAGTCTTTAAACTTTAATTCTGCATCAAGTAGTCTTCCTTTGACAAACTTCATTGTTATATCAGTAGTAACCGTTTCAATAGCAGTTATGACTGTTTCATACTTGTTTGGCATTGTTAGTAATAAATAAAAAGCTTTGTCACTTTCATCTAGTTTTGCTCTAGTTGATTCTAGTTCTCTTAGCAACGACTCAACTTGCATAAAATGGTCCTGTAAATCATCTGAAGTACACTTTAGTTTTAACACTTTTTTCATCACAAAAAGTTTTGTAAAAGTACTTTTTCTTTCAAAAATATTCTGTAGAGATTTCAGCATACCATTAGCTGTTTTAGAATCTTTAATGTATTCTAAATGTTTGTCTGAGATACACTGTACAATGATGCACTTTGCCTTTGAGTTCTTCCTGTTAAATTCAGCCTTCTGTTCATTTGTCATTGTATTGTAAACATCGGTACTCACATCAATAATATTCTTAACATTTTCTTTATCCAACAAAGTTTCACCTCTGAAACGCCAGTTTGAGTAATTCGTACTCGTTAGTTGTGGAAAAGAAAGTACAGAAGCCATTATAACCTTTTTCTTTTTTCTCCTAACCTCACAATTTTTGCTCTTCTATATAACTTTTTTAATTTCAAAAATATCACCTCTTTTTTTTACTTTCTTACGAAACTTAAATTTTACTTAGCCCATAACCTGTTGAGATTAGTGGATTATGTGTGATATTTTTGGATATTTAGGAGAAAATAAACAACGCGTTCAACCTTTTTCATAGAACTCTTTTAATCGACTACTCCCTACAACTACGGTTTACATAACTTGCGCCATCTACAATAATGTCACATTGTTCACCACAGAATAGACAGGACAATATTTAACAATAATTGCCAAGGTGTTTTATTGTTATTAGTTATGTAGGTACATACCTTCCTGGGTTGCAGGTATGTGGGCAACTGATGGAAAATTATTGGAACAGCTTCATGGAGCAAATGTACTCTTGAATTTACATCAGTTTTATATAACCAACATTCCTCAAAGTGTTTTGACCAAAGCCTATCATTTATAGTTGGTTCCCAAATCCTTAATTTTGGTGTTACCTATCCATAATTTGCGTTTTTCTACATTTGTAGGAAGGCTGTAACAAGTGAAAATTCTCCTATTTTACAGTGAATAATTCTTTTGTCGTTTTGAGTTAGTCCTTTTTGCATTAATCTCCTATTGAAATGAATAGCTAGATTTATTTGGAGAAACTTAAAAATTGCTTACCTACGCCATTGGTAAAATGGCTGTTTTGAAGCAAGAAAATATATTATTTATGCAGATTTAGAATGAATATTATTAAACCGCGTTATCCAAACACTATAATTAGATGAATTAAAGACTGAATAATTACATACTTAAATATAATTACTCAGAGATAACTCTTTTATCTTTTAAAATAGAAAAATCTACAAAGGTCATTGTATATACAATCGTTTGTTTACCTGTAAAATGAAATTCCTATCTCCTTTTCTCGCTGCGACTTCGGCATCCGTAAGCACAACAATTCACCATTATTCAGTTCAAAAATAATTCACAATCTCAATAATTTTCACTTAAAAATTCACAAATGAAGCACACGCTGTATTTGCTTTGTTTGCCACATAAATAATGGCGTCTGCTAAAAATGTGTCACAGAACGCAAGCTCAAAATAAAGCGAAGTGCGGTATCTATATGCCACATACTTAAAAACATACCGAGTAAAGTCCTACTGCGCATTTTACTGCACATGGAATAAAAGCAGATAGACAACGCGACTAGTTTGTTTTTTAGTGTAGATCAGAGTAATCTGTGTAACACTCTTGCTTGTGTCAGCCAATGATAATTGAGCAAACTTGTTCTGGGGTTGGCTTGCTTTAACCTCAAACAAAGTAGTAATTTTGACAATTTATCTAGGTTCAGGTCCGGCTTATCCAATTGTGATCATTGACCATCGTGCTTATATGATTATAGCAGCTTATAGTGATTTTGAACTTGCGAAAATTCGGTTTGTGTTGTGTTTTAATTTTAGTGACAAAGATTAGGTACGATAATGAGTTGTTTAGTGAAACAGTGTAAGAGTACTAAAAATTATTTTAGGACCATATCTATTTCCTTCCGATAGTTTAGTGAAGATTTGTTACGAGAGTGAGATATTCATAAGGAAGTTTATGTTCATCACTGATAATAAACTACAATCTGTTGATTTGCTCCCAAAACCTTATTATTAATGTGGCAGGAAGAATAAAGCCTAACTTAGGAAGAAATATATTTTCTAAACACGAAGAACATTCATTTATTTTAATAAAGCAGATTTTAAGGTGTTATTGTAAAATTAGATTAAATAATTTGGCAAAGCAGTTTACAGCTTTAGGACAAGGACAAACTGATTTAATTAGGAAACAGCTTAGCAAATTAATTCTTTTTCGGCACCAGTAGAAATTAACAAGAACTAGTTAAGATTAAAAATGGAAATAGAAAAATGTTCACTATACTTTTTAATTATATAGCTATGTAAAAAATATTTAATAATTCAATTTACTTTTTATTTCCTGTAATTATAATTGTACTTTAAGTATTTCGTATTGAAGTAATTTAAGTTGTGAAATTACGCACGCAAGTTGCATTTATTAAATTTGATATACTTGTCATTAGTTGTCAATTTGATATTACATTATGGTTACTTCAATAGTTGGTCTAGTCTTGACACTATTTAATAAATAAAAACAAAATGCAACTTTAATATATCAATCTGACGATGATTTTGATTGAAACACTTGTCATTTCCTTAAAAATATTAAATGTTGTCAAGTTTAATAAACTTTTAAAAAGCAAACATATTGATTAAGTTACCTATTCCGTTTTTATTAACAATTTTTCTAACACTCATTAATTAATTAACTGGTAGTAAAACCATATATTATTTAATTATGTATTTGGATTTAATTCTTTTGGGTATTAATTTAAATTATTTAACAACACTAAACACAACCCTTCCTTTAATTGTACTTTTTTATTTAGAATAATATATAATTCCTATTTTTAAAAAACACTTTGTAAGTGTAATTAATTTTATACTACATGTAATTAAATTTTGTGGTTCCCTATTATTTTCCTCTTTAAATAATAAATATTTTTTCGCTATTTTTTGGAAGTAAAAATTTAAACATAAAAATTTTAATTTGGATCCTTCTGGGCCAAGCCGGTACTTAAAGGTAGTCTACTATGGCGACGCCCTTATATTCCGGCTGTCGGACCTTTCTCTTGCGCGGTATATCGTTTTTAAGTATGTGCCATATGCTTTCCTAATCTAAGCATTTATTGGTAAACGTTATAATCACGAGTTATAATGAAGGACTGCAGTGACGTCACACAGCTGGCGGACAAATCAGGCCGATTAGGCAATCCTGGTAAATTTTTATCATTCTTGTATTATATAGGTAAAAGATGATATTCATATTCACAAATACTTTCTTAAAGAACAATATAAAATTCATAGTGTTGTAATTCGATACTTCACTCATGTGGCCAACCATTTAAAACAAAAATTTGCGTGCGTAAAAGTTACATTACGATACGCAAATGCGTTTTATAATGAAGATTTTTATAAGTGCAAAATATAAAAAAATTATTTTACTAATTGTAAAATCTTCCATAGTAAATTCACTCCAAACGCATATATATATTTACTGATAGGTTTCCCGATTTTCAGCCTAATTCCCATGTTTTAATTAGTTTTTGGAAAAACAAATACATTGATACATTTTCAGATGAATAATTCTTGACTTACTTATTCATATCAAAGCTATGCTTTTGGCATCAACCAAATATCGTCGGTTTGCAGCATAAAGTCATTAACTGACATTTTTTAGAATTGTGTTTTAGGATAAGTAACAAGTAACTACTAGTTTTCAATAGTTCTATGTGCATAAAGTCATTAAGTGTGAACATAATCAGTGTTATAATAAATTTGAATCACTAACTATAAGGTGAAACTATATTTCAAAACATTGTCATTAATTTAGTTACTTTAACTCGATTTATTGCAAAATGTAAATGTCAATGACTTTATGTTGCAAACCTTAGACCATATATGGTCTAAGCTGCAAACCGATGTTATACAACGCGAAGTATAGAACACAGGAGTCTGAACGTAATGTTGAGGTTGAGCGAATGGCCTCAGTTTACGGGACAGATTTTTTTTGCCGGTAAACCGCGCCACTCTTTTAAGAAGTACTCGTTTAAATTATTATGCGGCAAGTCTGGTTGCTATTGTGACACCTCTGTGGAAAAAATACTCTGAGAAATGTGGAAGTATATTGTAATGTTTTAAAATAATAATAAATATAACTTACCCAAAATATAACTTGAATTGAAATAAACTATTAAACAGGGATGTTATTTTCAAATCTTTTCATTAAATGATCAATACACCAAAAATTTCTTTATTAGAACCAATCCAGAAAATCTTAATTCACACAAGAACACAAAAACTATCTTGATAAAATGATTTCATAAGAATGAGCACTAACACCAGTAGTCGATCCAAGAATCAAAGTCCAAGATACTATTTTGTTTAAGCTAAAAATAAAAAAATAAATAAGTATTAGAATATGTTAATAATGAATCATAAGAATACAATATTAGTAAGATTAAAGTAGTATTAAAGTATTAAAGATTATTAGTAGATTAAAATCCAAATAAGTTATAATTAATGTTAAAAATAATAAGTTCAATAATGTTTTTTTTTTAATAGGTAGTTATAAAATGAGAACAAGTAGGTTTAGGTTATTTAAATTTATCATATAAAATAGAGATTATTCAACTGTATTCAGTTAGTAATATAAGGTACAAAATTTAAACCTCAACAAACTAATTTTAGATGTTAGAGCAAAATAAATAAATCATAGACAATGATTATAATTTGATAAATAAATTTTACTTACCCCAAACAATATTTTCAAATTCAATTAAGCATCAAGTGATGAGTCCTGTATTATGATGTATCGGATGACAGTACAAGTCCAGTACTTCCTATTTTCTGGTACATCTCAGATTTGATAAAATACAATACTTGAGTCAAAATCTAAAAATAAAGATATTGAAATATATTATATGAAAGAATAAAACTGTAAGAAAGTGATGTTTTTGTTTACAAGCTAAGACTGTTTAATTAAAGCTTAGTCAAGGACATTATGAATGATAAATTCAATGAAAACACTGTAAATAGTGAAGTGATGATTAAAAACTTGCGGATTATAAACTTAAAAGATGTGCTTGTAGTGGAAAGACATAAACTTAATATTAGATGATTAATTGATATTACTATTTGTTATAATTGTATTTTGTTGTAAGTTAATTAATTTTAAGTCGTTCTTTGATGATTTTGGATGTTATTAATTCTTTTATTTGATAAATTTTGTATTTGAATCGTTATGACGTAGTAAATTTAAAATGTAAATAAAAGCTAATATAAGCGGTGTCATTGAAAATAAAAGTTATCTGATCATATTAGAATATGTAAATTTTCAGTTTTTGTTAAAATTAATGGCCAAAAAGAGATATTAGCTCATAATTGTTAAATTTAATACTGATAATTGTCAAAATGGCCGACATTGTTTACTCCGTAAAGTCAGCTGTTTTAAATTGATTTTAAAATTCTAAAAATGTTAATTTGTAATGAAATAAGTTACACAGATTTGATTTGTAACAATTATAAGGTCATAAAGTGTCTAATTAAAAAGTCAATTTTTTAAAAATTTGATGTAAGTGGGGTTATGAAAAACAAAATACGCTCGAAAAGGCAGCCATTATTCGATTTTTTGTACGAGGGTATATAAGCCCTTGGAAAAGGAAAATCGAGAGCATTCTAAATTCATCAAAAGGCCACTCCACGTCAGTCTATTTTAAAAATATCATATATCAATGGCCGACTATTGTTAAAAAAAATAAAGATGGCCGCATAATAACCTATGTATAAGTTTAAACGAATTTGTAAACTACTAATAATTGGAAATGGGATTTTTATAATAATAAAAACTATATACATGAATTAAAATAAAAATTTTATTCTACTAACCTAATGATCTAAAACATTGGACGTCTGGAGAAGCAATTAAATTTTCTAACAATTTTAACATGGTGAGGACGAGATAATTTTACTGGAAGTACTCGAAATCCAAGCATCCGCTCATTGATGGTCCCACGTGTCTAGAATATCCCGTATGAGAAGCCGGAAATGGAGTAGCTCAGCACTATACACAATCAACAAGTGAAATACGGTATGTTTTTGATATCGCTTATTACATTCACTTTCCCAATACCTATAAAGTTTGTAAAAATAGATTTCAATATCTTTAAACCACTATTTTGATATAATTTCGATTTTGAATAAAGAAACTGCTTAAACATCTTGTTAATACTAATGCACGTTATCTCCTATCTCTCAGTTTGCTCTTTGAAAATAACAGTAAAATATCACGTGTTCTTTTATGCGTGGGCAAATGCGCACGAAAAGACCATAGTCGCATCATTCAGTAGTTATAGGGTATATTAAAATTTTGGTAAAATAAGTAAAATAAATAGTTTCATCGTTGGATTTTATTGTTTTTTGAACCGACTTCTGTTGATAAGAGTCTTTTATATTTTGAAAATTGATTTAAGTAGACCAAATCTAAAACTATAATAATAAAATTTCATATTTAGAGTTTGAGAATAATTTTTTTTAACAATATAATGGTAACAAAATAAAGAGATTTTGAGGTGTTTTGAGATAAATAAATACAGAATAAAATTGAAAAACAAATAAACATAAATTATAGCCCCACAAAACTTTAAAAAAATAAAAATTTAAAAATATAAAAACAATAATTTGATAACAACATCAATTTAAACTATATTTATACAATCATTAATTTTTTTTAATTGTAATTTATTACAATATATAAGTTATTTTGGAGATTTTGAGAAATTTTTCAAGTGCTTTAAATTCAACAATACAGAGGGTTAAGAAATATTCTGGAGGGCTAAAAATCTGGAATACACATATCTCTTTATTGAATACTCATGCGCAAATATTTTTGAATTTTCCCCTTCCACTGCTAAAATATGACTACTTCTTACCATAGAACACAACGTATTGCTACCCAGGAATACCACAATTTAAATGAAAAAAACCTTTTAGCTGTCAAAAGCTAGCTTCTATTTGCCGTATAGCCGCGGCAGCCCAGGCCATAAACCACAAAAAGGAGAAGTTTTAATTTTTATTTCGTTCGTGTACGCCGCTTGCTAGTTGTTATTGTGTTTTTCTTTGTCTTTGTGTATTTAATATCAACGACGTGTGTGTACCTAGACTTCTCTTTGGATTTACATTACTTTGGATTACTGATTACTTTTGCATATCATACCAACACAATTTTATAAGGGCTCGAATATTTAGGGGAACTACGAGAGTGGGAGTTGGTTCGCGCACGAGTATTCAATTTGTGCCATTAACGAGATGGATCTATTAATCAATAATAATCATACAAAAATTAGCAGGTACCATTCCATTTTTTTCAAATAAAAGAAAAAGAGATAAATATTAAAAAGAGATTTTCAAATAAATAAAGTAAATTAAACTGTTATTTTGTTTAAACTTTATAGTCAAAATATTTTTGAAAATTACCAAATACCTATTTATTTCAATATTACGATAATAACCTGGATAAAAACATATTATTTATTAAGATATTGTATAAGTTACAAACAAAACAAGTTCCATATTTAAAAACAAACTATTGAAGTCTTACGTGTATTCAGCAAATTGTTTTTATGATCAAAACTTATAAATTATTATTTAAATTAGAGTAATAAAAGATTTTTATTATTAATAAATCCGACATAATGTAATTTTTGAATTTTTACGAAATTTTTTACATTTAATTTTTCTCTCTGTAGCACTTTTTATTAAAGCATTTGACTAGAAGATGTCCCCGCATTATTAAGAAATTTTTATTGTTATTTTTTTTTGTTAATTCTTTCTTATATTCGTCACAGCCAACAAAAACCGATATATTTCTTTAGATATATCATCTAAAATATCAAACATAGGGTCAATGTGTACCGTTTTTGTACCAACTACCATCAACGCAACTTCCTCTAAGCTTTTAATTAAATTAAATAACTAACTGTTCACTAGGGCCTTTATCCACAAGTTTACATGTAATAATAATAATGCTAACGGTACGTCCCGAATATTTGCGCCACCAGTGGCAGAAAAGAGAACTATAATTTAGGTATTGCGTACATGAATACTATGAAAAACCCGATACGGTTCAGACTCCTGTGTTCTATACTTCGTGTTATACAACTTCAAAGAAATAATCAACACAGGATACAGAAAACAAAAGGTTTGTTTTCCCTTAGTTTTACATACTAATTTTCAAATATAGATGCCCCCATCCTGTGGTCATCGCGAATATGGAAAGTTTCTACACATAGTATATGTAATACAAATCAGACTATCGACTTGCTGTCGGCTCCTTTGATGTTCATAAGACAAGAGTAGCCATTTTTTGGGAGTATAAACCACAAAACAGAATATTGGTTAGTCTGTTTTGTGCTAACCAATATCACATAGGGTGTGTTCGGGGAGCAAGAGCCATATAACGCAAACAAGGAATAGTACTAGATAGCGCCAAATGGCGCAAATAGCGTGCTCCCGAACACACCCATAGTAATAATACAAATCAGAGTATGAACTCTAGTGCTACCATGAGCTTATGCCACAAAACAAAATATTCGTTAGCACAAAACAGACTAACCAATATTCCGTTTTGTGGTTTATACTCCCAAAAAATGGCTGCTCTTGTCTTATGAACATCAAACAAGCTGACAGTACAGTTAAGTTCACTTAAATACACAACAATACAGGAAAAATCGAACAAAGCGCTAATCACCTCTAGACAATAAAAAACACCAAATTTTTGGTGTGGGTATTTGTTACAATTGGTGCAGAGCTTTTTTATCAGTATTATCGAAAGGTAAGAAAGTGAATATTAAAATGTATTAAAGACTATTTTCTCCGACTGAAAGTCTCCTTTTAAAAGTAAAATAAAATTGTTGTAAATTATATTATTACGTTTTTGTTTCCTTATAAACACTTAAGGTTTATATGGACCTATCACATCACTCGTTTCTGGTCCTAGAGATGGCTCTGTCCATCTAATTAAATTTTGTTAAAATTTTAGAGATCTACCTTATCAACCAGAATAATTTTGGGTAATAATAATAGTTTATATCTTTTCTAAAAGAGGCTACTAGTGTCGTTAGGGAGTGTGGGATTCTATGGAACGTTCGTTAACATGCACTAAACTAAAATTCCATAATAGTAGGCACTAAATTCTCAGAAATATTATTGAATTAAAACGTAAACATTGTTGTCAGGTTGGGTTTCTATATATTTTATCATCTTCTATTTAAATCATACACACGCAACTAAATGGTCATAGAATAACGGACAACGTGTTTTATTCATTAAATACTAAATACTAAAAAATATTAAATATTAAAGAAACTTCCTGCTAATGAAATATATTCAACAACATCAATGTTTATTAAATATAAAAAAATTTGAATTATATTCTGGGACTAAAATTTATAAATGGCAACGTTGCGTACACAGAGACGTTTGTGGGGCGGAAAAAAGAGAGGTAGATTAAATTTGCCGTAAGATAGAGAGAGATATAAATATTGCTTCATCAGCTGAGCACGGTTAGGTTAACATTCATGAGCGTAACATTCGTTGAATAATACGTAATGTAAATATTATTTTTTTTTCTTTGATCTGTTATTATAATACAGTTATAACGAATTAGGTCTGTTTCAACACTGATGACAGTTTTGGAATTTCTGTTGTAAAAATTCTAAAATTGGAAATACCCTTTTCAATAATATAATAAATAATGATATTTTTGTATAATACCTAGCCTAGATAAACATAAAAGAGGAATAATACACTTTCTATACAGTTAATCCATTTAATCCATTCGTAAGAAGTAATAATGTAGTAGACGTCAAATAATTAGGCAGGTACATTTCTAGGAAAACGATTAACAGTAAAAAAAGGTAATTTCATATCAGATCAGGTAAAAACCAAGGGATTTGTTTAAGGACTGAAACAAGGGAAATATCATTATAAATCAGTTTAATTTTGTGCTGTGAACTGTGAGCAATATGGAAAGTGAAAGCAGTCAAAGTAAACGCAGACGTCCAAATTTATCCGAAGGAGAAAACTATTATATACAATGTGTATTGTGGGCTCCGTGAACGGAATGAGAATATGTTGCATAATGACGTAGTTAATCTGTGTAGTGATTTAACTAAAGTGTCGACGAGAGGTGTTCACAGAATTCTTAAAACATTTAAAGAAAATGAAGGTAAATGTGATAATGTATCTAAAGACATTGAAACTAGAGGAAGAAAACAAATTCAGCTTGATGATTGCACCAAATATGCTATTCGTAGGAAATTCCATTCGTTCTTTTTCCGAAATGAAATCCCAACTTTAAAAAAAGTCGCAGCCGAAATAAGTTCCGATGAATCGATGCCCAAAATATCACGACGTGTTTTATTGCGCACATTAAAGCAAATGAACATTAAATTTATGAAAAGAGGTAGGAAAAGTGCTCTTATTACTTTGAATAGTAGCGATCGCGATAGTTGCTCATCATCCGACGAGTTTTCTTCAGATGATAATGAATAATACAATACTGTAAGTAATTTTAAACTTTTTGTGGTGGTAGTGGTTTTAGTCCAATAAACGTAGGTCTGAAATCGAAATCTCATGCACACGGCTGCATTAATAATAATAATGGTGCCTACTTTTTCTCATGAAACATTTTCACGTTTTATTACTTTGCTAACACCCTGTACATCCGATCTCAGATTTTTTTATGTCAATCTTATTTCCAAAGGATGCAAATTTTTTATAACAATAACTTTGTCATAAAATTAATAATAAAGGTTTTTCTCCTCTTAGCAACTCCATCCGTGGACACAGTGTATATTTTTATATATAGTTTTTAAATAATTAATTTTTCCACATCTGTTTAGTATAATTTCCGTACGCCACTGCAAGAGGCAGATTAAGGCAAAAACGTCACAGTCATTTCTGAGAATTTAGTGCCTACTATTTTGGAATTTTAGTATACAATGATACACATCGAAAAACCATAATAAATCTTTATTCCACTATAAAAAATATAAAAACTCTGATTGTGTTTTACATAGATGTTACTTTCACCAAGCTTCATGGCAGACTGGCGAGACAATGTTGCCAGCTCTCTGAAATCAGAGAGTGATAGAGAGAAAAAGGAGTGAGATGGATTAACAGCTCCCACACACTCCCCTCCTAGTGGTAACTACATACTAAATTTACATTATTAGAAAAAATAAATAAACATAGACAATGTTTTATAGAACAATAATAGTAGTACAAAATAAAATGTAAATAAACTGTGTATTACATATTGAGAAAAAATAAACAACAAAAAAATAATATATGCTGTCTCGTGACGATGTCAGAATCACAACAATTATCGACCATAATCTGAAAAAAATGCAATTATTTTGTGATGGGTGCAAATGTCACCTTTTTGTGTTTGCGTGAATACGTTTTAAGAGTTGGCTGATTGGTTGATGCAGATGGACCTTGGAAATCTGGAAGATCGGTAGCGTAGAATGCAGGTTTCAGCAGTTCCACGGTGACTGCCTTAACTTTACCGTTTATCTCGATTTCGAATATGCGATCCGAGACGCGGCGAACAACCTTATGAGGGCCCGAGTAGGGACGTTCGAGTGCTTTTTTAACCACATTGCGTAGAAATACATGTGAGCACTCGTGTAATTCTTTAAAGTAGAAAATCTTACCTTTGTTTTTATGTGCGGTAGGCATAGGTCGAACTTGGCGCATATATTCTCTGAATTCCTCTATGAAGAAATTGGGGTCAGGTGTTATATCTTCAGGAAGGAAGAATTCACCTGGGAGACGCAAAGTGGTTCCAAATAAAAATTCGGCGGGAGAAGCATTGGTGTCGGCTCGAACATGGGCTCGCAACCCCAGCAATACTGTTGGAAGTGTGCGTACCCAATTTTGTTCAGAGTGGCACATAATAGCCGCTTTGAAAATGCGATGCCATCGTTCGATTAAGCCGTTCGACTGAGGGTGATACGGAGTAGTTCGTATTCGTTGGGTGCCGATCAGATTTAATAACGCGTGGAATAATCTCGATTCGAATTGCGCCCCTTGATCTGTCGTTATGCATTTAGGTGAACCGTATCTGGATATCCATGTATTAAAAAATATTCTTGCGATAGTTTCTGCAGATATATCCTTAATTGGAGTTGCTTCCACCCATCGCGAAAACCTATCCACCATAGTAAGGCAGTACGTGTACCCGTCGTGTGGTGGTAATGGGCCAACGATGTCTATGTGTACTTGGTCAAAACGACCATCCGGAGCGACAAATTGGTCCGGGAGGGTTTTAACGTGTCTAGTTATTTTTGACGCTTGACAATCTGTGCACGATTTGCACCACGATCTGGCGTCTCGTTGCATATTTGGCCAGACGTATCTCTGGCGAATAAGGCGATCTGTTACTTTAGCACTGGGATGTGCTGGGTGATGGACCATGCGGAAAACTCTTTTTCGAAGAGATTCGGGGACGTAAGGTCGAATGGTTTCGCTCGATATCTCGCATTCGAGAGCAACGTTGTCAGGTCCCCATTGAATCTGTTTAAGTTTCAGTTGGTGGTCCTGGGATGTTTTTATATATTTTAGTTGTTCGTCGGCAGCTTGATGCTCGGCGAGTTCATTTAAGTTAAATTCTAGAGGCAAGCGAAGAGCCTCAATACGAGAAAGTGAATCAGCGACCACATTCTCAGATCCAGCCACGTATAAAATTTCCGTGGTAAATTCTGCGATGAAGGATAGTTGCCGAATTTGCCGAGGTGATGCTTTATCACTGCGTTGTTTAAACGCGAATGTCAAAGGTTTGTGATCGGTAAGGATTCTAAATTCGCGGCCTTCCAAGAAGTGCCTAAAATATTTGATCGCGGTATAGATAGCAGTGAGCTCCCTATCATAAGCGCTGTATTTAGACTGGGCAGACGAAAATTTCTGGGAAAAGAAAGCTAGAGGTTCCCAGCCGCCGCCAGTAGACTGTTCTAGGGCTGCTCCCATGCCGAATCAGACGCGTCAGTCACTAATCTGATATTAGCATCGATACGGGGTGGGCTAATAAGGTCGCATTTGCCAAATCGTTTTTCGATTTTTCGAATGCTTCCGTGGCCTCGGGAGTCCACACGATCTCCCGGTGGTCATTTTTCTAGCACCCGCTAGGTAAGAATTAAGCGGGGCGAAGGTTGAAGCAGCGTTACGTATGCATCGACGGTAGAAATTTAACATTCCTAGAAATCGTCGTAGTGCTGCAACTGTTTTTGGCTTCTCAAACTATGGAATTGCCTCAATTTTTTCGGTTGTAGGCCGAATGCCCTCAGAATTAATCGTGTAACCTAGGAATTTTAATTCGGTAACGCCAAAAACACACTTGTTCTCATTCAAGCGGAGATGGTGATCCTTAAGCCTTTGGAACACTACCTCTAAATGTTGTGAGTGTTCTTCGGTAGACGATGAAGCGACTAAAATGTCGTCAATGTAAATAAATACGTAATCTAGATCTCCCAAAGCTTGATTAACATATCTTTGAAATGACTGGCCAGCATTACGTAGACCAAATGTCATAAACATATATTCGAAAAGCCCAAATGGGGTTATAATGGCGGTTTTTTCGATGTCCTCGGGTGCCATCGGAATTTGATGGTTTGCCTTTTGCAGGTCCAAAGACGAGAATATCGACTTACCGCTTAATTGTGCGGAGAAGTCGTGTAAATGGGGAGACGGATATCTGTCGGGGATTGTAACGGCGTTTAGCAGTCGGTAATCTCCGCATAGACGCCATGTACCGTCCTTTTTTATGACCATGTGTACAGGGCTGGCCCATGGGCTGCTCGATGGACGGCAAATTCCAGCCTCGACTAGAGCTTTGATTTCCGCCTTGGCAACTTTTAATTTTTCCGGGGAAAGTCTACGTGCGCGCTCGGCAACCGGAGGTCCATTAGTTATAATATGATGAAATACATTTCGATTTTCCGGAGGTGACAAAGGGTGCGCACCAGTGATTTCCGGGAATTTCTGCAAGAGAAGAGAAATTGAATTATTCGGGTTAAAACTAGAAATTGATTGTATTGACGCGGGACTAAAATTTCCAAGCGAGAAACTGCCCGTTGACGAATCAATAATTCGGCGCTTTTTTAAATCAACGATAATCCCGTAGTGGTTTAAAAGATCTGCTCCAATTATGGCACAAGGAACGGCCGCGATGCAGAAATTCCACTTGATCGGTCGGCGTAACCCGAAATCTAGTTCGCGGTACGATTCGCCGTAGGTATCTATGCGCGTATCGTTTGCTGCGAAAAGTTTGAGTTGGGCGGGTGCGAGCTTAATTTTTCTATCAGCGGGCACTAGCGAAATGTCAGCCCCTGTATCGATTAAGAAATATTGCCCGGTTTTCCTATCGCGAATATGGAGACGACTAGAAACATTTGAGCCCTCCGCCACTGTCTCCGCGTGGGGAGGTACTACTAGTTTTTTTCTTTAAAGTTCGCGTATTTCTCGCACCAGCTTCGACACGACGTAGGGTTGTCGGGAAATTTCAGGTGTGCATAACACAACCTAGACTTTTCCTTGTCCCTAGATTTACTTCGCGATTGAGAATCATTTCTGGATCTAGATCGAGATATCATTTTTCGTTCTATAACGTCCACCTTTACTGCGAGTTCTTTAACCGACTCTATTAGAGACTGAATCTGCGCCTGAGAGGCAGGCGTCTCGGTATGTACGGCGTTAATTTGAGAATTGCCGGAAGACGCGTTGGAAATATCCGCGAGTTGGTCGGCCAGATCGGCCATGGCGTCTAAAGATGCCGAATTGGACATCACGATGCCTCGATGTTGCTCGGGCAACTGCTCAAGGAACAACGATTTGAGAATGGCGTCGTCGACCGCGTTATTTACATTAAGATTGCGAAGGCGGCTTAAAATTAATGATGGCTTACCGTCGGTTAATACCTGTCCCTTCAAAAGTTGTCTCAGTTTCGCCTCGTTCGACACCGCAAATGTTTTAATGATCCTCTCCTTCAGTTTTTGGAAGATATCAGGAGGAGGTGGTGACACTGCGATGATATCTTTGACGCTGCTCAAAACCTCTACATCAAGTGCAGCCAGCATGATGTCTGCCTTCGTAGTCTCGCTTGTAATCCGCGCGTTCCGTAATGAAATCTCCACCTGCATAAACCACAGCGCGGGGTCAGCCCGAAAAAATGTGGGAATTTTAGGTGCTCGGTAACTATGGACTTGTGTATCCATATTTCCGGTTAATAATTGCTCTAGTTGTTGAACGCGACTTTGAGCCGTCTTTGACTAGTCGATAATTGTTCTGATTTGATCTTCGGTAAATGACATATTGTTTAATAACCTACAAATTAAAAGAACATAAACTAAATGTTATATACGATATCGATTTGACGCAACACAACTATATAATGAGAAAATAACGCATGTACATATAATAAGTTGGTTCAAATGTTTTTTCTTACATAAAAGAACACTTACTTAATTATACCTAAAAGAAAAATGTTAAAACAATGCTAAATACAGTATAGTACAAACGTGACACAATGTTCACTCATTACGAAAGCAAAATCTGCTTAAAATAGTAAAAGAACTTAGAAATAATTACGCTATTCGGAAATAAACAGCTGATGAAAGGACTTCTTGGTGGATGCTCCACATGCAACCAGTACCATGTAGGTCCAACAGTAGGCAACCAGTATTACAGGTGTATATTGGGTTGCAGACGGCTATAGGCGTGAACACGGAACACTTATAATTGTAGTTCTGTGGTGAGACCGTAGAGCACAGAGCGAGGCCGTAGAGCACAGAACTAACCATAGGGCACAGAACTAGACCTTAGAGCACAGAACTAGACCTTAGAGCACAGGGCTAGGCCATAGAGCACAGGGCTGAAGGAAATAAGGTTATGCAAAAACTCACGTGTTTGAAAACATAAAACTATTATCCCTTGATAATCCTTGATCTTGATGCTCTTACGTTGAAAAAAGATGCTTTTGGTCATGAGTACGGTGGATTCACTGTACCGATGTCTGCTATTTTCGCCGGAGTGACGATCATTAAAATATGAAGCACTTAATATGTGAAAAACACTATCATCACGTCGGGGTCACCAATGTGGGATTCTATGGAACGTTCGTTAACATGCACTACAATGATACACATCGAGGAACCATAATAAATCTTTATTCCACTATAAAAAAATATAAAAACTCTGATTGTGTTTTACATAGATGTTACTTTCACCAAGCTTCATGGCAGAATGGCGAGACTAGGGATGGCAACGATACATCGATGTTTTTAAAACATCGATATATCGGACTTAAGAAATCGATGTTTTTGCATCGATGTTTTATATTTCGTTATATCGATACATCGATGTATTGTAATTGTAAGTTAAAAGTAATGGCAATTTACCCACGAAGTAGAAAGCACAGAAAAAGGAAAAAGAAGAAAGCTGTATTGTGTGTTGCCAGCATATATCACAACATTTTTTAACAAATTCAGTTTATTGAGCACATGTTGAGTCGTTGATGTGATTCAGTACTTCCCCAAACATAAAATATATTTATAAAAAAAGTATTTAGAAATGCCACCAAAGAGTAATATTTGGAAATATTTTACAAAACAAGAAAATAATCAAGCAAAGTGCAAATTATGTGGAAATATTTTTTTTATTTTTATTATTTTTATTACATGTTATTTGAGTTTTTTTAGTAAAATATTTTATTTTCGAGAGTATTTTCTAAAAAGTTTTTATTAAAGATTTATCTATTTATGTTTATCTTTCGATGTATCGATGTTTTTCTTTCGATGTATCGAAGCAATCGATGGTAAGTCCACCGATGTTTATCGATTTCGATACATCGATGGTTTTCAAGAAATTGCCATCCCTAGGCGAGACAATGTTGCCAGCTCTCTGCAATCGGAGAGTGATAGAGAGAAAAAGGAGTGAGATGGATTATCAGCTCCCACAGGAGATTTAAAGGGACAGGTACTTGAAGGTGTTGCCATATTTCGAAATTAAATTGATATATAAACCGTTTGTAATGGAATGTTATTTGACATATCTTTATGAACAAAGGTATCTAGAGAAATGAAAAGTGGCTGGGATGAATTGTTGTTTTAGGATTTCAAATAAGTAAGAAATTATAGTGGTCAAAAAATGTTTAGCTTTGTGGAGCTTTTCTTATTTAGGGGTTATGCAAAAAACAATTTTTAAAGTTTATTCAGTCTGTTTTATGCATGGATCATACTTGAAAATGTAGTAATAGTAGATTTTTTATATTATCTGTGTAAAATGATTTTTTTAATGACGTCTGATATAATATTAATTCTCTGGAATTTGCCATTAAGGCTGGGCATTGGGATTGAGAAAACGTCCCTAAAAAGAGAGCGAATAAGTGTAGGTACCCGAGAGGTGATGACTCTTGCAATGACCTTCCGCGATAAACGAAATAATTATATTCATTCTTGGAGTATATCAGTTTCCTTTACAAATTTCAGGGCTGGATTAATTTTAAAACAAACATGTTTGATTTTGTTAAATATGAATAGGCTGTTTGTATTTACATTAAACGATATTAATTTATAGATTTTAATTTTACACAATATTTTTATTTATATGTTTTTTTTTTCTCAAATCAAAATTATAAATAGAATATTTATTGGGGTATTATTTTTAAAAAGGCAATCATTCAAGTTTTTTCAAGTGTAAAATGTTATAATTTGTTTATCTTAACTAAGCAATAAGGAGTAGGTAAGGACCGAACAGCGAAGGAAAATATTTATACTACATACCGGATGGTCAATAAAAACTCACGATATACATATTCATATATGGCAATATTTTGAAAAGCTCTTTAAAAGGGAAAAAAGAAGAAAACAAAAATTAAAATTTATCAAAAAGCAGTTGAGCGGATTATTTTAAAATCTTAAGTGTTTAAATATATTCGGTTACCATTACCTATACATATTCATAAAAAAACTGAAATAGGTTCCAAAAGTTCAAAGTAACGAACAGGAAAAACTAAAATGATCAAAAATTCAATTAACAAGTTTTTTAGTAAAGAAATTTAAGAAAATGATGCATAAACTTAAAATAAATGTGTAGCAGCAGTAACTACCAGTTCATTTTAAAAAATTAAAAGGAACAAAGTTTTACCTTTTAAATGGATTAAAAAAATTACACGATTAATAAATCCGCTAAGAACTAATATTCGACCTTTTTATGTTTTTTTTTTACTTATTAATCCAAAAATCTAGTAAAGGACTACAGTAAAACTCCACTAGTAAAAACAAAGATATTCTAAGATATATTCTATGGACGATAGTGGCGATATTTTGCTTAATATAACATGGAAAGTCATTGAAAAATATTGAAAGTTTTCAGGAAAAAACTTACGAAAATATTTCTCCTATTATAAAAATTGATTAACGGATTATAGGAACTTGATATCAGAGAAAGGAAATGCACTGGGTTATATTGGTGGATATTTTTTACGTAGATGTCTCTGTAACATTCATGTCAAACTTTTTTACAATATTGTTCATCATCCGAAATAGACAATTCTACTTCATTTTGTGAACTCAAAGCTTACAGTCACAGTAAAAATATTTTTGATGGCTTAACAGTACCTCCCAATAATTTTTCAGAGTATTTAATAAGATCAGAGAATATGTTTGTTTTGAATTTTAATAATTATTGTATACAGGATGGTATAGGAAACATATTTTTTAAAGATTTTTCCAATGCAGAATTCTCCCTCCCATATGGCAGTAAATATTATTTACTTTCATTGTTTACAAGAGTTCGAATCTACTATACAATCAAATTTGTAAACCGACAAATAAAAGATCAACCTTTAAATAAAGAACATCCGAAATATAAAATTTTGCAAAATATGTAATAATTGAAAACAATGATAATAGTAAGAGTTTGAGATTATGGATGTCGATATCATTTGTTTTTATGAAATAATTGAAGATTTTATTGCACGAAAAATTGTTACTTTATTTTAGAATAGAGTAAGCAAGTCTACCTGAGTTTTATTACTGTGTTCGAGTACCCTTATTCTTACTATAAAGATAAACCCTTACAAGGTTTGCAACATGTTTACCAAATGTTAAAATAAATGGAAACTTTCACTTTTTCAATCAAAATAATCTTAACTATAAATAATATAATATTTTAACAGAGATAAACTATTGTACATGAAATCAATATATTTCAACATAAGCAAATAAAGAGCCTTAAACATTGTGTCTTTTCTCTGAATTCCCTTTTTAAGTATTTTACCCTTTTACCTGTCCCAATTTAAGCAATCAGGTAATTAATGTTAGTTATTACAACGAAAAGTTTCTTCATTGTTGTTATTAGAATATTATATGTAATAATCGCAATAAAAGATAATACAAAAATATAAATAATGAATGTGATCAAAACACCCCACGCTTAACCCTCGTAGACACACTTTCGAATAAACATACCCCATTGACCCTCGTATAACGTATTTTTGCTATTGTACCGATGATTTACGGCCGCTCAAAAAAAAAGCGACAAATTTTACTACATCAAAGGAGTTACCAGACTTGTTAGAATATCTTTGCATCATGGTAAAAATACTTATAGAGGATTAAAATTTGACTAGAAAAAATCGCAGGTACTTTACTTTGTTAGAATGAAATGGATCTCTGGCACAAGTGTCTTTCTTTTCGTTATTATAAAATCTATCTTCTACGGTGTTTCAGAACAAGCAAAACTTTTTATCAAGAATGACATTTTTCACTAAAACTAATAGGTATTTAAACATTTTTCACCTATAGGATACCCCATCCGTGGACACGCTGTATATTAGTATTAATATTATAGTATATTAAATTAAATAAAGATTTGCTAAATTCCTAATGCGGACCTGATAAATAAGATTTAATAGATGTTCTATCACAACGCCCTCAATTAGACAATGCTCACACTAATTTGGGAACAATTTTTTAAGATTCCTTTTTATATGTGACAAAAGAGTTGCCTAAATTTGTAAAAAAATGGCACCATTTCTGATTTCTTAAAAATTACTTTCAAAGAGCTTTTAAGGAAAAAAAACGAATTTATTGTAATTTTTAAAAACACTGACTTATGAGTAGATATATCATCTATTCAAAGAAGAAATATTTTTAAAATCATATCACGTTTAAGTGAGATATTAATCATTTTATGAAATGTAAAAATAGACATATTTCGGGAATTTTTTCTGGATGATTCCTTGTACTCTCAAGCTTCAAAATTCTTTATTGAATAACTTTATATATCTAGTATAGGTACTACTGATTTTTTTCAATTTTCATTGCCTTATAGTTTTTGCTGAAAGCTCTTTGAAAGGACGTCGCGTTTGCCTATATTAAATACACTGCCAATGCCCGGCCTTAAATCACGATATACAAAATTAAAAGTTAATATATTTTATATGTAAAATATATTAGGAAATATTTAACGTTTCTGATCGAGAATTTATGTTAAAAGAATTGTTAAATTATTATTCCAAGAAATGAAAATATTTATGATAAATAATCAATTAATAATTGAATCTGTAAAAAATAAATCCTATAAAAAGTAATACCTACTTCACGTTTATTTTGTGAATTATTTTGGCAGTGAAATGTTAACTTCCTCGGTTAAAAAACTCTTTTTAAAAGGTGAAAAAAATGCTTTAATTGATGTGCAAGATTTGGACAGTTGTAATTGTTTACTTACCAAAATTTAAACTTTATTAAAATATTTTATTCAACCGTAAATTAGACCAATAACAATATGAAATAGATGCTTCAAATTTACGAGAAGGTTTTAAATAACTGTAAATAGGTAACAATAGGGATTTAGGTAATAACACTGAACAAAATAAATAATAAATGGGTAGTAAATAGGTATAAGCTGTGTAATTATTAGTTCACAGTAGCAGTAGTTGTGTGATACGGTAGTTTATTGATTGTGCTTTAGTGATTATTATTTTATTTTATTTTATATGGTGTTTACTAAAAAGATGAAAAGAGGATGCTTAAGACCTACACGCCTTATTATAAGTACCATCCGCAAGCGGTTCTGGAGAATCCCGATTTTAGACTCTACTACGACAGGCCTATTATGACCGATAGACAGGTGACGAATAACCGGCCAGGACCCCTATTTTCGAACGTGTGATGTGAAGTGAATGTGATGTGAGTAGGGAAGTGATCGATCCCTGACAAAACCTTTCATGGGTCGTATTTTTCGATATCACAACGTTGCCTCGTTATATTTATGAAAAATGAAAGAATTTTGACGTATGACATACATACTAGAAAGTTGGCAACGTTTGATAAATTGGGTTTTAGGCAGTTTAAACTGATAACTATATTCTTTTATTTATGATGACTACAACTATATTCTTTTATTTATGAAAGACGCAAGTTTCAAAACAAAACTACGGTAACAACTCTAATGAACATATGATTTTGACAATACGCTGACGCCTGAATAATAATGCGCATGTTTCACTGCTTCGACTGGGTCTGACCAAGCGAAGTGTGATGTGAGCTATCATATAGTCTAAAAATACGGTTCACCGGTTTCTCACCAGTGATCTATCACATCACATATTCGAAAATAGGGATCCAGATATCGTGGTGGTGGATAAAAAAAGCTTACACAATTCTTTTGGTGGATGTCACTGTAACAAATAATAACAACGTCATAGATAAGTACAAGAATAAAATTACAAAGTACACCGATCTTGCGATTGAACTTGGGCAGATGTGGTATGCAAAGAAGGTAGAGGTGGTACCACTAATCGTATCGTCGACAGGTCTTATTCTCAGAAATCTGCATGACAGCCTAAACAAACTTGGCCTTCATAAGAATACGTACATTGATATGCAGAACGCAGTAATTTTGAACACATGTCACACCTAAAATTTCTAAATATGTGATCATTGAGCCTAATCCCATTTGCGTTCCCGCTGGAAATAGGTGAGTATTACCAGCAAATGCTGAGTGAAAGCAAACGTCTTTTGAAAATAATAATAATAATTACAATTATAATAGTTTCTCCTATGTACCTACTGCTGTCGTTATTTGGGGTAATATTGGTTATAACTTTTTAAATACCCGGTTTAACATACATTGTTGTGATGTGGAAGCGAAGCAGATTTCAAATTTAAAGAGAATGCAGAGTTTAAACAAACATAAGTTTGGTGTGCCACCATCTTATAGAACACCCTGTAACTAATTTTAAAATGTGGAGTTTAAAGCTGCTTATAATTTTTGTCAATAACTTTTTTGTAATTTTTACTATAACAGGCCTACGACTGAGCTTCCTTACACTAATCAATCACCCTGTATAACAGAAACATCATGTCGCTTTCGAAAAACTATATAAAATTAAAAAATTTAACCTGACTCATAGACATTCAGAGCTTAATTTTTGCAGATGTTTTCATTACTTTTCTTTTTTATATCTTATTAAAATTATTTAATTAATTTTTTAATTATTATTTAAATTTTATTATAGTTCTATTAAAAAATGAAAAATTTTTTTTTAAAATAAAGTGATTTTAAAACACATATACAGATAGCCCTAGGCAATAGAGTGATAAAATATCTGTCCAGTTTTAGTTATAAATTTTTATTCATCTGTTTTTAGGAATTTTCCAAACTTCTCGGTATTAAATTTTTAAACCGTAAATAAATAAAATTTATAAAGGTAACATACACGTGTTACTTAATCAAGGTACTAGGAAATATGTTTCTTTTAAATTTATACCTTCGAGGATGTCGACAGAAACACAAAAAATAATTATAATGTTGTAAGACAAAACGTTTTTTTACAATAGGAAACCTACATTCAAGGCCGACAAGGATCAATTTAAGATAACGAATTAAACGTAATTTCATTACGAGCTCAGAAAATATTCTTTTAATTTTAATATTTTCTGCTAAACAAAAGAATAATCTGGCAACAATGTATTCTTGTTGACCCTAAGGCGAGAATACATCCAGCGCCGGATTCCGTTATGAGGCTAAAATAGGCCAATAGAAATATTAGTAGGTGTAGCTTGGATATTTGGCGCACTTTTTCAATTTGTGCTTTCTAGGCTAGAAAGTAAAAAAATATATAATTGCACTGTAAAAATGTATTATAAAGGTGTATTTTTTTATTATGCCAAGGGATAATTTCAGGTTTTTTTTTTAAATAAGTTTAATTTAATTAATATACATGTTATCAGTAACTAAATTATGGGTAAAAATACTGAGGATTTTTTATTACTTATTTTTTATTTCCATCCTCCAACCTCCGAGAGTTGAAATATTTCATAGATTTGGGCAAATTATTGTAGTTTTAATCCATAATGAAATCCGCGACTCCGCCCACAAGCATCATTTTAATTGGCTTATTTTAACCTCATAACGGAATCCGGCGCTGGATGTATTCTTGCGACCCTAAGAGGGGCGTTTCTAATTTGGTAAGACTGCATGAATTTAGTGAAAAATCTGGTTATCTTTAAATTACAAGAATGTAGAGTAGATGGCGATAGTGGTTTCAAATTGGTATTTTTGTTATAAATTTGAATATTTTTAGAGCTTGTTAACTTTCTTTATCTTAGACAGAGATGAAAATATGAATTTTGCTTCGTAAATCTTTGAATATATTCACGACATACACATACATTTGACCTTGAGACCATCCTGTATATTTTTTATTAAATATTCTATTTGGATTGATATACTTTGGAAATTTGTTGTGTCATAGGCGTAACAAATTTATTGTTTTTAGGATTTAAAATATCGATATATAAAAAAAATAAAATAAAATAAGATTTCGGCATTCCTAACAAATAATTAATTAATGAAATTTATTGTACTAACCAGAGTTGGGTCGGATATTGAAAAAAAGTATCCGGATACACGATTACTCAAGATGTATCCGGTTACTTTTTTAAAAAGTTCGAATACTTTCATTTAAAAATGTTTTCAGATACAAGTATCCGGATACTTCCTAGGATACTTTTTTAAAAAGGACATAAATTATTAGTATTAAATAAGCTATATGATGTGCATGTATTTTTAATGTAATATATAATAATAAAAATACATTTAATGATGAGCCAACAAAAAACTTTTTCGTGTCACTGCCTGAGCTTTTGATATTGAATTTGGCCAGCGTCGGACCAGTCTTAGTTTTCAAATTTTTAGGGGTGTACATTTGTACTTGTAGGTACACTAAAATAAATATATTAGGATTGCCTTTATTATAATACAATAAATAATTTATTCTAAGATTTATATATACAGGATACTAAGTTGTTCTTGAATAGAGATATATAGAAAATATAAAAAATAAAGCCCGTACTTATGAAACTTTTTAACTGATTTATAGGTAAAACAAAGCTCCATTAGAATATAATAATATCTATATTATAACGGTGACCAGTACGAAAAATGGGATTTAACATGTTAGACACATCCTGAATTAAAAGAAAGGCAGTGTTGTGCATTATCGGAGGGCGATAAATAATATTTAAAAGTATCCGAATATCAAAAACAGTATTCGGATACCGGATACCTACCTACTTTAAAATTTGGTCACGGATACGGATATCGGGTACAAAATTTAAAAAGTATCTGGATACAGCTTTCGGATACATAAAAGTATCCGGGTATTTTATCCGCATACAGAAGTATCCAGATACTACCCAGCTCTGGTACTAACCCTTACTAATTAAGGTATTTATTAGAATAAATATATTAATTATAATAAAACATATTACGGTTTCTGAATATACACACATCAACATGGCCTAAAGAAAAATTGAAATAAAGTGGAAAGTATGTAATTATTTATACCTTTTTTAAAATTGAGATTGAAATGTATTGGCAACAATACAAAATTAAACAAGGTTAGTTTGATGATCAGAGATTACAAGAGATTATTTTATTTACTTTCTGATGGATGTAGTATTTGAAGGGGTTGAAGTAGATGTAAATTTTTAGAATATATTTTGTGGGGAGAAATTTAAATTTAAAAACGTTATTATTGCAAAAGTGTTACTATAATGTTTGTAAACATTAACTAGTTAGTCTGTCTTCAATATGACTTCAAGTAAGTAGATATCTTGCTAATTATTTACTGCCTAAATAAATATATCATTTATTTTTTAGAGAGTATTGGAAATTCCTAAATTACCAACCAGATCCATGATGTAATGAAAAATGAAGTAAAAAGTAAAGCACACCCTACAATAAAGCTTACCTATAGTTTATTTTTATTTTGAGAATGTGGCACAAGAAAAAATATTTCCATGTTTTCAATAACCTACAATAATAGCTAACCAATCTAGTATCTATGGAAATACACTTTGTGCACCTGTTTTCAAGATACCTAAAGAATTGGGATAAGCTGACTATCAGCGATTGGCCAACAATACTCTTGCAAGTACTAAACATAATTGTTATTGTAATGGGTATATCTTAATAAAACTAATTGTATCATTCATTTATGGCTATTAATTATATTCCAAAAATGTCAACCCCATACTTTGTGAAATCTATTGAAATTAAAATGTATTCAATAGGATTGTAACTTTAATTTTTTAACTGGTATCTCACACAAATGAAAAAATCTTATTTATTTTATAAAGATCCATATTTTATTTACATTTGAAAGCACTCTCCATATGGTAATCAGAAATGATATCAGGTAAGTTTTAATACACCTATCTCTTTATTGAATACTCATGCGCAAATATTTTTGAATTTTCCCCTTCCACTGCTAAAATATGACTACTTACCATAGAACACAACGTATTGCTACCCAGGAATACCACAATTTAAATGAAAAAAACCTTTTAGCTGTCAAAAGCTAGCTTCTATTTGCCGTATAGCCGCGGCAGCCCAGGCCATAAACCACAAAAAGGAGAAGTTTTAATTTTTATTTCGTTCGTGTACGCCGCTTGCTAGTTGTTATTGTGTTTTTTCTTGTCTTTGTGTATTTAATATTAACGACTTGTGTGTGTACCTAGACTTCTCTTTGGATTTACTTTACTTTGGATTACTGATTACTTTTGCATGTCATACCAACACAATTTTATAAGGGGCACGAACATTTAGGGGGAACTACGAGAGTGGGAGTTGGTTCGCGCACGAGTATTCAATTTGAACTGTTAACGAGATGGGTCTATTTGTTTATTTACTCGTTTAATTTTTTTTACAATTAATAGGTAGGTATTATTTATTTTATTAATTCAGATCTAAATATCAAATTTAGTTTTAAAAGATGTATTGATATAGGTATTTTGCATATTAGATATATGAATTTTCTTCTTTTTGTGTACCTACCAATAGTATTTGCCCATGTTGAAGTATTTTCTTTGGAAAATTGAAATCAGTGGTATTTTGTGTACTATTGCTACTGTGTGCTTATTCCCCTGCGAATTTGCCTCTTGATACTAAGTAATCAACATTACCTGGATAGCATGTTTTCATATAAGAGGCTTTACTAGGGCATCTCAGAGAAGTATTAATGCTACTCGTCCTTTGAACCATCCTTTGTCTACTTTAAATATTAGGATAGACCAGGAAGAATATTAGTATCATTTTCTAAATTAAAACTATTTGATTAATTTATGATTATTTTATTAGGTGGAGTATGGTAAACAAAATATGTCAACAAGATTCAATAGTACTAAGAACAATAAATAATTGAATGGTTAAACTAAACTTCCACTATTTATTCGAAAAATTCGCTTTAAAATTCAATTACAGCTGTTTCGCTATAACTAGCATCGTCAGATTGACATATTGTTTGTTTGTAACTAGGTACTTGATGTTGCTAAGTAATTAAGGCTAGACCAAGTAAGGAAGTAATAAGACATAACAATATTAAAGCCTAGATGTTATTAGTCCTCAGGGATTATCCTGGATGTATTTCCCTCTAAGATCAGTATAACTGTGCAATGATATAGTGTGATGAGACAACCGGTATAACGCATTTTCTATTATTAAGAAAATTAAGAATGTTTATTATGCACGTTTCTTACCTTGTAGTAACACGACCTGACCTAGACATTGCAGTATCACGTATAGGGTCACTAGCGGACGTACATTGACTGGTATGAGTTAGTGTTTAATGTTATGAATACATAGGAATATAAATATGGTACAATGTAAACAAATCAAATCATTATAATTATTATTATTGTTGATTCTATCTAGTAAAACTGATGACTCGTGATTAGTGTAATTTTATGTATCATCAAAATAAGTAATTAAAAGTGACTTAAATTAAATGTGGTGTTTAACGTAAAATTGCTCCAGAACAACCCTCAACACAATAGAAAAATCAGGAAAAACTATATCATGCTGATCTTAATACTTAATTTATTTATGTTACAATGTCTGATGTATGTATAAAATGGAGACTCAATAAAAGTAAACAGTTTAATAGTGGGGAACTTCCAAGATTTATTTGTTCATTAACTACTTTAAACTGTTGATCTGCTAGATGTCTTTTAATTTCAAGTTCTTCTAGAAAATCTAAATTTTGTTTTTTATCACAAATGTGTAGCATATGAATGTCATTGGTTTGTATAAGTGAGTTTGAATGTTCCAGTAGGTGTTTTGCATAGTTCGACTTATCTGGTTGTTGTAATCTATATGCTCTTAAGTGTTCATTAAATCTTACTTCAAAATTTCTTTGTGTTTGACCTATATATACTGCATTACATTTTGGACAATTAATTTTGTAAACACCAGATTTTTTTCAATTATATTGAAATGTAATTATAAAATGTAATTTCAATATGTCAATCTGACGATGCTAGTTATAGCGAAACAGCTGTAATTGAATTTTAAAGCGAATTTTTCGAATAAATAGTGAAAGTTTAGTTTAACCATTCAGTTTTTTATTGTTCTTAGTAGGATGAACTTTCACAAAGTAAAGGTTAACACAATCAATTTCACAAGATTCAATAGGTAACTACTTTTCCAAAGTATTTCAAAAATGTCCTGAAAATAATATTTTTAGCAATATACTTTTTCTGGCAAACATATATATGTTATTTCATCTATGTTTAGATAATTAAATTGTTGGAGAAATAAATCAATGGTTTTCAAAATATATGCTACTGTTTCCTCAAAAACTTTGGACCTCAAGTAACTGCCTACACTGGTTGTATTCTGTTGATAGTAAGAAGACTGACAAAATTTGTAACTGAGTTAGTAATGTTATGAATTATTTTATATTTTATTTCTAATCTTTAATTTTTTAGAACAGTTTCCTCAAAAACTGTGGACCTGAAGTAACTGCCTACACAGGTTTTATTCTATTTATAGTAAATAGTTAATAATTTTTACTGTTAATTCTAATCTTTTATTTTTTAGAACTCTTTCTTCAAAAACATTGAATCTGGACCCTTATAGAACCCATGGCTACATCAATATGAAACCTATTGTGGGCTACCGTTAAGGTATGTGATTTTCAACTCTGTGGTTTGAACTATGATAGTTGACACAGGGTCATATAGATTAAAAGTACAGTTCTATGCTTAAGGTTGTTGTAGCTGGGCGGTTGTAAAACGTTATGTAGAGAATATATTTTTTAAGTTAATAAATACACAGTAAAGTATATAATCCGAAACGTTTTTTAGTGGAATAATCCTAACAGCTACTATGTGTTTTAAAATACAAATGTTTATTTTAGGGTTCAATTACATTTTAAACATTACCAAATAATATCTGCATATTATTAGTAAATAACAAGTAAATGTTTTATGCTTTTCTTTTTTTAGGACTCATTTTCTCAATTATATATACCCAGTTCACCATATTATGGAAATATATGAACTTCATTCTGACATGAATGTGGAACCCTTTGGTCTGTTTTATCATTCTTTTTTTAATAATAATAATTTATTTCCAACAAAAATAAACATTACAGCTTTTAAAAGATATTATAAAATAAACGGAAATAAATGAAACCGCAGAAACCAACTTAATGGTTTGTACGCGGTGCTCATCATTATATTTATATACTGTAGAGCCAATTCTGCTAATTATAAATTGTAACAAAGACAATATCTCTCCCAGAGAAGAGTTCCCGGCTAAGAGACACTCTCTACAGGGGGTGGATCGACTCCATGTTAGTGCCTATAGTAGAAGGAAAAGGAAATATACAAGAAAAGAGGGCGCCACTATCTTTTTATACGTTTGCGATTAAATAACAGACTATATCAAAACTAAGGTGAGAAAGATAGAAACACCTTGTAATTAATTTACTGAAACTAAATAAACAGAGAAGCTACATTAACAGAAACCGAACACGTTACGCCCTTAAGACTTGCAGTCTAAGGTACACAAATAAAACGGTTTTTTTAAAAATATTGATATTTATTTAAACTGTAATTACTTTTGTTGAACGGTAGGAATCATAAAAAAGGACTTAACTTTGTTAGTTGCGCTTATCCAGGTGGTTGGCTTCAGCCTGGGGGTCTTGCAGATGATTGGTGATGTAGTTCGGTCTATGGAATGGGTTCTAACATCAGGGATGGCTTCGGTTTCAGTTCGGCTTGACTACGGTGATGTGGGATGGCTCTAACACAGCATAGGTTCTAGCATCATGGATTGTATTTGATTTATCTCCGGCTTGAAATTTTTATTTAAGCTCTAGAGAGTTTTATTTAAGCTCCAACTTAGATTTTTATTTGGGCTCCAACTTAGAGGGTTGCGTCTTAACTAAAAGTGAAGAAAGGTATAAGACAGGATTAAAAAGGTAGGGCGTTGGCACTGGGTAGACTTAAGATGGACAGTAAATTACTGTTTTAATAAATAAATAAATTATCTTGTCTTCAAGTCTCCCGGTACAACGTCCATGAGTTTTAAAACAAATGAAATGAAAAAATATTCAAATTTATTTATGCTCAGGACGGTGAAGCCGGTCCTGTTCTTAATAATGCAAAAAATTAGCATTTGACTAATGTGTTTCTGAATAAAAACATGTATAATTAATTGTAATAGACTAACAAGAGGTTTAACACTACTTTTAATTACTAGAGTTTTGAAACAATCATACATTTGTCTCTAAATGGATTTATTCTGTTAAAAAAGTGTTTTTAAAGTGTTTTGTGTCTCTATAATATTTTTATTTAATTGTATAACTAAAACTAACGACTGAAGCCACGTGCTAAAGCTTGTGAGCTTAGAATTTAGCAAAAAAAATGTGTTTTTTGTGTACGGAAAAGATTGCCTAGCTAGGTATCAATTTAGTGGGTATTTTAATCTAAAAGTAACATTCTTACCTGGGGTGTGGATTATAAAAAGAGTTTGTCCTTGAGACAGGTTGCTACATTACATGAATTTTTAAACGATAGAAATTGTGAAATTATTATACAAAGTACTCCTTTGTGCCAAGTAAATGGTATTAATAAACAGTGAGACATAATGATTAAAATTTGTACTTACAACGTCAACCAGTGTCGAAAAGATATTGTCACAGAGCACATGGGCGCTTATGAGGCGTCAAAACGTTGTCTTTCAACTGGGCAAGTGCAGCAAAAAGGGGCGAAACAAGAATATTCAGCGTATTTATTAACTTTTTTGACAGGGCGGGGGTTGTGCTGTCACAAGGGTACCAATCCATAATTTGACTCGCTAGTCGAGTTTTGGTGTATTGTGCGCAAATATGAGTCGGTAAAAAAGGTTTCTATAATATGTAGTTAACTGTAATATATAAGGGTGTATTGGGAGTGGCTATTGGTACGGTGATTGGTATTATATAGTAATGAGTACGTAACAGGCGACAAGCATGTTACACCCCCTCTCCTCCGGAAAAAAATGGTTCGAAGAATCATTTTTTCTGAGTAAAGAAGTGTGGAAGAAACGGCAGCAAAAGAAAAAGATAATGGACTGATAACTAAAAGAAAGGTGTCGTCTTTATCTATGTATTTAGGGTACTAAAAGGTAAGGTTTGTGACGTTTGTGCTCATGAGTCAGCGTAAAAACATAACGATAGGTTTCGATGGGATGCTGGAACCATAAATACTCCAAGCGAGTAGTTCCAGGCAGTTTCGAAACGGATAAAGCGCACACTGAGATCGACAACAACAACAGTACTAAAAACGAAAATTTCTCAGCGCAAGCCAACGACAGAATAAGAGGGTGTTTCACAGCGACACTGGAATTGTAAATTTGCAGAACGCAGTAATTCCCGAGAGTGTGAAACGAAATGTCTCTGAGAAGAGGCATTAATTTGAAACACGATAAGTGCTGCCAGCCTGAATTTGACAAAGAATGTCCGGCCCAAATGTCTCCCAGTGAAAAGCAAAAAATTTGTCACAAGACATCACCAAAGGTGAATCACCATTCACCGGTCAACAGTTGTTTGGCGAAGCGACAACATTTACAGTGTTCCACACGGAACATACGACAACCTCATGATGGCAAAAACAAAAGTCACAGTGCGGCAACGCAAGAGGTAAGGTCAGGTAAAAACAATACATAGATAGGCTTAAATTTGCAACGGTAAAAGATAACGGTTAAAAAAATTAAATGTAGGTAATATGTTAGTTAAGGCTTGTAAGTACGGAAGTAAGATAGTTAGATATACGGTAAGAAGATAAGAAGTAAAACTAACACTATACCCATGACCCTGTTAAGGAATACGGTACGTCAGCACAGAACTTTATGAATGTTTGGCCAACCTGAAAGATTAAGGCGAAAAAAGTTAAATTATTAACGATACGGTAAGAAAGGAAAAGATAGTTTTAGGAAAGAGAAATATAAAGGTATTAGATAAGGGGAGTGCGAATAAGAAGAAAAAAAAGGACTAAGCAGTCGTTTTTTTTTTTCGGACCTATTATGTTTATATACTGGGCGCAAGCCGCCACCCAGCAGAGGCCAACCCGATCCAATTGGGGCCTGACGCCTTTCGTGACACGTCAATCGTAGACTCTAAGTTAACAAAATACCATGTTTTTTGTTTGAGAAACTGTAAGAAAACTCGGTGGGGGAATATATAAAACAAAAAAATGGGGACCAAAAATTGAAGGGACAGTAAAATACATTTTTAGCAATGTAGAGCTTCACGGTTTTGTTATCAAATTAGTCGGTATTCTAATGTGGTTCAACAGAATGAAATTTATGCGGGATAAGAAAAGGAGCCGTTTTGTCCGGAGAACGGTATAAACTCCATGTAGCTTGGTCTACTTCCTTTTCTACACGGGGGAAAGTCAATGGGGGAGCCAAGTTGTATGGGTAAACAAAATAACAGTAAAATGGTGGAAGAAGGGAAAGAACTAAAACTAATGGTTATGAACTAAAACTAAAATGTTAATAAACCGAAAGGGCTAAAATAGTAATACACTAAACTAGGTTGTCTTAGTTGTTTTGTGTTTCGTCAAAATCGTCAGGTAGGTTTTCTTCAACGTCAATAAACTGGGTTTTTAAATCTGTAACATGCCAGTTTCCAAGGTCATTGCCAGAGAGATCTCTGAGATTATAAACAAGTTTGGAAATTACTTTATGAACAATACAGGGTATGAATTTAGGGGCAAATTTAGCTGCAAAATTATCGGTTTTTGATGAAAGTACATAATTCTTTTTCCACAATCGGTCGCCAACATGGTATTCTACATCTCTTTTTCGTAAATTGTAATATTTTGCGTTTCTATCATAAGCTTGTTTAAGTTTTTTGCGTACGTCAATGTAAAGTTTGGGAAGGGTCTGTAGGTCGTCAATTAGTTGGAGTTTGTCTGCTGTGTGAATGGAATTGGTAGCATTATCGGAAATTGCGCCATAAAAGTCTCCGCTTAACGGTACGTTTCTAGCAAAATTTAAGAAGGCAGGAGAATAGCCTGTAACGTCATGTTTTGCGGTTCTTATGGCTTGAGCAACTTTGTGTAATGATGCGTCCCAATTTTTGTGTGAAGAATTGTCATGAATGTAACAACGTAAGGCAGTAACTATTGTTTTATTGGTTCTTTCGGTGTGGTTTGCTTGTGGATGATAGCGTGCATTATAGAAAATTTTTTGTACTTTATACTGATCCATTAAATTTTTAAACAGAGAGGACGTAAAGACTGTGCCATTGTCGACGGAAAATATTTGTGGTACTCCAAAGATAAGAAAAACTTGATTTTCAATGAACTTGACGATGCCAGCAGCTGTAGCATTCTGCATGGGATGAACGAGACAAAATTTTGTAAACCAATCAGTAATAACTAGAACGAATCTATTGCCACTTTTGGATCGGGGATATGGGCCTATTAAATCAGCTGAAATCCATTGCCAAGGAAAATTAATGTCTTTGTATTGACCCATTACACCTGCCTTAGGTAAATTTTGGGTTTTACAGGAAGAACAAACGGAACATTTATTTACATAACGAGATACAGTGCTTCTGAGTTTTGGCCAGTAATAGATTTCTGAAATTCGGGCAATAGTTTTGGAAATGCCAAGATGTGCACTGGTTTCATTATCATGGAAAGTTTTTAGGACATCAACCCTGTTTGGGGTAGGGACTACAATTTTCCAATTAGACAGGTTGCTAGATATGGGGTTTGAAGAAAAGACGTGTTTGTACAGAATGTTATTTTCTACTTTGAAAGTTGGAAATGCTTCAGGATTATTGTTTACTTTGTTGATCATGGCAGTATACCAGGCGTCTGGTTTGAAGGTGGTGGTGTCAATAACGGAAATTTCTGGGACTGAACGGGACAGTGCATCACTAACGACCATTGTGGTTCCTTTTCTGTGTTTAATCTCAAAATCAAATTGGGACAGTCTAAGGGAGAGACGAGCTAAGCGTCCAGAAGGATTCGAAAGTTTCGACAAATACTGCAAAGAAGAATGATCGGTCTCAAGAATAAAATGGGTTCCTTCAACATAGCCCCTAAATTTTTCTACACCAAAGATAACACCTAAAAGTTCTTTCTCTGTCGTGCTATATTTTCTTTCAGTTTTATTTAAAGTGCGGCTTGCGTATGCGATAGGGTGCTCAATACCGTCACATTGTTGATAAAGTATTGCACCAAGTCCAGTGTCACTGGCGTCAGTCTGAATTATAAATGTCTTGGAAAAGTCAGGGCTTGCAAGAATGGGACTAGAAGTGAGGCGTTTTTTGACTTCCTGGAAAGCTGTTTCAGCTTCAGGGGTCCAAGAAATAGGTTGGCCTTTTTTTCTGCCATGAAGAAGATCAGTAATTGGGGAACAAACAGTAGAAAAGTCTTTAATGAAACGGCGGTACCAGCCAATTAAGCCAATAAGTCTTTTAATCTCCGTAGTGTTTTTAGGTGTGGGATACTTTAAGATAGCAGAAACTTTGTCTTCATCAGTTCGAAGACCAGCCTTGTCGACTACAAAGCCAAGAAATTTAAGGGAGTCTCTACAGAATTCACATTTCTTAAAATTTACAGTAAGGTTTGCCTCTTTAAGGCGAAGATATAGTTTACTAAGGATTTCTAAATGAAGTTCAAAAGTGGGGGTAGCGATAATAATGTCATCTAAATAGCAAAAACAGTATGGCCTTAAGGAAGGGTCTATGACGATATCCATTAGTCGAGCCATGGTTTTGGGTGCATTAATTAATCCATAAGGAGTTGTCTTAAACTCAAATAAACCTAAACCATACACGGCGAAAGCAGTTTTGGGGCGAGAAGATTCAGTAAGAGGTATCTGTAAGAAAGCTTTTTTTAAATCTATGGAAGTAAGGAATTTTGCATCTCGGAGTTTGCTAAGAATAACGTCTACTTGGGCCATGGGGTAAGAATCAGGAGTGGTTACTTTATTTAATTTTCTACCATCAAAACATAAACGGGATTCTCCAGATTTCTTCGGGACTACCCAAAGAGGTGAACACCAAGGTGAATTTGAGGGTTGGATAACATCCAAACGTTGCAATTCCTCAACTTCTTTGACTAAAAGTTCTTGCATGGCTGGGGATAAAGGATATTGACGTTGTGCAATTGGTTTTGCATTACCAGTGTCTATGTCATGTTGTACAAGATGAGTTCTACCAATTCGGTCGGAAGGAGCGAGAGAAGAAAATAATTCAATAATTTTGTCAAGTTTGTCTTTTTCGTCAGTAGTGAGTGTAGAAGCAGATTGTATTGTATTAATGACGCAGTTAGAAGATAATATTGTATATGACAGATCATGAAAACTCATATCAATTTGAAATAAACTTAAAAAATCCATGCCTAAAATAAGATTATGTGTTATTGACGGTATTATTATTATTTTAATTGTTTTAGTGATATTGTTTACAGTTACAGGTGCGGAAATGTATCCCATATACTGTTGAGGTACTCCATCAGCAGTGGTAATACTAAAATTAGGGTCATACTCAATAGGTAAATGCAAAGAATGTAACAGAGCAAAACCTTGATTTCCAAGGACAGTAGAGTTACTGCCTGTGTCAACCATGGCTAAACCAGTTTTGTCTAAAATTTTGACACTAAGGTACGGTCTATTGTCATTGGGTTTTTTAACAAACAGGGGGCATGTGTTACTAGTGACTGGAGCAATGTTTTGTTGTAATGAGGGTGAGGCAATTGGCATGTTACAGGTAGATATGGTAGTATTGTTGTCTGTAGTGTGTGGCGTTGTGTTTGGGGTTTGTTCTGTCGGTGAGGACAATGGTTTATCTGTTTTGTTTGTGTCTGAACGGTTTGACGATAGAAACTCTTTAACAAATGCTAAGTAGTTATTCCAATCAGAAGCGGAGGTAGAAAAAGTTAATTTTGATTTGTCGGTGTGTTGTTTGGGGTTGTGTTTGAAGGTCTGTTTGGTCTGTTCTGTCTTCTGGAGTTGCCTGGCTGGGACGTGGTTGGTTGGGGTTGACTGGACACAGCGGCCAGATTCGGTGGGCCAGTCAGTCTTGAGTTTTTTTGTGCACAATTGCGACATTTGGGTTTTGTGGAGTTTTTAGCACCACAGCCGTAACAAAAGATATTTTTGGGGGAAAAACACTGTGAATGGGAGTGACCAGTTTTGTCACAATTCCAACAAACCAAGGAAGTTAGTGTGGCTACATTAGCAGGGACTCTTTGTCTAATGTTCGAAGGTGATGAAACATAAAGGCAGGATAAGTCTGGTTCAAGTAATCTGGAATTATTAGAAGACGGAGATCTATATCTGTCAGACCAAACACGGGATTCCTCAATTCTTTTGCACAACTCAGTAAGTTCATCCACTGTTTGCGGGTCATGAAGTGCCAAGGATGAGATAAAAGACGGTAAAAGATTACGGCGAATCTTTGCAACACGGGTAAGTTCATCAACTGTATTCGATAAACGATTAAAGAGTCCTATCATAGAAGAAATGTATACTGCAACAGGTTCATTAGCACCCATGGTGCGATTAGAAATCTCTAACTCTAAATCAGTCTCATAACTGTAAGGCAAAAAGTCGGCTTTTAATTTTGTAACAATATCTTTCCAAGATTGGAACTTACTACGATTATTAAGGTACCATGTAAAAGCATTGTCTTTGAAAAGTTCACATGACTGCAAGAAAAGCTCATTTTCAGTGACACCTCTAGAAACTCTAAGGACTTCAACTTTTTCTAAAAACAAATGAAGAGATTCATTTTTACCTGTGAAGGAAACATTCCATTTGTAAACAGGGTCATGTTTATGATAAGGGGCTTCTGATTGATTGGGAGTATTTGATTGTGAAGGTGAGAAGTTTGAATGTGTGTTTGAATATGTGTTGTGTTCTGTTCTATTGCTGAATGTTGGTGTTGTTTTTGTGTCAAGGTCGGCTTCCAGAAGTATAAGTCTGTTTGTTAGGGTGTCTCTTGTCTGTAATTCTTCGTTAGATTCTGCGTTTAGTCTGTTAAGTCTGTTAGTAACATGTGTCAGTCTCGAATTAATTCTAGAAAATGCTGGTTCGGTTTTGTTTCCGTTAAATTGATTAATTATGTCTGTTAATTCCTCAATTGAAATTGTAATCTCTGCTATGTCTTCTTCAAAGGTATATGTATTAACTGGGGACGAAAAACTTCTATTAGCGTTTTCCCTAGCAAGGAGACCTGTTAGAACTCTACGCTTTTGTTCAACGGTATCAGGGACAGGAAAGTTTCTTATTTTGATTTCATAAGAAAGCTCAAATGATTTTAAATGATTAGCCTGCATTTTGAAAATAATACTTAAACTCAAAATACTCACAATACTCAAAAGATAAGGACGAAAGATAGTGTATCTGAGTACAATGACAACAATAATCAACAACAACAAAAACAGGCAAGTATCCAAACTCCAAATGAACTCTAAAATCTAATAATAGAAACCTAAAATCCAAAATAATGACTCCAACTAAGCATGGAGATAACTAACAGATAGCTAAACCTTAAATGGACCTAAAAGTCAATGAACAGGTACTCAAAACTAAATAAAACAGGATAAGAATCAAAAATCAAAAAGCAAAGATCAGCATGACAGGTATCTGAAATAACAGTAATAATCTAAACCGACAACAGTATTAATCCAAGTCTTAAAAGTGTACAAAAATAAAAAAATAGAAATGCAATACTCAAATAAACATACAAGTCAAATATCAGAACTCCAAAACCAAGACAACACAGGTATCGAACAACAAAATGTATGTGTAATACTGTATTAGCATGTATAAAACTCAAAAATAAAATAGTAAACTAATACTCAAAAGTGTTTCAAAAATTACTTCTTAAATTGTCAATAATAGTTATTTAAAAATTCAAACATGTAATTGTTTCAACTCAGAAATATTTTCAAATTTAAAAAAAAATGTACTAAATGTTAATGGATAATTAAGGCTAAGTAACTATATTTCTTTAGGCAGTAAAAAGATTCATTTCAATAGAGCTTTACTTGACAATACTCAAAAAGTGTTCGAAAAAATTATCACTCAGCAAGCAAAAAATTATATGGACGTTATCAAAAAATCTATAGCAAAAATTAGTAAATCAAAAACTGATAGAACAAAATTTGTATACCTTTCCAGTCCAACTATACAGACTACTAACAAGGGCGCCAGTTTGTAACAAAGACAATATCTCTCCCAGAGAAGAGTTCCCGGCTAAGAGACACTCTCTACAGGGGGTGGATCGACTCCATGTTAGTGCCTATAGTAGAAGGAAAAGGAAATATACAAGAAAAGAGGGCGCCACTATCTTTTTATACGTTTGCGATTAAATAACAGACTATATTAAAACTAAGGTGAGAAAGATAGAAACACCTTGTAATTAATTTACTGAAACTAAATCAACAGAGAAACTACATTAACAGAAACCGAACACGTTACGCCCTTAAGACTTGCAGTCTAAGGTACACAAATAAAACGGTTTTTTTAAAAATATTGATATTTATTTAAACTGTAATTACTTTTGTTGAACGGTAGGAATCATAAAAAAGGACTTAACTTTGTTAGTTGCGCTTATCCAGGTGGTTGGCTTCAGCCTGGGGGTCTTGCAGATGATTGGTGATGTAGTTCGGTCTATGGAATGGGTTCTAACATCAGGGATGGCTTCGGTTTCAGTTCGGCTTGACTACGGTGATGTGGGATGGCTCTAACACAGCATAGGTTCTAGCATCATGGATTGTATTTGATTTATCTCCGGCTTGAAATTTTTATTTAAGCTCTAGAGAGTTTTATTTAAGCTCCAACTTAGATTTTTATTTGGGCTCCAACTTAGAGGGTTGCGTCTTAACTAAAAGTGAAGAAAGGTATGAGACAGGATTAAAAAGGTAGGGCGTTGGCACTGGGTAGACTTAAGATGGACAGTAAATTACTGTTTTAATAAATAAATAAATTATCTTGTCTTCAAGTCTCCCGGTACAACGTCCATGAGTTTTAAAACAAATGAAATGAAAAAATATTCAAATTTATTTATGCACAGGCCGGTGAAGCCGGTCCTGTTCTTAATAATGCAAAAAATTAGCATTTAACTAATGTGTTTCTGAATAAAAACATGTATAATTAATTGTAATAGACTAACAAGAGGTTTAACACTACTTTTAATTACTAGAGTTTTGAAACAATCATACATTTGTCTCTAAATGGATTTATTCTGTTAAAAAAGTGTTTTTAAAGTGTTTTGTGTCTCTATAATATTTTTATTTAATTGTATAACTAAAACTAACGACTGACGCCACGTGCTAAAGCTTGTGAGCTTAGAATTTAGCAAAAAAATGTGTTTTTTGTGTACGGAAAAGATTGCCTAGCTAGGTATCAGTTTAGTGGGTATTTTAATCTAAAAGTAACATTCTTACCTGGGGTGTGGATTATAAAAAGAGTTTGTCCTTGAGACAGGTTGCTACATTACATGAATTTTTAAACGATAGAAATTGTGAAATTATTATACAAAGTACTCCTTTGTGCCAAGTAAATCGTATTAATAAACAGTGAGACATAATGATTAAAATTTGTACTTACAACGTCAACCAGTGTCGAAAAGATATTGCCACAGAGCACATGGGCGCTTATGAGGCGTCAAAACGTTGTCTTTCAACTGGGCAAGTGCGGCAAAAAGGGCGAAACAAGAATATTCAGCGTATTTATTAACTTTTTTTGACAGGGCGGGGGTTGTGCTGTCACAAGGGTACCAATCCATAGTTTGACTCGCTAGTCGAGTTTTGGTGTATTGTGCGCAAATATGAGTCGGTAAAAAAGGTTTCTATAATATGTAGTTAACTGTAATATATAAGGGTGTATTGGGAGTGGCTATTGGTACGGTGATTGGTATTATATAGTAATGAGTACGTAACAGGCGACAAGCATGTTACAAAACTATAAAATACTTATATATTGTAATAAATATTTATGATTTGAGAGAAAGTTTATTGATTTGATTGATTTATTTATTAGATTGATATTACTTATTTAAATGTACTAATAGCAACAAGATCTTTTTCTCAGGGGGTGTTATGGTTATGCTAGTTTCTATTGGGTTATTAGGTAGAAGGTATTTGAATAAAATTGATTAATTATAATCATAAATTTATTATAAAATAGTTAAATTAAAACAGTAATGTTGAAAGTTGTAATAATGAAACTAATTAGAAAAAAATATTAAAAAAGAAGGCCTTGAGTAATTATAAAAGAACTTACTTGATGTGAATTAAGTTAAACTAACCAATGTTGTTTATGTAATGGCAAGTAAGATTATCAAATACACTAATTATTAAATATCAAGTAAATTCCTTTTTTTTTAAATTCTAAAATTCAACTAACTACTACAAAATTCTTTAAAAAATTACAATTTTATCTGACCTTGATATATAAAGTCCTGTTTCCTGATTGGTGGAAAAATCTGTAGGTGATCTATGAAAAACGGAGACGAACGAAGTGATACGTGGTATTTGCGATTTTGGTGAACTGAAGTGTTGTTAGACGATTAGTTTCTTGTGTAATTATTGTTCTTTGTTTGTTCCTCAAATTTTAGTGTTGATGGATTACAGTTCCTTTAGTTGTATTTATAATAGTTAGTATTTTTCCTTTTTACATGAACCGAAAATATTTTAATTTCACTTTTGTTTAGTTTTCAACGTCACTTATGGCACTTTGTTTTACTTTATAATTGTTTTACTTTGTATTTTTAACGTCACTTTATTATAACTACTTTAAAAACTGTTTGTTCACTTTTTTAACTGACTGTTCACATTCACTGATCTTCTCTCTTTGACTTCCAATAATCAACTCCCCTCTTAACGACCTCTGTTCAGTCTTTTATAGGTTTCAAACTTCTAGATTATTCGTTTTTTGTTCTAGAGCTTAGTCATTTCTGGGAAAAAGTATGTGTATCTCTTTCTTTCATATATATGACTAGACATACTCACTTCGTCTACTGTCCGATCATTCGAGAATAAAATATTGTACAAATATATCTGTCTCCTTTTTACACATTATCTGTCCTTTTTTTACACATTATATAATCAATTTTCGCGAAGTTTCTACTAAGTACTAGATATAATATCGATACGTTATATAATAAAATAATTTCCAACTTAAAATTTTCTTACAAATACACAAAATATACAATAAAATAATACAATATGATTAAAATTATTTGATTAAGTTAATATTAAACAACTTCTGTTGATATTATACTCATTATACTATTATAGAATATTTAATTATTACAATATATACACAATACATGTTAAAATACATAGAAATACTAAAAATATAAAACATTAATATAGATGAAGATAAAAGTAGATAAAACGTGCTAAAACTAAATATACAACAAATAATGCTGTTTTTTATTTTAAATAAATTAAGTAGATGATTTGGACCTTAACATCAATATAAAATAATAGTGTTTTATGGTTAGTCAACAAAATGAAGTTTGTGGTTAAATATATGTGTCAGCATAAGCATGAATGGATAAAAAATAAATATAGGCATGTATAATGTGTCTTTCTGTATTTTGTAACCAGATTCTAATTTCTTTTTTAAATTTAAATTTATTACTAATTTCTTTAATATAATTTGGTAGTTCACGATATATACGTGGTGCAATGAATTTAAAACTTCTTTGTCCTATTTTTTTCTGTGCTTTTCCAGATTGAAATTGTTTGCTTACTTTGTGTCGTGTTTCATACTTATGTTCAATTTCTTTCAACTTATTCCTGTTTAGATGTTGTAAACACATGATACGGTATACATATAGTTGTCGTATATCAAGGATTCTGGATTCCATAAAGAGTTTACCACTTGGGTAAGTTTTTACCAACAAACTTTCAATGGTGAAGGGAGATATATATATATATATATATATATATATATATATATATATATATATATATATATATATATATATATATATATTGTTATGATTTTTTTTTTTTATTGAGTTACTTCTATTATTTAATTAGTTATGGTTTATTTTATCAAAATCCCGACTTAGTTCTATTATTTTAATATATTTTAATTATTTTGATTTTGTTACGTTATGATTTGTTTTACTTAATTGGTTGGGTTCTTATTAATGTTTACCTCCAATTATAGATTTTAATGCTTTGATATTATTTGTAATGTTTTAACTGAACTTTATAATTTAATATTATTTAATTTTATATACAGTTTACTTTTTCTTTTTTTACTTTTAAGTTTGGGCGCCTTATCAGAAGTTCAAACTAGCTCAGTTTACTCAATTTTAAAGTTGAAATTTAAAGTCTGACTCTTATCTTGGGTAGGGTTCAAATTAAATATTGTTTAATAACTAATACACAATAAATTTAATGTCAAGTACTTCAAAAAAATTATTAATTGGTTTTCACAAGTTCAGTACAAATTAATAACAAATATACGTATATGACAAAATGGAGATGATAAACAAAATATTAATTTACAATAGCAAATAATTAAAATTAAAAATACAAATCCTTAATTATCGGACGTACCTTGTATACCAGAGTTTTTCAAATATTGTCCTTGTCATGCGCATCGTAACAAAACTGATATCGTATTGTGCTTCTTTTACTCCCGCAAATGGAAAAGAGACAACAGCGTATTCAAATTGACAAGATGGCTACTATGGTTCCGTTTTGGAAACGTCTCTCGAATTTAATCTTTAAAATTCTATGGAATCTGCACTTGCTTTATGCAGTTTATTACTTTGGTAAGTAATTTAATAATAGCTGATTACTTTTCTGTATGTATTTTTAATATTACATGTATTACTTTAATATAAACAGCTTTTAATTATTAAAAATTTCTTCTAGTTGATAATCAATTAATACATACGATATCAACTGCTCTACTACCAAGAACATAAGAGAGTGAATAGATGTTAACTGTTCTGCTATCAAAAACATAAGAGAGATTAATCATGGATTCTCCGGCCTTTTATAGCTTCTTGAAACAAAACAAAAAAATGACGTCATCGGATTTCAACTGTTCGAATTTCAGAAAAAAATAACCTACATTTCCGAAAATCCAGGTAATAAATTCACAATTCTGATAATACCTTTGATAACGTACAGATAGATCTCATCCTTATTTTTGCTTAAATTCTGTTTGTATAATTTTCTAAGTACTTTTTCCTATGAAATTTTTAGATTCAAAATACACAACTTCCTTGAATTGTCAACTTATTTTAGATTTTCAAATTTTGAATTAACACTAGCTATTATATTTAAAATTACTCTAAATCCACTTAACTAGTACTATTTTAACTGATTACTTACTATTTTAACTCTAACAACTACAATTTAAACTTTTAAAAGATTTTGTTATTTGTATTACTTATACCTTATATAAGCTGATATTTTCTGTGTTATCATAGGTTAACATTTTAAAATTTATATAAACAACTTCCTCAATTATCCTACATACTTTTTGTTACATAAATTGTCATTTGTTAATGTTTATAATTAATCTTGTGTCTTTTTTAGGTACTCACAATCTATTGGTATATTTGTTTGTACAAATCGAAGACTATGATTTTGTAAGTACTTCCTTTTTATACTATTAATTTAAATATTTTACTAACTAAAATTACATGTTGATTTCTTAAACATGTGGAAACCATTAACACTTCTTGATTTTTATTTTCTTTTTATTGTTTCAGATTAAACTGAGAATTTTGAAAAAGAACTAGGTGAAAAGTGAATTGTTATGTGAAAATGCATTCATTATGGATTAGAAAATTTTGATTGTGATACAATAATTGAATATGGATCCTATACAAGATAAGATGTCAAATACATTCTTTACTTATTTGAATGTTTGTAATTGAAGAGTAAATATTGAAAATTTAAGATGTACTAAAGAAAAAGTAACTGCAGATTCAATTAAACTTATTAAGATATCCCTTTTTTGTAAATTATTGTGGTAAGTAACTTTAATTCTATTTTGTTCATTTACTAATGTGTATTGTTTATTTTTACATGTTGACTTTCCAATATGACTATCTACCCTATATTGACTTTTATCTTATAATGTTTGTTTATTATTATCAGATATATAAGTTATACTACTTTGTTCTAGTGTAACTGTAGAGATACTGTTTGTTTATACAAATTCATACTAATTATATGTATTATTTTTAGGTCAGGAAATTCATCTCATTTTCTCATTTTTCTCATTTTAAAAATTTTAAATTCCAAATTAAAGTTAAAATTGTTTTTGATGTTATATTTACCATTTTTTAACACCAATTTTGTATATACTCTCGCTTATTCCTTGAAAATGAAATAAATATATTTCGAAAGCTTGGAAAAGAAGTAAAAGAGTTTTCTTAAAAAACATTGCCGTTTACCCCAAAATTCTGGTTTAATACCTATTAGTCGGCAAATAACACACATTTAATTATATATATTTATATATATATATATATATATATATATATATATATATATATATATATATATATATATATATGTAAAGGTAGTTTATTTGCTGAATAATTAGGTATTAAACCGGATATATTATTATCTTTACATAAAAGTGATTGCAGATTACACCCTGAAAGGTGTGAATTGGCCAAACATGTATTTGAAAATGATCATATCATGGATTTCGTATCTGTTAGTATTTTAGATATACAACCTGTTTTAAAAAAGAGACTCTTCTTAGAAATGTCTTTTATTTCTCAAGAAGAAAATATTATTAACAAAAAAAGTGACCATAAAAATCTTAGTGACATTTATTATTATTTATTATCCAAAGATAAACATAAAAACAAAAAGAAAATTTAAATAATCAAACATCTTATAAATTACTGTTAACCAAAATAATTTTTTTTTTTTTTTTGAGATTTTATTTTGATTACTTTCTGACTTTGACAATTATATTGACATATTATTTTAACATTGTAAAAAGTGACATTATGAAATTCAAAATTAACCTAAAAATATCTTCTTTTATTTTAATTTGATAGAAATAAGTAACTAGCTAGGACTTAATTAAAAAATAACGAATGCCTAAACAATTTCATAAGTGTCATTCTGACAATTTTTGTTGTAAAAAAATTTTCTTTTTAAATAATAGTTTTAAGTTTTTACATATTTACCATTATAAAATCAAAATTTAATATTCTCACATACATACCTGGATAATGGAAATAAATTTTCCGAAAGCTCGGTAAAAAGTATAAAGAGTTTACTTTTTCTAATTGCTGTACACCACTTGAAAATGAAATAAATCTATTTTGAAAGCTTGGAAAACAAGTAAAAAGAGTTTTCTTAATACCTATATACCTTAATACCTGGTTTAATACCTATTAGTCGGCAAATAACAGAAATTTAATTATATATATATATATATATATATATATTATTGTGATTTTATTAATTTTTATTGTTGTTGGGTTCTTATGTTTTCTTTTTTGTTTTACTATTTTAATTTTTTCTGATGATTGAATGTTATTTTAGTAAATTCACGTTGATTGTGGCATGATATTATTAGTGGTTTGTTTTTATTTGATTTGACATATTGTTGAAGTTTTTTACTACAATAATAATGTTTTTTAGCCCCTTAAATAATATGTTGTATAATGATGACTAGCTCAAATAAAATTAAATGTTTCTTGAAAATAGACACTATCGTTAATCGAAAAATTATATCTCAGGTCGTACAGGTTTCACCACAGATTTACGCTCAAACAAATTATAAATTTTCTATCAAAATGAAATTCAAAAATCTTTACAATAAAGTAGTATAAATGTTCTCTAGCGGCTAATAATTATTATCGCTTTAAAACAGTTTATACGCACACTTAATACAAATTAAATAACGGTACCTTTTTTTAACTTTGTCTCTCGAGTGTTCGCCATTCACATGTAGGTGTCGCTGGAACTGGTGGTCTATCTTCTCTTCTGGTGCACACGTGGGATGTAGAACTTCCAATGGTGTAATTAAAGACAGAAACTCTTACGATGTAGAATTTATTATTATTTAATTGTGGATTATTTTATACAATTTACTGGTTGATAAGACTCCCTTTTTAGTGGTGTGTTACAAAGTTTTATACTAGGATTATTTCTGATATAAGGTAAGTCAAGCTTCTTATATTAATTTAATACTAACTTTTGTATCATTAAAATTACAGTTGAAACTGTTATATTATAAGATTACTCTGCTCGATTCAACAAACCGATTTTCGATTCAAAGTCGTAGGATGTTAACTTATAAAGTTAATAAAATTTATGATTAATCAAAGTCTTTTTTAAAAATGTAAATTACGAGTTGAATATTTTTATAACTGTTGTTGAATGTTTTGAAAATGAGTCTTGAATCTTTTTAAAATTAAACTTGAGTGTTGAGTTGTGAAAGTTGTTTTTTAAAATTAAATATTAAATGTTTGTTGAAAATTTTTTTAAACGAAGCTTTAATGTTTGTATAAAGGGTCTTGACTCTCCTAAAATTAGGCTTGAATCCCCTTTTATTCTTTCTGACTGGTTCTTTTACGTAAAGACTGAGATCCCTCTCTCATTATTCTCTGACCAATAAAAATGCTTCATTTAAAAACTCCACGAGAACCAATCAGAAGGAACTATTTCTTAATTTGCTTATTTCTAACTAACTACTTATATTTTACAAACAATTTTTTTACATAATATATACAATAATCATTTTTAATGTTCAATAATTTTTATATAATTTATTATGGTCGGAAAAGCTCTCAAATTATATTTACACTGAGGCTTGAAGTCATAAATTCGACCGATATACTTCCGAGTAGCTCATACGTCACAACGTGCAGCTGCTATTCTAAGCTCTTGGAGTTCGAGGAAACTAAACATTTCAAACACGCGATGGTGTGTACAAGCACTCGTAGTTCTGATAATTTGACGTCACACAGGCACAGGTGCACTTCTAAAGTTTTGGAGTTCATGGAAACTAAACATTTCAAACACGCGATGTTGTTGTTGTGTACGAGCAGTCGTAGTTCTGATAATTTAACGTCACACATATGCACAGGTGTTATTCGTAGAAGAACTTTTTATACACTTTTGTAGATCTTTGAAAATCCTTTTATATATTTAACAGAAAAATATTTTACAAAAATTTATAATTTGTTCGTTTGTTTTATTTTACATTTAGAATTATATTTTCATTATTATTTATTTTTTTAATGGTGATTTTGATTATTTTTATGTAATGTGATTACTTTTTTATTATTTATTTTGCTTTTAATTGACTTAATAACGATTTTGTTTTTGATTTAATCATCATAATACATATTCTTATGGAAATTAGTCTTTTCTTTAATGAATAAATTTTTTATGATAATAAAACTTCGTCTCAACTTCCCCCAAACTTGTAATAAATTTATCGACGGATAAATTTTTATAAGTTTCCATTTTCTATTTTAACTTCAAACTATATCCTATTTTATTTTATTTACATATTTATTTACACTTACCTAACTACTAAATATATTACTTGAGTGAACTTACATGAAACACACCACGTGAAATTTTTGTGTTAGGAAACATTTGAATTTATTTTCTACTTTTTAAAACATAAACGCATCGTATCATCTTTTTCTTGCCCACTACTATAGGATTAATATAGAGTGTAGTACTATAACTTATAATTCCATCTGCCAACAGTTTCTTTAAATGTTTATCTACCGCTTTTTGATATTTATAGGGAATTGGATAACTTTTTTGACTAAAACTCTCTATTTTTTAACTTTAATACTTTGGGAATAATTTTTTAGCTACTCTAGATTCATCATTAATTAAACTTTTATATCTTTCTACCAATTTTATAACTTCATTTTTTCCATCCTTTGTTGCAATTTATCATCACCTCTAAATTCTTTTTATTAACCCTATCATCGGCATCAATTTCCCTTTCATCATAATCATAATTTAATTTAATTTTTGGTATCTAAGACCCTTTCTAAATAATTATCATTTCCATTTTTATTTAAATTTAATTCGGCATCTATGGCCACATTATTAAATATATTTCGGCACCCTTGTACCATTAAATTGCAACTAGATTCACAAATTTCACTTATTTTTTCTTGGCAGAAATTTTTATTACTATTTTCTAATGACTCGTCAAATATACTAATTATATTATAATTACTAGTTAATTTTAAATCATTTATTACCTCAAATTTTATTTCATTATTCCCAAATATTACTGCATTTTTGATATAATTTATTATAATTTTATTCTTTGATAATTCATCGTTACCCAATAATATATCATATTTTAATTTATTGACTATCAATAACTGAACATTTAATTTTACATTATTTATATTCAAAGAAGCAAAAACTGTTTTATTAGAATATCCTAAACTTTTATCATTTATCCCTGTAAAATTTACTTTTGGAATATTGATTATATTGTTTTTTAACATTGAGATTTTATTTACTGTATTTTCTGATATTAAAGAAACTGTAGACCCTGTATCTATTATAATGTTTAATAAATTGTTATCAATATTTGCTTTTATTAATACTAATTCTATTTCTTTATTTTCTAGATGCAGATTATCCTTGTCCATTAGAAATTCACGTGGGTGTACAAAGTCACATCTAGCGCTATTTACATTGTGCACCCCTATTGAAAATTTGTGGTTTGGGCATCATCTACTGGAGATCTGGCCCTAGGAGTTCTACTACCTGAACGTGCAATGTCTCTCGGTGTATTATTTGTCTCATATATCCCCTCATTACTGTTAGTCGTATTAATTGCGTTTACTTGTCTATTATTATTGTTTGTATTTGCTCGATTAGCTCGATTATTGTTATTTTGTTCAAATCTATTAAAATTTCTATTATTATAATTATTGTTAAAATTTCTAGTGTTCTGATTATTATTGTAATTTCTATTTTTATTGTAATTGTTCCTATTTTCATTATTTTGATTTCTGTTTTGATTATTGTAGTTATTGTTAAAATTATTATTATTATTTTGTCTGTTAAAATTGTTATTGTTACTTTGCCTATTAAAACTTCTATCATTGTTATTAAAGTTTCTTACATTATCTCTATTCTGATTGTTGATACTATTACTTAAATTTCTTTCAATTCTCTGCAAATATGTTATTAAATGATCAAATTTATTAATATTTTGTACTGCAATTATCTCAGATATTTCAGGTTTGAAATGTTTTGATAAAAACATTACAATCTCTGCCTCTGGTATAGGAGGAGTTAAATATTGACAAGTAGCATAGAGTTGTAAAACATAGTTGGATAGATTATTCTTTGTATTATCAAATTTGCCAAAATACAATCTTTCCCTGACTTTACTCTGTTGTAATTCTGACCAGAAAGTATCTAGAAATACCTTTTCAAAGGTTTCAAATGAATCTACAAACATTTCTTTGCAATTCCACCACAATAGTGCATTGCCTGTTAAACTTGACCTGATAAATTCTTTAAAGTCTTGTAAATTTTTAATTTTATAGTATTTATTTTTAATTGAATGTAAATAATTTATAGGATGTATCTTCCTATAATCCCCACAAAATTTTGAACTTTCTTCAAACTTCCCCCCTATATTTATAATTTGAAAACCCAAGTCAGGTGTTACGCGATTGTCTGATAATTCAGAAATATTTTGATTCACTTGTTTTATTTTATTTTCGAGTTCCTCCTTTAATTTCTTGATTTCTTCACTGTTTCCCACGTTTACATTTGTATTTAATTTTTCTTCTATTTCTTTTCTTAATTGTCTCTCTGTTTTTCTGTTTTCCTGTTCGGCTATATCCAAATTTATTTGTATTCCTCTTTTCACGTTATCTTCGATTTCTGATATTCTTGAGTTTAATTTCAGATTGTTTTCGCTTGTTCTTTTGTCTATATTTTGTACTTGTTTATTTAAAAATTCTTGTTTTTCCTCAATTACTTTAATCTTTTTCTCTTGATTTTCTACTTTCTTGTCCAATTTTTCCGTTATTTCATTCAATTTTCTCGTTATTTCCTCAGAATTTTCTCTATTTTGTTTTTTCATTTCTTCAGAGTTAGCTTCTAATTTTCTTGTCATCTCTTCCGAGTTGGCTTCTAGTTTTTTCGCTATTTGTTCTGAATTGGCTAGGATGATGCTCATCAAATCTGCCAATGTGACATTTCCTCCAGTTTGTGAAGAAGTACCATCTTTTTGTTGAGGTTCATCTTCTCGTCCCCCCTTTCTTCTGGCTCTTCTGTGTTAGCAACCATGTCTATTAATTCTTGACTTTTTGTCAATCTGTTTATCAAATTTTGTTTGGTTCCTCTGTCGTCCAAATCTCTGTTTCTCAATTCTTGTCTGAGTTCTTCTACCTTCCATGCATCAAAATTATTTTCTTCTTTACCAGACATTATGTTTCGACTTTTTATTTATAATAAAATGTTAGAAATATTTATTTTATATGTTAATTACAGTTACAATAATCTATTAGTATTTTTATTTTTAAATAAATTTTAATGTAATGTTTATTGATTTATTTTTTTGTTATTTAAACTATTAAAATCTGTGATTTTAATCGAGCCCGATACGTTGGTCGCCAAGTTATTATGATTTTATTAATTTTTATTGTTGTTGGGTTCTTATGTTTTCTTTTTTGTTTTATTATTTTAATTTTTTTTGATGATTGAATGTTATTTTAGTAAATTCACGTTAATTGTGGCATGATATTATTAGTGGTTTGTTTTTATTTGATTTGACGTAATTGTTGAAGTTTTTTACTACAATAATAATGTTTTTTAGCCCCTTAAATAATATGTTGTATAATGATGACTAGCTCAAATAAAATTAAATGTTTCTTGAAAATAGACACTATCGTTAATCGAAAAATTATATCTCAGGTCGTACAGGTTTCACCACAGATTTACGCTCAAACAAATTATAAATTTTCTATCAAAATGAAATTCAAAAATCTTTACAATAAAGTAGTATAAATGTTCTCTAGCGGCTAATAATTATTATCGCTTTAAAACAGTTTATACGCACACTTAATACAAATTAAATAACGGTACCTTTTTTTAACTTTGTCTCTCGAGTGTTCGCCATTCACATGTAGGTGTCGCTGGAACTGGTGGTCTATCTTCTCTTCTGGTGAACACGTGGGATGTAGAACTTCCAATGGTGTAATTAAAGACAGAAACTCTTACGATGTAGAATTTATTATTATTTAATTGTGGATTATTTTATACAATTTACTGGTTGATAAGACTCCCTTTTTACAAGTGGTGTGTTACAAAGTTTTATACTAGGATTATTTCTGATATAAGGTAAGTCAAGCTTCTTATATTAATTTAATACTAACTTTTGTATCATTAAAATTACAGTTGAAACTGTTATATTATAAGATTACTCTGCTCGATTCAACAAACCTATTTTCGATTCAAAGTCGTAGGATGTTAACTTATAAAGTTAATAAAATTTATGATTAATCAAAGTCTTTTTTAAAAATGTAAATTACGAGTTGAATATTTTTATAACTGTTGTTGAATGTTTTGAAAATGAGTCTTGAATCTTTTTAAAATTAAACTTGAGTGTTGAGTTGTGAAAGTTGTTTTTTAAAATTAAATATTAAATGTTTGTTGAAAATTTTTTTAAACGAAGCTTTAATGTTTGTATAAAGGGTCTTGACTCTCCTAAAATTAGGCTTGAATCCCCTTTTATTCTTTCTGACTGGTTCTTTTACGTAAAGACTGAGATCCCTCTCTCATTATTCTCTGACCAATAAAAATGCTTCATTTTAAAAACTCCACGAGAACCAATCAGAAGGAACTATTTCTTAATTTGCTTATTTCTAACTAACTACTTATATTTTACAAACAATTTTTTTACATAATATATACAATAATCATTTTTAATGTTCAATAATTTTTATATAATTTATTATGGTCGGAAAAGCTCTCAAATTATATTTACACTGAGGCTTGAAGTCATAAATTCGACCGATATACTTCCGAGTAGCTCATACGTCACAACGTGCAGCTGCTATTCTAAGCTCTTGGAGTTCGAGGAAACTAAACATTTCAAACACGCGATGGTGTGTACAAGCACTCGTAGTTCTGATAATTTGACGTCACACAGGCACAGGTGCACTTCTAAAGTTTTGGAGTTCATGGAAACTAAACATTTCAAACACGCGATGTTGTTGTTGTGTACGAGCAGTCGTAGTTCTGATAATTTAACGTCACACATATGCACAGGTGTTATTCGTAGATGATATTTTTATACACTTTTTTAGATCTTTGAAAATCCTTTTATATATTTAACAGAAAAATATTTTACAAAAATTTATAATTTGTTCGTTTGTTTTATTTTACATTTAGAATTATATTTTCATTATTATTTATTTTTTTAATGGTGATTTTGATTATTTTTATGTAATGTGATTACTTTTTTATTATTTATTTTGCTTTTAATTGACTTAATAACGATTTTGTTTTTGATTTAATCATCATAATACATATTCTTATGGAAATTAGTCTTTTCTTTAATGAATAAATTTTTTATGATAATAAAACTTCGTCTCAATATATATATATATATATATATAATGGGAATGTTTTGGGGATGTGGCAATGAAACCAATGTGTACTCGTTTTAGAATTTATTTACCGAGCTTTCGAACCTCTATGGGTTCATTTTCAAGGTCTAAAAATTGTATATTATAAAAAAATTATATAGCAGGTAATAAAATAAATAATACTTACATATCTAAGTGAGATTATATGTAAAACGGTGTAAAAAATTGTAATAAATGTGACATGTGTACTAAAAAAACTCAAAAAACAATATGATTTATATATATATATATATATATATATATATATATATATATATATATATATATATATATATATATTATTATGATTTTTATTATTTTATTGTTGTTGGGTTCTTATGTTTTCTTTTTTGTTTTATTACTTTAATTTTTTCTGATGATTGAATGTTATTTTAGTAAATTCACGTTAATTTTGACATGATATTATTAGTGGTTTGTTTTTATTTGATTTGACGTAATTGTTGAAGTTTTTTACTACAATAATAATGTTTTTTTTTAGCCCCTTAAATACTATGTTGTATAATGATGACTAGCTCAAATAAAATTAAATGTTTCTACGCTCGTTTGTTTAACTTGAAAATAAATACTATCGTTAATCGAAAAATTATATCTCAGGTCGTACAGGTTTCACCACAGATTTACGCTCAAACAAATTATAAATTTTCTATCAAAATGAAATTCAAAAATCTTTACAATAAAGTAGTATAAAAATGTTCTCTAGCGGCTAATAACTATAATCGCTTTAAAACAGTTTATACGCACACTTAATACAAATCAAATAACGGTACCTTTTTTAACTTTGTCTCTCGAGTGTTCGCCATTCACATGTAGGTGTCGCTGGAACTGGTGGTTTATCTTCTCTTCTGGTAGACACGTGGTATGCAGAAACTTCCAATGGTTTAATTAAAGACAGAAACTCTTACGATGTAGAATTTATTATTGTTTACTTGTGGATTTTTTTTATACAATTTACTGGTTGATAAGACTCCCTTTTTACAAGTGGTGTGTTACAAAGTTTTATACTAGGATTATTTCTGATATAAGGTAAGTCAAGCTTTTTATATTAATTTGATACTAACTTTTGTATCATTAAAATTACATTTGGAACTATTATATTATAAAATGATTCTGCTTGATTCAACAAACCGATTTTCGATTCAAAGTCGAATACTGTTAACTTATAAAGTTAATAAAATTTATGACTAATCAAAGTCTTTTTTAAAAATGTAGATTACGAGTTAAATATTATAATAACTGTTGTTGAATGTTTTGAGAATGAGTCTTGAATCTTTTTTTTTTAAATTAAACTTGAGTATTGAGTTGTGAAAGTTTTTTAAAATTAAATCTTAAATGTTTGTTGAAAAATTTTTTTAAACGAAGCTTTAATGTTTGTATAAAGGGTCTTGACTCTCTTAAAATTAGGCTTGAATCTCCTTTTATTCTTTCTGACTGGTTCTTTTACGTAAAGACTGAGATCCCTCTCTCATTATTCTCTGACCAATAAAAATGCTTCATTTAAAAACTCCACGAGAACCAATCAGAAGGAACTATTTCTTAATTTGCTTATTTCTAACTAACTACTTATATTTTACAAACAATTTTTTTACATAATATATACAATAATCATTTTTAATGTTCAATAATTTTTTTATAATTTATTATGGTCGGAAAAGCTCTCAAATTATATTATCACTGAGGCTTGAAGTCATAAATTCGACCGATATACTTCCGAGTAACTCATACGTCACAACGTGCACCTGCTATTCTAAGCTCTTGGAGTTCGAGGAAACTAAACATTTCAAACACGCGATGTGTTGTGTACGAGCACTCGTAGTTCTGATAATTTGACGTCACACAGGCACAGGTGCGTTTCTAAAGTTTTGGAATTCATGGAAACTAAACATTTCAAACACGCGATGTTAGCAGTCGTAGTTCTGATAATTTTACGTCACACATATGCACAAGTGTTATTCGTAGAAGAACTTTTTATACACTTTTGTAGATCTTTGAAAATCCTTTTATATATTTAACAGAAAAATATTTTACAAAAATTTATAATTTGTTCGTTTGTTTTATTTTACATTTAGAATTATATTTTCATTATTATTTATTTTTTTAATGGTGATTTTGATTATTTTTATGTAATGTGATTACTTTTTTATTATTTATTTTTGCTTTTAATTGACTTAACGATTTTGTTTTTGATTTAATCATCATAATACACATTCTTATTGAAATTAATATTTTCTTTAATGAATAAATTTTTTATGATAATAAAACTTCGTCTCAATATATATATATATATATATATATATATATATATATATATATATATATATATATATATATTGTAAAGGATGAATTTTATAAAATAATTTATAATGCTTGTGATGCCTGTAATGGAATATTTATTCACCTTCACCTATATAAATGCCCGGACTATAATAGATCTTAAATTTGAATTGTTTTACGCGCCAGCTCAGTCTAATCGACGTCACCCACCTGGTGTCGTGATTACGTCACACAGAGACTTCAGGGTAGGGATCTGACTGATTCTCAGTCGGAAATTGGCACAAGGTCTATTGTGTTATTATAAAAGAAGTAGAAATGAGACCTTTTTGTTCAAGAAGATTTAATGAATTATATTATGATAGAAATTGTGACAAATTGTTAGCGTGTTATTTTAAATTACAATACATCGAACAGTATCGATGGTGTGTGAACTACGAGTGTGAAAAATTCTAAATTATCTTATGTTAGTCTACAAATACTACAGATATGACCCCCTAATAAGATGTATGAAGATTAATATTAGCAACAAAGAAAAACTATCTTATTAGAGAGTAAATTATTGTTAAGTTGATGATTTGTGAATAAATTACTGACAAATTAATACTATGCGCGTGATAAAGTTTTTGTCTGTGATCACTGATCTTGATTTGACCCTTGAAGATGAAATAATTCCTCACGTCTGAATTGGAGGTAAGTGTGTATAGCTATTGATTTTTCTTGTTCAATCTGGTAACTTTAATTGTGAATATCTGAATTATTATTCTAGGTACCTAGTTTTTAAATATAGATGTTAAACTTATCTTTGACTTCTCTGCAACGAAGATCCACCTACTTCCAGGATCTCTTGGGGCCCAAAACACGTTTTTTTTAACGAAACACTAACTCACACGTCTTCACCCCTTCACAGTCGAGATGCAAGAGAGAGTACCTGGCGTCTCCCTTCTTTATCTATCACCTAGTAACCAAAACTGTTCATTTTTTTTTTATAGAGTCTATGATTGTTTCAAAACTTTATAAACCTTGTTGATATGTTTGTCACAAAACCACAGATGATAAGATGATTACATTCTAAGATTTGACAATTTGTTATAATAATCTCAAAATCCTTGTAACATCACAAATTTATTCGATTTTGAAATATTTAACTATTCTTTTAAAATTCTTCACACTTTTAAACTACATTTTTAATATGACCTATTTTAAAAATTCTAATACTCTAATAATAATTTAATTTTACATTTTTTTAGGGTTTTAATTTATGTCACAATTATTAATTTCTTTATAAAATTTTCCAACAATTTGTTATTCTTAATTGAACTGTAAATTAATGTTTGTTTTTTTTTATTTTGTAGATGATCCCAAAATTGATGTAGTTTTTTTTTTATGGTTTTCAAAAGGAGCAATTTACAATATACAGGGTAAGTTATGTTTCTTGTTTATTTCATTATTTTAATTTTTTTTTAGGAACCAGACTCAATATTTACAAGAAAACCGTAAAATTCAACCATATCAAAGCAAATAAACATTTATGAATTAAATACATGCAAGGATTTAAATTCAAAGTAAATGTTAACGTTTATTAAGTACAATATATGCAATTTAATCTCTTTATAGTCCGGACCTTTACAATATATATATATGTCCAACGATTAGTTCCGGTACCCAGATTTACATATTGATATTACATCAAAATTGGGTATACATTGACATTTCAATTATGGAAAAATATATACTTTTTGAAAAATGTCATTTTTTTTAAGTTATTGACGTATCGATTACTTCCGGCACAAAATATTTCTTTAAAAATTTTAATGTATAGATTGATTCCGGTACACACTTTATACAGAGGGTAATTTTTAAAGACCAAACACATGATCGTGAAAGTATTCTCAATCCAAGAACCCAAAACCAAAATAAAAACAAAATCCTACAGACGTTATTTTTAATATTTTGCTAAAACAAGTTTCACAATTATATTTTATGTAAAAACTGTAACATCAAATTTTTTTGGAAAAATATTTGGATAACCTTACAGTTGTCCTTTTTCGCCCTTCGAAGTTTAATATTTAATTTGGACTGTACTATAATCAGATATCACTTAAAAATTACTTTGAATAGAAAGAATTTAGTAACTGACTTTTTATTTTAATTAATTAAAACTGACAGTGACCATTTCTATAAAAATATATAGTAAACAAAAAACCTATAAACAGGGTAATTAAAAGATTGACCGACTTACCTGTAAGGATGATCGATCTTAATTATTTGAGCTATTGTCCTACATGATTATTTATCTTGTAGTATGCATTGGCTCATGCACAGCACAAATACAAAGAATAAGCAAAAAATTGTTTACTTACTTATCTTGTGATTCATTGCATTTATGGTGTAGGTAAGTATGGTTAATTAGATCACCAGGGGTGGGCGGTTGTTTTCATAATCATTCCGGACAACAGCTCAAATAATTAAGATCGATCATCCTTACAGGTAAGTCGATCAATCTTTTAATTATTATTATTATGATTATTTAACTTGTAGATGTGTAAAGGAAGAATGAAACACTAATGTGATCTAATTAACACTTATCTAATTATCAATGGCAAATATGCATAAGAATAGAAAATATAATAATAAATGTTAAACTTAAACTTTCCTATGATAAATTTACGAACTAAACTAAAGAATAAAAAAAAACCTGTGTGTACGGCTATTAACAACGGTTTTTGCGGATGTCCCGGATCTTCATACATTCCCATATATTTAATAAAACAGCGGACGGGCCTAAGAAAAATAACTTTAACAAAATATATGATTTTTTGTTAGTTTCTGACCATACAAAATTGATAAACTATTTTGTCATTATTCCAGGGCGACAGTTAAAAATAATAAAATATACAATTATTATTAATCTAATTGTGTTATATAATAGTTGTTTTCATTAACATAACTGTTTCTCAGAAAGTATACAATTAGAGATTTATTTTAAATGAGAATAGGTTGGGTAGGTACCTACCTAAAGATAATTAGTACGAGTAGTTGATATGGTTCAAATTATTTGTAGACAGTGGGGTAAAGTCTGAAACATACTTTGGTATATCTATTCATTTTATTACATAGAGTTAAGCGAATTGTATAAGAAATTAGAAAATTGCAATACAAACTTCAAACCTTTATCACTTTCGGGGTCGAAAAACAAAAAATCTTTTCTTAGTCGTTACAAAATGAACCTACTGTCTAAATTCCATGTTTCTAGCTTCGATTAGGCTCTGCGTTGATGAATCAGTCAGGACAATCAAATTCTATATACCTATTATACACTGTGTCCAAAAAGTATGGAACAAATTCATTTTTAGCTAAACAGGCCATTTCAAGAAATAATTCTGAAACACGTCGATTTTTGATTTTATTTTACGGTATTTTAAAATAATCCTGGGTGAATTACTTTAGAGTAATGACGTAATGACGTTTTCGGATTCTAGCTAAACTGATTCCAAAAATGTATCACATGATGATTCAAATACAATAGTTTTGTGTGTGCTCATAAAGTAACGTGTAACAGAATATAATAATGTAGCAAACAGAATATTATTAAATCTAAGCAATAGTTAAAACATTTACCAATACCAAAAATTTTGTAGTACTGAACTGTCACTGAACATCAATAAATTACTAAACATATAATGAAATTTCACAAAAAACTATAAGAATATGTTTTTTTCTAATTGATAAGAAATAATTTCTTTCATATTCTGGTCCCTAGACAAAACGTATTTTTTATAATATTGATAATTTAACTAATAAAGAATGTTCCACACTTTACGGACACAATGTATAAGCGAAGTAACAAGAGTCCATTAGGTAAACTCGACGGAGATTATTTAAATAAAAAAAACTAGTACGTAGAGTTCATTGCATGATATTTTGATTTAAATTAACGTTAAAATAATTGATTTAAGAGAAAAACACCAAGCAGCTAGTAGTTACACTGATAGGAGTGTTATCGTACTTAAATCAAATAGGTAGATTCAAGTTTAGATTATCACAAAAAAACAACAGCAATCAACGAGAAATTCAAAAGTATTTGTTTAAAATTACCTTTATTTTCAAGAATTACTCGATATCGAAAAAGAATGCGTTTGTGATATCGCTAAAAAGATGGGCCACACTGCAGTATTACGGCTTCGCCCGTATTATTGCATATTGAACACATATGGCATCCAGAGTTATATCTGAAAACGTATAAACCTACATTTAACTCAAGTGATTCAGTTAATTAGAAGTGTGGCAAGTAAAATTCCTACTGATAGCTGGAATAATTCGATTCAGCACGTTGCTTGGTTGAAAGTACATATCGAAATGCTGTTAGGTACGTTAGTTATGCATTTAAATAAAGGCGATACTGATTTAGATTTGGGTTATATAGTTAGTTGTAAAAAATAAAAAGAATAAGTTCATTAGTTGTAAGTAGGTAATGAATTGAAGTAAATATTACTGCCAGCTTTTTGTTTTATTTACAGTAGTAATACCTATATCTACTCAATCTGATCCTTTTTAATTTCACATGACAGGTATTTAAAAAATCGAAAATTGGTACCACTTCCACTTTTTTTTATAATCTGTATAGTACAAAATATTTTTAAAATAATGCCAATATATCTTTTCCATTTGAATCATTTTTTGATAATATTTGCCAATTAAAAGAAATAAACCGAGGCGTCTAAATGTGTTTATAGTAAAGGTTGGAATATCCTACCGTAGAACTAAAACAACTAACCCATTTGACAACAACGCATAAAAATCTCCTCTGCTTTCAAACTCAACCACTACGTAAAACCGTTAAGCGATAAAACTTATATTTATCACTCAACGGTAAAATTGAACTAAAAATTTGTTGCTATTTCAAATGATTTTCCTCTATTTGGTATGTAAAAATGGGTCTAAGAAACAAAATGTAGAGTTATCAGTAGTGCAGTTAACAGACCTTTTTTTGGAAAAAGCATAACTATTTTTTAAGTTAAAGTTATTTTTAAGTAAAAAATGAATATCTTAACATTAAATTTATACCTACAATCTTTTTTATGTGGTTTTATAGAGCTTTCAATAAGTGATACTACTAAGAGCTCAAGGCATAAGATGGGTATATTAAAAAATTGTTTTTATTACAATTATATTAAATTTATCATTGCTTTTTTACAACAAAGTAGGTAATTGTGTTTATATTTTAAAAAGGTTACATTGCTTGTTAAATGTCCAGATAGGTACAAATCACAGATAACTATTAACACAAATTGCAGACGTGTCTCGTGTCTGTTTTCTGTGAATATGTATCTATTAAATTTAATGCTGTTTAGGTACCTAGATTTATTATTATTATTAAAGATTTAAATATATATATATATATATTTATAATACTAAGACTTATTAGTATAAAGTTATGATTTATTTTAAACATTATAATAATTCCTCACCCCTGGTTCAAAGTTCGAATACGTGTTTCTAAAAACATTCATTCCTTGGTCACGCAATGTTTTACATATATAAAGGTAGCAGCATACACACATCAAAAATGAAAATGCCAGAGACCAAAATTAAGGGCTTTTTATGGGCTATTTTTGTGCCCAAATGATAATTTTTGGGCTCCATTATTTAATGACAAAAAACAAATTTAAACTTCCACCCGCTGGATTAACGTTAAGCTAGCAGAGTACATAACTATATATATCAAAATGAGAATTGTTGATGACACTATATTTATGAACTTATTATGGGCTAATTTTGGGCTTACTCTAAAAATTTTGTGCTACTTTCGTTGTATGTAAAAAAATATCATCTAGGTACTTGATAAATTCCTGCGATATCGACGGTTTCATTAAAGCTGTAGCAAAATTTAAAATTCTTAAATTACTGAAATTTTGAAGATGGTAAGAATTTAAATTTTTTAATATTTCATTTCACTGTCTGAATGAATTTTTTTTAAATATTTTTGATATTCAAATCATAATTCTTCCATGACTACCATACTTAGCGTTCTTCTTAAATTATAAGAATAGGTCTTAAAAAAGAAATTCTTAAACTTTTTTGTAATGAAATGAGAATGTCTGTAATATTTATTTTTTAACATAATAAATTTTATAAATCTAAGACACAGAAACATAGTTATTCATTTCGTGAACATCAATAAATAAATCTTGGAGATTTAAACTTTTTTTTAATAATAAAAATATCTATATATGTGCATGCGCACTAGAGCTTGAATAGACGGATTCAACATTTTTTTATAAAAATGCTGGTAGCAATTTTAGTTACCCCGTTTGTGGTTGTTTTGTGACTGTGACGCATTTCATCGTACAGTTTTAACGTGTTCGTACGTGCTTGAATAATTACATCTCGGAAAATTGTGAATATTTACAGGACAAAAGACAAAAAGTGCAAAATGGAAACTGCTGTGATAACAAGAAAACGTGGACGTCCTCGAATCTGTGATGAAAGTTATTTCCATAATGTAATTATTGAATATAAAAATCAAATTATCTGTGACGATGGATATTCAATTGTATCGAAAACTAATAAAGTGTGGTGCATTATTTCTGAACGACTAAAATACGTTAAAAGTCCGTCATCCATTTACACCTATGTGTCGTGCAATAGAAATCAAATAAGAAAGATTTTGTGTCCTAACTTTGACTGTCCACGAGAATTGGGAAATGCCGATTCAAGTATTGCTGAAATTATACATAATTCAACGCTCGATATGTCTATAAACGATAATGACGCATCATTTAGTTTCTCTATTAAAGTACCGGCTGCAGATTTTAATAAATTAATAGAAGAAAGACCTATTATTCTTAAAAAAACAGCCAAACGTAAAGGATCTGTGCAGTATGTTAAAAAATTCAAAAAAGGTAAGAAAGGAAAATCTATACCTATTATAGGGTGTGTCCATAAACCACGCGTAGCCTGGTCAGAAAGGAAGGGGCGTAACGGAGGGGACGTAGCTTTCTTCAGAGGAAAACTTTTTTAATAAATACATTTTTAATTGTTAATTTTATTTGAAGCCTAGATGCTAATATTTCCGAGTTATGAATAAAATGTTTAAACAAATACTGAATTATTAATAAATTAATTTATTTAAGGGAAGTACATTTATTAACAGCTAAATAATACATTTCCTAGTTAACAAATAATATTCATTAAAAGTTGATAAACTAGGAACGAGAAAGATGTCGACGTGCTAGAAACGAATCCACGCAACGAAAAAGATCTATAGGCTTTCTATAAAGAAAATATTCGATAATTTACAAGAGTGGTTAAAGTCATCATTTGAATCAGGCTGTTTATAAGCTTATTATGAGCATATTAAAATATATTAAGCAAAAATCATTATTATTCATTTTAAATTAACCCTTTTTTTTAAATTAATGTGTAGTAGAAAACAAAAAATATTGTTAAAAAAACACATTCCAACAGAGAGGGGAAGGAGGGGTGTCACAGGAAAAGCTACGTTAGGCTACATAGAGTGAGGAAAGGGTCTAAGAAAGGCTAAAATATAACCACGTGGTTTATGGAAGCTCTCATATGAATATTAATTTTTCATAAAATTAAATGATTGTATTCAAGATAAAAGGCCCTGTGAATTTTTTTGCTTGAAAGAGGATATCGTTTCACGAGGATATATCGCACGTTAGATATTTTTCTTCGAAGAGCATTAGAGCGCTTTTTTCTCCTGATTCTGATGTCGTCCTATATGAATATGATTAGTATAGCATAATTCTTTTTTACAGATGAGTGGCAACATTTTCTAACATCAAGAATTTGGGACAACACAAAAATTGAGTGTGGATTTTTATTTAAACATCATTACATTAACTAAGATGTGACATCCGGTCTTTTTGTTGGAGGCTGCAAATGTGGGTCCAAAATTGATTGATCAATTTCTGCCAAAAATAATATTGTATCTTTAGACTGCAAAATTATGAAAAGCCGCACTCAAGAACCGTGCGGAAAACGACCTGTTCGTGGCGTGATACGAAATGAAGTGAAGGTGTAAACTTGAAAACTACTTCAGCTCATATATACAGAGCGAATATGGCTCGTGAGCTGATGGATGAAGGTGATCCAGAACCAGCCCATTTACCATCATCACCAGTTTTACGGACAATTCGCCACGAACAAAATAAAGGTGACTTGTTGCATCAAGATGTAATAAAATCTCTGCAATTAATGAATGCACCACATCAAAAAATGGCAAACGAATTTTCAATGATAGGATGTGAGCCGTTTTTTTGCCATTGGTGTACAAAGCATCAAAAAACTTTGTACCGGTCTCTGGCTGAGAAAGAATATATAAGTCTAGCTATCGATGCTACTGGTTCAATTGTACGCCCCATAAAGCGACCAGATGGCAGCCAAAGTGGTCCAATTTTTCTATATCATGCCATAGCTCAGACATCGACAGGACAAGTAAGTTTGGGACAAATGCTGAGTGAAACTCACACAACTCGAGCCATACTCTTCTGGCTAATGGATTGGATCGAAAGTTCGGGATTGACATCACCCAAAGAAATTACGACCGACATGTCTCGAGCTTTATTAGCAGCTAGTATAAGAGCATTCACTCCATTTAAAACTATTAACGAGTATGCCGATGCTTTGATGTCTTCCAGAAAACTGCCATCGTGTTACATTCGTATTGATGTGGCACATTACATAAAATCATGGTCTGTCCATTTAAAAGATGTGCGACGAGAGGTAGCGGAATTTTATAAGGCATCAATAGGCAAATTAATACTTTGTCGAAACTTAGATAGTGCCAAAAAAATCATCCATGCTTTACTGACGATCGCACAAAGTTTGAATGATGGACCATCAGCTTCTTCAGAAGAATCAGCTTGTGACCGTCAAAAAGAAATTCATGGACACTCTACTAAGTCACAATGTATATGAAGAATTGGGTTTATCTGAGGAAATAAATACATCTCACCCAGTCTGTGGTATGATTGGTTTAAAAAAAATTGAAACAATAGCCAAAGAAGATATTGAACACCATAAAGGAACAAAAATAAACCCCTATTGGCTTCCGAAATTCGTCAATAAATTAAGTCGGGATGTGGCAATGTTACCTTTATGGAGTTGCATATATCGAGACAATTTTGAATATGGAAGATGTCCCCCATCGAGTGCTTCGGCAGAAACACAATTTAATATAATCAAAACCTGGCTATTGAAAGATGTCACGTTGCCAATTCGTGCTGATGTATTTGTCGGTAGGCACAAAGATTACATAGATGGCAAACTTAAACTCTTCGACGCTCATTTGAATGGTCAAAATGGTATGTCTCAACACTCAGAAAGTATTGGCGAGATCGAAAAATTGATTGCATCAAGTCCGTCTGCATCCAGTCCGTTTATTCAGAGCCCATCGAATGTTGTGGACAATTATAGTGACGTAAATGAACAAAATTGTGCCTTAAGTGAAGCGGATATGGCTATTTCACCAATTCTATCTGGTTGTCCAGCATGTGCGAATAGTCATTTTCCAGATGCCTCGAGTGCTCATAAATGTTTGGTATGTTCTATTAAACTAAGATAAGATTTCATTGAAATTATGTTAATATACAATTGAATTTTTATAATAAATTTATGTATCTGCTTCCGTTTTAGATATGTGGATCACCAGTACATGCATTACCAGGGTGTTCCAAACCTATCAGTATTACAAAAAGTTTAACAATTTCTTCTTAAGACCTATTCTTTTAATTTAAGTATGGTAGTCATGGAAGAATTATGATTTGAATATCAAAAATATTAAAAAAATCATTCAGACAGTGAAATGAAATATTAAAAAATTTAAATTCTTACCATCTTCATAATTTCAGTAATTTAAGAATTTTAAATTTTGCTACAGCTTTTAATGAAACTGTCGATATCGCAGGAATTTATCAAGTAGATGATATTTTTTTACATACAACGAAAGTAGCACAAAATTTTTTGACTGAGCCCAAAATTAGCTCATAATCAGCCCATAAATATAGTATAATCAACAATTCTCATTTTGATATATACAGGGTGTTTCAAAAAAAGGTAACACCGTCTCTAGGATAGGTAAAAAACTGAAAAATAATTGGGGTTTGCTTAGTAAAATTTTTTTCTAACGCCATCCGTTTTCAAGATAAAGGGCGTTGAAGAAAATAAAAAATTACACATTTCTTACGATTTTGCCGAAACTACTGGCATCATTGCAATGAAATTTTATACGAATATGTTTTGGAAGCTGATATATCCCATGAATTTGTTTTTATAACTAACTCTCATAGAGGGCGCTAGTTACACGATTCATACAACGTATTATTCAACATAACTTTTTTTAGGGTAGAATTATTTGAAAATTATGAAGTAATAATCGCTCCTGGTATAAACTAATGATAAAGTTCGCTTTTCTCTAAGTTTGCCATGTAAAATTGACATTTTCAAAATATTCCGAAAACGGTACATAATATCGAGTTTTACCAAGAGTACCTTTTTGGTGTAGAATTAAACGATGTTTATGTTCATTTGGAGTTTTGACTAATAATTCTACCCTAAAAAAAGTTTCGACTGTAATCGGATTTTAAGAATTTGTAAGAGTTTAGATACCTACGTATGAATACAAATATATACGATACATTAGGAATCATTTACTAGTTATATACTAAGTATACTGCCTCGCATTATTAGCAACTAATATCTGTACGTCCGAAAGATATACCGGATCTAAATAGGTACTAGTATCGGTATCGCATTATAGACAAAAATTTGTATATTGCATCTGATACCTATGTTGTTATTTTCATGTTTCGTATTGATATCAGAATAGGTATTGCATCATAAACAAAGGTTTGTTTGAGTTTCGCAACTATATTCGAATCAAAACGACAGGATACGAGATTTAAGTGTGAGTTTCTGTGTTGCCTGTAATATGGTCGTTTTTATTGTGAAAATGCAGGGAAAATGAAGTATGGTTTGTTTATACTCTCATTGTAAACATATATGTATTTAATGAAATTTATCTTTACTTTGTGGAAGTCTATCTTATTAAGAACATTAAAAATAAAACTTTTTTATTTTATTTTATTGTTTGTAATATTTTTATTTTTCATATAAAATATTTTTATTTGGTTTTAAAGAATATTTTATGTGTATTTTTTATTAATTATTTATATGTTGTTAACCGCGGGGTTACTATAATCTAACACCAAAGTAACGAGCCACGAATGTTTTAGTACCCGTATTTATTTTAGGCGTGTGTTACACTGTGTTGTATCCTTAGAACATAAAATAGTAAGGAAGGAGTTTATGTTATATCTACAATGTTAAAATCTGGCGACGGAAGTCGGCCATATTGGATAACCATTTATGACTCATACTTTGTTTATAAGTTATAAAAATTTAGTTTTCTGTTAAAAATTTGGATTAATTATTTATTGGTAAGTAGCTATTATTATAATAAATATACATTATATATATCAATAATAGAAAGAATATTTTATTTTAATTATCATTAATTTACAATTTTTTAGCTGTATATGTCAATTATTTTTATGTCTATGGAGTATTCTAAAGCAACGTTGTACAATAAATGTATTTGTGTATTAATTAGCACATTATTACATTCACAGTTTCCCACGGGATGAAAATATTAGACGGAAATGGTTAAATATTGTGGATAAAGATAACTGGAGTCCAGGCAAGAATAGCTTTTTAGGCTCACAACATTTTACAGAACAATCATTTGATAGATTTTCTTCAGTAATTGTTTTACTAGTACCAAATGCTATACCTACAATTAAAATCGCAAGAATGAAATATGTAAGTAATTATTACATCCACAAATTGCTTTAATAACATTGACCAAATCTATATTTTTTTCTCAAATCTATTTACAGATATTTTACTTAAACATATATTTCACTAATATATACCTTCTCTATGCAGGTAAGGACTAACGACCCTTATGCTGAAGAGATAATAACTACTAGCAGTGAAACTATTTCACCAGTTCCTGTTCCTGAAACTCTACCATCTACTTCTGAAAGTTCTCGTAGGAAACAACTTATAAAAAGCATCTGTGAAGTATATTTAAAAACAAAAATTTATTATATATGTAAAAGTAAAATAAAAAATGTAGAAAAAATTAGACCTGTTTACACAAAATTTAATTTAGGGGCCAATAGTGGTAGAATGAAAAATTTTAATAAAAATTGTGTAATATATAACTGGTTTTATTTCCTTAAATCTAGTACCCCCATTTTAGGCAATGTTATACTATTTTTTTCCTCTACTTTCCTTATTAAAATGGTTATTTTAATATATAATGATTAGTGTCCATACTGAATAATAATAGGTATGTTTCAATAAGGTCATTATTTTTCTACAAATAAAAATATAGGACGCCACTGTTAAAAAGTAACTTCCGGTAGCCATCTTGGATAACCATCCCGGTCACCTGTCCTTGAACGAGCAATACTTCCTTACTATTTTATGTTCTAAGGTTGTATCACACTTTTGTGCTGATACTTTATGCTGTGTCAGATGTGTTGAAACCTTAGAACATAAAATAGTAGGGAAGGAGTTTATGGTATATCTGCAATGTTAAAATCTGGTGACGGAAGTCGTCCATCTTGGATAACCATTTATGACTCATAGTTTGTTTACAAGTTGTCAAAATTTGGTTTTCTGTTAAATATTTGGGTTAATTATTTAAGTTTAGAACATGTTTCGTCTATAATAGGTTTGTTTAAATATAAGTTAGTGTTTTTAATTCAAATTTTTAAGACAATGCTTAGTTGTAGTGCTTGAGGGTGCTCAAAGACTAATAAAAACGACCTTAAGAAAATTACTATATAAAAATTAAATAAAGTATCATTATATAAAGAACCTTAATAAAATTTATTAAAATATCTCTATACCATGTGTTGATGTGTGTATATTTACCGAGAACAAAAATAAAAACGGCAAACAACTTTTAGGGAACTTATGTATTTTTATAAGAAATTTTGAAATTAGGTCAAAAAGTTAGTTTCATAAATTTGTAGAGTTTTTTGTTTTCTATAACTTTTTCTATAAATTTTATTCAGACGTCTGGAAAAGGAAGTACGTCAATAACTATCCTACAGTGATCAATGATAATAATGTATTGTCATCTTACAAGTGCCCAAAATTTAAAATTATTCAGACGTCAGTAAGTGGGTGAAAAATTAATTATCCTGATCAGGACATTTAAAGAAGATATTGAAATTGAACTCTCATCTAATCTTATTAGCTTTGTTTTGGTTCGAAATTCCGATTAGTTCGCACTCGTATTTTGGTTTAATTAGAACTTTTTCATTCTCAATGTATTTTGTTTTTCACATAAATGATTCATACCAATTACAGAAATCAGTTCGCACGTTTAAATAAGCACCCTTTAAAAACAATTTACATCTACGTATGTGCAAACTTTTTCGAATTTTGAACCAAAACAAACTTTATTTTTTTAGGCATTTGGAAGTAGGTGAAATTTAATTATACTGATACTAATGGAGTTATTGTATCGTCATCGGTTCTTGACATGTGTGTAAAATTTAAATTTAATTAACCTTTTTGAAGATGGTCAAAATTTCAATAATAGATTCCGCATTCCGCTAACATGAATACAAACATACTGGCATAACTATTAAAATAGTACCGGAATTAATCGATGAACATATGTTATTTCCGGGACGGACTGAAATAATCGTAAGACAAATAAATTTTCCGGTCCAGTACCGGTAATAATCATTTGTCCTGGAAGTAATCGATACATCATATAAAATGGTCTGGAAGTAATCTTTGGACATATATATATTTATATATATAAAATTAAGTTTTTTTGAGGTGAGCAGTCAATTATAAAAGGGCAATTAATGAAAACTCTTTATATTCGTGAAGCTTTCGAATATGTTTATTTTCTTCTTCAGCACAAACTAAAATTATAATAAATTTGTAACATAATATTATAATAGTTTAATTAAAAACTTACTATCGTGAGGTTAAATAGTTTTTGGCTTCATAAATCCGCACATTATAAAAATTTCTACTAAAATACAAAAAATAAATTATATTAAAGGAAAAGTTAATTTAGAATAAATGTTTTTTTAACAAAACTTCAAAATTTGATGTTTATGTCATGTTGAAATAAATTATCAGAATTTAAAAATATTAATCAACATGACATAAACATCAAATTTTGAAGTTTTTTTAAAAACATTTAGGTATTCTAAATTAACATTTCCTTTAATTTAATTTATTTTTTGTATTTTAGTAGCAATTTTTTATAATTGCGCATTTATGAAGCCAAAAACTATTTAACCTCACGATAGTAAGTTTTTAATTAAACTATTATAATATTATGTTACAAATTTATTATAATTTTAGTTTGTGCTGAAGAAGAAAATAAACATTTTCGAAAGCTTCACGAATATAAAGAGTTTTCATTAATTGCCCTTTTATAATTGACTGCTCACCTCAAAAAAACTTAATTTCATAATATATCAGTCAAGACTACCCTTCTTTATTTATATATATATATATATATATTATAGTGATATAATTATTTGTGAGAGAATGTTTATATTAATTTAGATTATAATGATTATATCAATTATCTCACGTTGGGCTAACCAAATTATAATAAATATCTATTCTGTGTGTAATTATTATTGTTTTATACCGATATCAGTATAAATGTTAAATAGAAATATTATAATTATTTATCTTATTAATGAATTGTTAAATTGAATGATTTAAATGAAATATTCTTTATTAATATCGTTAAAACGTTTTATTTTTTTATTTATCTCACTAGATGGCGCTGTATTACTTTTATTTTAAATAATTTTAATTTTATTTTATAATGGTTTAGAGTTTTATATACAAATAATATTATAAGTTTAGATATTATGATTTAGATTATAATGAGCATGAAACTTCTTTTCTCTAGAGTTAGGATTCAGCTGTCAATTCTTGTTGATTATAATTATTAATTTGTTTGATGTAAAATTTATTATATTTGTTAAATTTATCCTACCTGTATACTTTTCTAGCAGCCTATATTATTGAACAAAATATAATAAAACAACTTGTACAATATCGTGAATTTATTATTAATCAAAATTTTAATCGACCTTTAAAGTATTTCAAGAGAAATTACCTTTACGCAAATCTACAAAATTGTTCACAATCGTGAATACATATAAATTGTCACTTCGATTAAGAGAAATATTATAAATAGTTTTTTGAATTCTTTTGAATTTGCCTCGCAAAATAAAGTTAGTACTCACATTGAGATTGTTCACGTGATCCGACGTAGTCCTAAGCGTAGAGATCGTTTTTACAAAATGGCGAATCCAGCCGACCGCTGCTACAATCGTCCCAGAATAATTTCACTTTGTATCAATTTAACTGTGTTAAAATCTTTTACAAGTAAGTGATGGTTATAAAGTGTTGTTAAACTTGTATCAGATGTGAAAATTTACCATACTTGTAGGTATAACTGGATATAACACCTTTATGACCAGTCAACCGGCACAATTTACAATTATTCCATACAGAAGCACGTATTTTCAGAGATGACCAGGAAACCAAGAGAGAGCTTTTTGATTGTGCACCGATTATTTATATCTTTTTCAAAACAATTGAATCCCTAACGACTGTTGTTATGCAAGGTAATAATTTTGGTCTACAATACAAACATAACCTATACTAAAATAATATTAACAATATAACCTTTTATAAATTAAGACATATTTTGAATAATATTTACTTAAATTATCATTCTTATTTATAAAAATCAATATTCACATGTATCCATAGTTGATATTTTGTGTATTTGTTTATTAATTTGCATAAATGTTTATGTTACAACTTTTTATTATTTTAGGGCTTTTAGATGTTATTCTGTGCTTATTTTATTGAAAACTTAATTAAGATCATTTAATAATCCTTTTAAATACTATTTTAGATACTCGAAATGTGAATTATTGAAAATACTTATTTCAAAATTAATCTGCACTTTGACATATAAATTTTGATAAATGTTTTTAAAATTTTTGATATTGCTGTAAATATTATTCTTATATACAATTTTTAATCAGAATACAGTATAAAATAAAATAAAAACATTATAATACAACCTTTTGTTAATTAAAATAATACAATTTTAGATTTGACGTTTAGTCTTTACATGTACATTATTGTACTTTCTTTGGAGCACCACACAGATAAATTCTATGTCTTTTAATACCATAGGCACTCTGGGTTTTCAACACTGAAGTTGTCTTTTTGTGCATTCACTAGCAATTATGATTTTGGAGCACATTTGTACTAACAAGAGGCATAATTCAAAGTCCTATCTTTGACCGTATACTTTAGTACACAACACTCAAAAAAAAAGTAAGTAGTTTTTCCTTATGCTAATTTGAACAACCTAACTAAATTATACAATTGTTTGTTTTAAATTCACTATAAGTAATTTTATTATATTTTGTTGTTTTAGATTTGAGTTTGAAGAGTTTAATGGAATATACTATGAAAATTTGTAATCACCTTTACATTATTGGAACGATTCATCAAAATCATAAAGAAAGAATGTCATATAGATTCCAACTCTAGATAATTATTTTTAAATTATAATATCTACACTAATTACTTGTCATAATGTTTAAAAGATTAGTAAATCATTTAATAATATCCTTTTTAAATTGATAATGAAATTGGTGAGTTAAATTATATCATTGTTTGATTATATTTGAATTATTATTCTTTTTAACAAACTATTATTATTTTTAACTAAATTATTATTGATTAATTCTTATATTTATTATTTCATTATAACATTCCCAATTACATTTTCAAAATTTTATTATAATTTGGTACAAATTATTTAGAAAATTTTCTGGAAATGTAATTCTATTTTATTAAAAATTCTTATATTAACATTTACTCTAGTCACTAAAATTACTTGAGGGTAGCCATCTGTATAGTACGTCCACGTTAAAAATTCCCCTTGGAATTCCAGTATCAGGGTATACCAGTAAATAACTATTGATACCGTTTTTAGTTTCCACTTTGTAAGGACCTTCAAAAGGTAATTGCAATTTAGCACATACATTGTGTTTTCTATTTGGAACTCTTAAAGCTTTTATGATTACCAAGTCACCTTGTTCAAAAAGTAGTTCTTTTATTTATACGTTTGTTCCTTTTTTCTTTACATTTATTTGCATTTTTCAATATTTTTAGATTGTGTTTTCTTAATAATTAGATTATATGGTTCTATAACTTCAGGTTGCCAAGGTCTATTAGGTGTTATATTTTTCATTATTCTAATTGGTGATTCTCCTGTTACTTCATGTGGTATATTATTTATACAATTTTCTATATTTTTAAGATTGTTTTCCCATAATTGTTGGTCTGCATGTACTATTGATCTTAAATATTTTATTACTTCTCTCACATATCTTTCAGCCAAATTAGTACGAGGGTTTCTAATGCTAGTAAAAATAGGTATAATATCTGATTTTAATAGCCATGATTTTAGATTATCATTATTAAAATATGTTGCATTATCCATTAAACATTTTGATGGTGTTCCTATTTCTATGATGAAGTTTGTTAAACATCTCTTGACGGTTTGTCTATTTGTTCTCTTGCATGGATAAAGAGTTACATATTTTGAAAAATTATCAACTATGATAAAAATGTGTTGGTTTCCTTCTAAACTTGGTACTAAATTAGAAACAAAATCTATGGATATTAATTCTAATGGTTTTGTAGTTACTATAGCTTTTGAGATATTTACATTATGAAAATTCTTTTCTTTATTTAGTTGACATAATTCACATCTTCTGATAACTTCCTTTGTTGTTGTTAAATCGTTTCTCGATATATAATTTTCCCTAAAAATATTGTAAATTTTTCTAATGCCAGCATGATAATATTTTAAATGTAATTCTTTAATTAATTTTGATTTTAATTCTTTTGTGACCACATATAATTCTTTATTATTAATAATTTTGTATATAATTTTATTTGAATTTACCTTTGTTCCACTTTTTTCTGTTTCATCTAATTTCTTTTGGTCTAGTATGATATTATTTAAAGAGAATATTCCTGTGTCTTCTTTCATAATGTTTACTCCTACTTGTCTGTTATTTGATTTCTTAATTTTCTCTCCATCCATTCTGGTTATAGCATCAGATACAATGTTTTTCTTTCCCGGAACATATTTAATTTGAAATGAATATTCTTGGAGCAGTAATGCCCATCTATGTATACGGTTGTTTCCATATTTATTTTTCAAAATTGTAGTAAGAGCTTGATTATCTGTCTCAATAATAAATTCGTTGCCAAATAGGAAAAATCTAAGTTTATTTATGCAGAATATTATACTTGCTAATTCTAATTCTCCAACGCTATAATTCCTTTCAGACTTCTTAGTTAATCTAGAGACAAAAGATATAGGTACTTCTCCAATTTCTTGTTCTTGTATTAAACATCCGGCAAATCTTTGTTGTGATGCATCAGTTCTTAATATGAAAGTTTTACTGTAATCTGGATGGAATATTTTACAACTTTCAGAGAATTCTACTTTGATGTTGTTAAAGGCTGTTTCTCTTTCAGGTGTCCATTTCCATTTTACATTTTTACGTAATAATTCTATTAGTGGAATTTGTTTTTCTGTAATATCTGGAACCAATCTTTTAAAATAATTTAATATACCAAGAAATCCTCGTAGTGTCTTTAAATTTGTTGGTCTTTTGTATTCCTGTATTATTTTTATTCTATTAGGATCCATACTAATACCTTTGGCATCTATTTTATATCCTAAATAGATAACTTGGTTCTTGAAAAATTGACATTTATTTATGTTTAGCTTTAGTCCAGCTTCATTTAATGCTTTTAAAATTATCTCTATATGTTTTAAATGATCTTCTAAATTTTCCGAATAAATGAGAATATCATCAATATAATGTAATGTAAAGTTTTCATATTTATTTAGAATTTTATGTAAAGCTTTAAGTAGAGCAGCTGTAGCTGACTGTGTTCCAAAAGGTACAACTCTAAATCTAAAAACCTCGCCATCAACCATAAAACCTGTATAATCACGACTTTTTTCTTCTAGTGGTATCAGCCAAAAGCTGTGTTTTAAATCTAACTTTGTAAATATTTTAGTTTTCTGTATTCTTCCTAAAATGGCTTCTATTGTTAGAGGAGCTTCATATTCTGGTATACATCTTTTATTAAGTTCTCTAGCATCTAAGCATATTCTTATATCTCCATCTTTCTTTTTAACAATCACTATTGGATTAATAAATGAGGTATTACTATGTTCAATAATTTTATCGTTAAGTAGTTTTTTAATGGCTTTCTGCATATCATCTTTATATTTAAAAGGTATAGGGTAAGTTTTAACTCTAAAAGTTTCCATGTCCTTTATTTTCAGACTATGAGTGTAATTTTCTGCAACTCTTGGTACTTCATTATATAGATCTTGATATTTTTCCAACAAACATTTAATCTCCATTCTTTTTCCATTATCACAATCTAAACTCACTTCATTCCATTTATTATTTTCTTTAAATTCAATTTCATCTTCATATATCTCATTCTTATCCATCACTTCCATTTCCATTCCAATTTCATCACCATAAACTTTTTTATTATTATATTTATTGTAATTATATTCTATATTTTCTTTTTCTTCTCCACGTACCATTTTAATGTTCATCAATATTCTTTCTTCTTCTAATTCCTTCTCTTCATTGAATTTTATATTTATTCCATTTAAACTTACCACTTTACTCTCATAATTAATTTTAGCCTTATTTTTATGTAATTCATCTGAACCTAGTAAAATATCAAATTCCATGTTGTTGACGATTAATAATTGTATTTTAATATGATTGTTTTCAAAATTTACTTCTATTATGATTGCTTTATTTACCTCAGTTATTTTCTTTGAATTCAAACTTAATAAATTTACTTTTGGAACTTTAATTATATGATTTTGTAGATTTAATTTTGTTATAAGATTTTGATCAATTAATGATGTTTCTGAACCACTATCTATTAAAATTTTAATATTAATATTATTAATTTTTCCATTTATTGATACCAAAGTTTTTTTTTCTAAATTTTTATTGATGCAATCCTTTGTTTTCAGGAACTCTCTAGGGTGAACGTAGCTATACAGATTGCTGGTTACTTCACCTCTATTGAAAATTCTGAGGATTTCCAATATCACCACTTGACGTAGTAGGGATGTGGACTTCATCTTCGTAATTTCTAATTGAGCCATTATTTTGATCATCAGTTCTCGTAGCACTGGAATTTCTTGACCTATCTGCACTATTAGATCTTTGGAAATGAACTCTTCTGTTGTTCCCATTACCACCTTGGATGTCTACTTCATCTCTTCTTATGTCATTTTCGGAGTTTGTTCTTTGCAATCTATTATTATTATTAAATCTATTTCTGTTCATATAATTGTTGTTATTATTATTGTTGTTAAACCTGTTATTATTTGGATAGTTGTTATAATTATTATAGTTTCTATTATTATTAGAATAATTATTAGAATTTGATCTATTGTTATCGTTTCTATTGTTATTATTTAGATTGTTATTATAGTTATCTCTGAAATTGCTGTTTCTATTATTGTTGTTTCTTTGTTGATAATTAGTTCTATTGTTGTTATAATTGTTATTATAGTTGTAAGTTTCATTGTTGTTTCTATTCTGCCTGTTATAATTTCCTTGCCTTGATGTATTTTCCGTCCTTTCTCCTCTTTTCCTTTCAAGCCTTTGTAAGTATTGACACAAGTTATCCATCGTCTTAATATTTTGTATTGCTATCGTCTCTGTTATTTGATCTTTAAAGTGTCTTGCTAGGTATAATACAATGTCTTCTTCTGATAATTTAGGATTTAAATGCATTACTAATGAATATAATTGTAATACATAGGTATTTGGAGAATTTCCCTTACTATCATCATATTTACCAAAATATAATCTTTCTCTTATTCTTGATTGCGTGTTATTACCCCAAAAATATTCTAGGAATTTAGATTCAAATTGTTCTATATTATTTATTTCTTCTTCTTTGCTTACAAACCACACCATGGCATGCTTCTCCATATGTTCCCTTATAATTTCCCTTAAACTTTCAGGTTCTTGTTCGTATCTTAATTTGTTCTTTATCATTTTTATAAAAACTATTGGGTGTATTTTTTTATAGTCACCATCGAATTTTATGTTATTGTTGTTTCCATAATTTATTCTGGTTTCTCCAGACATCCTCATAAACTCTCTTTTTATATTCATCTCCTTTTCTTCTTGTTCTTTTTTAATTTTGTTGATGTTATGTTCCATTTCCATTAATATTTGCTTATATTCTTTACTTTCCATTTGTACCACTTCTTCTTGTATATTTCTTATTTCTGATTGAAGTTCTTGTTTAGTCTTCTTATTCTCTTTTTCCGCTACTTCGAAATTTATTTTTATTTCCTTACTTAAATCCTCTTGTACTTCCCGCATATTTTTATTTATCTTCATAACTTCTCTATCAATCTTCTTACTGTTTTCTTTTATTTCTTCCTTTAAAACTTTTTCATTTTTTTGTATATCATTTATTTGTTTAGAATGTCTGTCTTCCACTTCCATGATTCTTCCTATCATTTCCTCTCTAATTTCTTGTTTTACACTTCTTATTTCTTCTCTTAATTTGTTATTCTGTTCTCCCATTTCTTCTTTAATTTCTTCTATTTTTTATTATTTTCATCTAATTTTTTATCCATTTTTCTTAAATCTTCATCTATCTTCTTGTTAAATTTTTTCACTCCTATTGTTCATATCTTCATTGTTTTTATTAATATTTTCATTCATATTTTTCATCATATCCATTTTCTTGGTTAAATTTATTAAAATCTTCATTATTTCACTCTGATCCTCTTTTTCTTCTACTCTTCTTGTTCCTTGCATTTGTTGTTGTTCTGGTTCTTCTTGTCCATTTTCATTACTTTCATCCCGTGCTTCATAATCTCCAGATCCCTGATTTCTTTCCTCATCTACCTGAGTACCTACTTCTTCTCCTGATTTTTCTCCTATCTGTTTTCCATCTCTTAGTGTCATCTTGTCCATTTTTAATTAATATTTTATTTATTTGTTGTTTTAAATATATTGATTTTATTATTTTATTAATTTATGTTTATTTTATTTGTTAAAATGTAATTTTAAATTAAAATGTCAAATTGACAGATCGCCCCACGTTGGTAGAGCCAAATTATAGTGATATAATTATTTGTGAGAGAATGTTTATATTAATTTAGATTATAATGATTATATCAATTATCTCACGTTGGGCTAACCAAATTATAATAAATATCTATTCTGTGTGTAATTATTATTGTTTTATACCGATATCAGTATAAATGTTAAATAGAAATATTATAATTATTTATCTTATTAATGAATTGTTAAATTGAATGATTTAAATGAAATATTCTTTATTAATATCGTTAAAACGTTTTATTTTTTTTATTTATCTCAATAGATGGCGCTGTATTACTTTTATTTTAAATAATTTTAATTTTATTTTATAATGGTTTAGAGTTTTATATACAAATAATATTATAAGTTTAGATATTATGATTTAGATTATAATGAGCATGAAACTTCTTTTCTCTAGAGTTAGGATTCAGCTGTCAATTCTTGTTGATTATAATTATTAATTTGTTTGATGTAAAATTTATTATATTTGTTAAATTTATCCTACCTGTATACTTTTCTAGCAGCCTATATTATTGAACAAAATATAATAAAACAACTTGTACAATATCGTGAATTTATTATTATTCAAACTTTTAATCGACCCTTAAAGTATATCAAAAGAAATTACCTTTACGCAAATATACAAATTTGTTCACAATCGTGAATACATATAAATTGTCACTTCGATTAAAAGAAATATTATAAATAGTTTTTTTGAATTTTTTTGAATTTGCCTCGCAAAATAAAGCTAGTACTCACATTGACATTGTTCACGTGATCCGACGTAGTTCTAAGCATAGAGATCGTTTTTTACAAAATGGCGAATCCAGCCGACCGCTGCTACAATCGTCCCAGAATAATTTCACTTTGTATCAATTTAACTGTGTTAAAATCTTTTACAAGTAAGTGATGGTTATAAAGTGTTGTTAAACTTGTATCAGATGTGAAAATTTACCATACTTGTAGGTATAACTGGATATAACACCTTTATGACCAGTCAACCGGCACAATTTACAATTATTCCATACAGAAGCACGTATTTCAGAGATGACCAGGAAACCAAGAGAGAGCTTTTTGATTGTGCACCGATTATTTATATCTTTTTCAAAACAATTGAATCCCTAACGACTGTTGTTATGCAAGGTAATAATTTTGGTCTACAATACAAACATAACCTATACTAAAATAATATTAACAATATAACCTTTTATAAATTAAGACATATTTTGAATAATATTTACTTAAATTATCATTCTTATTTATAAAAATCAATATTCACATGTATCCATAGTTGATATTTTGTGTATTTGTTTATTAATTTGCATAAATGTTTATGTTACAACTTTTTATTATTTTAGGGCTTTTAGATGTTATTCTGTGCTTATTTTATTGAAAACTTAATTAAGATCATTTAATAATCCTTTTAAATACTATTTTAGATACTCGAAATGTGAATTATTGAAAATACTTATTTCAAAATTAATCTGCACTTTGACATATAAATTTTGATAAATGTTTTTAAAATTTTTGATATTGCTGTAAATATTATTCTTATATACAATTTTTAATCAGAATACAGTATAAAATAAAATAAAAACATTATAATACAACCTTTTGTTAATTAAAATAATACAATTTTAGATTTGACGTTTAGTCTTTACATGTACATTATTGTACTTTCTTTGGAGCACCACACAGATAAATTCCATGTCTTTTAATACCATAGGCACTCTGGGTTTTCAACACTGAAGTTGTCTTTTTGTGCATTCACTAGCAATTATGATTTTGGAGCACATTTGTACTAACAAGAGGCATAATTCAAAGTCCTATCTTTGACCGTATACTTTAGTACACAACACTCAAAAAAAGTAAGTAGTTTTTCCTTATGCTAATTTGAACAACCTAACTAAATTATACAATTGTTTGTTTTAAATTCACTATAAGTAATTTTATTATATTTTGTTGTTTTAGATTTGAGTTTGAAGAGTTTAATGGAATATACTATGAAAATTTGTAATCACCTTTACATTATTGGAACGATTCATCAAAATCATAAAGAAAGAATGTCATATAGATTCCAACTCTAGATAATTATTTTTAAATTATAATATCTACACTAATTACTTGTCATAATGTTTAAAAGATTAGTAAATCATTTAATAATATCCTTTTTAAATTGATAATGAAATTGGTGAGTTAAATTATATCATTGTTTGATTATATTTAGATTATTATTCTTTTTAACAAACTATTATTATTTTTAACTAAATTATTATTGATTAATTCTCATATTTATTATTTCATTATAATATATATATATATATATATATATATATATATATATATATATATATATATATATATATATATATATATATATATATATATTAAACCAGAATTTTTTGGGGTATACGGCAATGTGTTTTAAGAAAACTCTTTTACTTGTTTTCCAAGCTTTCGAAATATATTTATTTCATTATCAAGGAATAAGCACGAGTATAAACAAAATTGGTGTTAAAAAAATGGTAAATATAACATAAAAACTATTTTAACTTTAATTTTGAATTTAAAAAAATTTTTTAAGTCAAATTATTTATAAAACAAAATAACGTCATAAAATTAATAAACAACTTAATTGCTTGAGATAAAATGTAATAATAAAAGAGTAGAAAATAATAGGTTATAATTTTTAATTTCTTATTTCATTAATATTGTAAATTTTGATTAAAATATTTAATTGTTCTATGATAATAAATAAGGATATCTTATTCTTTTTTATAATTTTGATTTAAGCTTCTAAAATGTCATTTAAAATCAAAATAAAAATGTCAAATAAATGTCATGAATTTTAGGTATTATTTAGATCTTTATTTGTATGTTTATCCAAAGATAGCAGATAATAATAAATGTCACTCAAGTTTTTATGGTCACTTTTTTTATTGATAATATCATTGTCTTGTGATATAGATGCCATTTCCAAAAAGAGTCTTTTTTATTGTTAATTTGTACGTCCAAAATACTAACAGAAGCATAATCGATAAGATGGTCATTAGTTATTGAATGTTTAGCCAATTCACATCTTTCAGGATGTAACCTGGTATCACTCTTATGCAAGGATAAACGTTGTTTTAATCTTTGTCCAGTTTGACCTATGTATTTTTTATCGCAAGCAGAACAAGGAATACAACATACTACATTAGATAAATCCAAAATTGGAGTTGTATCTTTTACTTTACTAAAAATTTTGTTTAAGGTAAGACATGTTCTACTCGTAATTTTAATATTATTTAATGGTTTAAAAATTCTACTTAATTTAGATGTAATTTCTCGAATGTATGGTAATGATACATATAATTTTGTATTATTGGTTTGAATGTCTAATTCTTTATTATTTTGATCATATGTATTTATATTGTAAGAATTATTATTTAATACATTTTTTATTAATTTATTCGGATAACCATTATCTAAAAACATTTCATGTAAAATTTTAAAATTTTTATTATGAAAAATAGGATCCGAAATCAATGTAATTCTTTTTTCCATTTGCATTATTAAATAAATTTTAGTCGAAAATTTATGATATGACCAAAAATTTATTATTCTATTCTGTACCAATCTATAGTATCTAATAGTGTTATGTTTTTTAATGAATTTTGTGTCTTAAAATGGTACACTATGTTCTTCGTCCTCTTTTTCTAATGTAAATTAAATATGTGGATCATAAGAATTAAATATGAAAAGAAGCATTTAAACCATCTTTAGGTAATGCCAAGATAATGTCATCCACATATTTTTTAACAAAAATTAAATTAAAAGGTAATACGGGAATAACAGTATCTAATAAATTATCCATTACTTAACAAGAAATAATTGGAGAGATGGAAGCTCCCATTGGAGTACCGAATGTTTGTTTGCATAATTGATTGTTAAATGAAAAATAAGTATTTTCAAATAAAAAATTAAAATTTCTTCAAAGTATGTTTTAGATATTGAACAATGTTGGCTAATATCATTCCATTTTTTATCTATTGCTCTTAAAGCAAATTCTAAATAAACATTACTAAACAAAGAAACAACATCCAAACTACAAATAACATAATTTTTTGGTAACTGAAATTTATTAAATTTTTTAAAAACATCATAAGAATCTTTAATGTAGTATTCTGTATTATAATCATATGCTTTTGTTAATATTTCAGTGATATATGAACCAAGTAAATTAGTAGGAGTGTTTAATGAAGCTACAATAGGTCTAATTGATAATACTGGTTTATGAATTTTAGGAAGACCATAAAATTTTGCTGGAATTCCATTATAGCAAATCAATTTGTGTTTTGTAGTTTTTTATCAATTTGTTTTTTGTTATAAAGTTTTTTTTTAATAGAATTACATTTATTTTGAATTGTTATTGTTGGATCTTTTTTTAATTTTACATAAGATGAACTATTATCTAGAATTTTCAGTGATAATTCAATATAATTGTCTTTAAACATAACTACAGTACAATTTCCTTTATCACTGTTAGTAACGATAATGTTTGAATGATTCTTTAAAAATTTTTTAGTTTTATGATACAAATTTCGAAAAAACTTATTATTAGAATTTTGGTTAATATGATTTGTGATAATATTAGTTGATTTTGCTATTAATGTTTTCCTTAAATTATCATCTGATGTTTGAGATGTAATATATTCAATATCTGCTAAAAGATGTTTAAATTTAAGATCTTTTCCAATAGTTGGTTCAATACTAAATTTATGCCCTAAAGATAAAAAACACAAAATGTCATGTGGAATTTCAATGTTTGTTAAATTTTTAATCCATTTGGGATTTGTACTAAGTTTTAATTTAAATTCATCATCTATCAATTTATTAAATTTTTTAATATTATTTCTTTTGGTTAAGTAAAAAATTTTATTAAATGTTTTTTTTCTGAAAGAATTCATAGTTTTTAAATATAAAATTTGACGTTGATTGAATAATGTTATTATTTAAATTTTCTAAATTCTTTTCTAATGATAAAATAGTTTTGTGATTACAAGATATTTCAATATTAATAATCTTAGATCCTAACCTTAAGAAAAAACTTGTGTTTTTCTTCATGGAAATATTTTGACGATGTAAAAGATCTATTATTGGTACTATAGAATTATCAACATGTTTTGGAATAACACCTTCTCTTCTACATCTCAGTAAAAAGCATCTTCGATTAAGTTCTTTTGCAAGTTTATTCTTAGCCTTGGACCAATCTTTAAAATATTGAACAGTATATTTACCATAACGTTCTTCGATGTCTTGATAAAACCCCATGGGGATATTTTGTTTTATAAATAATTTGACTTAAAAAATTTTTTTAAATTCAAAATTAAAATTAAATAGTTATTTGTGTACCAAGGCCGTAATGTTGATCTTTTTTGGCCGAATCTGAAATTTGCGGCCGAGGCGTAGCCGAGGACAAGCAAATTTCAGGTGAGGCCAAAAAAGATCATACGGCTGAGGTGCACACAAAATTTTTTAAGCGAGTGTCTCATCAAATTGGTAACCACTTTTTTACAATTTTGTTTCTAAACAGAGACGAAACTGGAAGATTAGATTCAAATTTTTATTAACCAAATGAAAAGTGTATTATTAAGTAACAAATATGTGTACAGAATTACTTACAGTAAGTATGATAAACAGAAGTTGGGTCATAACGAAGTTAATAAATTAGGGCATTATTTGTTTTATGGGTAAATAACCCAAACATGCAAATTAAGTGTGTCTAGTAGGCCGCCTTCATAATTTGACAATCTTAATATCGGACGTGGAAATAACTCAAATAAGCAAATTAAATGTGTCTAGTAGGTTGCCCTCATAATGACTTTGTTTGCAAAAGCGGCCGTAAAGTAAAAAAGCGGCCGTAAAGTAAAACAGCGGCCGTAAAGTAAAAAAGCCGCCAAAAAAGATACACTTTAGGGACGTTAATAGATCCGTAAAACTTCATTTTTTGTGACACTCGCTTAAAAAAACTATTTTAACTTTAATTTGGAATTTAAAAAAATTTAAGTCAAATTATTTATAAAACAAAATATCCCCATGGGGTTTTATCAAGACATCGAAGAACGTTATGGTAAATATACTGTTCAATATTTTAAAGATTGGTCCAAGGCTAAGAATAAACTTGCAAAAGAACTTAATCGAAGATGCTTTTTACTGAGATGTAGAAGAGAAGGTGTTATTCCAAAACATGTTGATAATTCTATAGTACCAATAATAGATCTTTTACATCGTCAAAATATTTCCATGAAGAAAAACACAAGTTTTTTCTTAAGGTTAGGATCTAAGATTATTAATATTGAAATATCTTGTAATCAAAAAACTATTTTATCATTAGAAAAGAATTTAGAAAATTTAAAAAATAACATTATTCAATCAACGTCAAATTTTATATTTAAAAACTATGAATTCTTTCAGAAAAAAACATTTAATAAAATTTTTTACTTAACCAAAAGAAATAATATTAAAAAATTTAATAAATTGATAGATGATGAATTTAAATTAAAACTTAGTACAAATCCCAAATGGATTAAAAATTTAACAAACATTGAAATTCCACATGACATTTTGTGTTTTTTATCTTTAGGGCATAAATTTAGTATTGAACCAACTATTGGAAAAGATCTTAAATTTAAACATCTTTTAGCAGATATTGAATATATTACATCTCAAACATCAGATGATAATTTAAGGAAAACATTAATAGCAAAATCAACTAATATTATCACAAATCATATTAACCAAAATTCTAATAATAAGTTTTTTCGAAATTTGTATCATAAAACTAAAAAATTTTTAAAGAATTATTCAAACATTATCGTTACTAACAGTGATAAAGGAAATTGTACTGTAGTTATGTTTAAAGACAATTATATTGAATTATCACTGAAAATTCTAGATAATAGTTCATCTTGTGTAAAATTAAAAAAAGATCCAACAATAACAATTCAAAATAAATGTAATTCTATTATAAAAAACTTTATAACAAAAAACAAATTGATAAAACTACAAAACACAAATTGATTTGCTATAATGGAATTCCAGCAAAATTTTAAGGTCTTCCTAAAATTCATAAACCAGTATTATCAATTAGACCTATTGTAGCTTCATTAAACACTCCTACTAATTTACTTGGTTCATATATCACTGAAATATTAACAAAAGCATATGATTATAATACAGAATACTACATTAAAGATTCTTATGATGTTTTTAAAAAATTTAATAAATTTCAGTTACCAAAAAATTATGTTATTTGTAGTTTGGATGTTGTTTCTTTGTTTAGTAATGTTTATTTAGAATTTGCTTTAAGAGCAATAGATAAAAATGAAATGATATTAGCCAACATTGTTCAATATCTAAAACATACTTTGAAGAAATTTTAATTTTTTTATTTGAAAATACTTATTTTTCATTTAACAATCAATTATACAAACAAACATTCGGTACTCCAATGGGAGCTTCCATCTCTCCAATTATTTCTTGCTATGTAATGGATAATTTATTAGATACTGTTATTCCCGTATTACCTTTTAATTTAATTTTTGTTAAAAAATATGTGGATGACATTATCTTGGCATTACCTAAAGATGGTTTAAATGCTTCTTTTCATATTTAATTCTTATGATCCACATATTTAATTTACATTAGAAAAAGAGGACGTAGAACATAGTGTTCCATTTTTAGACACAAAATTTATTAGAAAAGATAACACTATTACTATAGATTGGTACAGAAAACCAATAAATTCTGGTAGAATTATGAATTTTTGGTCATATCATAAATTTTCGACTAAAATTAATTTAATAATGCAAATGAAAAAAGAATTACATTGATTTCGGATCCTATTTTTCATAATAAAAATTTTAAAATTTTACATGAAATGTTTTTAGAAAATGGTTATCCGAATAAATTAATAAAAATGTATTAAGTAATAATTCTTACAATATAAATACATATGATCAAAATAATAAAGAATTAGACATTCAAACCAATAATACAAAATTATATGTATCATTACCATACATTCGAGAAATTACATCTAAATTAAGTAGAATTTTTAAACCATTAAATAATATTAAAATTACGAGTAGAACATGTCTTACCTTAAACAAAATTTTTAGTAAAGTAAAAGATACAACTCCAATTTTGGATTTATCTAATGTAGTATATTGTATTCCTTGTTCTGCTTGCGATAAAAAATACATAGGTCAAACTGGACAAAGATTAAAACAACGTTTATCCTTGCATAAGAGTGATACCAGGTTACATCCTGAAAGATGTGAATTGGCTAAACATTCAATAACTAATGACCATCTTATCGATTATGCTTCTGTTAGTATTTTGGACGTACAAATTAACAATAAAAAAAGACTCTTTTTGGAAATGGCATCTATATCACAAGACAATGATATTATGAATAAAAAAAGTGACCATAAAAACTTGAGTGACATTTATTATTATCTGCTATCTTTGGATAAACATACAAATAAAGATCTAAATAATACCTAAAATTCATGACATTTATTTGACATTTTTATTTTGATTTTAAATGACATTTTAGAAGCTTAAATCAAAATTATAAAAAAGAATAAGATATCCTTATTTTTTATCATAGAACAATTAAATATTTTAATCAAAATTTACATTTTTCATGAAAGAAGAAATTAAAAATTATAACCTATTATTTTCTACTCTTTTATTATTACATTTTATCTCAAGCAATTAAGTTGTTTATTAATTTTATGACGTTATTTTGTTTTATAAATAATTTGACTTAAAAAATTTTTTTAAATTCAAAATTAAAGTTAAAATAGTTTTTATGTTATATTTACCATTTTTTTAACACCAATTTTGTTTATACTCGTGCTTATTCCTTGATAATGAAATAAATATATTTCGAAAGCTTGGAAAACAAGTAAAAGAGTTTTCTTAAAACACATTGCCGTATACCCCAAAAAATTCTGGTTTAATACCTATTAGTCGGCAAAGAACATAAATTTAATTATATATATATATATATATATATTTAAATATTTGACAATAGTATAATGATTAAAATATCAACAGAAGTTGTTTAATTTAATTAAATCCAATAATTTTAATTATATTGTATTATTTTATTGTATATTTTGTGTATTTGTAAGAAAATTTTAAGTTGGAAATTATTTTATTATATAACGTATCGATATTATGTCTAGTACTTAGTAGAAATTTCGCGAAAATTGATTATATAATGTGTTAAAAAAGGACAGATAATGTGTAAAAAGGAGACAGATATATTTTACTATATTTTATTCTGGAATTATCGATGATAGACAAAGCGAGTATGTCTAGTCATATATATGAAAGAAAGAGATACACACATTTCTTTCCAGAAATGACTAAGCTCTAGAACAAAAAAACGAATAATCTAGAAGTTTGAAACCTATAAAAGACTGAACAGAGGTCGTTAAAGGAGAGTATATAATTGGTAGTCAAACAGTGAAGATCTGAGTGTGAATAGTCAATTTGAACAAACAGTTTTTTTAAAAAGGAGTTTATTATTGGAAGTCAAACAGTGAAGATCTGAGTGTGAACAGTCAATTTGAACAAACAGTTTTTAAAGTAGTTATCATAATAAAGTGTTAAATAGTGACGTTGAGAATAAAGTAAAACAATCAAAAAGTAAAATAAAGTGACTAAAAAGTGACATTACTAAGATTGAATCCAAAGGTGAAATTAAAACGTTTTTGGTCGATAAAAAAGAAGATTATAAGTGTACTTACCATTATTAATACAATAAAACGAACAGTAATCCAACAAACACTAAACAGTATCAAATTTGAGGAACAAACAGAACACAATAATATTACACGAGAGTCCAAACGTCTAATAAGGCGACATTTTGCCAAGGTCGGAGGCTCCAAGTATCGCTTCGTTCGTCTCCGTTTTTCATAGATCAACTACAGATTTTTCCACCAATCAGGAAGCAGGACTTTATTTCAAGGTCAGATAAAATTGTAAACTTTTAAAAATTTTTGTAGTAGTTAGTTGAATTTTATAATTTAAAAAAAAACAAAGGAATTTACTTGATATTTAATAATTAGTGTATTTGATAATCTTATTTGCTATTACATAAACAACATTGGTTAATTTAACTTAATTCACATCAAGTAAGTTCTTTTATAATTACTAAAAGGCCTTTCTTTTTCCTTATTAAACTTCAATATTACTGTTTTAATTTAACTATTTTGTAATAAATTTATAATTATAATTGAATCAAATTTTTCATTCACATACCTAATAATCCAACTGAAAACTGGCGTAACCAAACACCCCTGAGAAAAAGATCTTGTTGCTAATAATAATATCAAATATTAATCAGTCAAATTCATAAATAAATAAATCAATAAATTATCTTTAGAATCATAATATTCATTACAAGTGGCGCCCAACGTGGGGCTCGTTTCTGTTGGAAAATTAGGTATTCATAAACAATTTCTGTTGAAAAATAGTAGACAATTTAGTAATATTAAATAATAGTAAGGTTTCTTCATTAAAAGACTACATTATTAGATATTTTATTAAGATCAAAATACATTTTGCATTTTATTTAACATAGGTACAATTTTTTTTTAAGTAAACAAAACCTAATATAATATCACATAATAATTAAATATATTTAATAAAATAAATTATTACACTAAATATTTAAACAATACATAATCAAAATGGAATCAAGAAAAACATTAAAAGAACTAAGCTTATCAGAACTTAAAAATGAGTTAGAAATCAGAAATTTAAATACTGAAGGATCTAGAGAAACATTAATAGAAAGACTACAGGAAGTACTAATAGAAGAGGGAATAAATCCTGAAGAATACATATTTCAAACAGAAGAACAGTTAACTTCTACTCAAGCACAACAAACCATGGAAAGAGGTGGTTTTGTCTGCGTGAGATATGATAGTATAGAAAAACCTAAAGAAACAAAAGACAATAATGAACAATTGATGGATATGATGAAACATTTACTTGAACAGATGAGCAGTCAAAATAAAGAACTAAAAGATATAAAAAGTGAAAATAAAGAAATGAACTCAAAATTGGAAAAGATAGATGAAATAAAAAGACAAAATAAAGAATTACAGGATAAGATGGACAGTCAAAAGAAGGAACTACAAGAAGAGATTAAATATCAAAACAAAGAATTAAATAAAAGTTTAGAAAATACACAGAAACAAATAAAAAAGGATATGGAAAAACTTAATCAAACTATGATAGAAGAAATAAAGGAAGACATAAAAAACCAATTCCAAAATGAAGAGGAAACTTTAAAAGATGATATTGTAGAAATACAGACAAACATTAATAATGAGCAAGAAAGAATACTAGAAGACAAACGGATAGTAGATGAAAAAGATGTAAATAATAATGATGAAAACATTGACTCGAAGAAAGCATTAGAAGATGATAAAAATGAAACTGTAGTAGAAAAAGAAATTATCTCCAATAAACTTACTGAACAAAACAAAAATAATGAAATTGAAGCAAAAACTAATATAATTGAGACAAAAGATAGTAATATGAAAGTTATAAGGAACATAAACCTACTTGAAAAAGTTTTAAGAAATATAAATACTAAGAATATACATAGAAATATATTAATTAAAGAATTCATATACAAGAAAAGTATAATATATAAAGAATATTTAAAACTTAACTTAATAAAGGATAAGACAAAAGAAAATACACAAGAGGAAATATGGACTAAGAAACTTCAACATAACTTAAACAATAACAAGATACTAGTACAATCTACATATAACACAACTTTAGACTACTATAATGAAATAAAAACACAAAAGGATTTAAAAACATGGACAAATAAACAAAAATATAAAATGAGACTAGATAATGAAAACACAACAAAAGTACAACCAAAATATGAACCAAAATTAAACTACTTTAACTTAATAAATGGAAAAGAAGTAAACAAGAACATAATTCAAGAATTAACAGTAATAATAGACTTATAGGATTTTTACAATACAATACAAACTCATATAACTATGACAATAAAAAGTATATAATAAATAAGAAGAAATTATACCAGAAGATAATTACCACATCAATTAAAGATAATAAACAAAATTGGAAAGTAAGAAAGAAAAGAAACTAGATAAAGAGTATTCACATGTGTACATAGTAGTATAGGAAATAGATATAAGATATAGAATTAAGATTATTAGTATAGTAACTATAATAGTAAATGTTATTAATATGGCAACCACAACATTAAAATAAGCAAAACAACATTAACAATAAGATTAGACATTAAAACAATAATAAAACTAATAAGGCAACAACTTTGACATCATGATTTTGAGAAAAATGCTGCATCGGTGACAAAACATCTTTCATATATGGTACAAGTAAGTTTATGGATTTATCTAAAATATTACCTGAAAAAAGGAAAATAAAACTAATTAATAAATCACTCTAAATCAAACTAAGTAAAAGAACAACTAATAATCTATTGGATATATGAAAACATAAATATTCAACAAACACTAGTATTATAATTGTTCGAGTAATAAAAATTAACAATAATTATAAAACTAATTTGATCAACAAAACAACTAATATTAAACAATGAAACAATTGTATTAATTCTATAAATAAAACAAAATGAGTACATGCAAGAAATATAAAGTTTAATATTAATTGATATGAAGATACAAACAAATATAAAATATTAGAAGATAAGTACTTGGAGAACAGTGTAAATAAGAGTTATTAAGGAACTAGAGGTATAAATGGAAATGAATATGATTTATATGTGAAAGATACATGATATGAGATGATATGAAATGTTTATTGATGATGATTTAAGAAGGTATAAAGATTATATGATGAATATGAACTAATAAGTATAAGATTATGATAATTGTATGTATAGTAGAAGAAAGATGATGTGATAAGAAGTTGATAGTTGAGGGAAATATATTATAATCTATTTACAAAATACTCCAAGTAATATAATGAAACAAAATGATGACAATTTTAAACTTTATAGCTATAAATTGTCTATATATATGGGAACCAATTAATTTAAACATAATATAAACAATTGAAAGAAATAATAATAGTATACAATTTAACAAGAATAAACTATACAATCCAATAAATAGTTTCATTGGAGGAAAACATACTTAATAAATTTAAATTGTAAACAACAGATACAAATAAGTAAAAGAAGTTAAGAACTAACAACACTTAAACAAGATGATAAAATATCTATAGTCGCGTTCGGAATAAACCTCTCAGATGCGACCAGATTTTTTATCACGTGACATCCGACGGATCTAAGCGATCTGAAATAACCGAACGGTTCCGATTTTTTCACATAACCTCACACTCACATTATTTATTTTCTACGAATAAAGAATAGAAAGGAAGGAACGTTGTCATATTTTAATCTAGCAAATAATCACAACGGAAGTCGGCCATATTGAAGAACCAAATATGACTCATTCGAATCGTGACATTTGACATGTATAGTTTTTTCATGCTGTTTTATATATTATTTTCTGATTTAAGTAGTTAACCCAACTCTTGAATGGGAATTACTTTTCATCTGTAGGGTTCTATTTATCTGAATTATTAAAAATTAACAAAATATTTTAATGACAACCACATTGTTATCATAGACGTTGCTTTATTTTTCATATTGACCAACTAAGTCAACTATTTATAATTACTACTTAGAAGTTTTTAATCTAAATTTATATTCCTATAATCTTATGTATATCACTGTACAGATAATTACAAGCGGAAAACAGTTATTTTTTTAACAATTAATATGAGGCATAAGTATATAATACCCTGTGTGTGACACCACTGGTAACCGGAAACTTCAAGTCGGCCATATGCAAGAACCAACGCGGACATCGTCAAATCGTAATATACTCCTTCCTTTTTATTCTTTATTCGTAGTTTATTTTATAAATTTTGGAGGAAGTTGTTTTATGTTTTTGGTTGACTTTTGTGGCTATAATATATGATGAATAAAATTGTGGGAACCGCAATACTAACTCTCATAAATGGTCACGAAATTTTATTCGCTGATGAAGATGAAAACGATGTTCAAGTTCAAGAGAAAACAGAAAATTTTGCAGAAGAAATTGTTCCTCGTTTCACAGACATGCAGTTTAAGAGGCATTTTAGAATGGATCCGCAAACATTTGAGGATTTTCTTCAGAAGTTATATTCTGTAAGAAATAATGAACCCAGAGCTGGTCATCCAAGTATGCTATTAGAAAAGATAGCGATGATTACTATATGGTGCTTATCAAATATGGAAAGTTTTCGGTAAGTACCTAATTATTCTGTCTATTTACCAATGTAAAAATAGTGCTTTTGCTTCAAAAGATGTAGTTTGTGAGCCTTGAGACTGAAAAAGACTATATTAATATTTTTTATATTATTTATTCACTTATAATTATTTAATTAATCGGTTATTATATTGTTTGCAGATCAGTTGTTGATCGCTTTGGCATTACAAAATCTACTTGTTGGAAAGTTTTATATGAAACTTGTAACGATATTCTTCATATGAACAGAAAATATAAAATTATAAGTTGGCCATCCAGCGAAAGAGCCAATGAAATAGCAGCAGCTTTCCGACAAATAAATGGATTTGAAGGTGAGTGAGCTAATATCAATGCAAACAATATATATTTACTTAAATGTATTTTTTCCCAGGAGTTATTGGCTGCATAGATGGCAGTCATATAAAAAATTTTACCACCAAAAGATTACCCAAATTCATACTGCAATAGAAAAAATTATCATTCAATACTTCTGCAAGGTGTATGTGACCACAAAAAACTATTTACTCATATCTACACAGGAGAGCCAGGATCAATTCATGATAACCGACTATTTGAAAAGTCAGATTTATATACAGACATTGAATCTGGAAATGTACACTTTCCAAATGATAGTCATCTTCTGGGAGACTTAGCCTATAAACTTAGGAATTATCTAATGGTGGGGTTAAAAACTAATGGTGCATTAACAAATCAACAAAAAATATTCAACTACAAGTTATCTCAGATTAGAGTAAATATAGAGAATGCATTTGCATATTTGAAAGGAAGGTTCAGAAGGTTAAAATACTTAGAAACTGTACGATTGGACTTAATTTGCCTCATTATCATGTCGTCTTGTATTTTGCATAATGTTTGCATTTTAAATGGAGATATGGTTGATGATATCATGGACATTGAGCAAGAACTAGCAGAGTTAAGGCTAAATCAGGAACTTGATGAACACAATAGGAGAAATAATGACCAATTAGCTCGAGCCAAAAGAAATCGCTTAGTGAATTTGCTTGGCCAATAATAGCAGGAAGACAATTGAGGTTTAAGAATATATATATGCATATGATAATGGTTGAAAATAAATTTTGATTAAGTAAATTCTATGTACATTTTTTCTTTTAACATATGTATCTTCCCATTCCTAAGACTATACCTACTATGCCATTAAATTTTATGAAGCAAACTTTTCAATAAAAAAAAAACTTAAAAAATAAGACTCTTTATTTTATAAACTAATACTTTTATACAAGTAATACATACATAAACTATCTACGAATATACGTATTCATAAACAAACAGGTAGAGTAACAGGTACAGTTGTTGACCAGGGAGTCATTGGATTGGCCACTTCATGAAAATTAAGTGGCCAATAAGTGTACCAGTTACCATACTTAAAAGAAAAATACAAAATTAAACTTTATTATTTGGCGAGTCAAGGAACTTTGGATTATAATAAATACCACTTGGCTAATTTTTGTTGCTTGTATTTTCTACAGCATTTGTAAGCCTCTCTAATAGATCTAAGTATCTATCTTGTCTAGCCATTTTTTCCTTGTGACGTCGTTCACATGCATTATCATTAATTCTTCTCTTTTTGGTAAAAGATGAACTGAAGAGTCCTCTTGAAGGTGTAGAGATCTCGTTGTCTTTAGGTTCAATATCCAATCCTGAAATAATATAAAATAATGAAATAGATTATTTTAAATATCAAAAATTAATTAGAGATAAAATAATAGATATTGAGAGTAATGTTATTATCAAATTTATAACTTATTACCAGTTTCAGAAATGATAGCGCTAGTGCTAGGAGTTGCATCAAAATTATTATTTATTACAAGGCCTTTTGTACTAGAGCATGTGACTCTTGCATTGATTTCTGGACGGTTGAAAAGTACTTCATCCATAATATCATAAAATTGCCAGTTTTTTCGGTCATTTCCCGACTTTTCATTATGTTTTTATTTGCTTATACATATTTCTAAGCCCCTTCCACTTTGTATCACATTGCTGCCCAGTATATGTTTGATTGAAGGTATCCGATAGGATTTGGGCAATTTTTGCCCAAACATATTTTTTCACTCCGTTTTCGAACTCTTGCTCATGGCTTTTGTATTGGTTTATTAGCAGTATTGTTGCAGCAACTGACCAATTCTTCGAGACTAAATATAATGTCAAGAAATTAAAATAAACTTTAAGCTTTAAAAAATGTGTACACGTTTCAGCATAATATTTCAAAGTACGATTAATGACTTACCAAGAGAAGTAGAATCCTGGTTCATCTGTTCACTTTCTTTGTCATCTGAAAAAAATACAAGTAAGTTGGTATATTTTAATATTGAAAATATCAATAAATACCTATTGATGATTCTTCTTCCACAAGATGAGTACCCATTCCTGGCTCTGTATTACAGCTACTAGAAGAAGAAAGTACTTTCTTTGGGTCATTTTTAATTATATTGAAAGAAGCAATAAAATTTTCCCGTTCTTGATATTTTCTAAGCAACTCAGTAGCCAATAACATATCTAAAATTTTTAAAATAAATTTAGGTTTTGGGTAAGGAAATATTGAGGTATATATAATTATATATACCAATATATAGTGTTAAATAGTTAAACGCTTGAAACAACACTTTTTGTACGTACATATTTACAAACTGTTGTTGTTTAATACTACTTCATTTAAAACTAAGAAAAGTTATTTTTCAAGTGATTTAAATAAGTATGCCTGGTAAAAATACTAAAAAATCATACTTACTTCCGTTTTCAACAATATCTACATATTGTTCATCCGTGACCTCCAGCGTATATGATTTTTGCATCTCTTCGTCGTTTAAAATAATTTTCTGCATTATAAGGCGTAAAACGGTTACTAACCTCGCAAACACTTTTAAACTATTTAAATTTAAATGACTTAATCTATGACAGATTAATCGCTTTTGTCGATCCAAATATATCGAGCAAAAGATCGCCGTCCGATCGCTCAGATTTTCTTGCCGAACGATCTCGATTTACCTCCGACACATCTCGATGACATAAACGAACGATATGGAGCAATCGTAGAAGTCTGATTGCGATTCCGAACGCTATATATTAAGATCAGTACTTACTTAGAGTGATTCAATTAAGAAAAGAAAAACAATCTTATTTAAATGCATTTCAAAATCATATATCTAATATAATGTTAAAATTTTTGCATTTTATTGTAGAAAATAAATAACTTATATCCTTAGATGCAGATGTTTTCAAAATCCTAAAACATATAAAATTAATATTCATCAAATTAAACATAACATTAAACAAATTTAATTTTCAGTTAATAAAGAAACAGATGATTTTAAAATTTGACATATTTGATTTGATTTGATCATAGAACTAAGAACTAGACTCTGTGCACGGAACGGTAAAAAAGGATTCTTCTTCGTTTTTATTAAATGTTCACGAAACAAATTTTTGTACCATGGTTAGTATAAAAAAAATATCCTATGATATACTTAGAATTTAAAAATGTTTAATAGATTATTTAAAAAATTTCTATATCATTATAGAAATGTTTTTAAATAATCGGGGGCTGATTGTAATGTTTAAATATTTGACAATAGTATAATGATTAAAATATCAACAGAAGTTGTTTAATTTAACTAAATCCAATAATTTTAATTATATTGTATTATTTTATTGTATATTTTGTGTATTTGTAAGAAAATGTTAAGTTGGAAATTATTTTATTATATAACGTATCGATATTATATCTAGTACTTAGTAGAAATTACGCGAAAATTGATTATATAATGTGTAAAAAAAGGACAGATAATGTGTAAAAAGGAGACAGATATATTTTACTATATTTTATTCTGGAATTATCGATGATAGACAAAGCGAGTATGTCTAGTCATATATATGAAAGAAAGAGATACACATACTTCTTTCCAGAAATGTCTAAACCCTAGAACAAAAAACGAATAATCTAGAAGTTTCAAACCTATAAAAGACTGAACAGAGGTCGTTAAAAGGGAAGTTGATTATTGGTAGTCAAACAGTGAAGATCTGAGTGTGAATAGAATTTGAACAAACAGTTTTTTTAAAAGGGAAGTTTATTATTGGAAGTCAAACAGTGAAGATCTGAGTGTGAACAGTCAATTTGAACAAACAGTTTTTAAAGTAGTTATCATAATAAAGTGTTAAGTAGTGACGTTAAAAATAAAGTAAAACAATCAAAAAGTAAAATAAAGTGACTAAAAAGTGACATTACTAAGATTGAATCCAAAAGTGAAATTAAAACGTTTTTGGTCGATAAAAAAGAAGAATATAAGTGTACTTACCATTATTAATACAATAAAACGAACAGTAATCCAACAAACACTAAATTGTATCAAATTTGAGGAACAAACAAAACACAATAACATTACACGAGAGTCCAAACGTCTAATAAGGCGACATTTTGCCAAGGTCGGAGGTTCCAAGTATCGCTTCGTTCGTCCCCGTTTTTCATAGATCAACTACAGATTTTTCCACCAATCAGGAAGCAGGACTTTATTTCAAGGTCAGATAAAATTGTAAACTTTTAAAAATTCTTGTAGTAGTTAGTTGAATTTTATAATTTAAAAAAAAAACAAAGGAATTTACTTGATATTTAATAATTAGTGTATTTGATAATCTTATTTGCCAGTACATAAACAACATTGGTTAATTTAATTTAATTCACATCAAGTAAGTTCTTTTATAATTACAAAAAGGCCTTTCTTTTTTCTTATTAAACTTCAATATTACTGTTTTAATTTAACTATTTTGTAATAAATTTATAATTATAATTGAATCAAATTTTTCATTCACATACACATACCTAATAATCCAACTGGAAACTGGCGCAACCAAACACCCCTGAGAAAAAGATCTTGTTGCTAATAATAATATCAAATATTAATCAGTCAAATTCATAAATAAATAAATCAATAAATTATCTTTAGAATCATAATATTCATTACAATATATTGTAATAATTAAATATTCTATAATGATTAAAATATCAACAGAAGTTGTTTAATCTAACTGAATCCAATAATTTTATCATATTGTATTATTTTATTGTATATTTTGAGTATTTGTAAGAAAATTTTAAGTTGGAAATTATTTTATTATATAATGTATCGATATTATATCTAGTACTTAGTAGATATTTCGCGAAAATTTGATTATATAATATGTAAAAAAGGACAGATAATGTGTAAAAAGGAGACAGATATATTTTACTATATTTTATTCTGGAATTATCGATGATAGACAAAGCGAGTATGTCTAGTCATATATATGAAAGAAAGAGATAAACATACTTCTTTCCAGAAATGTCTAAACCCTAGAACAAAAACGAATAATCTAGAAGTTTCAAACCTATAAAAGACTGAACAGAGGTCGTTGAAAAAGTAGTATATAATTGGTAGTCAAACAGTGAAGATCTGAGTGTGAACAGTCAATTTGAAGAAACAGTTTTTAAAGTAGTTATCATAATAAAGTGTTAAATAGTGACGTTAAGAATAAAGTAAAACAATCTAAAAGTAAAATAAAGTGACAAAAAAGTGACATTACTAAGATTGAATCCAAAAGTGAAATTAAAACGTTTTTGGTCAATAAAAAAGAAAAATATAAGTGTACTTACCATTATTAATACAATAAATCGAACAGTAATCCAACAAACACTAAACTGTATCAAATTTGAGGAACAAACAAAGAACTATATATTACAGGAGAATCCAAACGTCTAATAACACGACATTTTACCAAAGTCGGAAATTCCAAGTATCACTTCGTTCGTCTCCGTATTTCATAGATCAACTACAGATTTTTCCACCAATCAGGAAGCAGGACTTTATTTCAAGGTCAGATAAAATTGTAAACTTTTAAAAATTTTTTTATTATTTATTTTAAATTTATATTTTAAAAAAAAAAAAAAAACAAAGGAATTTACTTGATATTTAATAATTAGTGTATTTGATAATCTTATTTGCCATTACATAAACAACATTGGTTAATTTAACTTAATTCACATCAAGTAAGTTCTTTTATAATTACTAAAAGGCCTTTCTTTTTCCTTATTAAACTTCAATATTACTGTTTTAATTTAACTATTTTGTAATAAATTTATAATTATAATTGAATCAAATTTTTCATTCACATACCTAATAATCCAACTGAAAACTGGAGTAACCAAACACCCCTGAGAAAAAGATCTTGTTGCTAATAATAATATCAAATATTAATCAGTCAAATTCATAAATAAATAAATCAATAAATTATCTTTAGAATCATAATATTCATTACAAGTGGCGCCCAACGTGGGGCTCGTTTCTGTTGGAAAATTAGGTATTCATAAACAATTTCTGTTGAAAAATAGTAGACAATTTAGTAATATTAAATAATAGTAAGGTTTCTTCATTAAAAGACTACATTATTAGATATTTTATTAAGATCAAAATACATTTTGCATTTTATTTAACATAGGTACAATTTTTTTTAAGTAAACAAAACCTAATATAATATCACATAATAATTAAATATATTTAATAAAATAAATTATTACACTAAATATTTAAACAATACATAATCAAAATGGAATCAAGAAAAACATTAAAAGAACTAAGCTTATCAGAACTTAAAAATGAGTTAGAAATCAGAAATTTAAATACTGAAGGATCTAGAGAAACATTAATAGAAAGACTACAGGAAGTACTAATAGAAGAGGGAATAAATCCTGAAGAATACATATTTCAAACAGAAGAACAGTTAACTTCTACTCAAGCACAACAAACCATGGAAAGAGGTGGTTTTGTCTGCGTGAGATATGATAGTATAGAAAAACCTAAAGAAACAAAAGACAATAATGAACAATTGATGGATATGATGAAACATTTACTTGAACAGATGAGCAGTCAAAATAAAGAACTAAAAGATATAAAAAGTGAAAATAAAGAAATGAACTCAAAATTGAAAGATGAAATAAAAAGACAAAATAAAGAATTACAGGATAAGATGGACAGTCAAAAGAAGGAACTACAAGAAGAAATTAAATATCAAAACAAAGAATTAAATAAAAGTTTAGAAAACAAAATCGAAAATACACAGAGACAAATACAAGAAGATATGGAAAAACTTAATCAAATTATGATAGAGGAAATAAAGGAAGACATTAAAAACCAATTCCAAAATGAAGAGGAAACTTTAAAAGATGATATTGTAGAAATACAGACAAACATTAATAATGAGCAAGATAGAATGCTAGAAGACAAACGGATAGTAGATGAAAAAGATGTAAATAATAATGATGAAAACATTGACTCGAAGAAAGCATTAGAAGATGATAAAAATGAAACAGTAGTTGAAACAGAAATTATACACAATAAACTGACTAAACAAAACAAAATTGAAACAAAAACAGAAACTAATATGACAGAAACAAATGATGGTAATATGAAACTTACAAGAAAGTTCAACCTACATGGAAAAGTTCTACGAAACATAAATACTAAGAATATACACAAAAGTAGTTTAATCAAAGAGTTTATAAGCAAGAAATGTATTATGGATAAAGGGTATTTAAAACTTAAATTAGAAATGGAAAGAGCATTTAAAGAAACTACAGAAGAAGAAGAAACATGGAATAAGAAGCTGCAATATAACACAATTTTAGACTACTATAATGAAATAAAAACACAAGAAGATTTAAAAACATGGACAAAGAAACAAAAATATAAAATGAGACCAGATAATAATAATACAATAAAAGTACATACAAATTATGAACCAACATCAAATTACTATAACTTAACAAAAATAAGAGAAGAAACATATATGAGAACAAATAAACAAGAACATAATTCAAGAACTAACAATAAGAATAGACTTATAAAACAACTACAATACAATACAAACTCATATAATTATGACAACAAAAACTACATAATAAATCATAAGAAATTATACCAAAAGATAATAACCACATCAATTAAATATAATAAACAAAATTGGAAAGTAAGAAAGAAAAGAAACTAGATAAAGAGTCTTCACATGTGTACATAGTAGTATAGGAAATAGAAATAAGATATAGAATTAAGATTATTAGTATAGTAACTATAATAGTAAATGTTATTAATATGGCAACCACAACATTAAAATAAACAAAAACTACATTAACAATAAGATTAAAAATTAAAACAATAATAAAACTAATAAGGCAACAACTTTGACATCATGATTTTGAGAAAAATGCTGCATCGGTGACAAACATCATATATGGTACATCTAAGTTTATGCATAAATCTAAAATATTACCTAAAAAAAGGAAAATTAATACTAATTAATAAATCACTCTAAATCATACTAAGTAAAAGAACAACTAATGATCTATTGGATATATGAAAACATAAATATTCAACAAACACTAGTATAATAATTGTTCGAGTAATAAAAATTAACAATAATTATAAAACTAATTTGATCAACAAAACAACTAATATTAAACAATGAAACTATTGTATTAATTCTATAAATAAAACAAAATGAGTACATGCAAGAAATATAAAGTTTAATATTAATTGGTATGAAGATACAAACAAATATAAAATATTAGAAGATAAGTACTTGGAGAACAGTGTAAATAAGAGTTATTAAGGAACTAGAGGTATAAATGGAAATGAATATGATTTATTTGTGGAAGATACACAAGCGTGTATAAGATGAAATTATATGAAATATGTATTGATGATTTAAGAAGGTATAAAGATTATATGATGAATATGAAATGATAAGTATGAGATTATGATAATTGTATGTATAGTAGAAGAAAGATGAGATGATAAGAAGTTGATAGTTGAGGGAAATATATTATAATCTATTTACAAAATACTCCAAGTAATATAATGGAACAAAATGATGATAAATTTAAACTTCATTGCTATTATTGCCTATATATGGGAACCAATTAATTTAAACATAATATAAACAATTGAAAGACATAATAATATTATACAATTTAACAAGAATAAACTCTGTAATCCAATAAATAGTTTCATTGGAGGAAAACATACTTAATAAATTTAAATTGTAAACAACAGATACAAGTGAGTAAAAGAAGCTAAGATCTAACAACACTTACAAGATGATAAAATATCTATTAAGATCAATACTTACTTAGAGTGATTGAGTTAAGAAAAGAAAAACAATCTTATTTATATGCAGTTCAAAACCATATCAAATATAATGTTAAAATGTTGCTGTTTATTCAAGAAAATAAATAATTTTAAAACAATCCTCAGATGCAGATATTTTCAAAATCCTAAAACATATAAAGATGATATTTAGATCAATTTAACATAACATATTAATTAAAGCATACACAAATTTAATTTGCAGTTAATAAACAGATGATTTTAAAATTTGACATTTGATTTGATTTGATCATAGAACTAAGAACTAGACTCTGTGCACGGAACGGTAAAAAGGATTCTTCTTCGTTTTTATTAAATGTTCACGAAACAAATTTTTGTACCATGGTTAGTATAAAAAATATCGTATGATATACTTAGAATTTCAAAATGTTTAACAGATTATTTAAAAAAATTTCTATATGACTATACAAATATTTTTAAATAATCGGGGGCTGATTGTAACGTTTAGATATTCTATAATGATTAAAATATCAACAGAAGTTGTTTAATTTAACTAAATCCAATAATTTTAATTATATTGTATTATTTTATTGTATATTTTGAGTATTTGTAAGAAAATGTTAAGTTGGAAATTATTTTATTATATAATGTATCGATATTATATCTAGTACTTAGTAGATATTTCGCGAAAATTTGATTATATAATATGTAAAAAAGGACAGATAATGTGTTAAAAGGAGACAGATATATTTTTACTATATTTTATTCTGGAATTATCGATGATAGACAAAGCGAGTATGTCTAGTCATAAATATGAAAGAAAGAGATACACATATTCTTTCCAGAAATGACTAAGCTCTAGAACAAAAACGAATAATCTAGAAGTTTCAAACCTATAAAAGACTGAACAGAGGTCGTTGAAAAGGTAGTATATAATTGGTAGTCAAACAGTGAAGATCTGAGTGTGAACAGTCAATTTGAAGAAACAGTTTTTAAAGTAGTTATCATAATAAAGTGTTAAATAGTGACGTTAAGAATAAAGTAAAACAATCTAAAAGTAAAATAAAGTGACAAAAAAGTGACATTACTAAGATTGAATCCAAAAGTGAAATTAAAACGTTTTTGGTCAATAAAAAAGAAAAATATAAGTGTACTTACCATTATTAATACAATAAAACGAACAGTAATCCAACAAACACTAAACGATATCAAATTGGAGGAACAAACAAAGAACTATAATATTACAGGAGAATCCAAACGTCTAATAACACGACATTTTACCAAAGTCGGAAATTCCAAGTATCACTTCGTTCGTCTCCGTATTTCATAGATCAACTACAGTTTTTTCCACCAATCAGGAAGCAGGATTTTATTTCAAGGTCAGATAAAATTGTAAACTTTAAAAATTTTTTGTAGTAGTTAGTTGAATTTTATAATTTAAAAAAAAACAAACAAAGGAATTTACTTGATATTTAATAATTAGTGTATTTGATAATCTTATTTGCTATTACATAAACAACATTGGTTAATTTAACTTAATTCACATCAAGTAAGTTCTTTTATAATTACTAAAAGGCCTTTCTTTTTCCTTATTAAACTTCAATATTACTGTTTTAATTTAACTATTTTGTAATAAATTTATAATTATAATTGAATCAAATTTTTCATTCATATATACCTAATAATCCAACTGGAAACTGGCGTAACCAAACACCCCTGAGAAAAAGATCTTGTTGCTAATAATAATATCAAATATTAATCAGTCAAATTCATAAATAAATAAATCAATAAATTATCTTTAGAATCATAATATTCATTACAATATATATATATTAAACCAGAATTCTTTGGAGTAAACGGCAATGTTTTTTAAGAAAACTCTTTTACTTGTTTTCCAAGCTTTCGAAATACATTTATTTCATTTTCAAGAAATAAGTGCGAGTTAAAACAAAATTGGTGTTAACAACTTGGTAAATATAACATCTTATTGATTATGCTTCTGTTAATATTTTAGATATACAATTTAACACTAAAAAAGACTTTTTTTGGAAATGGCATCTATATCACAAGAGAATGATATTATGAATAAAAAAAGTGACCATAAAAACTTGAGTGACATTTATTATTATCTGCTATCTTTGGATAAACATACAAATAAAGATCTAAATAATACCTAAAATTCATGACATCTATTTGACATTTTTATTTTTTGATTTTTAAATGACATTTTAGAAGCTTAATTCAAAATTATAAAAAAGAATAAGATATCGGTATTTTTTATCATAGAACAATTAAATATTTAGTAAATTTTAATCAAAATTCACATTTTTTATAAAAGAAGAAATCAAATTATAACCTATTATTTTCTACTCTTTTTATTATTAAATTTTATCGTAAGCAATTAAGTTGTTTACTAATTTTATGACGTTATTTTGTTTTATAAATAATTTGACTTAAAAAATTTTTTTAAATTCCAAATTAAAGTTAAAATAGTTTTTTTATGTTATATTTACCAAGTTGTTAACACCAATTTTGTTTTAACTCACACTTTTTCCTTGAAAATGAAATAAATGTATTTCGAAAGCTTGGAAAACAAGTAAAAGAGTTTTGCCGTTTACCCCAAAAATTCTGGTTTAATACCTATTAGTCGGCAAATAACAGAAATTTAATTAAATTACTGATCATGGGGTTTTATCAAGACATTGAAGAACGTTATGGTAAATATACTGTTCAATATTTTAAAGATTGGTCCAAGGCTAAGAATAAACTTGCAAAAGAACTCAATCGAAGATGTTTTTTATTGAGATGTAGAAGAGAAGGTGTTATTCCAAAACATGTTGACAATTCTATAGTACCTATAATAGATCTTTTACATCGTCAAAATATTTCCATGAAGAAAAACACAAGTTTTTTCCTAAGGTTAGGATCTAAGATTATTAATATTGAAATATCTTGTAATCAAAAAACTATTTTATCGTTAGAAAAGAATTTAGAAAATTTAAAAAACAACATTATTCAATCAACGTCAAATTTTGTATTTAAAAACTATGAATTCTTTCAGAAAAAAACATTTAATAAAATTTTTTATTTAACCAAAAGAAATAATATTAAAAAATTTAATAAATTAATAGATGATGAATTTAAATTAAAACTTAGTACAAATCCCAAATGGATTAAAAATTTAACAAACATTGAAATTCCACATGACATTTTGTGTTTTTTATCTTTAGGGCATAAATTTAGTATTGAACCTATTATTGGAAAAAGATCTTAAATTTAAACATATTTTAGCAGATATTGAATATATTACATCTCAAACTTCAGACGATAATTTAAGGAAAACATTAATAGCAAAATCAACTAATATTATCACAAATCATATTAACCAAAATTCTAATAGTAAGTTTTTTCGTAATTTATATCATAAAACTAAAAAATTTTTAAAGAATCACTCAAATATTATCGTTACTAACAGTGATAAAGGAAATTGTACTGTAGTTATGTTTAAAGACAATTATATTGAATTATCACTGGACATTCTTGATAACAGTTCATCTTATGTAAAATTAAAAAAAAGATCCAACAATTACAATTCAAAATAAATGTAATTCTATTATAAAAAACTTTACAATAAAAAACAAATTGATAAAACTACGAAACAAAAATTGATTTGCTATAATGGAATTCCAGCAAAGTTTTATGGTCTTCCTAAAATTCACAAACCAGTATTATCAATTAGACCTATTGTAGCTTCATTAAACACTCCTACTAATTTACTTGGTTCATATATTACTGAAATATTAACAAAAGCATATGATTATAATACAGAATACTACATTAAAGATTCTTATGATGTTTTTAAAAAATTTAATAAATTTCAGTTTCCGAAAAATTATATTATTTGTAGTTTGGATGTCGTTTCTTTGTTTAGTAATGTTTATTTAGAATTTGCTTTAAGAGCAATAGATAAAAAATGGAGTGATATTAGCCAGCATTGTTCAATATCCAAAAAATACTTTGAAGAAATTTTAATTTTTTTATTTGAAAATACATATTTTTCATTTAACAATCAATTATATAAACAAACATTCGGTACTCCAATGGGAGCTTCCATCTCTCCAATTATTTCTTGTTATGTAATGGATAATTTACTAGATACTGTTATTCCCGTATTACCTTTTAATTTAATTTTTGTTAAAAAATATGTGGATGACATTATTTTGGCATTACCTAAAGATGGTTTAAATGAACTTCTTTTCATATTTAATTCTTATGATCCTCACATTCAGTTTACATTAGAAAAAGAGGACGAAGAACATAGTGTACCATTTTTAGACACAAAATTTATTAGAAAAGATAACACTATAACTATAGATTGGTACAGAAAACCAATAAATTCTGGTAGAATAATGAATTTTTGGTCATATCATAAATTTTCGACTAAAATTAATTTAATAATGCAAATGAAAAAAGAATAACATTGATTTCGGATCCTATTTTTCACAATAAAAATTTTAAAATTTTACATGAAATGTTTTTAGAAAATGGTTATCCTAATAAATTAATTAAAAATGTATTAAATAATTATTCTAACAATTTAAATACATATGATCGTAATAATAATAAAGATTCAGAAATCCAAACTAATAATACAAAATTATATATATCTTTACCATATATTAGAGAAATTTCATCCAAATTAAGTAGAGTTTTTAAACCATTAAATAATATCAAAATTACCAGTAGAACATGTCTTACCATAAAAAACATTTTCAGTAAAGTAAAAGATACAACTCCAATTTTAGACTTATCTAATGTAGTATATTGTATTCCTTGTTCTGTTTGCGACCAAAAATATATAGGTCAAACTGGCCAAAGATTAAAACAACGTTTATCATTACATAAGAGTGATACAAGGTTACATCCTGAAAGATGTGAATTGGCTAAACATTCCATAAATAATGACCATCTTATTGATTATGCTTCTGTTAATATTTTAGATATACAATTTAACACTAAAAAAAGACTTTTTTGGAAATGGCATCTATATCACAAGAGAATGATATTATGAATAAAAAAAGTGACCATAAAAACTTGAGTGACATTTATTATTATCTGCTATCTTTGGATAAACATACAAATAAAGATCTAAATAATACCTAAAATTCATGACATCTATTTGACATTTTTATTTTTTGATTTTTAAATGACATTTTAGAAGCTTAATTCAAAATTATAAAAAAGAATAAGATATCGTTATTTTTTATCATAGAACAATTAAATATTTAGTAAATTTTAATCAAAATTCACATTTTTTATAAAAGAAGAAATCAAATTATAACCTATTATTTTCTACTCTTTTATTATTAAATTTTATCGTAAGCAATTAAGTTGTTTACTAATTTTATGACGTTATTTTTGTTTTATAAATAATTTGACTTAAAAAATTATTTTTTAAATTCCAAATTAAAGTTAAAATAGTTTTTTATGTTATATTTACCAAGTTTTTAACACCAATTTTGTTTTAACTCACACTTTTTCCTTGAAAATGAAATAAATGTATTTCGAAAGCTTGGAAAACAAGTAAAAGAGTTTTCTTAAAAAACATTGCCGTTTACCCCAAAAATTCTGGTTTAATACCTATTAGTCGGCAAATAACAGAAATTTAATTATATATATATATATATATATATATATAACAACGGTTCATAACACTAAATTCCTTGCACATATACAGTTGGATAATGCTATAAATGATGTAAAAACCAACGCAAATTGTGAAAATATACTTTAAAATTATTTTTTAACTTCTGGTTAATTATAAACGAATATTAATATAGCCAATTATATGTTTTAAAGCAAAACACTAAAATTAATATGTTTTGACGTTATAAACGAGAAATAAGGTTAGGTTCGTTATGTTAAGTGAAGTTTGGATTTGGAGAATTAGAATAGACATACGTCTTTGAAAAAAGCGCCACCAAAACTGTTGAACTAAATTGACAGATTAGTGCAATGTTCAAATTTTGCGTGCAACAAATCTCAAAAAATATACTTTTTCGAACTTCCGGGCCTAAAGTGACAACTTCACTCCCTTGTGACAGGTACTAAGGTGTCACATTTAATCCCTCCGGGATTAAATATTGACGAAACTCCCGAAACGATTAAATCACAAACAAACGAATTTTCAGTAGGTTGTCTCACATTTTTTAAGCGGCACCACTTTTTAAAAGCATCGTACTGCTGCTCGTATTGTTTTCTAGATTTCGGTGGTAACAATTCTTCACCTACTTCGGCTGCTCTTTTATCAATATCAGATACACCTTCTTCACTCATGATACCAATAATTATCAATAACAATGTTTCTTTACAATGACACTAGTAATGACAATTAAGGATAATAAAAAACTCTTCGTTTTAACAAAACTTCCAATATTTATTTAAAAATTGCTTTTTTAAAAGATGCTTCATAGCGAAACAGCTGTCATTGAGTCTTTTAAAAAAGCAATTTTTAAGAAAAATATTGGAAGTTTTGTTAAAACGAAGAGTTTTTTATTATCCTTAATAAGATGGACTTCCAAAAAGTAAGGGTTAGTACAATCAATTTAAGTAATGACAATGTTTCTAAATTATAACTGTCACAACGCAATGTTACTATGGTAACTTATTTTAAAGACAGTTTATTAAATGAGTTGAAGAGAGAAAAAACTGCTTGAAATTATTGATATAATTAATAAAATCATACCGGAAGTACGAAAAGTATCGTATATACCTTGCGACTGAAGTACATTTAATCCTTCAGGTAAATTAAACTTTACCTTCAGGATTAAATGTACTACTTCAGTCCCGCGGTATATAATGTACTATTCTTTAACTTCACATTTTGCTAGTCGCATTCTCTATGCTTTCTTTAGGAGTTAAGCTTCTGGCGTTCAAATTCGTGATCACAAAGTGTCAAACTTTTTAAAAACATACCATCACTTAAACACCAATATCTCTTTTATTACAATATAAAACTTAACTAAAAAACCTTATCTAGAGAATGGTCTAAGCTATATCCTGTTAAAATTTGAATACGTTATTTAAAGGCGTTCTTTAGATTTGTTGTTTACAAAATGATTGAAATTTTGGGTACAATTCAGGCTTGTCACCCGTTTCCAGCTGTCACATTTTTGACGCCCCTCTTTTAACATCTGGTAATACTGGTAATACATCTTTGTGTATTTAATATTAAGGACATGTGTGTGTACCTAAACTTCTCTTTGGATTTACTTTACTTTGGATTACTGATTACTTTTGCATGTCATACCAACACAATTTTATAAGGGGCACGAATATTTAGGAGAACTACGAGAGTGGGAGTTAGTTCGCGCACGAGTATTCAATTTATGCCATTAACGAGATGGGTCTATAGCGTAGCTGATGCTATTGAATATTGTGATAAGGAATTAAATATTTCAGAATTATCTCAAAGTGAAGCCACTTCCTATAGACCAAAAATAGATTTGATCGATTTGATACTCACATTAATGAATTCTTCATTTAACGAGGAAGACGCAACGTTTTCCATTTCCATTTTACTTAAAACTTTCCACAAAAAAATATTGTTATTTTATTAAAACTCGTAGTACTTTCTATATTTCTATATTGTTCTCATAGATATTATAACCTAAAATGGATGTGCCTTAGAAAGAGATAGTATGGGACCATAGCAACCAGACAAAAATACATAAAGAAGTGTGGCAAAAGGAGCGCGAAAGCATTGTGAGTAGTGGCTTAATTGTGCTTTTTTTAAGGAATAGCGTAGCTGATGCTATTGAATATTGTGATAAGGAATTAAATATTTCAGAATTTTCTCAAAGTGAAGCCACTGTCAGTTTTGTAAAACAATTAATAACACTTTTGATATTTTAAATACAAGGAACTTTTTGGGTAAAACTATTTACAAACTATATACAATTTGAAGAAGCATATACCTAAGCGACTGCTTATTCACACAGAAATAAAAGCTCCTTATAGTGCCAATTGTTTGGCTCAAGATGAAACAAGTATTTTCGATGTCGCTTAAACATATAAAAGTAGTAATAATTTAGATACATTAAATTGTGATTTAGATTAATAAAAACCATTGAGGAAAAAAAGCAACAAAGACATTTTCAAATATTTTCAACTGTTTATAGGTATTTAAATTATGTTATTGAATATATAGCTGCATTTGTTCATTGGAAAATTATAAAAACTATAAATTGTGAAGAATGTGCACAGAGCGCGCTCTCCAATCACATCATTCACTTTCTCGATTGCTTGATAAAAATAATAGAGGAACACTTTGCAATCCTTCAAAAGATGTTTTAAAAAATATGTACTGTTGCAGAGAGTGTAATAAGAGCTGCAAATCTATCAAACCCAAATATTTTAAATCACTGCTTGATAATATTTTTTCTGTGAGAAAATTGAACATCTCTCACAACTTTTTGGGATCAAGATCCCCTTTACGGGCATATTTTACAGTTAGTTAAACTTGTATTTAAATTACATTTCACAATCAGACTGCATTATTACAATCTGTTGAATAACGAAATTAGTTCTCGTGTTCTACTTAAATTTACTAAATTAATTCATTTTAAACATCAGTAAATAACTTTTAAATTTTAAAGTTTTTATAAACTTTAAAATTTGAATTAAAATTTTACTTTGTCTACATATACAAATGTTGTATTAGTCATAAATGTAAACAACTACAACTACAAACAAAAGTAAAATATGCCTATAAAAAATTATCAATTAAGTTTTTATGTAAACATAATTTAATTGTAGAATTTCTACATTTATTTATGTTTAGAAAATGCAAAAATAAATATTTACGCGTGGAAAAAATTATTCTAATTCATTTCCAAACCAAATTTCTTAATATAACGTTATAGTAGACAAAATTAATTTGAATTTTTTATTTATTTTACATTGCCAGCTGGCGTTTTTTGCCACCCTTCTATCTCGGACTGCTAGTGCGACACACGGTAGAATACTCTGTGTATTGACAGGGCACATCCATTTTAGGTTATAATATCTATTAGAGGTGGGCCAACCTGCTATTTTAGTGTAGCTGTGACAAGACGTTACTGCTCCAGTATTGTCACGGTGACAAAAAGCAGTGATTTTCTGGAGCAGTTTAGCTTGGCCATATTGTTACACATAAAAATGAATCTGCTATTTACAAATATTATAAAGCGTAATCGCGACCGAACATGCTGGTTGCTGTATTATAGTATTCATATCATAAAAGTTTAGTCCTTTAGTTACTAAAAATTATACATATTTTTGATCCTCAATACATTTATCCGTTTATTATGTTGTAAAAGTTTTGGCCGCAAAAGGGATGTATAAAAATGGGATCTACAATACAGCGACATCCATCGCTTATGAAAAATAACAGTACACCACCATTATCAGTTATCACTGCTTCGTCTCAAAGGATGTTAAATGTTACTGTCGCGAACACGATAACGTCCCTGACAATGACAATGAATGGAACCGATGTGGTACAAAAACTACAAAATCTCAAAATCAAAACAGCAAAACGTGACTAATTGTCACTGCTATTTTATTCAATCTGGAGCAGACTGTGACTGTGACAGCGTTGTAGCAGTGACAAAGTAACAGTTCGTGAAATAGCAACCCACCACTAATATCTATGGTCATTACCAAGAATGATAAACATTTTACCAGGATAGACTACCTAAGTCTGACGTCACTGGGTGGAGCTTATTTTTCCAAACAAAACAAAAAATTTAAAGCCCATGCATTTAAAGCACATTTACTCATTTTCTTTTCAATTTATTTCTTATTGTTAGTTAAATAAGAGAGGTTGTAATTTGTTCTGTTGAGTGTGTGTGTATATATTTATTGAAAACTTCAAGAATTTTTAAAGGTAGGTGTCTTAATACTATTTTCATAAAATTAAGGTTAAGTTTTGTAATTTATGAAATATTTTTTATATTTTTAGATTTTGTGATTAAAATATGGCTTTTAATCATGTTTTAAAGCTTTCAAATATCAATGATTTTTTAAACAATGATAATAAAATAATTAAAAGAGGTGAAAATTCATTGGAGTCGAACCATGTAAAAAATATGCAGTTTGATGCTAATTTGATGATGATCAGAGGGGATATATATATGCCAGTAAGAAAGATAAAACTTACAAAGCTGAGGTAGGTTTGGATTTTTTTATATGATGGTAATATCTACTAAATATTAACTTATTTCAGATTACATTGAATAAATTGGGTGATATTTTTTCCGCAACTTGTGCTTGCCCTAGAGGAATAAAATGTCACCGTATAGCTGCATTGGCTCTATTTGGACACTATAATATTTCAGTAACAGATAGAGAATGTACATGGAATGCGCCAAAACAAAAATATTGAGCAGTAAAAACTACAGAAGAATTATATCCTTAAAAACCATATACTGCTGTTGAAGAGCCTTTAAGTCAAGAGCAAATGACTGCATTAAAAACAAGTTAAGTTTATTTGGTAATACTGTGGGCTCTAGTTGATGCTGCAGATCAAGGTACTCAATATAATTTGCCCATTATTAAAGATATCATTCCATCTGCAGAATTCAATTTGGCCTTAAATAAACATTAAAAATATTGCTGCTCTAACAGTAGGACGTTACCAATGAACACTGGTTTTTAATCAGAAAAATTAGACTTACTGCTAGTAATTTTGGAGTAGTTATTTCTTCATGCAAAAGAAATAAGTATCCACACAGTCTATACAAAACTCTAATTGGTAAGTATATATACATTTGCTGCATAATTATATTCACAACTTTTGAAAACAATCATGAAACATTAATATCCTTTTATATTAATTTTTATTTTGCTATTGTAGGTGCTCATTTTCTCGATGGCATTAAGGCTATTCAGTGGGGAAGAAGTCATGAGAAGCATGCTCTGAAACATTTAAAAGAAAATTTGAATTTAGATGTTAATCCAACAGGTATTTGGCTGACAAATTCAGGAATATTAGGAGCAAGTCCTGATGTTTTGATTGGTGATGATGCCATTGATGAGGTGAAGTGCCCATATTCCTTTAAAAATGATGTTTTGTCAGAAAAACTTAAAAATAATAAAACATACATTATATATTATAATGAAGAGGGAGATATATGCATTAATAAAAATCACAATTATTATCATCAAATTTAACGTAATCTACATATTTTAAAAAAATTCAAATGTTATTTATGCATATGGGCTCCACTTGAAGTTGTAACAGTTGTAGTAGATGATGATGCTTCTTGGGAAGAAAATGTATGATTATTGGAAACATTTTATGTAAATCATTACCTCCCAAAACTATTAAATGGTTAAATTTGGTACCTAACAGAAATAATAGGTAGTTTGTAGTATATATAAATTAAACATTTTTTTATTTATTATAAATATATTGGGTCTGACAATGTATACAATTTTTTTTATGATTTTTTAGTTTAAAATTTATACTCTTTATAAAATTTGTAAAATATAATATTTTTTATAAGGTCTGTTTTATTAATTTAAAATAATACAACAAAAAATGTTTTATGAACTGCAATTAAAGCGCATAGCTAGATCTTCATGTGGCAAGTTTAAATGAAATTTCATTAACATCATTAGTATTTGATCAATTTTTGGCAATAATTTTACCTGCCACCCAGCATAATTTTCGAACTGTCCACTAATTCAAATAGAATCATGTATAAACCATTGCTGTGTATGCCAGTATACATAAGTATGTGTGAATCATTATTTTTTATATGTTCAAAACTGAAATGGGTGCATAAGTTATTCAGTTTTTTGGTAACTTCTTCCAGTTCTTGTTTTAAGAAATAATGTGCAGGAGGGTGTTTAGAAGTGGATGGTTCTGAAATTAAAGTTGGCACTGAAGTTGAAGGTCCTGCTGGTTCCATTATTATCAGTTAACAGTGGATTTCGTTTACTGCAAAAAAAGTACTTGTAAAACAAACCTACCTTATTAAAGGTAGAAAGAGTACCTATATCTTTATATTATTGTAAAAATATAAATGTACTATATACCGTTTTTCAGGGGAATCAAAGATTAACCTCCTTTTAGTTTTAAAGTTGGCCTATTTTTTTTGTCACTGCATTTTTTTTTGACAACTCCAAACTAATGAGAATTTTGATGGCTCTCTATCTTGTCTCCTATTAATATTTTTTCATTTTATTAAAATTTTATATTATAATATTAATAATATTATATATTAGTTACCTACCTTATCAAAGAGATCCATTTTTCTTTTGGATGGGATGGAAAAGCAAAGTATTTGCATATTCTCTGCTCACTGTAATGCTTACAGTAAGGTACAAAACACATAACCATTGCGAAAAGGGCTCTTTCTAGAAATAAATTATAATTTTATACATAATTCAATGTTTTAATTAAAATCTTTATTATTAAAAACCATACAAATCCATAATATAACCTAAAAAGGCTTCTTAGTGTTAAAATAACAGAAAAACACCTACCTTTAAAAATTCTTGAGGTTTTCAATAAATATACACACACACTCAACAGAACAAATTACAACCTCTCTTATTTAATTCACAATAAGAAATAAATTGAAAAGAAAAAGAGTAAAGGTGGTTTAAATGCATGGGCTTTAAATTTATTGTTTTGTTTGGAAAAATAAACTCCGCCCAGTGACGTCACGACTTAGGTAGTCTATGGCTGTGTTCGGGGAGCACGCTATTTGCGCCATTTGGCGCTATCTAGTACTATTCCTCGTTTGCGTTATATGGCTCTTAGCGCTACATAGCTCGAAAGCGTGCTCCCCGAACACACCTAAGCAATCCTGGGCCTATTTTGGTAGCTATGCAGGAAACCGATCCGTGTGCGGAAAATCACAGTTTTCGATTGAAATACCATAAACTGGATTTTGGAACAATCGAAAGTCGGTCGTCCACGAATAGTCTTAAACCAAGAACGATAAATATTTTGCCAGGATTGCTTAATCCCATAAGACGTACGTTCGCCAAAAAATCGATCGCACGTGACGTCACTGCAGTCCTCGGCCGTATTAAAACGATTTTATGAGAATATTTATTATAAATTATAAGTGTTTAATCTTAAAAATCCAAATAGTGGTACGTTAGTATTACAGAAATCATAAAAATACTGTCTAATTCCTATTATTTCCATGCATTTATATGGTAAACGTTGTAATGAAGGACTGCAGTGACGTCACACAGCTGGCGGACAAATCAGTCCGATTAGGCAATCCTGGTAAATGTTTATCGTTCTTTAGTAAAGGTGTTTTAAATGCATGGGCTTTAAATTTTTTGTTTTGTTTGGAAAAATAAACTCCGCCCAGTGACGTCACGACTTAGGTAGTCTATTGAACGAATCGATACGCTACTCGCATGCAGTTCGAAAATACGCAATGTGAAAGTTGATTGAATACCTTCCGCATTCGAATGCTCGCATGCGAAATTATTCGCATGAATACCAAAATAGCAGCCCTGGACCCCTATTTTCGAACGTGTGATGTGAAGTGAATGTGATGTGAGTAGGGAAGTGATCGATCCCTGACAAAACCTTTCATGGGTCGTATTTTCGATATCACAACGTTGCCTCGTTATATTTATGAAAAATGGAAGAATTTTGACGTATAACGTACATACTAGAAAGTTGGCAACGTTTGATAAATTGGGTTTGAGGCAGTTCAAACTGATAACTATATTCTTTTATTTATGATAACTACAACTATATTCTTTTATTTATGAAAGATGCAAGTTTCTAAACAAAACTACGGTAACAACTCTAATGAACATATGATTTTGACAATACGCTGACGCCTGAATAATAATGCGCATGTTTCACTGCTTCGACTAGGTCTGACCAAGCGAAGTGTGATGTGAGCTATCATATAGTCTAAAAATACGGTTCACCGGTTTCTCACCGGTGATCTATCACATCACATATTCGAAAATAGGGGTCCTGATTCTAAGTGAAAATTTCGACTCGAAATTGTCGGCCATGACAGTCGAAATCTTTAGCGATTCCAAGTGATTTCGACTTTTGGTAATATCTGGGGATAATTAATTTATGTCATTGGCATCGCATAAATATATGATTGGCACACATTTTTATATTTTGATCAGCTGTTTGTGGTTAAGTTCATTAGTTTGTTTTGTTCGGGTTGTTTAAATTTTATTTATTATTATAATAATCAAAGTAAATTATTTGGAAGACGAAGGTGATGGTGTAACGAAAAAGTTTCCTTTCAGCAAAAGGAAATGATATTGGATTTTATATAAGAGCATCTGGATTTTATAAACAATATTCTGGGAGAGAAAAGCCGTGTGGGAAACCTTAAGCATCCTGTTAAACAGTATGAATAGGGCAAGGAAAATAAGCCAAAAATGACAGCGAGTAATTACAACTATTTTACATATATAAAGCAATATTATTTAATAGATTTGTAATATATTGCCATTATCTGCTTAAAGGTACAATAATATAGTTAACATTTTAGGTATGTACTGGTAAAGTTAAAAGGAAAGCTAGTTCCATAAAGAAACCTTAGGACAAACAGCAAGGGGGGCTCCTTTAAAAATTATATTAACAAAAAAGAACTAAGTAAAGCACCAGCAGTCAGCCAATTGGAACCACTTTGTCATCTGACATAAATTTATGCCCCTATTTTACTACAATAATGATGCTCTGGAATATTAATAATATTATTCTGTAAGTTTTCATATTAATTTCTTGATTATTAATTTATTATTAAAAAGCACTTTTTTAGATACCTTCAAAAAACATTAATAAAGAAAGCTCTCCGGAAAAAGTCCCTCATAAAGTTGTGCTTCCAAGATTCATGAGTTCAGATGAATGTCACACTCCAAAGCAGCAAAGAGATAGGTTATTATATTATTTATTTTCATCGACAACAGTTTCAAAAGAAGTTTAAATATTTTTGTTGATTTCTTCAAGCACCATCTTTTTAATTTTCATAAATTTACAAACTTAAGCTTTCATATTTATATTTTTTAGTTGGGTGACAAATATCAGTTTCATCAATGACAGGAAGATTTGACAAAACTTACAATACCCTGAACATGGAAAGGGAATCCATAAATTCAAAACTGTACATATTAACTCTGGAGAAGCAAGAAACAAACAGCATTGTCAAAAATTTTAAAAAATAATGGTTATAGTATCTAGGTTAAACCCTAGGATACTTTTAGGTTTTCTATAAAAAAATTCTTTAATAAAACATGACATAAAATGCTATGCTATTTTATTTTTTTACCTGATGCAGACATAAATTAGGTATGTTATATAAACTTAATTTATATATTGAACATGCCAGGCCACCAACTACATCTAAGTAAATGTTGGGCTTGTAAGCCTACCTATTTGAATCAAAACCTGTTTACTTATTTATGTGGATGGTAGGGTACATATTTAGCTATTATAGCATTAGGTAAGAGTTTTAAGTATTAAGAAAATTATTAATCAAAAATAGACTTTGTTGATTTGAGACTATTTTTTATTAAAAGTCAAATTTCTGTGCAAAAGAAATATTATTGTTTGATAAAATTTATTAACAAAATAAAACAAATAGTTATTCAGCAGGAAAAACATCACGATACTATAACTAATGGCAGGATCAACCAGGGAGCTGCTGTTGTGTACTAGTGTATACTAGTTTCTTTGAAAAAGAATATATATTGCCCAAACTGGCTATCATGCAATGTATAATGTATTTTGAGTGTCCCGTAAAATTCCGGTTATCTTCTGATTCCAACTCCGCTATTATATTACTACTTGTTCAAATAATGCAACCATTATTTATAATAGAACCTAATTAATGTACAGATAAAGCTAAATCCTCGATATAATTGATATATTCACAAATTAACACCACTAAAAAATGTACATATCTTACTGTTACTAACTAAACTGACGGGTAACCTCAAGAACAGATTTAATGTAATTGCTAAATGCTAAATGTCATAATTTCGAGTCGAAATCCTCATTTCGACCTAAATGGTCTAGTCGAAATTAATTTCGACCTGTCGCGATTTCATGTCGTCATATGCTCATTTCGCAATAGGTCCGCTAGGTGCGCACAGTCGCATTTCGACTCCGCCATGACGGTCGAAATTATTTCGAGTCGAAATTGTGCCTTAGAATTAGCACCCTGGTAAATGTTTATCGTTCTTGCATTAAGGTTATATCGATGTAGATAAATGACGTTCCCTTTGTTTATCCTTATCCGGGATTTTGGAGCGCCACCTGGTGCCAATGATGATTGGTAATTTGTGTTCTGTGTAACAGTAACAGAATCAACACTTAAATGTATCATGATACAACAAATTTACATGTTATTTTTGTTTTATACTAGCGTTTGAAATAGAGGTGGGCCAACCTGCTATTTTAGTGTAGCTGTGACAAGACGTTACTGCTCCAGTATTGTCACGGTGACAAAAAGCAGTGATTTTCTGGAGCAGTTTAGCTTGGCCATATTGTTACACATAAAAATGAATCTGCTATTTACAAATATTATAAAGCGTAATCGCGACCGAACATGCTGGTTGCTGTATTATTGTATTCATATCATAAAAGTTTAGTCCTTTAGTTGCTAAAAATTATACATATTTTTGATCCTCAATACATTTATCCGTTTATTATGTTGTGAAAATTTTGGCCCCAAAAGGGATGTATAAAAATGGGATTTACAATACAGCGACATCCTTCGCATATCAAAAACAACGGTACACCACCATTATCAGTTATCACTGCTTCGTCTCAAAGGATGTTAAATGTTACTGTCGCGAACACGATAACGTCCCTGACAATGACAATGAATGGAACCGATGTGGTACAAAAACTACAAAATCTCAAAATCAAAACAGCAAAACGTGACTAATTGTCACTGCTATTTTATTCAATCTGGAGCAGACTGTGACTGTGACAGCGTTGTAGCAGTGACAAAGTAACAGTTCGTGAAATAGCAACCCACCACTAGTCTCAACTTATATAATACATATATAATACATAACCTCATAAAATATTGGCAGTTATAATTTATAATAAATTCATAATTTTAAACAATTTGCAAACGCTGTCTTATTAAAGTCTACTAAATATTTTTAGCATACACATAAAATGGATAATTTAAAAATGGGTGGAATGGTTTGGGCAAAAATGATTGGATTTCCACCATGGCCCAGCGTTATAGTAAACAGTATACCTGATATACCAAAACCTTCAACTAAAGATCCCAACAAAAAATATTTTTGGGTATATTTTTTGGTACACATAATTTTGCTTGGATACCAAAGAATAAAATAAGTATTTATGAAGAATATAGAGACAAGTTAACACAACCTCAACGAAATATTTTATTTAGAGAAGCTGTACAAGAAGCTGAACATCATTTTGCAATGAAAGAAAAGAATCCAAACTATAAAATAGCTATCCCAGAAAATTTTAGATCAAAGTTATTTAAAAAAATAAAATTGAAAATACCAAAAAAAAGATAAAAGCAACCAATACTCACCTTAATCTTAATTTATTACATAACATAGAACCCAAGAATATTTTAGGCGCCACGAACAAATTAAAATCAAAATTAGTATTTGGTGTTGTTGGAACTGGTAAATATTAGTTAGTCAAATTTTCTTTTTCTCTTGTTTATACACAAAAATTTAAAACTTGTTTGTAAGGTTTTATGTAATAATAGGTAGTTTGTTTTTCTATTGCTATGTAAACTTAAACCAACATTTTATTATTTTATTTACTTTCATTATAAATTGGTGTAGTTACTTTACAACAAAATTGCATTTTAATTTATGTTTAGTGGTTCAATGTATATTTTATAATATTAAAGTATACATATATTCTAAATATGTTAAGTACCTACTATCAATTTAGCATTAGCTTTATTAATATTTATTTACTGTAGGTACTATGTCGCATAAATAAGTAAAGAAAAACATTTATTTAGACACTGGATAATTGATAGATCTTGGTTAATTACTGTGTTTGTTAACAGGAATCATTGGTACACGAATTTTAAAAAATCTAATAACATCTGGCCACAAAGTGAATATGTGGAATAGAACACCAAGCAAGTATATAAATATAATACAAAATATGAATATAAGATGTAGTAAGAAATTAACAGTTTTCTCTAACCCTCGTTCCTTGTTAGAAAATTCAGATATAATATTTATGTGTTTATCTACTCAAGAGGTTGTAAGAAATATCTTAGAAAATAGTTTTGGTATAAATGACCATTTGGATCCTGTTTTACATAACAAAGGTAAAGTTTTTTTAACACTGTTATTGATGTTATGTTCTTTCTGAAAGAATACTGTTTGTATTAAAATGCTGCTACTCATTGAAGCAAAATACTTATCTTTTATGTAGTTTGCATTGAAAAATGAATTATTATTCTCTTTAACAATTAATGTACCTATTGAGTTAAGATAATGTGGTTTGATTTATTTTGGGCACAATAACTTTCAAATAAAATAAATTCTTAAAAACAAATTATGTTGAGAATACATAGTGGTGGGAATTGTTTAATAATGTATGTACCTGTATATATACCTGTACCCCTATTCTTAAATTCCTTGGGCACGGCTCCCTAAATTTAAAAATACTTCCTCAGGGATTACGATTTTTACTGGTCCAAACTAAGAAAATTATTGTTAATTTTGTATTAAGTATACCTAGACCAAATAGCAAAAAACTTTAACTTCCATTTTTAATTTTAAAATATTTGGAATTGTTTTCTTCAACACAAACTAATTCAATATTTCTATTAGACTTGTTTTATGATTTATTTATTGTTGTAGGTATAGTTTTAACAACTACAATTGGGCCTGAAATATCTAAAGAGTTGAATTGTGTAATAGACAAGAAAGGAGGAAGATATCTAGAAGCTCAAATACAAGGAAGTAGACTGGATGCTGTAGGAGGTAATCTTCTAATTTTAGCATCTGGGGATAAATCTCTTTTTCCAAATGCAAACCATGTTTTAAATCTATTGGAGAGGCTGCTATTTATTTAGGAGAAGTTGGGTATGTAATATAAGCTATAATAACCAGGAAAAAATGTTATCAAATAACTCCACAAAGAGTAGTACAAGTAAAGTTGAAATACACTGTAAATGCAAATCAAGTATAAAATTTTTTTGAAAAATTTTAATTCTAAATATATATTTTAGGTACGCATCTAAACTAAATCTGATACTTCAGTTGATAAAAGGAGTTAATTTAGCTGTTTTAGCAGAAGCAATTTCATTCGCCGGTCGTTGTGGTCTTGATGTAGGGAAATTTTTATATATTTTTAGATCCTGTCAACTATATAATCCCTATTTAGGTAGTAAAGCTGACAAAATATTTTTATCGGACTATTATAATGTTGACCAATCGTTGGGTAATTTTCAGCGTGATTTAAAATTAGCTTTAGAATTATCCAATCATGAAAAACAACCTATGTTTCTTTCTAGTATTGTTAATGAAATATTTATACATTGTAAAGATTGGAGTACTCAGAGAGAGACGCTTCAATCATTTTTTTGAGAAATGCACATTAAGTTTTATTTACTTTATTATCTAGAAAGAAGTTTTGTTTGTACCTTTTTTATTAAAATAAAATTTGTTTTGCTATATTTTTTATAACCTTGTTCACACTGTGCACTGATCTTAAGGCAAGAATACATCCAGCGCCGGATTCCGTTATGAGGTTAAAATAGGCCAATTAAAATGATGCTTGTGGGCGGAGTTCCTACCGTTGATATTTTACGTGACGTTTAAACTAGTTATAACTGAAAGTAATTTTTAAGGTTTTAAGCAGGTATTTATTATTTTATGATTGTTTTCCTTTCCATTGATCTTATCTTCATTTCATAGTCTTTAAAAGTAGTGTTACCAGCCTTTGGTTACATCTGGTAAACCTATATATGTTAATAATTTTATCTGTGCTAGTTCAGGGTGGATTATAAAATATATAGCTAAATGTCGAAGAGAAGGTCGTGGAAACAAATATTTTAATCCAGGAAGAAGTTTACTAAACTCATAGAGGATTTACTACACAAGAAAGTAAAGAGTATAAGGTTTTACAAAGTGAAGTGTTTATAGAGTTAAATTGCTATCTTCTATACAGGACATGAGTTATCTCCCAATTGGTACCAATTGTTCACAGTGTTTGAAATAAAGAGAGAAATTAGTAAAAGTAGCATAACCTAAGATGAAATATTAACAACATAATATTTAAGTTATTAAGCGATATTTCTAATTTAACAAAGCACAGCATGCAGAAGTTATCTAGTGTAAAGCACCAAAAGCAATAGTTCTAAACCATATCCAGTAACTATAAGTAGTAGAGGAAATCCGAGTCCCATAGGCTCAACTTATAGGCTATAAGTATAGGTGTTAGCAGTAACCGTTGTAAGTATGAGGTTGAAGAGGTGTCGCCTTACTTTTAAAAGAAAAAAAATTAAACAGTCTTACTTGGTGGTTCTTAGTAATATGCAGTCATCTACTCAGCATCCCTACCATTAGCCAAGCCAGGTGAGTGTGAGCTTTTCTAGCAGAATACATCAATTAAGATGGTGTAGTGGTCTCCAGGCTCAGTCTTGTGTAAATAGTAGTATTTACAAATTAGGAATTACCACAAAAAAAGGCCTACAAAAGTAATGACGTTCCATATAGTATTGTACTATTCTAACTACCTAGAACTTACCATGTGTTGTTGTATGGCCTTTAAAGTAAAGAAACGAGAAAGGGGAAAATCTACAAAAATTCGATATCAGACCTTTGATAGCATATTCCCTTTTCTGTTATAGGTAATTTACTTTTATTTTGGCCCAAAAATCCGAAATAAAATTCGAGTTTCAAAGAAGCACCTGCTCCAAGTCCAAAGTCAAAAGCAAAAAAACCTTGGTTATAATACCATTAGTTAATTAAGTATACTTCAACAGGATAGGCCAACAGTGAGAAGAGTGCAAGAAGAAGACTTTATAGTGTCATAGAGGTTAATTTTATAAACAAAACAATAAACTCATGGATAAGGGTTAAGTGATTTACATAGCTAAGTGGATTATTTTTAGTGGAGATACTGTATTGTTTATGCTGGAGTGTTTTAGTGGCTAGGTAAATAGAAAGAATTTTTACTTGTTTTTTCCAAAATTAAATTTAGATTTTCCTCACTTGAGTAAAATAGTTTAGCTACTAATCTAATGTGAATATTGAAGTTAAAATAAATTAATTTAAAACTGTAACAAATTTATAACCGTAACAGTAGGTAAACAAAAGGAATTGATTTTTGTGGAAAATTTTAACTAACGTGTAAATGGAAAACTTTGTGTCTTCTTCGTTAAATGAAAAAATTCATTAATGTGAGTCCCAAATCAAATATCTATTTTTGGCGTAGGGGTGAAGGGGGCACTTTTGAACATATTTGGGAAAATTCAAGTCCAGAAAAAAAAAAAAATTCAATAAAAAAGTGAGGTTAACATTTACCAATAATATAGTATGATTACTTTAAGCTCTGACTGAAAAACCAATTAAATTTTTAATGTAATTTGTGTGGCACGCTAATTATTGATAAATGTCATATTGTTCATTTGAACGAGGAACGGGGCACAAATGAACAGTGATTTTTTAAAGTTTTATTACTTTTTATGACATCAAATCTATCGTAAATTATACTTATTTAACTTGAATTTAAACTCCAATAATGAAGATGTCCTCTCAGTACCTTTTTGCACCGGAACAGGTAATTTCTTAATTACATCCACAGACGCTACAGTGCTTATATCATCGACTATTGGAAAATAAAACTTCTGTTGTTTTCTCCTTAAAAACTTTATGACATAGTCATCTTCATTTTGTCCAATAACCTGTCCTACATAGTGAACCAATGTTTTCTTGGTGCAAAATCGAACTAGAACATAATTGTTTATTTGTACATCCGACGACAAATTTGATGAATCTTCATTTTCATCAGACGAGCTTGACTGGTCAAAGTCATATTCAGATTCATCGTGAAGGGATATAGCATCATCACATGATGAGTCACTCTCAGCGAATATTGCTTTCTTCACTTTCGGCCTCTTGGCTACAGTTTGTGCTCTTTTTTTAGCTTCACGAGCAAGTGCTTCAGCTTCAATGCCATCTTTAATCGGTGTATCAGTTAGGAACAGAGACTTTTTTGTTTTGCGACTTCGGCGGCGCTTGTTGGTCGAGCAAATATCTGGAAGTGGTCTGACCACTTCAGGAGACATTACTTCAGGGTCAGTTAATACGGCTGTGGAAATTGCTTCTGCAGCAGTGATCGGAGCTGCAGAAGCAGACGTTATAGGGTCATTTTGTCCGTCTGGTATTTCAGTAACAGCATTATTATTAGATGCTTTTCCTGCTGCCACAAAGTCACTGTCTGAAAATATATTTCTGTTCAACGGCCAGATTCCTGTTTTTTGAAAACCAGATATTATGTTCTTTGGAGTGAATGATGCTTGAATAGCTATATTTGCCAGTCCAGATAGGTCATGGATTGTTATGGTTTTTCCGGGATTTGAAATTAAATAGTCATGTTGCGCTATTTTTAGCTTAGCCTTAAACGGAGCCATTATTGAAACGTCCAGTGGCTGTAGACGATGACTACAGTGAGGCGGTATGGTGACAATCTCCATCCCGTTTTCTTTTGCAAATCTTATGGCATCCAACGAGCAGTGGGATTCATGATTGTCCATTATTATTAAAATTTTTTCATTTGGGGTACATTTTGTAAATGTTTTTATATGTTCCAAAACTTTTATAAACAACGCCTTTGTCATCCAACCACTAGGATTATTTATTAGTCCTATACTTCCAGCTGGAGCACCTGTAAGGAAACTGTCGTGATATCTAGCTCGTGGGAATATAAAAGCTGGTGGTAAACTGTTTCCATCTGCACTCACGATGGCACACATAGTTACAAGGGTGCCCCTTTCCGCGGAAGTTACTTGACCCACTTGCTTAGTCCCTTTTGCAGCAATAATATTTGGCGCATCTACAACAGTGGTTATACCTGTTTCATCCAAGTTAAAAATTTTATGTGCGGGGAAAGTGTATTTTTCGAAACAGCGTACAAGATTATCTTGAAACTCGGTTAATGCAGTCTGGTTAAATGCGGTAACACGTGACATACTTGTGTTCTCAGGTCTTCGGAGACTTAGATTGCTATGGCGTTTCATAAATCCTTGGACCCAATCTAACCCTGCCATTTTATTGGTATCCCAACTAGGTGGATATTTTACTTTTGCATAGTCAAATGCCAACACCCTTAGATTGTTATAAGATAAATCATATTGTAGTTTAGAGCAGGTTAAAATATATTTTACCAACATGAGTTCCTGATCTTGATTAAAGACTTGTCGAAACGTATGTTTAGAGGAAAACACCTGCTCCCTAGGTTGTTTTTTTAAACGATAAAACAGAGCCGTATGTTTCACGCCGTAAACTTCTGCAGCTCTTCTTAAAGACAATTCGTTTTCTCTAACAGCAGCTATCGCCTTCTCCATGTCTTCCTCAGTAAATCCAACTTCCTTCTTCCTTTTATATTGTCTCACCATCGTAGCTTGTAAATCTGGAAATAAAAATGCTACTTGGAAAGCGTTTCACAACTATAATGGGGTACCTTTGAACAATGTTCAACAGTACCCCATTCCAGAGTTCAAAGGTACCCCTTGCGCCTACACTTAAATTCAACAACGTTTACTAAAAACACTCTAACCTCAAAAGTCACATAATTTCACAAAATGTTCTACTTACCTAGGCTAGTTAACTACCCACTGCAGAACAAATGTCTTTATTATAGTTGTAATATTGTCGGTGAGCGACAATTTGTAACCATTATTATTACGTTGTGCGTCAATTTGTGATATGATTTAAATGTTGAGAGTGATTTTATAAAATTATTTAGTTAACTTTTAAAAAATAACTATATACCAAAAGAAAAAATGTAATTTACAATAAAACAAACATTAATCTTAATTTCGTCTTTAATTAATTGTAAAAGATATTTCAATAATTAACAAAATTTATAAATGGGGTGAGTAAGTTCATTAGCTCTGACTATAGTACAATGTTTGTTTCTTTAAGAAATTATAAGGGCGCCACTGAAATCTTTTTATTTTTTATGATACTACTGAAGAAAGTAGTTTTAAGCTGTTATTTAAATAAGTATCATAAGATGACAGAAAGATGTCAGGAAAAACTGTCTATGAAGACAAAAAAAATGAAAATGTACCAAAAGATAAATAGATTTCCTTGGTGCTTAAATGAATGAAATTGAGAATACGTTACAAAAAAAAATCCGCAAACAGTTCTTTACAAAAACTTATTCTAATACAGTTGACGAGATAGCTGTATAATATTATAAATGCATTTACGTTGGTCGACTTATCTTTTTTTTACATAGGATCCGTTGGTTGATCCAGGAGAGGGCTGGTCCAGTGAAGGGTTGGTCTGATGAACCGTCCACCAATGTAGAACCAATCAGTGTAATGTCTTTGAAATTTGTAGTGTCTTTTAACTTTTGTAACGTCTTTTAACTTTTGTAACGTCTTTTACTTTGGAATTTGTAACGTCTTTGGTATTGTATATTCCAATGCTGTGAAAAATTGTCAGCATCAGCCACGTGTTCGTTTATTTTTTCCGTACAAAAAGTACAAAACAGCGTATTCCGAAATTTTACATTTATCATTAGGATATATGACAGAAAATACAGTAGTAACAAAAGATAAATTAATATAACAATTAGAATTCCAAAAAAAGTACTCAACTCGCCATTTTGTATTTTTTTATAAAAAAAATTTACAATTATTACTTTTAAATTACCCTCAAAATATACTTAAAATAATTATTTATATGAAAATTCTCATCTGATTATATAGTAGGTACTGTCAAGATTTATAGAAATTATATTTAAAATCTTTTAGCAAAAATAAAAATCAAAAAACATACCAGTGTATAACACCAATGCCAATAAAAGAATGAATCGTGGTTTAAGGTATTGGACTAAGCCACATTAAAGATCGTGTATAAAGTTGGAATTACTGACAGGAATCGTTTATAATAATTAACATGTTAAGAACGCTATACAATAGATGGTGTTAGTGTTAGCCATATAATTAATTTAAAAATACTACGTTTTTAGTTAACATATCATGTTACATAGTTTAATACTGAGCCTAATTTGTTTAGGTGGTAAATATTAGAAGAAAAATGATTAAAAACAAGGGTTATTCGTGTTTACGTTACAAACAAACATGGAATGCGCCGCATAAAAGAGTTTATTGCTTGAACTGTTTACTTCAACCACGTGTAGTTTTAAAATGATTATCGCGTCTGAGGTGGGAAATTTGAATACTGTTCAAATGTGCCCCACGTTCAAACGTGCCCCCTTCTCCCTATAGGTAGTAATAAGAACAATTATTAAATTAAATCTACCAATTTTTTAGTCTGTTTTGCCACCTGGCTGGGGAACAAAAATTATGGAGAAAAAGATAATAGAAGGTAAAGATAAGTTCCCTAACGTTCAGTTGCAATTTTTTATTAATTGCACGAACAAAAAGTGTTTGGAAATGGTTAAGAGAGTTTGAAAACTTAACCAATTCATCATACGTTATAAATAATATGGTTATTGAGGATAGAGAACTTAAGTGAAATATTTAAATAATATATTGGCACCTATACATAATATATTGAATTTTTGAGATTATTAAAATTAGTTAGTAAACATGTTTTATTTACCAATTAAAGTTTAAATTTAATTTTAGATGTCACCACTTTACTCGGTGCTCAAAAATTTACAAACCATCTTCACAAATTAAAACGAGAAATACCAACTGCCCTTCAAAATTAATAACAGTAAAAATTCATGTTATTAGAAAAAAATACAGGGCCATACAAGAAAAATTCCAACTTTTACAAGAAGCACCCTGAGAAATAACTCTTATTGTAACACACAATCAGGCAAATTCAGATTATTTGCGGTTTCGGAAAGTTAGTAATAATGTAAGAGAACAGTTATTACGTCTGTACAAGAATGGACATACAGCAGGAACAGCATTAGAAATGATAAGTGCAATATCCAGCTACAACACAGCTTTAGCAGATAGGAATATATGCCCAAATTATAAATATTTGATAAGAATTAACTGTATTTCATTATGGATTAAAACTATACAATAATTTGCCCAAATCTATGAAATATTTCAACTCTCGGAGGTTGAAGGATGGAAATAAAAAATAAGTAATAAAAAATCCTCAGTATTTTTACTCTTAATTTAGTTATACTGATAACCAAAACATTTATATTAATTAAATTAAACTTATTTAAAAAAACCTGAACTTATCCCCTGGCATAATAAAAAAATACACCTTTATAATGTATGAATGTATGTATGATGTATGAATGAGTTAGGGATGATGATTACACTGCGACCCATAGGATCTATTGTGTCCCCCTTACTTGCCATGTTCTGATGTTTTCTCAGATTTATAGCAGCTCTTCGAGTCCTATTTTCCTGAGGAAGTTTAGGACATCGTCGGGCTTCAAATCAGGTAGATCCCCTTCCTCTATTTCATGTGCTCCTAGGTAAGAATTTTGCAAGGCAGGACATTCTGAGAGTATGTGTATTGAGGTTTCATCCTCTTCCTCACAGAATCTGCACTTTGCTTCATCTGCTAACCCTAGTTTCTTCATGTGGCTTCTTATCCGGCAATGCCCGGTTAATATTCCCGTTAGGATTCGGAGCCTTTTTTAGTGAGGTTGAGGCAGCTAAGAGATCTCTTCTGGTCATAGTTCCCCAGTAGTATCTTAGATTGCCTCAGTCCTTCCAGCTGATTCCAGTACTCGGATTTTTCTTTCTCCATTTCCTCCCTTAGTTTTCCTAAGATTACTCTACTGCTGATCCCACAAGATGGTTCTGGTCCCAAATGTGGGGTTTCAGCTCCTTTTTTGCCAGCTTATCTGCTGTTTCATTCCCCTCTATTCCTATGTGTCCCGGGACCCATAGGAGGGTGACAGTGTTCTTCTGGCCTAGTTCATTTAGTTTGCCTAGGCATTCCCAAACCATCTTCGAACTGATTATATTTGAACTCAGCGCTTTGATGGCTGCTTGACTATCCGACATGATCACAATCTCTTGTCTGCGATAGTTTCTTCCAATATTGAATTCCACACATCTTTCGATGGCGCGGACTTCTGCTTGAAAGATGCTCGGGTATGTGCCCAAGCTTTCTGAGTATTTGGCTCTCGGTCCAAAAACTCCTATCCCAGTTCCTTCGTCTAGCTTGGAACCGTCCGTATACCACTTTATGGTATTCTGGTTTAAATTCTGTATGGTGTCTTCATCCCATTCAGATTTATTACTCAACTTTGTGATGAATTTTCTCACAAAGTTGAATTTCTTTGGCATATCATCTTGGGGCGTTTCCCAAGTTTGATCAAAGTGAAGTGATCGAGGTTTTTCCCTGATAATTCCTTCTTTGATCATTCTATATATTGTTTTCTTCCTTACACTTTCTAGCAGAATGTGCAGTGGGGTCAAGTTTAAAATCACCTCCATTGCAGCAGTGGGGCAAGTTCCCATTGCTCCAGTGATACATGAACAGGCTAGTCTCTGAATTTTCGAGAGGTTTTTCCTCGTCGTATTCAGATTAGCCCTTACGCCCCAAGCCACTGCCCCATATGTGATTAATGGTCTCACTATTGCTGTGTACATCCATTGCAGGATACGTGGGTTACATCCCCAGTTCTTCCCTGCAATGTTCCTACACACCATGAGGGCCTTGGTTGCTTTGTGTATTACTTCGTCTTCGTGTTTGTTCCAGAGTAACCTGCTATCTAGGATTAGCCCTAGATATTTTACCTCTGTTTTCCACTCGACGATGTTCTCCCCTATTTTTATGATTTTTAGATTAGGTTTCTTTTTCCTTGTAAAGGCTACTAGTGTGGTTTTGGTGGGGTTGATGCTGAGTCCCACCGAGTCACACCATTGATCCGTAATGTTCAATCCTCTTTGAACAATATCACAGAGGACGTTTTCATACTTCCCTTTTGCCAGGATAACCATGTCGTCGGAATACCCTTGACATGGTATGCCTTCCCTAGTCAATTGACAGAGCAGACTGTCCACAGTGAGACTCCACATAAGCGGGGATGCAACTCCCCCTGTGGACAGCCTCTGGTCACATTAATGGAGATAGTGTCTTGTCCTGCTTCCATTTCTGCGATTCTTGTAGGTAGCAGTTGCGACATCCAAGTGGAAGTCGTCCTATCTACTCCTTTCTCAATCAATGCTCTTTTGACTGCCTCATGTGGCGTATTGTCAAAGGCCCCTTCTATGTCTAGAAAGGCACATACCACGGTCTCTTTTTTGTTCAGTGCGTCTTGGATTTCGTCCGTCAACTGTGTTAAAGCGGTTTCCGTGGACTTTCCCGCTTGGTACGCATGTTGACGAGGGTGCAATGGCACCTGTTCCAAGATTTCCATCGTTTTTAGAACAAACGATGTGAGGCTGATCGGTCTAAGGGATTTGGGGTGCGTAGTGTCCCGTTTCCCTACTTTTTGGGATGAAGGTGATTTTGGCCCTTCTCAACTCTTCTTGTATGTATCCCAGTTCAAGACTGCTCCGACTAATTCGGATCAAGTGTGGAATTATTGCCTCTTGGCCCTGTTGGAGTAGGGCAGGAAATATTCCGTCCGTTCCCTGGGGGTTGGGTTACCTACCAGGCGCGTCTCCAGGTGGCGGATAGGAGGACGGTCAGGACTTAGGTCTTGATTAGTGGCAGTCATAAGTAGAGTGAGGGGGCCTAAAAAACCCCCAAAAGCTTTTGCGAAAACTGCCGCCGCGGGCCAGCCCCCCAAGTGTGTGTGCCGATGTACTGAATGGTCACGGGGAACGTGGCCGCGAACGGTCCCCTGAGGGCACCAGGCGACACCCTCTTGTACATCAGCCTTCCTCTAGTATGCGGGCTCTACCAGGGGTGACACAACTCTTCCCAGCTACTCGTGGGATCCAATATGGAAAATAAAAAAAACAAGAACAAAAACCAAAATCCGGAGGCTGAGCGTACACGCACACCTCCGAAAACAAGTTCGGAGGCTGAGCGCACACGCACACCTCCGAAAACAAGTTCGGAGGCTGAGCGCACACGCACACCTCCAAAGCACCGTAGGGGTAAAAGAGTCTGCGGTGCTGAGGCGAAGAGGAGGAGGAAGGCGAGGGAACATGAGGGTATCTGCAAAGACACCACCGGCTCCATACGCCCCTCCAAATCCAAACCAGGCACCAGTGGCCAGCAAAACTTTGGCAGCGGCGCCAGTTCTTCCTCCAAAAGAGGCCAGGAACGCGTCGTCACTCAAGAAAAGAAGCGCATGCGCTCTGATACCTCTGAGGGAACACCCGTTAGAGGTAAAAAAGCAAGGCATGACGCTAAAACTATAGCCAACAAAAGCTATATTGAAGAATATACCAACCACCTAAGTGTAGATTTTATTGACAATGACTACACGTAAGTCAAAGTAAATGCAGACAGTGAAGGTCTTATCAAGAGACAGCTGGTGGAGGCCCTGGACAAGACCCTGTCCGCCACCTACGGCGAAAAGAAACCACCAACGTTCAGGTCGTGGTCGCACTCTGGTGAAATAATCAGAGTAACCTGCGATAACGAGGAAACGTTGGAATGGATTAAAGCACATGGTACAAAACCTCAAACCGTGGCAGGAGGCTGTGCTCGATGTGGTGCACGTCGACAACCTCCCTAAGCTGACAAAAGCCACCCTCTGGATCCCGAGCGACGCACACGCTGACCTCGGTGAAAAAGAGGATGTGCTGCGTCGGCTTAGCCGCCAAAACCCTGAGCTTCGTGTGGATGGATGGTGTTCCTTCCATTACGAAGCAAAGGAAAACCCTAAAGGGCACCTATTCGTCTTCGGTATCGGGGACGAAGAGATAAAAGTCCTGGAAAAAAGATCAATGAGGATGAGCTACGCGCTCTCCTCATTGATCCTCAAAACCAAAAAGGCGGAGGCTAACACGGTCGAGCCATCTTCAATGATGGCGATCGACAGTGCCTCAGTAGAGGAACCGCCTAAGAAGTCAAATGACGGCGAGGCCAATCCACCCCCAACCGTGGAGGAGTCGATGGCCGAATAATAAGAAGCCCTAAATCGAAATTAATCTTCAATATGTCCCAGGATATAAAGAAGGTAAATATAATTCAGTGTAATCTTCAACACAGCAGAATGGCTACGGCAACACTATGCCGCCATCTCGATGTGTCAAAGGATACACTAGCACTCATCCAGGAACCCTGGAATAAACAAACGAAAATATTAGGTTTAAGCAATCTAAAAGGTTTAATTTTCAGCTTCCCTAGCAATCACCAACCTAGGACCGCAATATACGTTCCTAGAAAATTCAAGGCCTTTTCCATGTCGCACTTTTCAACATCTGACCTTACAGTGGTCAAAGTCGAATATGGGCAAAAGGGTCAAAAGAAAGTGATGATACTGGCATCCGCATACCTCCCCTCGGACGCTGCTGAACCACCACCTAGCAGGGAACTGGAGGACCTTGTGGAACACTGCCTCACCCATAAGCTTGAACTGGTAATAGGCTGCGACTCGAACGCACACCACGTTAGCTGGGGTAGCAGAGTTATCAACACTAGAGGTAAGTCGCTTTATGATTACATAACTAGTAAGAATCTTTGCATTCTAAATAGAGGTACTGAACCAACCTTCATAAACTCTCGTAGCCAAACACGAATAGATATCACATTATCTACCATAAAAATTTGTAATAAAATTTCCAGCTGGCATGTATCTGACGGATACATGGATAAAATACGAAATAAACTTATCACTGTCAACCTCTGAACTAACTAGGAACCCCAGGAAAACGGACAGGACTAAATACGTCCACCTTTTGAACGGGTCCCTGAGTAACATCAAGGAAATGACGTGTAATAGCAATGTCGAACTAGAAAGTTACTATGTAACTACGCAAAACATCATAAAACATGCCTATACGAAATCCTGCCCCCTCGGAAAGGTCGAACTAAGCGGTGCTACCAATCCCTGGTGGAGCCGTGAGTTGGATCGACTGAGGGCAATGGCGAGAACATCTTTTAACAAGGCTAAGAATACCAAACTCAAAGAGGATTGGAACATATATAAGTCCCACCTCAAAGAGTATAAAAAACTCATTAGACAAAATCAGAGAAAAGCCTGGAAAACCTACTGTGACGAAATTGAAGAATTTCCACAGGCAGCCAGACTCCAGAGAGCTCTCTCGAAAGACCCGTACCGGAACATTGGCATACTAACCAAAGAGGATGGCACAAAAACTGCCAACCTGAAGGAAAGCCTGGAACTGCTAATGTCAACGCATTTCCCCGACTCCAGATTTCAAAATATGGCTACCTGGAGGGACGAGGAACAACACTATCCTACGGACGACGACTGGAGAATAGCAAACCAGATTGTCGACGAAGACAAATTAAGGTGGGCCATTCTGAGCTTCTCCCCCTTTAAATCACCAGGAACTGACGGCATATATCCAGCCCTACTACAGTGGGGCCTGGAGGTATTGATGCCGCACCTGGTAGGAATCCTCAGATCCTCTTTGGCACTGAGGTACATTCCTAAAGGTTGGAGAGAAGTCAAGGTGGTCTTTATACCTAAACCAGGAAGATTGGACCACTCCATCCCAAAGGCATACAGACCCATCAGTCTCACATCGTTTACAATGAAAACTTTGGAGAGGCTATGTGAAAGGTACATAAGAGATGTAGTGATTACGAGTAATCCACTACATCCAAATCAGCATGCATACACCCCAGGGAAATCTACAGATTCGGCACTCCACCTTGTGGCCGGCCGCATCGAAAGATCGCTGGACAAGAAAGAGTCCACCTTGGGCGTATTTATTGACATCGAAGGTGCGTTTGACAAAACCACCTTCCCTAAAATAACCAATGCTATTACTGAAAGGGGCATTCCCCAGACAGTTAATGGATGGATATTCAATATGCTCTCCCAGAGAGCAATAATAATGAGCGTGGAAGATGTCACTATAAGAGGCCTGGTTGTCAAAGGATGTCCACAGGGAGGGGTGCTCTCACCTCTACTGTGGAACTTGGTCTTGGACTCCTTACTCAACCGCCTGAGCAGTGAGAACTTCTACACTATTGCTTATGCAGATGACCTAGTGATTCTGCAAACAGGAAGGTTCGAGGAAACACTCTGTGCTAGAATGCAAGAGGCCCTCAATATCATAGAAAGCTGGTGCCAGGATCACTCACTGTCATTAAACCCACAGAAGACAGAGATGGTCCTGTTCACAAAGAAAAGGAGGCTTGTGAACCTTCGGGCTCCAAAACTCCTAAAAATTAAATTAAACTTCTCTGCAAAGGTGAAATATCTAGGGATCACCTTTGACAGCAAGTTAACATGGAACTCTCATCTAGAAAATAGAATAAAAAAAGCATATATTGCCTATGAACAGTGTAGAAGAACCATTGGTCGTACCTGGGGTTTGTCACCAAGGGTCACGGAGTGGATCTACACTGCAATCATAAGACCTATGCTAACCTACGGCGCGATTGCCTGGGGAGTAAAAACAAACCAGTTGACAGTCGTCCGCAAACTTGACCATATACAAAGAACAGCATGCCTTAACATAACAGGAGGTATGAGAACTACACCAACTAGAGCGATGGAGGTGATCCTCGGTCTCACCCCACTTGATATATATATCAAGGAGGTGGTTTTGATGACCATGCTACGGCTCCGCTCTACTGGTACACAACTTGTAGCAGAATCGGGTGAGTCGAGGTGTGGTTTGTGGCGCGAAGCTATAAACGAGCTTCCAATGCTACAAGCAAATACAGAATCGATTTCACCAAGATATGCCTTTCACAGGCCCTACAAGATAATCATTAATGACAACGCTCAAAATGCATTGGCGACAGGTACTATATGTATCTTCACCGATGAATCTAAGACAAAAGAAGGTTCAGGATGTGGAATTTACTCCAGATCCCTAAACCTAAATATAAAATGGGCAATGGGTTGTAATGCAAGTATAGCTCAGACAGAGCTAACTGCCGTCTCCATAGCCGCAAAAGAGATTACCATAAGAGGAATCACTGGCAAAAACATCCGTATCCTTACGGACAGCAGACAAGTACTATTAGCCCTGAATAGGCCACGGATCACATCAGGACTAGTATTAGAATGTCACATGGCCCTTACGGAAGCCTGCTACAAAAATGTGGTTACTCTAGGCTGGAATTTCTAAAAGCAACCGCATAGCTGACTCGTTGGCTAGAAAAGCTGCCTCCCAAAGGCTCTTGGGACCCGGTAGTCTTGTCAGCTTGCCGGCATCAGCGGTGGTTGACCTAGTAAAGGAACGCTCCCTTGACAAATTCAGGGGAAGATGGGACGAAGAAAAAGGTTGCTTACTATCCAAGGAACTTCTGAAATATCCGAATAGCAAAGCAGCCAAGAAATACGTGGCCATGACCAGAAAGGACCTGCGGTTGGTCACAGGTATACTTACTGGCCATTGTCATTTACGAAAACATCTAAACAGGTTGGGTTTATCTGACAGCCCACTATGTAGAGGATGTGAACAAGAGGATGAGACAGTTGAGCACGTTCTTTGTGACTGTCCGGCACTCTCTCTAACAAGACTTTCTGTATTCGGCGAGAACTGCCTAACACATAAAAACTTGAGGGAGCTGCCTACAGGCGACGTCATCACCTACTTTAAACAGGTAGGATGGTTGACGAGCCAATAGGTTAGGCTCAATCTCAGAAGGACGCACAATGGGCCAAATGTGGCCTAAGTGCTGTGGGGCGACCCACCCTTCCAGAATTACAGATACAGATACAGATTCCGTCCGTTCCAGGGGTTTTGAACGGCTGGAAGGTGTTCCTCACTGCATATGTGTTTTGCCATTGCAGTGTCTTCCCTGGTAGGTCTTTTAGTTTTCCCACTTGTTGTTCCCGAAGGGACAATTCCTCCGGGAAAGTGAGTTTCTAATAGGAGCAGAGCTCGTTCTTTTTCGCTTTCTGTGAAGCTTCCGTCTGGCTTCCGTAGTGCCATTACAGTGTCTACTTTTCCTTTTGCCAAGACTTTGTGTAGCCTTGCTGCACTCTATAATACATTTTTACACTGCAATTATATATTTTTTACTTTCTAGCCTAGAAAGCACAAATTGAAAAAAGTGCGCCAAATATCCAAGCCACACCTACTAATATTTTTATTGGCCTATTTTAGCCTCATAACGGAATCCGGCGCTGGATGTATTCTCGCGATCTTAAGAGGGGCGTCAAAAATGTGACAGCTGAAAACAGGTGGCAAGCCTGAATTGCACCCAAAATTTCAATCATTTTGTAAACAACAAATCTAAAGAACGCCTTTCAATTACGTATTCAAATTTTAACAGGATATAATTTAGACCTTTCTCTAGGAGATAAGATTTTTTAGTTGAGTTTTATATTGTAATAAAAGAGATATTGGCGTTTAAGTGATGGTATGTTTTTAAAAATTTTGACAATTTGTGATCACTAATTTTAACGCCAGAAGCTTAACTCAAAAATAAAGCATAGAGAATGCGACTAGCAAAATATTAAGTTAAAAAAAGGAATATTTTTGAGATTTGTTGCACGCAAAATTTGAACATTATGCCAACCTGTCAATTTAACAGTTTTGGTGGCACTTTTTCCGAGACGTATGTCTCCAAATCAAAACTTCACTTAACATATTGTGGCGGATGGTTATGTAGCCACTATTCCCCACACACCGGTTGCCGCAATACTAGAAGTTGCAGGCCAGGCGCCAGCCGATGACAGCTGTGCCGTGCGTCCCAGGGATGACAGTCGACAGACGAAAAAAGTCGGTTCATGACAATAACAAGGTTCCTTCCTTCTTCGATGTTTTTGTTAAGTTTGTGTAATTTAATGGCAATAAATTAGTAAAAACTATTAAGTGTGCTTAATGTGCTCGCCGTGAATAGCCACAGTGGTGACCCCGAGAAACGTGTGAGTGGTGAAGCTCCTTTTAAGGCTATATAAACTCGTTTTCAAGCAGTGTCAACGGTCCCTACTCAGTGCCAACCATGCCCTGGGCACTCTCCTCAAATGACAGGTCCACGTTTAGTAGTTAATGCTCAGGTCACGAAAGTCGCCACTATCGAAAATAAAATCACAATCAACAGGAAATCCGTTAATGACATAACAATTCTGAATTTAAATGTTGTCAACAATATTGTTTGACAGTTAGTATTGTATTTTCTCGTTAGTAGATATATTTTCCAGCTAGAGTTTTTGTACTTGTGTGATAGATAGTATTGTATTTTCTTAGTAATTATTGTATTTTCTCGTTAATAGTTATATTTTCTCGTTAGTATTTATATTTTCCAGTTAGAGTTTTTGCAGTTATTTATTAAAATATGGTTTTTATGTGTTCTGTTACGAGTTGCCTTTATAAAAATAACTATAAAAAGTGCATTGTTTACCAAAGGATCCACAGGTAAGAATTTGTTTTTTTTAAGCTTCAGCGTATACCTATTTATTAGTATATGATGCATATTATATTATTTCTATGTTACATTATATTTGTAGATCCGAAGAAATTGGTGTGATGCTTTAAATAGACCAGATTTGGTTAATGTAACTTGAAATGACCGTTATAAATTTAAAATCTGCATTGACCACTTTACAAAAGACTGCTTTTTCTCACAGAATAGAAATGTTACCGATTTATAATTAGATGCTGTGCCTACTCTAAAACTTCCACGTAAGAATGATTTTAAAATTTTGATTGTGAATTAAAGCAAAAACTTTTTTAAGTAACAAGAGCCTACAAATAGGGAAGTTGAATTACCTACTATTATAGGTAAGTGTACAATTTTATTCTCAATTTCTAATTATAAATCTTGTATGGACAACTCAGTTTTATAATATTTAATTTTTTTTTTTTCAGACACCAGCATCTCTCATTGTTCTAATAATGCTCTAACAACAGAACCTACTCCCAGAACACTAGAATGCAATAGACCCATTTTAAAAATCATTGTAGAAACAAGAAAATTAAATTTGACTTCTAATTGTAATAAAATTATTTTGCTAAAATAAATATTTATGACTTATATACCAAATTGTTAACAAAATTAAAAAACTTTAAAAAAATTTTTAAAAATAAATTTATTATATTTATCATAAAAATTTTAAAATATTTTAATATAAATATTTTAAAATAATAAATAAAATTAAAATACAAATATATAGTTAGTGCTCAGGTCACGAGCGGCGCTGTAAACACGTTTTTAAAAAACCGTTAGAGTCGGCTATCTATAAACTTCTTTCTAATCTATGGTGCCAACCACCACTGCCACTCCCAGCCAGAACGATGATCGTAATAGCCCGTATAGGTATGAAAGCACCGGAATTTTGGTGTAAAGAGCCAGAACTATGGTTTTTACGACGGGAAGCACAATTTCGACAAGCACGGGTAACGTCTGATCAGTGCAAACTCGACCATACTGTAACCTGCCTAAATAGCGAAGTACTACAAGAAGTTTCATACATTCTGCGGAATCCAGTACAAGGTAGGGCTTACGTAGACTTAAAAACTCGACTTTTAGAGACTATTATTATTATTATTATTATTATTATTATTATTATTATTATTATTATTATTATTATTATTATTATTATTATTATTATTATTATTATTATTATTATTATTATTATTATTATTATTATTATTATTATTATTATTATTATTATTATTATTATTATTATTAGTAGTGTTCAAACAACATAAATTTAATGAAAACTTTTAACGATACAGAAAATGATACTAAAATTATTAAATCTAACGGACCAAAAAAGATTTTAGGAATAAACTGGTTTACGATTACCGATCAGCCAGTAATTGATGTTCCTAGAATTTTTAATGATTTTGACGTTTCCAAAGAGCCTACAAAAAAATAATACTTCAAACTATTGGAAGGGTATTCGATCCAATTGGAGTATTAAGTGGATGTACCATAACAATAAAATTGCTTCTACAGAAAATTTGAAAAGAAAACCTTAATTGGGGTGCACCGTTGCCAAATGAACTTAAAATGGAATGAAACCAATGGATAAAAGATGTGTCCGATTTAAATGACTACGCAATACCTCGCTGTATGTTACCAGATCGAAAACAACCTGTAGAACTGCATATCTTCGCTGACGCTAGCCCTCACGCTTATGGAGCTGTAGCATATTTAAAACTTTTGGAAAATAACGACTGCAATTTTTTAATGGCTAAAAACCGAGTCGTGCCCTTAAACCAAACGCTAACTTTATCAAAGTTAGAATTGACCGCATCTGTATGTAAAGCAAGATTACAAAAGAATATTATAGAAAATGTTGAACTTAACCGAAATATTTATATGGTCAGACTCTAAGATAACTTTGCATTGGATTAATGGTAACAAATATAAATGGAAACTGTTATATACTAGCCGTTACCGTATTTTAGTTTTTATGTCAATTTGACAGATATATTTAAATTATGATTGATTGTCAATATATTAGAAATATATGGTATCCCTCATTTACTGCAAGAACGTCATAACTCAAAAATTGTCATTTTTGAGTTTTTTGCGTACTGAAGATCTTGCATAAAAGGATTTCAAATTAATATTTTATTGTAAACTATTTAGCATATTCACTAATGATCACAAATTTATTAAAAATTCCTCAATCAAAATCTGGTATTCAAAGATTTGAAATCTCATTCCATTTTTTTGCTCTCCTGTAAAAAGCAACTTTTCTAGTTATGACGTTATTGCATTAAATGAGCGATATGTGTTACAATAATTAATGTGTACATAACAAACTGGCGACGAGGATGTCGACAATAGATAATAAAAAACTAAAGAAAACCCGCGCCTCACAACGAGGTTTAATTACCAAACTAGAAAACTACGTAAATTCACAAGAAATTATTCCCCAGGAAGAAATAGAAACAAGACCTCAATCTCTTAAAGAAACTTTAGGGAAACTTTAAAATTTGCAAGAAAGCATAGAATTAGACACTCCAGATGACGAACTCGAACAGGAGATAGATATTAGATATAAGTTTGAAGAAAAATGCACAGTTCTAAAAACGAAACTTATGATGCTACAAAATACTATCAACCGCGCTTTTATATCGCCTGCTTCGTCAACACAACAATCGGATGTACGCAATCAGCAAACCCGTATGCCAAATATGAATTTTCAACCATTTCAAGAAAATGAAAGTTTTAGGAATTTTATAAAAAGACTTTCAGTGTTTTTCCTGCTTAATAATATTGAAGACATTGATACGAAAGTTTATATACTTCTTTCTTCATTGTCACCGCCACTACACGAAAGGCTTTATGATTTATGCTCCCCGGATGATCCTCTTGCTAAAAAATTCGAAGAACTTGCACAATTATTAGACGACTATATAGATCCAAAACCAAATATTTGGGCATTGCAGCACAAATTTATTACCCGTTTACAATTGGAACATGAAACTGTGGCTACATATGCTTCCGAGTTAAAGAAACTATCTATAAATTGTGAATTTAAGTGTCAAAATTGCTTTAAACCCACATCAGAAAGTTTTCTATCTCTTCAATTTATTCGAGGGTTGAAGGACATTGAAATAAGAACAAAAATTATTCAAGAAAGGGATACTACTAATTTTTCGAAAATGGTAAACATGGCTACATCTATAGAAATGGGCAAAGCTGAAAACTCGAGAATTTCTGATGACATACATAAGCCTGCCGACACGATGAATAAAATAACAAACACCAAAAAGAAAAGCATCACATCTCCTCGTTCTTTTTATTCTCGTTCGGGTCCAATTACTGTAAAAGATTTAAAAGGAAGGTGTTTCCGCTGTGGCAAGGACGATCACAGATCAGGTGAATGTGGAGCTATTAAATCTACTTGCATGAAATGTAAGAAAATTGGTCACCTAGCACGAGTATGCCTACAGAAAATTACAAATTCCAACCAAGTAGATGACGACAGTGACACAAGCAATGGAAGTATAGGAGACATTAATCTTATTAAGAGCGAAATTTCAGATAAATATATAATCACTATAAAAATAGAGAACAAACCTGTGAGTATGGAATTTGATACTGGCGCAACATTATCTTCGATGTCTTACAAACGGTTTAAAAATATGAATTTAGGAAAGAAGGTATTTAAAACAGACATTAAACTAAAAACATACACTGGCGAAATAATCAAACCTGTAGGAGTGGTATTTGTTTAATGCCGCTATAAAAATCAAATATTCAGTGGAAAATTGTACTTGATAACACAAAACGTAGACCCAAGATTCGGAAGTAGTTGGATGAAAGAAGTAAATGTTCAATTAGCAGATATGAAAATAATACAATATTCAGAGCCAGCTAAAAAACTTGATACACTTTTAGAAGAATATGCAACCACTGTATTTCGATCGGATCTAGGAAAAATACCCAATTACGAAGCGCATCTTAACTTAATAGAAAATTCTCAACCTATTTTTGTTAAAGCTAGACGCATACCTTATGCACTAAAAGAAAAAGTAGACAAGGAAATAGAGAGACTATGTTCAGAAGGAGTCATAACTAAGATAGATCACTCGGATTGGGGTACTCCAATAGTACCTATTGTGAAACCAACGGTAGCATTAGACTATGTGCAGACTACAAAGTAACCCTTAACAAGGTTATTAAAGAAGATAACTATCCAATACCCATAATCGAAGACATATTTGCTGAAATGAATGTAGGCAAGTATTTTTGCACTTTAGATATTTGTCAAGCATACATGAACATGGTGATGGACAAGGAAAGTGCCCTCTTACAAACATTGAGCACGCATAAGGGCACATATAAGGTCAATCGGTTAATGTTTGGGGTGAAAGTAGCCCCAAGTCTTTGGCAAAAATTTATGGACCAACTACTTCAGGTACTGGATGGAGTAAAATGTTTCCTCGATGACATAATTATTCAAGGAGCAACTGAAGATCATCTTTTAACTCGATTAGAAATAGTACTGCAAAAACTGAAGGAAAATAATTTACGTTTGAATAAAGAAAAATGCCATTTTTTTTAAACGAAGCATTAATTATCTGGGATATACAATAGATCAAGATGGATTACACAAAAATAAAGACAAAATCAAAGCCATACTGAATGCTGAACGACCTACTAACATAAATGAACTTAGAACTTTCCTTGGGATGGTAAATTATTATAATAAATTCATTCCAAACCTGGCGTCCATCACACATCCCTTAAACAAACTTTTAAAGAAAGACAAAAACTTCATCTGGTCATCGGAATGCGAAAACAGTTTTAAAAAATTAAAGAAGGAAATATTGAGCGAAAGAGTTTTGATCCATTTTGATCCAAATAAACCTTTAATTCTTGCGACTGACGCATCGCCAACAGGTTTGGGAGTTGTATTATCACATAAATTAGATGATGGATCAGAAAGACCAATAGCATTTGCACCCAGAACACTGTCATCGAGCGAAAAGAAATACAGCCAAATCGACAAAGAAGCTACAGCTATATTTTGGGGCATAAAAAAATTTTTCCATTACTGCTATGGTCGAAAATTTACTTTAATAACAGACCACAAATCACCCACGTCAATATTTCAACCTCATAAAACATTACCTGCCCTCAGTACAATGAGGCTGTTCCATTACGCTCATTTTCTGTCCGGATTCGACTACAACGTGGAATACAGAAGCTCAATCAAAAACGCTAATGCTGATTACCTATCAAGATTCCCAGTAGAAAAAGTAAAAAACACTTCTATAGACCAACATTCTTTATTTCAAATTCAGCAAATAAACGCGCTTGAAGTTCGACCACAAATTATAGCCAAGGAGACTAAAAATGACAATGAATTTAAAGCAATATGGGAAGCATTAAAAACTGGTCGATCTTTGCGAAATTATGGCTATAATGATAATGAAATAACAATTCAGGATAACTGTTTATTGAAGGGAACGCGAGTAATGATACCACCCAGTTTACGCAAGATTGTTCTCGATGAACTTCACTCTGGACATATAGGAATAATAAAAATGAAAATGCTTGCACGCAGTTACGTGTACTGGAAAAACATTGATAAAGATATTGATAATAAGGTAAGGTCTTGCAGAGCATGCAGATTGGAACAAAAAGAACCATCTAAAGTACCAATTCATCATTGGGAACAACCCATAGAACCATGGCAAAGGATACATGTGGATTTGGCTGGACCGGTAAAGGGATACCGACTCCTCATAATTGTGGACGCTTACACAAAATGGGTAGAAGTTTTTCCCACCAAAATTACAACAAGTTCGTGGTGTATTCTCAAACTTAAAGAACTATTTAGCACATTCGGGTTTCCTCACATACTAGTCTCAGACAATGGACGACAATTTGTGTCCAAAGAATTCAAAAGTTATCTCTCCAGTTGCGATATAACACACTTAACGTCAGCTTCTTATCATCCAGCCACGAACGGTCAAGCCGAACGTTACGTGCAAACAATTAAGAAAGCATTACGCTCGATGGAGGAGGGGGATAACCTAACATTAACCGACAAACTTCTTATCATTAAGGATCAAATCCGGCGTACCCCAACACAGAACAGACAAACACCCTACCAACTTATGTTTTGTCGAAACATCAGGACTAAGATGGAGGTGATGTTCAGGATTGAACATTCCGTCAACGACCCATCCTGATGATGTAGCTTCAACGACCAGATCATTTGAGACAGGAGACCGCGTCCAAGTCAGAGCTTATTCCGATCCTAAAATTAAATGGGTGTTCGGGGTGATCACACGGCGGCTGGTCGAACTCCACTACGAGCTAAGGACCGTCGGTGACCTTCTTTGGCGTAGACACATAGAGCAGCACTACCGGCGCCCAAGGTGCCACAGGAAGGTGTCCAGAACACAGCACACCCTCCTAGCAGTTTAACTCTTATCTACAATTTGTATCCAAGTTATATTATTGCGCCCACCCACTTGAGGGCGTATCTGTAGCGTGACGTTACAGTATCGCCCAATCGGAGGAAACGTGAACTGTCATCACATATTTATAAACTAATCATGATTAGGCATTTCATTTTTAATTGTTAACCGTTAACGTTTGAATTTTGAATTGTGTTTCGCCTGTGCTTTTTCCGTTGATTATCGTTAAATTGATTAATTAGTTATTATTTGTGAAAGTTTCTTCCAGTTTATTGAATTTTATATTTTAGTTTATGAACGTTTTGTTTTCTGTATTATAAGAGAATTAGAGCAGTGTAAGTATTGTGTATTGTTTGTTACTATTTAAATGTTAACAATTATTTCATAATTATATAGTGTAGCATACAATATCATACTATAATATTTTTTACTTTTTTTAGTATAATATAAGCATGGCATCTCGTAAAAGAACGTGTTGTGTTCCTAGTTGTACCGATCAAACAAGTAAGAGGCATCGTTTCACCAAGGATCCCAACTTAATTAATATTTGGATGGAGAATATAAATAATAATCCTGTGTAAAAGGAGAAAACTCCAAAACAACTTTATGACGATTATAGAGTGTGCCATCAACATTTTGACCAGCAGTTTCATAACGCAGGATTTCAAAAAGAGTTAAAACCAGGTGCATACCCAACTCTACTTTTATCTGGTAAGTAGATACAACTTCAAGTTATATTGTAAGTGAATAAAATTATTTGATTTAAGATACTTCAGTTATTCTACCATCATCCACAACGGTGTCTTTGGAAGCTCCATCTACATGTGGAGAAAAAGCCTGTAGGTTGATAATTAGATGCACTATCTTTTTTTGGTGCAAACAAGTGAATAAAATAGCTGCAGGCAAAGACTCCAATTATGAAAAATATTTAAATAGGGTCAAGAATGCCTCATACATTGACCCAATAAAAGTAGAGGCACACAAATCCTATATAAATAGAATCAACAGAAAAAAGTAAATTTCATTTTTTATATTTCTTATTCAGTTATATATTTTTTATGTATATTTATTTAATATAAACTTGATGAACAACGTCGAAGTTTTCTTTAAAACCCAACTTTCCAAAAATATTAATAAAATTTGTATTGTTATGTATAGTTCTGTGTTCTGGGCAGCACGTACACTAGCGCTCGCAACATGAAGCGGGTGGGCCCAGTACTAATATATTAGATCTGATAATTAGTAGAAGAGTTAGCCTGCTAGAGGGTGTGCTGTGGTCCAGAAATAACGGCGGAGAACTGTTATATACTAGCCGTTACCGTATTTTAGTTTTTATGTCAATTTGACAGATATATTTAAATTATGATTGATTGTCAATATATTAGAAAGATATATGTGTTACAATTAATGTGTACATAACAGAAACCATTTATTCAAAATCGGGTACAGGAAATACGAAACATGAATAAAATCATATGGAAGTACTGCCCGGGAAAAGAAAATTCTGCCGACCTTTTGACTAGAGGGGTCCAAGCTTCAAGATGGTTGAAAGAATCAAAACGATGGCTTCACGGTCCTACATGGTTGTCGTCAAACAAAGAAGATTGGCCAAAGGATGAGCATTTTGATTTGAAGAATGAAGCGAAGACAGTAATTTCTTGTCTAACAGAGATGAAAGCAGAAACCGATGCCGAAAACAACGAAGAAATACATACAGTGAGAGAAATATTTTCCATTGACCAATTTAGTAAATATGAATAGATTTTAAGAGTGACCGCTTTAGTATTCAGATTTTTAAATAACGCAAAATTAAAAGAAAAGGAACGAAGATTTACCGGATGTATAAGAACAGAAGAAATGGAAAAGGCCGAGACATACTGGGTACGAGTAGCACAACAAGAAAAATATTCTGAAGAAATAAAAAATCTAATGAGAGAATAAGAGATCTCTAAAAAATCTGAAATTTTAAAACTAAAATCCGTTTCTAGATAAAAATTACGTACTACGACTAAAAGGAAGATTACAGGAATCCTGTCTAAATTACGATGAAAGACACCCCATAATTATACCCAAAAAAGCGGAATTAGCAAAGAAATTGATTTGGAACACCCATGAACAAATGAAACGTAGTGGAATAAATTCTACGCTAGCTGAGATTAGAAAAAAGTACTGTATAATTCAGGGGAGGCAACGAATTAAGGCAGTTATAGGACGTTGTGTTATTTGCAAGAAATTGAAAGGTAAATCGGGAATGCAGCCATTTGCGCCACTACCCAGAGACAGAATAATGACAGCGCAACCATTCAATGTGACTGGAATCGATTTTGCTGGTCCACTGTACATAAATCAGAACAGACAGAAGGTCAAGGTGTACATCATGTTATTTACTTGTGCCGTAATAAGAGCAGTACACCTAGAATTAGTGGAAAATCTTACAACAGAAAGCAGTGTACTAGGTCTCAGACGTTTTATCGCCAGACGAGGAGTGCCTAGTACGATCTATTCGGACAACGCCAAAACATTCAAACGGACAGCTCTAGAATTAGACGAATTAACGAAGATTTTACAACAGGAGGTAATTCAAGATCTTGCCAGAAAGAATAGAATCCAATGGAAATTTAGTGTAGAAAGAGGCTCATGGTGGGGAGGTTTCTGGGAGCGATTAGTTCGTAGCGTGAAAGGTGCTCTTAAGTCAACGTTATTAAAGAAAATGGTCGGACCCGAAGAGTTACGAACAGTACTAGCAGAGGTAGAAGCCACTGTTAACTCGAGACCGCTAACCTACATAGATGATGATCCAGAAAACCTTTTCATATTGACTCCCGGAAAGTTTTTAATTGGAGAAGTCGATTTAGGAATCAGCCCAAGCTTAAAATCAAACGAAGTAAAGAGAAATGACATTTTAAAGATATGGAAAGCTAGAGAACAAACAATGAGTCAGTTTTGGAAGAAGTGGCAAACTGATTACTTACAACAGTTGCGTTCTGCTCATTAAATCGATAACATAAAACCCAACGAAATTAAAGAAGGAGATGTAGTGCTTCTACAAGACCAGGATAGACCGCGTTTAACATGGAAACTTGTACGAGTTACTGACATTCCCAGGACGAGATGGAAAAGTAAGAGCGTGCAAAATAAAGACGAGTACCGGTGACAAACTTAGACGTCCAGTGCAGTGTTTGTATCCGTTAGAAATTCGTTAATTTTCGGGCCGGGGAGGATGTTAAAAATTGTGACTAAATAAAAGATTAACGCCGCCCATGGGGCTAAATAGACAGTACCTACGTGACATTAATATAGAACTGCGCGCACCCGTATGAAGAATTCACCCGATATACGATCGCCTCGCGAAATTAGTGATTTTTAGGACAGTCTCGTTTAAGCTTTTATGGTCGAGGATGAACGTCGTGAACGTCATTATTGTACTAACGTATTGTTAAGAATTATCTATTTTATTTTATTTGTTTTCAAACAGTTTAATACATTTTTTTACGAACCCGGTGTTTTATTTTTAACGAATAATCTACAGGTATAACATGAAGCGCCAAATCAAGGAATGGTCCAGGGGTGCATCCAATGCCAGCGTGCCAAAGTTGGACGCCACCCTGTTACACCGATAACTCTGCTAGGGATGCCTGACGAACGGTTCGTCCGTATCCACGTCGACATCGTTGGACCCCTCCCTCCTAGCCAGAACCATCGCTACTTGCTGACCATCATTGACCGCTAACAAGGTGGCCTGAAGCTATACCAATCACTGAGATCAGCGCAGAGGTAGTGGCAAGCAAGCTTCTGGAAGGATGGATATCCCGCTTTGGCGTGCCTGCAACAATCACTACAGACCGTGGCAGATAGTTTAAGAGCCAGCTGTTCCGCAAACTCAATACGGCATTAGGGGTGCAGCACCTTAAGACGACAGCATACCATTCACAGTCAAACGGGTGCATCGAGCGCTTCCATCGCCCTCTTAAAGCCGCCCTCATAGCCGCCGACTCTGTATCCTGGACCGAAGCCCTTCCCCTAGTCCTGTTGAGCCTACGTAACACCTTCAAACAAGATATTTCATGCACAGCTTCAGAATTAGTCTATGGCACGCCGGTACGTCTTCCTGGACAACTACTCATGCCTAGCGCCGCTCCGCCTGATAAACATAGGTTCGTACAACGACTGCGTGAGACCATGGGAGCTCTTCGTCCGTTGCCCACAAGTAATCACTCCAGCCGCACCGCCTATGTCCACCCAGACCTGCAGTGTGCAACGCATGTGTTTATTTGCACTGACAAAGTGAAGCCCCCACTGACTCCTCCGTACAGCGGACCATTCAGAGTTCATGACAGTGGACGTCCGGAATGAACCTCAGCGAGTCTCAGTGGATCGACTGAAGCCAGCTGACGTCCCCGCATCCCAGAAGCTGCTGGATGAACATTCATACGCCAACCGGGTACGGCTTAACGTATCTCAGCAGTAGCGCTTGGAACCACCAGCGGGTTCCTCACTGGGGTGGAGCACTGTGGCGGATGGTTATGTAGCCACCATTCCCCACACACCGGTTGCCGCGATACTAAAAGGTGCAGGCCAGGCGCTAGCCGATGACAGCTGTTGCCGTGCGTCCCAGGGATGACTATGACAGTCGACAGACGAAAAAAGGCGGTTCATGACAATAACAAGGTTCCTTCCTTCTTCGATGTTTTTGTTAAGTTTGTGTAATTTAATGGCAATAAATCAGTAAAAACTATTAAGTGTGCTTAATTTGCTCGTCGTGAATAGCCACAATATAACCAACCTAACCTTATTTCTCGTTTATAACGTCAAAATATATTGATTTTAGTGTTTTGCTTTTAAATATATAATTGTCTATATTAATATTAGTTTATAATATACCAGATGTTAAAAAAAATTAATTTTAAAGTATATTTTTACAACTTGCATTGGGTTTTACATCGTTTATAGCATTATCCAAGTGTGATATGTACCTACAAGGTGTTTTTGTTGATATTTAGTGTTATGAAACGTTGTTATTTCCTTAATTAACTTTAAACTTAAACACAGTTTTCTTATTTTAGTCGAATTGGTAAAAATGTGAGTTTTAAGAGACCTTATACTTTTTAATCCTTTAAGTTAATATCTTATATCTTTATTTGTTATAAACCCAATCTTTGAGGGATTTACATTTATAAAATAAAACCATATATATGTAAATATTAACAGCTAAGTGTTAAACTGTTTTTCTAAATAGGCATAATAATAATGCCCACAAACTACATATACGTATAAAAGGATATACTGCTCACTGTCTATGCTGGTAATGATGGTGTTGCGACCCTAGCAAAGAGAGATAGACGTATATGTTTACAATATTTCATTCGTTTGGGTTAACCACGCTTGCCTGGTCATGTAATTTTGTTCCGCTGAAACGATTGGCTATCGTTTAGAAAATTAGTTACTTTTGTACATAAACACATGATTGACAATAGATGTTTTTGGCGACTGATACATGCTGATACGCAAGATACTTGAGTATCACAAGTATCTAAAATGTTGCATTCGAGCGACTTAGCTATGACGTCATATCTGATACGCATGATGCATTAATCTGTCAAAACGTGTACCCATCTTAGAACAAAAAGAAACAGGAAGGAGTATATGCAAAATGACCTTGAGTCCAGAAAGGAGCTTGCATATGGCGGACAATTGTCAATTTTAATTTCCGTTTCTGTTGACGTACCCAAAAAAAAGGATATCAAGGTTTTTATTTTTAATAAATTTCAACAAATCAAGTGTGTGAATACAATTAGTGTTCTAAATAATTTGGTATTTATAAGAAACGAATGATACGCCTATGCGCTCATTTTTGACATTTCTATGCAAATATTGCTTTGACAGTTTACTGTAAACATAAACAATGAGTCATACTAGGAGCTTCAAGATGGCCGACTTCCGTCGCAAATTTTCCTTAAAGTTAATACTACGAATAAATAATAAAAAGGAAGGAGTATAATACGATTTGACGATGTCCGCAATGGTTCTTGCATATGGCTGACTTGAAGTTTCCGGTTACCAGTGGTGTCACACACAGGATATTATATACTTATGCCTATGTATTAAATGTTAAAAAAAATAACTGTTTTCCGCTTGTAATTATCTGTACAGTAATATACATTGTCATAAGGTTTTAGGAATATAAATTTAGATTAAAAACTTCTAAGTAGGTAATTATAATAGGTGACTTAGTTGGTCTGTTTAAAAAATAAAGGAACGTCTATGATAACAATGTGGTTGTCATTAAAATATTTTGTTAATTTTTAATAATTCAGATAAATAGAACCCTGCAGATGAAAAGTAATTCCCATTTAAGAGTTGGGTTAACTACTTAAATCAGAAAATAATATATAAAACAGCATGAAAAAACGATTTATGTCAAATGTCACGATTCGAATTGAAACGATAACTTTGCAGTTATCATTTCAAATTACATTTTAGTTAACAAATTATTCAATATTTAGATTTTTTGGAGTAATTGACTATTGGTCTAACCAGTACGGTTTACTATCGGAAATAAAACGAATTATTTTTCAAAAATTTCTCTTGTTGGAATATATTAAAGCACGTAAAATAGATAATTGAAGTCTTTATTACTGCGCAACTCAAACATTGTTGGCTACGGTTATAAACGAGGTAGGATACCGGCATGGGGGAATTTTGAGATGATTGTCGTTGAAATAGTTTACGTGAAACTGTGCAGTAGTTAAATATATAAATTTAAATTACCTATATCGTGAAAATTGGAGTGCTGGTTTGGGGTAACTTTATCGTAGACTACTGGTATGTTAATATTTATAATTCTTTTTATCTAAATTGTTGCTTATAAGCTAAATATATCGAATAAATACATGTCAGCCTGGGTTTTTTTTGAGAAAAGATGGCTACGACATTTTATGACATTTTAGCTTCTATCAATAAGTTTCTTTGCTTTCTGTTATAAAATTATTGCTTAAAAGTATCTTAACGTAAATAATTTATTTTTCTCTTTCTCTTTTTTTTTGCTAAAATTCGTTCTTACAATATAAATTATCTTTTAAAAATGTTTTTGCTTTGTTTCTTTTGAATGAAATTATTTCTTATAATAAAGATTGTCCCGAACGAATCGTTAAGCTGATTCAGTTAATAAAATAAAACTTGTATGTATATATTAAGAAACGTATCTGGACTGAAATACGAGATGTATCATGTAAATTTCCTGTTCTCTTATTTTTTTTGTAACCACGCTTTATTTTTATAGAACAGTTTCTTTGAGATATCTACTCTAAAACTGGGAGATATCAGCACAGTATCTGATAGTTACCAGCACAGTAACTAAGGCCTAGTCTCTAGAGGCCAAATTTGTTTTGGAGAAACAGTTCCTGGATACCCCCGTGAAACCAACAAGTTTCAGTTCCGGCCTTGGTCCAGAACGGTGGACACTTCCTTCAAGATTAAGGGTGTAGAACTTCGTTAGCTGTTCCTACCACATCACTACCTGACGAACTGAAGAACGTGGTTAAGATATCAGGTTTTTTTTTATGTTAAACTTGTCAGTTTTGTACATTATAGTATTTTTTTTTATAACTAATTCTTACTAACCAAAATTCTCTTATTGCATATTTTTTGTGACTCAAATCCTACACTGTTGTATTAAATTTGTATTTTCTTACCATTTACGAAGTTTTATTTGATACACAGAAACTTTAAGGCATTTAATCTCTGTCCATTTTAAATACTCTAAATAACAACAATTAAAGGTTAGCTGTTTTGTATAGTTGATTTTTTTTCTAATTTTCTTTTAGGAAAGAAAATTAGTGGCGCCCTAAAATTCTCTCTTTTTTTTGTCGGTTTAACGTATTTTTATGTATTATTCAACATCTTATCAGATAACCAAGTCCTGAGTACCGGCTTTGTTATCTCCAACTATAAAGACAGTTAGGGAAGAACCTACCCACTCAACTTTAAATTTTTTTTAATAACACCAGAATAAAATTAGTAAGCATCATTTTGTTTCGAATGAGTCATATTTGGTTCTTCAATATGGCCGACTTTCGTCGCAATTATTTGCTTGATTAAAATATGACAACATTCCTTCCTTTCTATTCTTTATTCGTAGTATATGACAGACTCCTTCCTGTTTCTTTTTGTTCTAAGGTACCATGCATGAGAGTGGTAAACTCACGCGTTAACTTTCTATCTCTCTCTCTGATGTAAACTGATTAACTGATTGGTCAAAGTTGAAACGTGTTGTTAAATGCACTGAATTTGAAAACACTGAACGAAGATCTGGTGGAAGTGAGAATAATAATAAATGGTACCGACTTCGCGTTTTCTATCAGCCCTCAGGAGGAGAAATTCTTAAAACAGACGGTATGGTTTAGATATCTCGTAAATCTTTAATCATAACCTCTTTTATTTTTATTTAAGACGTTTACGCATTGGACTACATTACTCGAGCCGTCAATTCGGGCATCTTGGAGCCTTATGGTATAACGAAAACACACTCCGATTTGGGGCATTTAGAGGTGATGAGAATTGATCTTCCTGTGGAAAGCACCCCTCTTGAAGGTTAGTTTGATTTGAACCAAAGAAAAATGAACTTTCAAGACAACCCATATAGCACATGTACGACCTATGAACGTACTGGGGGCGTACCAAACGGGCGTATCGTTCGTCCTGGAGACGTACGGATAAGGGACAGCGTACTTCCTATGGACGTCCCAGGTACGTACACTTTTGGCTCAAACTGTGAACAGTTCTGGGACGTATCCAGGAAGTAGGTAAAAAATAATTTCAATATTTTAATTAATTAAAACAATTTTTAATAACTATTTTTATTTCACAATGATTTATAACATTTAAAATACAACTATATATCTTATAATAACAAAATAAAATCAAAATCATAAAGTCAAAAGTAATAAAGAATTCTGATAAAAAATAACTAAATAATATTTCCTTGATCTTCAATTAAACAAAATAGAAGTTTTAATGCTTGTTTCATGGACCTGTCCTTCGCCCTCTTTAACCATCATTTGAGGGCTGGTTCTGTCTCTCTGAACCAATCAGACGACTGTCCTTCATCAGCAGCATCTTTAATCAAATAGTATCTATTATCTATCTATTAAATCCATCAACGCTATCCCTGTCACTATTATGTGAACCATCAACTGCTAGCAATCGCTCGAATAATGGAACTCTTTACCGGGCATACTTTAGATGTTTACTTATTTTTGATCCATTCATTGTAATATTAAAAGATAGCTTACCTTCTACAATTTCACTATTAACAGTTCACTATTAATCACAAATATGGTATGGTAATCTGTATTGTCTGTGAAGGTATGTATTATTTTACCAAAGCAAATATTCTTCCTTTTACACTCATAGAATATAGGTTAGAATAACATATTGTCAAAACCAAAAACGCAAGCAAACACAAACTCAAACTTTGGCGAGTAATTTAAAAACATTATAGGCGCTTTTTCTCGAGCTAAACAGTTAGGTCTGCTGATTAACACGGTTAGGTTTGGTTTTTCTTTTGTACTGTTTAGTATTTACACTTTTTCTGTAACAAACATGTTTAGTAATCCCTTTTCCCCTGACACATGATAATTTTTATGTTAATCGGTTCACAATATTGGTGTTCTGTGAGTTTATAGTTCTATGTTTATGAAAACGTAACCTTTTAAAAAGAAAAGATATTTTAAGTAAGTCCAGATATGTACGTACTCAGAACGTACCCTCTGGTCCGGGGACGTAAAGACCCAAATCTGACCTAATTTGTACGTCCCCAGTACGTCGTGTGCTATATGGGAAGGGGAACTACACTGCGTGTTTTATTTAGTGGCCCACATTCTTGCGTCTCATAAATCTAGGCCTATTATGAATTACGAATTAGGAAATTTAGGTAGAAAGGGGAACATGTGTACCTCTCTATCCCCTGGAATAGTCTAGTAGATATGTACCTACCTACATTGTACCTAGAAAAACTAGAGACTCGATAAAACTTGATAGTACCAGTCATAATTATTATTTTTGTCTAATTTTTGATACAGCTTTTATCGGCTGTATTTCACTTAATATTTCTAGCAAAAAGTTCGTGAGAACAAAATTGTAGTTAAGAGGGGCGTCAAAAATGTGACAGCTGAAAACGGGTGGCAAGCCTGAATTGTACCCAAAATTTCAATCATTTTGTAAACAACAAATCTAAAGAACGCCTTTAAATTACGTATTCAAATTTTAACAGGATATAACTTAGACCTTTCTCTAGGAGATAAGGTTTTTAAGTTAAGTTTTATATTGTAATAAAAGAGATAATGGTGTTTAAGTGATGGTATGTTTTTAAAAATTTTGACAATTTGTGATCACGAATTGTAACGCCAGAAGCTTAACTCCTAAATAAAGAATATAGAATTCTACTAGAAAAATAAGAAGTTAAATAAATTTATATTTTTTGAGATTTGTTGCACGCAAAATTTGAACATTGCACTAATCTGTCAATTTAGTTCAACAGTTTTGGAGGCGCTTTTTTCAAAGACGTATTTCTATTCTAATTCTCCAAATCCAAACTTAACTTAACATAACCAAACTAACCTTATTTCTCGTTTATAACGCCAAAACATATTAATTTAAGTGTTTTGCTTTTAAACATATAATTGGTTATATTCGTTTATAATTGACCAGTTAAAAAAAATTAATTTTAAAGTATATTTTCACAATTTGCGTTGGTTTTTACATCGTTTAGCATTATCCAACTGTATATGTGCAAGGAATTTAGTGTTATGAACCGTTGTTATATCCTAAATTACTTTTTACTTAAACACAGTTGTCTTATTCTAGTCAAATTGGTAAAAATGTGAGTTTTGAGAAACCCAAATTTTGTTTATACTTTTTTAATCTTTTAAGTTACCTGATCATAAGCTTAAAATTTAATAAATTTCAGTTACCAAAAAATTATGTTATTTGTAGTTTGAATGTTGTTTCTTTGTTTAGTAATGTTTATTTAGAATTTGCTTTAAGAGCAATAGATAAAAAATGGAATGATATTAGCCAACATTGTTCAATATCTAAAACATACTTTGAAGAAATTTTAATTTTTTATTTGAAAATACTTATTTTTCATTTAACAATCAATTATACAAACAAACATTCGGTACTCCAATGGGAGCTTCCATCTCTCCAATTATTTCTTGCTATGTAATGGATAATTTATTAGATACTGTTATTACCTAAAGATGGTTTAAATGAACTTCTTTTTATATTTAATTCTTATGATCCTCATATTCAATTTACATTAGAAAAAGAGGACGTAGAACATAGTGTTCCATTTTTAGACACAAAATTTATTAGAAAAGATAACACTATTACTATAGATTGGTACAGAAAACCAATAAATTCTGGTAGAATTATGAATTTTTGGTCATATCATAAATTTTCGACTAAAATTAATTTAATAATGCAAATGAAAAAAAGAATTACATTGATTTCGGATCCTATTTTTCATAATAAAAATTTTAAAATTTTACATGAAATGTTTTTAGAAAATGGTTATCCGAATAAATTAATAAAAAATGTATTAAGTAATAATTCTTACAATATAAATACATATGATCAAAATAATAAAGAATTAGACATTCAAACCAATAATACAAAATTATATGTATCATTACCATACATTCGAGAAATTACATCTAAATTAAGTAGAATTTTTAAACCATTAAATAATATTAAAATTACGAGTAGAACATGTCTTACCTTAAACAAAATTTTTAGTAAAGTAAAAGATACAACTCCAATTTTGGATTTATCTAATGTAGTATATTGTATTCCTTGTTCTGCTTGCGATAAAAAAATACATAGGTCAAACTGGACAAAGATTAAAACAACGTTTATCCTTGCATAAGAGTGATACCAGGTTACATCCTGAAAGATGTGAATTGGCTAAACATTCAATAACTAATGACCATCTTATCGATTATGCTTCTGTTAGTATTTTGGACGTACAAATTAACAATAAAAAAAAGACTCTTTTTGGAAATGGCATCTATATCACAAGACAATGATATTATGAATAAAAAAAGTGACCATAAAAACTTGAGTGACATTTATTATTATCTGCTATCTTTGGATAAACATACAAATAAAGATCTAAATAATACCTAAAATTCATGACATTTATTTGACATTTTTATTTTGATTTTAAATGACATTTTAGAAGCTTAAATCAAAATTATAAAAAAGAATAAGATATCCTTATTTTTTATCATAGAACAATTAAATATTTAAATCAAAATTTACATTTTTTCATGAAAGAAGAAATTAAAAATTATAACCTATTATTTTCTACTCTTTTATTATTACATTTTATCTCAAGCAATTAAGTTGTTTATTAATTTTATGACGTTATTTTGTTTTATAAATAATTTGACTTAAAAAATTATTTAAATTCAAAATTAAAGTTAAAATAGTTTTTATGTTATATTTACCATTTTTTTAACACCAATTTTGTTTATACTCGTGCTTATTCCTTGATAATGAAATAAATATATTTCGAAAGCTTGGAAAACAAGTAAAAGAGTTTTCTTAAAACACATTGCCGTATACCCCAAAAATTTCTGGTTTAATACCTATTAGTCGGCAAAGAACATAAATTTAATTATATATATTTATATATATTAAACCAGAATTTTTGGGGTAAACGGCAATGTTTTTTAAGAAAAATCTTTTACTTGTTTTCCAAGCTTTCGAAATATATTTATTTCATTTTCAAGGAATAAGCGAGAGTATATACAAAATTGGTGTTAAAAAAATGGTAAATATAACATCAAAAACTCTTTTAACTTGGAATTTAAATTTAATTTAATTTAATTTAAATTTGGAATTTAAAAATATTTTTTAAGTCAAATTATTTATAAAACAAAATATATATATATTACAATGACTTAATTTTTCTTTAATTTTTATGTTTGATTTATTATAGTTTATTTGTTAATATCCCACGTTGGTATTGTCAATTTAATATGATTTAAATTTAATGATTATTATTATTTATAATTTTTGTTTTGTTTTATTGGTTTGTCAAATGTTTTGATTGATTTTAATGATTAAATACTATTAAAGTTTACTTGTTCTTCTGTAATTCTATGGTTGGGCGCCTTATCAAAAATTTAACTAGCTCAGACTATTTGTTTTGAAGTTTAAATTTAAAATCTGACTCTTATCAGGGTAGGATTCAAATTAAAATATTATTTAATAATTAACACACAATAAATTTAATGTCAAATATTTCAAAGAAATTTTACAAAAACTGTTAATTGGTTTTCATATGTTTTAGTACAAATAAATAAATGAATAGCCTTATATGAAAAGAATGGAGATGATACATACAAATAAAATTAATTTACAGTCACAAAATAACAAATACGCAAATACTAAACCTTAACTATGACACGTACCTTTTATTATAAAGTTCGTTCTCTAAAAATTGCTACTGTCTAAATGGAATGGCACGAAAAATTCGGATCGGCTTCTCCTCGTCTGCCTTCGGAACAGTAATACCACAATATGGCGGTTATGGACCAGTTGCAGAAAGAATGCTCAAATTTAATCTTTCAAATTCTTTTGGAATCAGTCTCTGACTTGATAAATTTATTACTTTAGTAAGTAATTTAATAATGGTTGATTACTTAACTGTATGTATTTTTAATGTTACATGTATTAATTTAACATAAACAGCTTTTAATTAATGCAAAAAATTCTTCTAGTTAGTAATCAATTAATACATACAATGTTAATTGTTTTGCTACCAAAATCAAAAGAGAGTGAATCATCGATTTTCCGGCCTTTTTATAGGCTTCCAAGAAAAATGACAAGTATGACATCAAAAAACGAAATTCCATTGTTTAAATGCAAAATTCTAACCAAAATTCTTGGATATGAAGGTAATGAAATTACTAAACTAATAGTATCTTTGTTAACTTATAGTGAGATCTCATCCTTATATTTACCAAAAAAATTTATTTCGTTAATTAAATAGACTTTTTCCTTGTAAATTTATTATTAAAAAATAGGCCGTTTGCTGGAGCTGTCATATTTTCTAGACTTTAAAATTTGAAATAAAACTATCAATTGTACTTAAAATTACTATAAATCAATTAAACTAATCCTATCTTAACTAAAAATTACTATTTTTAAACACTAACAACTAAAATTTAAACTTTTAAAAGATTTTGTTATTTGTATCTCTTACACATTATATAAGATAAGAGTCTCTGTGTTAACGAAGATTAACATTTTAAAATTTATATAAACACCTTACTCACTTATCCTACATACATTTTGTTACATAAAATGTCCTTAGTTAATGTTTATAAACTAAGTTTTTCAATAGTTTTTACTTTAAGTGTTCTATTAAAAAAATTATGTGATTAAGACCAACACTATTGATATGAGAATTAGTTTACTATATTTCACCACACCTGCTACATGTTTTTAATTGTTCTTGTGTCTTTTTAAGGTACCTACTCATGATCTATTGGTATATTTGTTTGTACAATATCGAAGACTATAATTTTTTTTTATAATTTTGTAAGTACTTCCTTTTTATCATATTAATTTAAATACTTGACTAACTAAAATTACATGTTGATTTCTTAAACATGTGAAAACCATTAATACTTTTGATTTTTATTTTCTTTTTATTGTTTCAGATTAAACTTAGAATTTTAAAAGAGAACTAGGACAAAAAAAATTGTTATGTAAAAGTGTACTTATTATGGATTGGAAATATTTAATTGTTATAAGATAGCAAAATATGGATCCTATTCAATATAAAATGCCAATTACATTATTTGTTTATTTTAAATGTATGTCTTGTGAAAATTATGAACTTGGAAACTTTAGATGTACAAAAGAAAAAGTAAATGCTGATTCTATAAAACTTATAAATATATCCTTTTATTGTAAATTATAAGATAAGTTCTACTTATTAAATTTTTAACTATTATATATCTATTTCAATATATATATATATATATATATATATATATATATAAAGAACTTAATAAAGATCCTACTTTGAAAATAACTAATGAGTGTAATGCATTAATTAAAAAATTATTTAATAAAAAACAAATTGACAAAGAAATTAAAAATAAACTAACAACCTATAATGGCATTCCTGCAAAATTTTACTGTTTACCAAAAATTCATAAACCAACATTATCAGCTAGGCCAATAGTAGCATCAATTGGAACACCTATTGAACCCCTTACACTTTGGTTAACTGAAATACTCACAAAATCATATGACTATAGCAATGAGTATTACATTAGAGATTCTTTTGAAATAAATATATATATATATATATATATATATATATATATATATATATATATATATTAAACCAGATATATTGGGGTGTACAGCAATTAGAAAAAGTAAACTCTTTATACTTTTTACCGAGCTTTCGGAAAATTTATTTCCATTATCCAGGTATGTATGTGAGAATATTAAATTTTGATTTTATAATGGTAAATATGTAAAAACTTAAAACTATTATTTATAAAGAAAATTTTTTTACAACAAAAATTGTCAGAATGACACTTATGAAATTGTTTAGGCATTCGTTATTTTTTAATTAAGTCCTAGCTAGTTACTTATTTCTATCAAATTAAAATAAAAGAAGATATTTTTAGGTTAATTTTGAATTTCATAATGTCACTTTTTACAATGTTAAAATAATATGTCAATATAATTGTCAAAGTCAGAAAGTAATCAAAATAAAATCTCAAAAAAATTATTTTGGTTAACAGTAATTTATAAGATGTTTGATTATTTAAATTTTCTTTTTGTTTTTATGTTTATCTTTGGATAATAAATAATAATAAATGTCACTAAGATTTTTATGGTCACTTTTTTTGTTAATAATATTTTCTTCTTGAGAAATAAAAGACATTTCTAAGAAGAGTCTCTTTTTAAAACAGGTTGTATATCTAAAATACTAACAGATACGAAATCCATGATATGATCATTTTCAAATACATGTTTGGCCAATTCACACCTTTCAGGGTGTAATCTGCAATCACTTTTATGTAAAGATAATCGACTTTTTAATTTTTGACTTGTATGGCCAATATACTTTTTTTCACAATTTTTACATGGAACACAATATACTAAATTTGATAATTCAAGAATTGGAGTTTTATCTTTTACTTTTGTGAATACTGATTTTATTGTAAAACACGTCTTATTTGCAATTTTAATATTCGTTAATGGTTTAAAAATTCTTTTTAATTTTGGTGTTAGTTCTTTTTATATATGGTAAAGATACATAATAACTTATAATTTCAGTTGTATTATTTATATAATTATTTACATTAGGATTTATTCTATCGATTACTGAAGAACTATTGAATAATATATTTTTTATTAATTTATTGGGATAACCATTATTTAAAAATAATTGATGGAGTATTTTAAAATTATCTTCATAAAATATTGGATCTGAAATCTTGGTTATACGATTTTTCATTTGTTTAATTAAATTAATTTTCATAGAATATTTATGATAAGACCAATAGTTCATTATTCTTCCTGAACTAATTGGTTTTTGATACCAATTAATAGAAATAGTATTATCAATATTACGTATAAATTTAGTGTCTAAAAATGCTATACTTTGTTCTTTATCTTCTTTTTCGATAGTAAATTGTATGTGTGGATCGTAACTATTAAATATGAAAAGAATTTCCTCCAATCCATTTTTGGTAACGCCAAGACAATGTCATCTACATACTTTTTATAAATATTAAATTAAATGGTAAAACTGGGATCACTGTATCTAATAAGTTGTCCATAACATAACATGCTATAATTGGAGAAATAGCAGAGCCCATTGGAGTACCGAAAATTTGTTTATATAATTGATTATCAAATGAAAAATAAGTATTTTCAAAAAGAAATTTAATTATTTCTTGAAAGTAGTTTTTAGGTATCGAACAATGTTGACTAATTTTATTCCAATTTTTATCAATAGCTCTTAAAGCAGAATCCAAATATACATTACTAAATAAAGAAATAACATCTAAACTACAAATAACATAATTTTCAGGTAATTGAAAATTATTAAATTTATTAAAAACATCAAAAGAATCCTTTATGTAATATTCTGTGTTGTAATCGTAAGCATTAGTTAATATTTCGGTAATATATGTGTTTAATAAATTTGTTGGAGTATTTATAGAAGCTACTATAGGTCTTAATGATAACGTAGGTTTATGTATTTTGGGAAGACCATAAAATTTTGCAGGAATACCGTTGTAGCAAGTTAATTTATCTTTCATATCTTTATTTATATGTTTTTTATCGTAAAGTTTTTTTATAATTGAATTGCACTTATTTTGAATTGTTGTAGTAGGATTTTTATCTAGTTTAATATAAGAGCAATTGTTATTGATTATTTCTAAGGAAAGATTAATGTAATTGTCTTTTAACATAATAACTGTACAATTACCTTTGTCGCTATTAGTTATGACTATATTCGGATTCTTTTTAGAAATCTTTTAGTTTTATGATATAAATTACGAAAAAAATTATTATTAGTTTTATTGTTTATATGATTTGTAATAACATTGGTTGATTTTGCCATTATTGTTTTTCTTAAATTATCATTAGGTGTATAAGCGAAATAATGTAATCAATATCTGCTAGCATATGTTTAACATATCCAATATTTTATGAAGATAATTTTAAAATACTCCATCAATTATTTTTAAATAATGGTTATCCCAATAAATTAATAAAAATATATTATTCAATAGTTCTTCAGTAATCGATAGAATAAATCCTAATGTAAATAATTATATAAATAATACAACTGAAATTATAAGTTATTATGTATCTTTACCATATATAAAAGAACTAACACCAAAATTAAAAAGAATTTTTAAACCATTAACGAATATTAAAATTGCAAATAAGACGTGTTTTACAATAAAATCAGTATTCACAAAAGTAAAAGATAAAACTCCAATTCTTGAATTATCAAATTTAGTATATTGTGTTCCATGTAAAAATTGTGAAAAAAAGTATATTGGCCATACAAGTCAAAAATTAAAAAGTCGATTATCTTTACATAAAAGTGATTGCAGATTACACCCTGAAAGGTGTGAATTGGCCAAACATGTATTTGAAAATGATCATATCATGGATTTCGTATCTGTTAGTATTTTAGATATACAACCTGTTTTAAAAAAGAGACTCTTCTTAGAAATGTCTTTTATTTCTCAAGAAGAAAATATTATTAACAAAAAAAGTGACCATAAAAATCTTAGTGACATTTATTATTATTTATTATCCAAAGATAAACATAAAAACAAAAAGAAAATTTAAATAATCAAACATCTTATAAATTACTGTTAACCAAAATAATTTTTTTGAGATTTTATTTTGATTACTTTCTGACCAGTGTTGTTCCTAGGGTAAAATTTTTGTTAATATAATAATCTACAAAAAAGTACTAGATTTTAGGCAAAAAGTAATAGATTTCCAAAAAATAAACAATTCTACTTTGGAAAGAACTGTGCATAAAAACGACAATATATTGTAATTTACGTTGCTTATACTACTATTAAATGCCTATTCTCTAGAAAATCCGATCATTCTGTTAAAAAGTAATGACGTCACATAGGTACGTATACATTACATTTGTGTTCTATGAGTGTTCGTCAAATTTAGTTTCAGAACATTATATATAATTCTAACGTCACTATTAACTACATTTAAAAACAGTTTTATCAATACACGTTTTAAAAGGAAATTTAACGAAATTTTTTTTAGTTAACCGAATTAAATTTGACTTGTTAAAATTTCGATTTTACACATGTCAACCAATGATATAATTCAAAGGAATTTGATCGGATAGCCCCATTCATACAATATTAATTATCAATCTAATAATATTTTATACAAATTCTTTTCCCATAGAACACTAATTATAATAACTGATGAGTGTAAAACATGTGTAAAATATGAATTTTCGAATTCGAAATTCCAATATTCTGAATAGTAATGACAATGACATTAAAAATTGTAGTTTACCGTTCCGTACATAAAGATCACAGAATCCTTAAACCGAGTATTTTGTGATAAAGATGAACAATAAACACAGAATTTAATTATTTCTCCAGTGTATCACAGAACAATCATATGGTTTGGCGCTGGTTGATAGCGATTCTATGGTTGTAAGAAAAAATCAGAAAAAGTAATAGATTTTTGCTTGGGCGTACTAACGTACTAGATTGTTTAAAATAGTAATAGATCTATTACAAAAGTAATAGGCGGAACAACACTGTTTCTGACTTTGACAATTATATTGACATATTATTTTAACATTGTAAAAAGTGACATTATGAAATTCAAAATTAACCTAAAAATATCTTCTTTTATTTTAATTTGATAGAAATAAGTAACTAGCTAGGACTTAATTAAAAAATAACGAATGCCTAAACAATTTCATAAGTGTCATTCTGACAATTTTTGTTGTAAAAAATTTTCTTTATAAATAATAGTTTTAAGTTTTTACATATTTACCATTATAAAATCAAAATTTAATATTCTCACATACATACCTGGATAATGGAAATAAATTTTCCGAAAGCTCGGTAAAAAGTATAAAGAGTTTACTTTTTCTAATTGCTGTACACCCCAATATATCTGGTTTAATACCTAATTATTCAGCAAATAAACTACCTTTACATATATATATATATATATATATATATATATATATATATATATATATATATATATATTAAACCATGGCATCACGATTTTATGTTTGACGGTCGATGTTCTATCTGTCTTCCTTCCTTTTGGTACGAATGACATTTTAGAAGCTTAATTCAAAATTATAAAAAGAATAAGATATCGTTATTTTTTATCATAGAACAATTAAATATTTAGTAAATTTTAATCAAAATTCACATTTTTTATAAAAGAAGAAATCAAATTATAACCTATTATTTTCTACTCTTTTATTATTAAATTTTATCGTAAGCAATTAAGTTGTTTACTAATTTTATGACGTTATTTTGTTTTATAAATAATTTGACTTAAAAAATTTTTTTAAATTCCAAATTAAAGTTAAAATAGTTTTTTTTTTATGTTATATTTACCAAGTTGTTAACACCAATTTTGTTTTAACTCACACTTTTTCCTTGAAAATGAAATAAATGTATTTCGAAAGCTTGGAAAACAAGTAAAAGAGTTTTCTTAAAAAACATTGCCGTTTACCCCAAAAATTCTGGTTTAATACCTATTAGTCGGCAAATAACAGAAATTTAATTATATATATATATATAAATATATATCCCCTTCACCATTGAAAGTTTGTTGGTAAATGATAAAACAGACCAAAGGGTTCCATATTCATGTCAGAATGAAGTTCATATATTTCCATATGGTGAACTGGGTATATATAATTGAGAAAATGAGTCCTAAAAAAAAGAAAAGCATAAAATATTTACTTGTTATTTACTAATAATATGCAGATGTTATTTGGTAATGTTTAAAATGTAATTTAACCCTAAAATAAACATTTGTATTTTAAAACACAAAGTAGCCCACAATAGGTTTCATATTGATGTAGCCATGGTCCAGATTCAATGTTTTTGAAAAAAGAGTTCTAAAAAAAAAAAGATTAGAATTAACATTAAAAATTATTAATTATTTACTATAAATAGAATAAAACCTATGTAGGCAGTTACTTCAGGTCCAAAATTTTTGAGGAAACAGTTCTAAAAAATTAAATATTAGAAATAAAATATAAAATAATTCATAACATTACTAACTCAGTTACAAATTTTGTCAGTCTTCTTACTATCAACAGAATACAACCAGTGTAGGCAGTTACTTGAGGTCCAAAGTTTTTGAGGAAACAGTAGCATATATTTTGAAAACCATTGATTTATTTCTCCAACAATTTAATTATCTAAACATAGATGAAATAACATATATATGTTTGCCAGAAGTTGCAATATTGCTAAAAATAGTATTTTCAGGACATTTTTGAAATACTTTAGAAAAGTAGTAACCTATTGAATCTTGTTGAAATATTTTGTTTACCATACTCCACCTAATAATAATCATAAATTAATCAAATAGTTTTAATTTAGAAAATGATATTAATATTCTTCCTGGTCTATCCTAATATTTAAAGTAGACAAAGGATGGCTCAAAGGACGAGTAGCTGAGATGCCCTAGTAAAGCCTCTTATATGAAACCAAAAAGTATAGGTACTCAAAAAAGAAGAAAATTCATATAATTTTAATATGCAAAATACCTATATCAATACATCTTTTAAAACTAAATTTGATATTTAGATCTGAATCATAGATAATAAAATAAATAATACCTAGGTACCTATTAATTGTAAAAAATTAAACCAGTAAATAAACAAATTAAAACTTACCTCTTATCACTTCTGATTACTAGATGGAGAGTGCTTTCAAATGTAAATAAAATATGGATCTTTATAAAATAAATAAGATTTTTCATTTGTGTGAAGGATACCAAAGTATGGGTTTGACATTTTTGGAATATAATTAATTGCCATAATTTAATGATCCAATTAGTTTTATTAAGATATACCCATTAATTAACAATTATGTTTAGTACTTGCACTCCCACTTCTTTAGGTATCTCGAAAACAGGTGCACAAAGTGTATTTCTATAGATACTAGATTGGTTAGTTATTATCGTAGGTTATTGAAAACATGGAATTATTTTTTCTTGCGACATATTCTCAAAATAAAAATAAACTATAGGTAAGCTTTATTGTAGGGTGTGCTTTACTTTGTACTCCATTTTTCATTAAATCATGGATCTGGGTGATAATTTAGGAATGTCCAATACTCTCTAAAAAATAATTGATATTTATTTATTTAGGCAGCAAATAATTAGTAAGATACTTACTTGAAGTCATAAGACAGACTAACCTGTTAATGTTTACAAACATTATAGTAACACTTTTGCAATAATCATCAAACGTTTTAGAAAAGTATTTAAATTTTTCCCCACAAAATATATTCTAAAAATTTACATCTACTTCAACACCTTTAAATAATACATCCATCCATCAGAAAGTAAATAATCTCTGATCATCAAACTAACCTTGTTTAATTTTGCATTGTTGCCAATACATTTCAATCTCAATTTTAAAAAGGTATAATTACATACTTTCCACTTTATTTCAATTTTTTTAATAATGTTATGTCTTATAACTTCCTTACTTGGTCTAGCCTTACCTCCTTATCAACATTAAGTACCTAGTTACAAACAAACAAACTGTAATTTCAATATGTCATTCTGACGATGCTAGTTATAGCGAAACAGCTGTAATTGAATTTTAAAGCGAATATTTCGAATAAATAGTGGAAGTTCAGTTTTTTATTGTTTTTAGTAAGATGAACTTTCACAAAGTAAAGGTTAACACAATTTCATAAGTACGTTATTTATTTTTTATATTTTCTATATCTCTCTTTTCAAGAACCCCTTTGTACCCTGTATTTATAATTATTAGAAGAAATTATTTTTCGGATTATAATAAAGGACATCCTAATATTTATATTTTTATTTTAGTGTACCTACAAGTACAAATAAGTACACCCCCTAAAAAGTTTAAAACTTGGCTGGTCCAACGCTGGCCAAATTCAATATCAAAAGGTCAGGCAGTGACACGAAAAAGTTTTTCGTTAGCTCATCATTAAATGTATTTTTATTATTATAAATTACATTAAAAATACATGCACATCACATAGTTTTAATACTAATAATTTATATACTTGTATCCGAATACATTTTTAAATGAAAGCATTCGAACTTTTTAAAAAGTATACATTTTGAGTATCCGGTTCCGGTATCCGGACACTTTTTTCAATATCCGACCCAACTCTGGTTAGTACAATAAATTTCATTAATTAATTATTTGTTAGGAATGCCGAAATCTTATTTTATTTTATTTTTTTATATATCGATATTTTAAATCATAAAAACAATTAGTTTGTTACGCCTATGACACAACAAACTTCCAAAGTATATCAATCCAAATAGAATATTTAATAAAAAATATACAGGTATTGTTCATCTGTTTATGGTCTCAAAGTCAAATGTATGTGTATGTCGTGAAAATATTCAAAGCACGAATACATATAACAAGGATGTGAAACTCCTGTGCGGAGCTACAAGCGCTGAATTTACGGCTCCTATCTGGGGCCCGATTCTCGAATCTGTAGGAATTGGATCCCATGGGAAAAATGTGATGTTTCCCATGGAAATTTCAGATAATGTATTCTCGAACCATAGTATGGGAACATATTCCTTCACATTTCAGAAGAACTGCTTCCAATGCCATTAAGCATGGGAATAAGCAATTTCCAATGGGAAACACAATAAATGTGAGGTTATAGGATCGTTTATGTTTACAATTTCGTTTCGTGAATCAATCAATTATTTTTCGGAAGCTTTGAAAAACTATTGGATCAGTATGGCAAACTTGGATGAATTGGCTCATCCAGAGGCACTAAGGAATTTGGAGGAGGCTGAAAGATTGGCCAGAAGGCCCAGAAGAAGAAGGTTCATGTCTAGAAGAGAGCCATTTGAGTATTTATCAGAAAATCTCTTCATTAAATTTTTTCGTTTGTCCAAAGACGTCACTAGAGAGTTGATTGATATGCTGGATCCATACCTGGAAGTATAATATTTATTTACTTTATTTTATGTAAAGTGTATTTGTAACTAATACTTTTATGAAATTACGGTTCAGTATATAATAAAACAACCGTTCAGTTCGACCATCTTTATTCAACTTCCCTTTCGACACCTGTCACTTGTCATTGCCAACCTTGACATTATTAAGACCCCAACATCCCCCTCCTTATAAAATACAAAACAATGTTGTGAATCTTACTATTTTAATTAACATCTAACTTACAGATTCAGCTTCTGAGGTGCTTTAACACTACGTCCACTACTGGTAACTTTCTTTTTAAATAAAAAATCTCCCTCAGAGTCTGACTCAGAAGTTATATTTCCCGAAGCGCTATTTTCTTTACTACTTTCATTATCACTCTTTGTCCCTTTTTCTGAACTGTCACTATGTGTCTCTTTTTCTAGTAAACCTTTTTGTTTCCAATCCTCTTCACACTTGTTATCTACTTTTTTCTCATTTTCCTTCTTCTCTGAAGTTTGTTTAAAACCTTCCTTATTTGTGACAACTCTAATAGTTTCAGTTTCATTCTCTCTATGAGATCTTTATTCATTCCTTCTAGCATTATCTTCAAGTTTAGTTTTGCTCTCATCACTGTTCTCCCCTAACTGTTCAAAGTCATTTTCTAATTCTATGTAACGCCTAACATTATTATTTGTTTCATTAGCGGGGTTTTCCGTATTTATTTTAAGTGTACATTGTTGTTTCACATTTTTTTAATAGTTTAATAAATTTTCTGTTTCTGATTAATACTGAACCATTTTCTACTTTTACTTTATAACTTCTATCTCTAATTTTGCTTATAACAATACCTGGGGACCATACTGATCCCTGTTTAACTTGTACATAAACACTATCCCCATTTGATAGTGGTTCCAAACTTCTAACCCCCTTTTTATTATAATATTCGGCACTAACATTTTGTCTTTTATTTAAAAATTTAACATAATTTTGTCTATTTACAACTTTGGGTACTAACTCACTATTTTTACATGGTAATATGGACCTTAAATTACGTGAAAATAATAATTTTGCTGGGGAATTAACACCATCTACTTCCATATTTCGATACAAGAGTAAAGCCATGTTTATATCTTTTTTGTCCTCAATTACTTTTTTAAAAATACTTTTTGCAGTTTGAATATTTCTTTCTGCCATCCCATTAGACTGTGCATAAGTAGGAGAAAACATTACATGTTCAAATTCCCAACTTTTAGAAAAGGATTTAAATTCACTAGAATTGAATTGAGGGCCTCCATCAGACACAACGGTTAATGGGATACCATGTCTTGCGAAAAGACTTTTTAAAATTTCAATTATTCGAAAACTAGTTGTTTTACTTAATTTCTCTATTTCTATAAATTTGGAAAAGTAATCTATTACTAATAACTACTTTTCTCCCCTTAATTCAAAAATATCATAACCAACCTTGTTCCAGGGCAATTTAGGAATGTGATGAGACATTAAAGGCTCAGACTGTTGTGATTTAGCATATTTATTGCACAAATGACATTCTGAAATTTTTTGTATTAGTTCATTTTTCATGGTTGGCCAAAAAATTGAGTCCCTTGCTAATTTATAACACTTATCTGTACCCAAATTATAGTGTATCCTATCTAACATTTCATTTTGTAATATTTTTGGGACTATTATAGCCTTTCCTTTAAAGATCAAATCTTTTAATATTGTAAGTTCACTTCTATGTTTCCAAAATACTTTAACATTTTCTGGAACCTTTTTGAAATTGTTTGGCCATCCATTTAAAATTACTTCTTTTAAAGATTGTAAGGTAGGGTCTTCTGCTGTTTTTATTTTAAATTCATTTAATTACCCTTCTGTTACATTTAACTCAGAAATGACACTACAAACATGCAACTCTACCTCTTCATCTAGGCTACTATCTGTCTTATTACAGAGATAAGCGCGTGATAAAGCATCTGCAATTATTAGTTGTTTCCCAGGTTTAAATTTGACTATAAAATCATATTTTTGCAATTGTAAGAGCATACGCTGAAGTCTAGCAGGGCATTTATCAAGTGGTTTTTTAAATATAGCAATTAAAGGTAAGTGATCAGTTTCAACAATGACTTTTTTAGCATAAACATAATCATGAAATCTAGACAGTCCAAAAGTTATGGCCAGCAGCTCTTTTTCAATTTGTGCCCATCTGGTCTGAGTTTCTGTTAATGCTCGAGACGCATAGGCACAAGGTAAGTTATTCTGTAATACACAAGCTCCTAGCCCTGACTGAGCTGTCCACCGAAATTACAGTCTCTGCATTTACATAATAAAATTGTAAGACTGGTTTATTAATTAACAAATTTTTAAGTTTCTCAAATGCCTCCTCCTGCTCGACTTCCTATTTAAATTGAACATCTTTTTTAAGAAGAACCCTCAATGGTTCTGTAGTTATTGAAAAATTCTTTATAAACTTGCTTACATAAGTTAACATACCTAAAAGACGCTGAACATCTTGCTTATTGTTAGGTTTGGGCATATTTTTAATTGCTTCAACTTTATCATCTGAAGGTGCCAAACCTTCCCCTGTAATTATGTGACCTAAGTACTTAATTTGACTTTGTCCAAATTTACATTTATTTAAGTTGAATTTGACATTGTTGGCTTTAGCAATTTCAAAAACAGTCTTTAACCTCTCATCATGTTCCTGTTTATTTTGCCCCCATATTATAATATCGTCAATATAAGTGTCAACACCTTGTATATTAAAAATTTCTTTAAATTTGGTTTGAAAAACCTCTGGAGCAGAGCACAAGCCATAAGGCAATCTCAAGAATTTAAACCTGCCAAAAGGTGTCCCAAACGTACACAAATCTGAACTTTCTTTGTCCAGTGGTATTTGATAAAAACCCTGGGTTGCATCTAAGGTGCTGAAGTATTTTGCATTTTTTAATTTATAAGTAATTTGCTCTAAGGTAGGTATTGAACAATATTCTCTATTAATAACTTTATTTAAGTCTTGTGGATCTAAACATATACGCAATTTATTGTCTGGTTTTCTTACAATAACCAGAGCATTCACCCAACGTGAACTACCAGTTACTTTTTCAATAATTTTTTGATTTACTAAACTTTCCAAAGTTTCTTTTAACTTATTTAAAAGTGGTAAGGCTACTCTCCTTGTGGGGTGTACTACTGGTTTTGCATTAACATCAATATCTATATGATAAGTAGTATTTATGCATCCAGTTCCCGAAAATATCTCTTTATATTCATTTATTAATTTAGAGTAATCTGAACTTAAAGAATTTAGTACTGTCTCTATTCTTTTAACTAAATTTAATTTTATGCTAGAGTCTAAACCAAGTATGGCTTGAGTATTTGAATTTACAAAGTAAAAAATCAAGTTCAGATAACTCATTATTTTTCTGACATGCAATCAAACATTTTCCAATTACTTTTAAATTTTCCCCAGTATAAGATTGTAACCTTACCTGTGTTCTATTTATATTTACTTTAGAAATCCCTAATTTTTCAAAAAATTTTAATGGAAGGATATTAGCCATGGCTCCTGTATTGATCTTGAAAGTGACAATGTTATTTCCTATTTTAATTTCTGTGGTCCATTATTTATTAACAGCATTTATTTCAGTATCACAGTTTTGCGAAATTGACCCTATAAACAGAAAATTATCATCTTTTGAAAATGTCTGGATTTCACTTACTTCATGAGTCTCATTTACTCTCTTATTTTTGAATTTCTTTTTGTTACACACATTTTCAAAGTGATTTTTATTTTTACAAAAATTACAGTTCTTACCATAAGCAGGACATTTATTTAATTTATGTGTACAACCACACTTTACACAATTTTTTATTATTTTTGTTATATACCCCTGTTTATTAATAGTTTGTGACTTTTTAACCTCTAAAATATCACCTTCCTCGTTTGGTAGTCTATTTCACATCAATTCACTTCTTAACTTGGAAGATTCAATGACCCTACAAAGTTCTATGGCTTTTTCAAGACCCAGATCATCTTCTTGTGGCAATCGTTCCCCTATACAATTATTAGATATGCCACAAATAATCATTGTTACTACTAAACTGTCTTGAAGCGTATCAAGCTTGCATTTCCCTGCCTGTTTTTTCAGTTTTGTTATAAACTGATCTGTAGTTTGATTAGTTTGCCTGTGAGTGTATCTTTCATAGGTTATGTTTTCTTTTCCTTGAAAATGTTCTTCGAATTTTTTCAACAGCGGTGCTAATTTATTTAACTCGTCTTGTTCTATTCTGAACGTAGTATAAATTTTGAAACCATCGTCTCCAATGTAATGCAGTAATTGTGCACATTGCACTTTCTCGTCCTTCTTTGTATATTCAGACGCAACTAAATAATTTTCAAAACGTGCTCGCCAAAGACGCCAGTTTTCCGCCATGTTGCCTGTCATTTGTAAGGATCCAATTCCCTTACTATCACCCATATTTCTTTATTTCTTTCACAACGTAGATTCTTTACTTAACTTGTTGTAAAATCGATAACTGACTGCGCCATATAATATTTATTTACTTTACTTTATGTAAAGTGTATTTGTAATTAATACTTTATGAATTTACGGTTCAGTATGTAATGAAACAACCTTTCAGTTCGACCATCTTTATTCAACTCCCCTCTGACACCTGTCTCTTGTCATTGCCAACCCTGACATTATTAAGATCCCAACAGGAAGCACCTTCGAGAACTTGAGCGCTGAATAAACAAATTAAGGTTTCAGTTTTTTTGTATATAAAATTGAGTGAGCCGTATTGAATGTTTTATTTTTCAGGTCCTGGTTGCTCTGAATTTCTACGCAAGTGGAAGTTACCAGACTTCAGTTGGTCAGAATTTATATTTTGGCATAAGTCAATCTTCTGCAAGTCGGTGTATAAGGGAAGTGACAAACGCTCTCAATGAAGGCCCAATTTTCAATCAGTGGGTTAAATTTCCACAAACACTTCTTGAATTTCAAAATATTAGACATGAGTTGGTACTTTCTTACTGATATTGTTGATTAATAATCTCACACCTATATTCACATTCTAATTCAGTCATTTTCCACTTACATGTGGCAATTTACCCTCCACCAAGACATGATGCATTATATCCTGAACACATATATATTAATTGGAAAAATTACCACTCGATCAATGTTTAGCTGGCATGTATCTATAATTATGGAAATATTATTACATTCTAGATTATTTTTTGTGCTGTACCTACATTTTTTTCAAGATATGTGATGCTAAAATGAAAATTACCAATGTTAATGCAATATATCCAGGAAGTAGCCATGACTGTCACATTTGGAATAACTCGAGGGTGCAGGATGCTGTCATACATTTGAGTAATGCTCATCCAGACTTCTTCCTAATAGGTAGGTATACATTTAATATAATTTAGTTGTGAATATTCATTATTAATATTTGTTCTATGAAGGAGACTCTAAGGCCTTGGCTATTAACTCCACTTCAAGATCCTCTGCCAGATACACCAGAATTTGAAAGAACATGTATTTTTGAATCCCCGTGACCGACACAATCCATCGTGTGCGATATGACATTGGTTGATCTGAAGTAGCCGATGTTTCCTGTCGTGTACGACGGTAATTTCTGGTAATTTCAGAGACGTAATTTTGTGTTATTAGTCATTTCAGTATTTGTTTATTAATTTGTTATTTATGTAATAAGTAATTATTACTCTGAGTGTATTACATTACAGTATCTTTTATGTATTTGTTATTTATTCATTACATTTAATACATGCTATCATGAATTTTAATGATCAAATCAATTTAAATGGAGTAGATGTATAAGAAGATAAAACGATAAAACAACAATGTTAATTAAATTCTATACTCAAATAATGTATAATTTGGATCATAACTACTTTCCTCCATTGTTTCCAACCTTTTTGCGATTCAGGAATTCTATTTAATATGGTAGTTATTTCTACCCAATGTTTTTCTCCCTCTTTAAATGAAAAATCTTATGAAAATTTTCCACTTTGTAATTGTGGGTGCCGCTTAACATACTCAATCAATATTTTTTGTTACTCTGTCATATCCTGCCACTTTTCCTAACATGTTTTGAATAATAATAATACCCAAGACTGAAGATAATCCACCTCTTACAACAACCGCTAGGTTATTTAATTTCCAAACTAATAAAATTGACATATCTACTGTGTTGCCACGTTCAAAACTTTGCAATAGGATAAAGCGATCGGTCGGAAGTCGAAAATACAACATTTATAATTCATTCGATGCGACCATCGCATGCGGTTAGTCGTGTGCGATGACCGTCGATTGATTTCGAAAATCGCAGCCCAGATGTACTATCGAAAGGTGCAATGGTCTACTTAAAATTGCGTTTAAGATGCTTGCTGAAACACAGGGTTTTACATTATGCTCCAAAATAATTAATGCCTGTGTAGTTTTACACAATATTTGTCTGGAAAATGATATTCCAAATCTAGATGATATGGAGAATGAAATAGCAGATTTGGTTATTTATGGACCAATGCAACACATAGATAATAATGGTAATAATAGACAAAATGCTGATCTTATTAGGGGTAGGAATAGACAACAGAACATTATTAGAAATTATTTCAACTGAATTTGTGTGAAGGTTACACTTTGAATAAATCCGTTTGTTACCAAATATCATAATTATTTTACCTACTATTTATCCTGAACTAACCAAACCAAACAAAAAAAAAATACAATGCATAATATTAAGTAAAGCAAAACTATTATAGAAAATATAAATATATTTTATTAATCAATAAATAAAAACGAGTACATAATAAAAAAACAACATAAAATAACATCACAGGAGTCAGTAAAAAACTATAAAGAAAAAAAACATCACAAGTCAGTCAAAAAACAAAATGATTAAAAACTATAAAAACACAAAAAAATATACAATTATGAACTAAAAATTATTGGATGTACAAAAAGGTAAATAGAAGATTATCATTTACAATCTTGAGGACCCGCCAGGTACTCTAGTGCAGAGGCAATCCTATTGCCAATTGAAAGATTCTCTCTCAGTATTTCTATTTTTTGTTGATAGTACTTTTTTTTATTTCCACTTTCTTTTCAGCAATTCTGCTCATTTCGTCACAGGCATTTTGGGAATGTACCAAGCACTGTGTTGCTATATTCTTTCTTTTTGGGCCTGTGTTTGGCTCCCTTCAGCTTGTTCAGAATCTTCAAGCACCGATTCCTCTTCAATATTTCTTATTTCCTCTGCATAATTGTGTTCTGGTTGTAACTGAAAACATATCATTATTCAGAAAACTACAAAATCACAACTTGATATAATGACTAATTCATTCAAACTTACAAAAACCACTTCAGATTCTGCAACATTGTCATCACCTTCGAGGGCAGTGACATCTAGAATCTGAAGGAGATTTTCATCCTCTTCTGTAAAAATTACATCTATGGCTGGTCCTCCTCCTGTACATTTCATATGCTTTTTGGTATCGGTATTTTTTTTCTTGACATTTTTCTTGAGATCTTGCCAGTCTACATGAAATTAAGATATATGATGAGAATTGATTAATAAGGTATTTTTTTACCCACCCTTCGCCAATGAATCCAATCCTTTTTTGCTCCCGGAATTTCATTTAATCTCTGCTCAATATTTTTCCATTGTTGTTGGGAATCTTTGTAGGAGAAAAGTTGATGTTATTTCCCTTTTCTCAAGTCCTCGGATACCTCCATTATTTCTATCAGAAGTTTTTTTTGTTCTCTACTTATACTACCTCCTCTTTCACTTTTTCTGTCCATTTTTTTGGTCAAATTGCAAAAAAGTTGTGTACATAACCTCGTTATTGGAAACTGATATTGTCCTCAGAAGCAAACATGAGCCCTCAGTGGGCGTGTCCCTATATCTGTAGTTATATTTTCGTTGTAACATTCGATATTTTGAATCGATAACCAAATATCGATATCATAAGTGTCATCTGTCAAAAGATATGTAAACAAAGTTTAATCTACAATTTTGTTAAGTTTCACATTATAAAAGAACCAATCCCGAAAATAAATAAATATTTTATTGGCAAATTATGTCAAAAATTTCATTTTAAGTTAAAAAAATTAAATCACCAACAAGATTGATGTGTAAAAAACAGTTATATTTTTTGTAAATGACATCAGTTATTCAGTTGGGTATCACAAATAAAACAATTTTTTTTATTTATTACAAATTTATAATTGAATCTTAATAGATTGTGCTTCAATTAAAAAAAATATAGTTGACTTCCAATAATTGAAAGTTAAAAAACAATAGATTACAGGCAAAAATCATCATATATATTGCATTCAAATTGTTTATTTGGCCAATAAAGAGTCATGAACGTCATTTACATTCATGTAATGAATTTATGCTTTACTTTATATCACAAGATATTAAGGGTGAACAAAATAAGACTCTGTACAAACATTTTAACCAATTTTATTACTCATTATTATTACAATCGTTACCCTCACTTTCATATTCATCACTCCAACTTTCTTCTGATGAACCAGTGTTGACAGTAAAACACATGCTCACATGGTCACAGTGTTTGTTCCATTCTATAGAACTAATTTCATCAAAGGCTGCTCGAACTAATTGTTCTATTTGAGCATTACTTTGAGAAACATTTTTCATTGCCACTTTATGTTTGACGCTACTCCATATTAGCTCAATCGGATTGAGGTCACAGTGATATGGTGGCAACCTAACCACAGTATGTCCATGTTCTTTTAATAACTCGTCCACATAGTACATTTTGGAATGGTTTATTCTTTTTAGGAGATCCAAAAGCTCGGCTTTTAGCATATCATTTGTTGTTGATATGCCATTAGCTTCAAGCCATTCTCTAATAATATGCTTCTTACTTGATTGGATTTGAACAGAGTGGTAAGGGGCATTGTCCATAACAAAGATACCATTAGTAGGTTTGTTTGGTATTAGTTGGGTTTCTAACCAGTTCTTAAAATTTGTATTGTTCATGTCATCATGATAGTCCACTTATTTGATTTTAGACTTGAAAATAAGTAGTCCATTTTTTACAAACCCATAACGTCCACCAGCATGTATTATTATGTACCGTTGACCAGCTCTGTTGGATGTATACACTCCAGGTTCATATTCCGATTGCCAGCATTTGCAAACACCATAAGATGGATGGATATAAGTTTCATCTAAGTAAGTTATTGGCTTCTTGTTGTGACCTAGAGCATCATTTTCCCACAACCTTCTTAAATAACGAGCCCGCCAAGCTACAATATCATTACGTTCCATCAAAATTTTTCTTTTATTGTGACATTTTTAAACCGAAATCCAATGTTTCTTAAGTGTTTTCTTAAGGTGTCTGGACCATCAGAGTAATCGATTTTACTTTTTATTTTATTTACCAAAATATTTATTGTTGGAACTTGTTTATCAACTGTATAGCATTCAGTGTTGCCCATGCATAAATAAAAATTATCCGAATTTACGATTCAAATTATTAGAATGTGTCAAAATTTCCATAAATAATGTTGTCTTCAACCCTAGTCAATATGGGAAATTTCCAAAAGCAATATCTGTTTTACATTTGCAAAATATTCGAAAAATTGTTGGATTCAAAAACTATCCGGTTGGTGAAATTGTCTGAAAATCGGATAATTATCATCACATTGATTATATTGATAAAATCATTCGATCATATTATGTCGATTATATTTACAATTACTAATGTACAATCTTTAACATTGGCTTGTAATTGGCTGATTGCGATGACCTCTCTTTTAGTTCACATATTTTCCGCGGACCATGTTCGCTTCTGTCGACTGTAGAAATAATTTTTATTTATCTAATATCTATGGCTATTATCACTGTTACCAATATAATTTGCACCTTTTCCATTGGTGTATTCGTTAAAACACAAGAAACCATCAACGACAAACACCATTCCTTCAATCGTCTAGGAAAAGCTATTCCATCGGATTCAAGAATAGGGTACATGCAAGAATAGGGCTTCCTATTGGAAATAAAATGGGATCATATTCCTATAGGATCTAAATCCTACAGATTCGAGAATCGGGCACCTGGGCGGAGTCTAGTCTACGGTCGTTGCGTACTTTGTACTGCGCATCAGTTCGAACATCATACGATCATAACTATTCGAAAACACATGCGGTTGGTTATCTCGCTCGCACAAAGAAAAAGACAGCCTGTTGCGTAGTACGGAGTACGCAACGACCGAGAATTTAACCCTGCCCAGATAGGCGCCTTTTCTCCTGCTACCCTCCCCACTCGAGTTTCACATCCTTGTTATATGTATTCGTGATTGAAGGATTTACGAAGCAAAATTCATATTTTCATCTCTGTCTTAGATAAAGAAAGTCAACAAGCTCAAAAAATATTCAAATTTGTAATAAAAATACTAATTTGAAACCACTATCGCCATCTACTCTACATTCTTATAATTTAAAAATAACCAGATTTTTCACTAAATTCAGGCAGTCTTACCAAATTAGAAACGCCCCTCTTAACCTGTTAAATTTGATTTAGTAACATCGCTGTTAAATATACAGCTGTTACGAATATTTGTACAGAATAACCCTATATAAATACGGGGTTGGGATAAAGTATGGAACCAAGTAAATATCTGTTTATATTTTGCACTTATAAAAAACTTCATTATAAAACGCATTTGCGTATCGTAATGTAACTTTTGCACACGCAAATTTTTGTTTTAAATGGTTGGCGACATGAGTGAAGTATCTAATGACAAGACTATTGACAATGACATTTGTGGCTAATAGCAATTTATTAATTTTATATTGTTCTTTAAGAAAGTATTTGTGAATATGAATATCATTTTTTACTTATATAATATATTATTATTGGTGTATTAGTCATTTTAAAATATTTTAAAACATTAACATTTCATAATTTAAATTTCAAAACTGTCAAATGTTATAAATAACACAGTGCTACCGACATACTTTTTAAAATCAAAATTTTCGGTATTACGTAAAAATAATAAATTAATTTAAAAAATGATAAAATAGCAAAATATAAAAAATATTATAAACAACTTATTTCATATGGCTGTTGTGACAATCGCTTCGCGATTCGTTTTTTAAACTTGAACTCGTGTCATAACAGGATTCCATATGAAATGCGTTGTTTAATTTACTATTAAACGAAAAGAACGATATTTATGAAAATTTGCAGGTAAGTGCAATGGAACAAAACGCATCTGATGTACATTTTTTTGATAATAATATACTTCCGGTTTAACCGGAAATGCCATCAACTTCTTTAATTTAAATGGAACACCCTATATATTTTTACAGATTTTGAAAGAGCTTGTTATTTTGAATTCATACATACTGAGTTTAATGTAAACAAATTTGTAAAAACGAGGAATAACTCACTGTTTGTAGTACAATAGATTTTCATTATTTTAGAATAATGAGGAACAAAATTACTTCAAATGTTCAAAATACTCGCCGTTTACTTGCTGACAATATGCCATCCTATTAATTAACAAATTCTTCAGTCACTCTTTCCAAGACTTCTCCACGTATTAGTTCACATTCATCAATAATTCCTGTAAGTTTGTTGGTCGTCTAACGTAAACACGTGATTTTAGATAACCCCAAAGAAAAAAATCTAACGGGCTAAGATCCGGAGAACGAGCATGCCACTCTATGGCAAATGGCATTATTTTTGAAGCATTATATGTCCCATGGAAAAATATTTAATCTTGAAATGCACACCCAAGCTGTGTAGCTAAAACATCACCGTCGCATTTTGCTATCTAATTCAGAATTAAATTACTTCTAAGCTAAGGGAAATAATATTTAAAAAAATAATTACTGAGAAAAGTTTAATAAAATAAAGACAATGGGCAGGTGTAATAATAAAAAAATATTAAATTAGACTCCGAAAACGGTGTGTACCTAATCTAAGAACACAGAACAGATGTTTTGCTCTATGGTCCTATGGAATGCTAGTATGTGGCTAGTATAGATCAGTCTGTAAAATATAGTACGGTTACCTCACTTTGCTGGTAACGTGGCGACGTTTTCACGGTAGATCTACCGTTTTAGCACATGTTCTACCGATCTACCGTTTTCGGGCTGAATTCTACCGCTAAATATTTTATACTAAATTATTGTTATCAGTAATAATATAACAAGAGAGTGAGATATATATATATATATACGGATTTCTACGGCTGTCGCCGCTTCTCCGTACCCAGCCTCCAAACTTTTCTGTCATAACACATATTTTCTTGTAAATCTCTAACTTCCATTGCCTCGTTGATATCATCTCTCCAGCTTCTTCTAGGTCTTCCTCTTTTTTCCGTTCCGGTGGTATCCATTCTAGTACTCTTTTTGGCCATCTTTCCTCCCCCATTCTTTTTATATGTCCGAACCATTTCAGTTGCTTTTTCTCAATTTCGTCTATTATATCTCTATCCAGGTCCATGTCCCTTCTGATAACTTCATTTTTGACTCTTTCGAGTCTTGATCGTCTACAACTTCTCCGCATAAAATCCATTTCAGTCGCCCGTAATTTTCTTCTGTTGTCCTTAGTTACCTCCCAACTTTCCGACCCATATGTAATTACACTTTTTATTATCGTATTGTATATTCTCTTTTTTGTATGTTTTCTAATGTTTCTTTCCCACAATATTGAGTTTAGTGCTCCAATTGCCTGTTTACCTTTACGTATCCTTTCTTGGATTTCGTCATTACTTGTCCCCCGTTTATTAAACGTTACCCCTAAATATTTACATTTCTCTATCCCCTTTATTTGTTCCTTTTCTACCTCTAATGTATTGCATGTGTTATTTCCTACTATGAGGTATTCACATTTGTCAAAATTTATTTTTAATCCCGCTTGTTCATATTCCTCCTTTAATTTCCTCACCATGTAGTTTAAGTCTTGTTCATCTTCCGCTATTACTACTTGATCATCGGCGAAGTATAACGAATGTAGTTTGTTTTCTCCCACCTGTAGACCCATGTTACTGAGATTAAATTGAAAAGAATTTGAATTGTTTAAAACTTGTTGCCAGGTAATAGTCACGAAAGCCCGCAGGGCTCGATTGGCTATTGCCAAATGACAACAAGTTTGAACAAAATCCGTCAAATTATTTTCTAATTTATGGTACTCTCAAATTATATTTGACAAGATTATTTTTTGATTCACAAATTTTTACAATAAAAAGATCAATAAAACTAATCCGATGACTTTCATCCATTTCGCGTTGACACGATTAAGTAATTATTTTGACAAGTATGTGATAGTTGCTAGGCAAATAAAAGCTACATTGATTATTCCCGACAATAATCACAAGACATTTATTCCCACTATAATCGCTAGTCGTTTTAGAGCTTCGTAAGCATAATTATATTTACCGGACTGTTGCAACAAATTTCTTCGCCTCTACGTGATTCTTTTTGGAAAAAGTGGTTTTATTCATTTCAACATGATATTGTTTTTCCTAACTTCAATCTTGAGAACCACTTTTTTTTCTAAAACGAAGAAAAATATCAAAATCAATGTCACAAAATTTTATTTGTAAAAAACAGCAACTAGTTTCGGCCTATCAATAGGCCATCATCAGGCTAAAAAATTAAAGAGAGAGTGAAAACATTACATATCAAAGAATCAGTATAAACCTACCTTAATAACTATAGTTGTAATTGAAAATTAACAACTTCTACCATGCTTGCACATAGCAAAATTAATGTATATCAAAATTGTGTCATTGAAAAAAGGAAAAATATTAAATGAAGTGAATGATTAAAAATTGAAAATTAAAACTAAAAACTAGGTGAGTAGCAACTCGTTAAACCTAGTTAAGTTATTGGTTAATAACCGGAAGAAAACTGGAATACAGCTTAGGATATAGGTACCCAAAAGCTTGAAAAACCAGGGAAAGTGAATATGAGCGGTATTTGTAAAAATCGCAAGAAAAGAGAAAGGTCAAAGACCAATTGGTAAATTTATCATATCTGTCAGTGAAGAAATGAATAGGAAAATAATATTCAAAAAGGTAAGAAAAAATTGGAAAAGTTTCGAATAAAAGCATTGATATCCGGATGAGGGCAAGGATAAACCCGCAACAAATTATCAGTAGAAGGTTCGTAACACGTAGTGTCGATCTTAAACTTCCAGTATAAGAGCACCAGCAAGTAAATGAATCCAAAGACGACAAAAAGCAGCATCGTTTATCACCCAGGTAGAAATGTCCATAACACAAAAGTGATCACCACAATAAACTGTTAAGGCAAATAAAACACCGAATATGTGAGATATCGTAAACTAAATGAGCAGGATGCTTTTCAATTTTTAGACTATATTAATAGTCTCCACCCTCGTATTAAGTTTACTATTGAGATGGAGGTTGACGGTTGTATTGCTTACCTTGATTTGCTTATTACCAGGAATTTGGTTACCCTACAACTAGAATTTGAAGTATATAGAAAACCCACAACTACAGATTCAGTTATAAATTTTCATTCTAAGTTAAGTTACCTAATCATTATCTTATATCTTTATTTGTTAAATAACTATACCCAACCTAAGGGATTTGCATTTATAAATTAAAACCACATATGTAAATATTAACAGCTAAGTGTTAAACTGTTTTTCTAAATAGGCATGATAATAATATCCACAAATAAGTAAGGGTTTCTACAATATTTATATACATGTTCAATGTGCATAAATATAATAGCTTTCCCTTTAGATAATGTGAAGAATTAAAATTTACAGTCAAATATGTAATATTTTTATTAAAACAGTTTTACAAATTTGGGTTGGATACCGGATACATTTGTTATCTTTATATATATCCCCTTCACCATTGAAAGTTTGTTGGTAAATGATAAAACAGACCAAAGGTTTCCATATTTATGTCAGAATGAAGTTCATATATTTCCATAATATGGTGAACTGGGTACATATAATTGAGAAAATTATTCCTAAAAAAGAAAAACATAATAATATCCAGATGTTATTTGGTAATTTTAAAATGTAATTGAACCCTAAAATAAACATTTGTATTTTAAAACACATAGTATAGCCCACAATAGGTTTCATATTGATGTAGCCTTGGGTTCTATAAGGGTCAAGATTCAAAGTTTTTGAAGAAAGATTTCTAAAAAATAAAAGATTAGAATGAACAGTAAAAATTATTAATTATTTAATATAAATAGAATAAAACCTGTGTAGGCAGTTACTTCAGGTCCAAAGTTTTTGAGGAAACAGTTCTAAAAAAATAAAGATTAGAAATAAAATATAAAATAATTCATAACATTACTAACTCAGTTACAAATTTTTTACTGCTACTACTTTTTTACTTTCTTACTATCAACAGAATACAACCAGTGTAGGTAGTTACTTGAGGTCCAATGTTTTTGAGGAAACAGTAGCATATATTTTGAAAACCACTGATTTATTTCTCCAACAATTTAATTATCTAAACATAGATGAAATAACATATATGGTTGCCAGAAAAAGTATATTGCTAAAAATAGTATTTTCAGGACATTTTTGAAATACTTTAAAAAATTAGTAACCTATTGAATCTTATAGAAATATTTTGTTTATCATACTCCACCCAATAAAATAATCAAAAATTAATCAAACAGTTTTGATTTAGAAAATGATACTAATATTCTTCCTGGTATATCCTAGTATATAAAGTAGACAAAGGATGGCTCAAAGGACGAGTAGCATTAACACTTCTCTGAGACGCCCTAGTAAAGCCTCTTATATGAAACCAAAGAAATATACTATCCAGGTAATGCTGATTATTTACTATCAAGAGGCAAATTCACAGGGGAATAAGCACACAGTAGCAGTAGTACACAAAATACCACTGATTTCAATTTTCCAAAGAAAATACTTCAACATGGGCAAATACTATTGGTAGGTACTCAAAAAGAAGAAAATTCATATATCTAATATGCAATATACCTATTTCAATACATCTTTTAAAAATAAATTTGATATTTAGATCTGAATCATATATATTAAAATAAATAATACCTACCTATTAATTGTAAAAAAATTAAACCAGTAAATAAACAAATTAAAACTTACCTCTTATCACTTCTGATTACTGGATGGAGAGTGCTTTCAAATGCAAATAAAATATGGATCTTTATAAAATAAATAAGATTTTTTCAAGTAGGTAATACATCCATCAGAAATAATACAATAACCTTGTTTAATTTTACATTGTTGCCAATACATTTCAATCTCAATTTTAAAAAAGGTATAATTACATACTTTCCACTTTATTTCAATTTTTCTTTAGACCATATTGATTTGTGTATATTCAGAAACCGTAATATGTTTTTATTATAATTAATATATTTATTCTAATAAATACCTTAATTAGTAAGGGTTAGTACCAGAGCTGGGTAGTATCCGGATACTTCTGTATATGGATACAATATCCGGATACTTTTTATGTATCCCAAAAGTTGTATCCAGATACTTTTTAAATTTTGTACCCGGTATCCGTATCCGTGACCAAATTTTAAAGTATCCGGTATCCGGATACTGTTTTTGATATTCGGATACTTTTAACTATTATTTTTATATTTTGCACTTATAAAAATCTTCATTATAAAACGCATTTGCGTATCGTAATGTAACTTTTACGCACGCAAATTTTTGTTTTAAATGGTTGGCGACATGAGTGAAGTATCTAATGACAAGACTATTGACAATGACATTTGTAGCTAAAAGCAATTTATTAATTTTATATTGTTCTTTAAAAGTATTTATGCATATGAATATAATCTTTTACTTATATAATATATTATTATTGGTGTATTATTCAATTTAAAATATTTTGAAACATTAACAATTGATAATTTAAATGTCACAACTGTCAAATGTTATAAATTACACAGTGCTACCGACATATTTTTTAAAATCAAAATTTTCGTAATTACATAAAAATAATAAATTAATTTAAAAAATGGTAAAAAGGGCAAAATATAAAAAATATTATAAACAACTTATTTCATATGGCTGTTGTAACACTCGTTCTTTAAAAAACTCATCGCTTCGCGATTCGTTTTTTAAACTTGAACTCTGTCATAACAGAATTCCATATGAAATTCGTTGTTTAATATACTATTATCGCCTTCCGATAATGCACCTATAAATCAGTTATAAAGTTTCATAAGTACGTTATTTATGTTTTATATTTTCTATATCTCTCTTTTCAAGAACCCCTTTGTACCCTGTATTTATAATTATTAGAAGAAATTATTTTTCGCATTATAATAAGGGACATCCTAATATTTATATTTTTATTTTAGTGTACCCACAAATAAGTACACCCCCTAAAAAGTTTGAAAACTCGACTGGTCCGACGCTGGCCAAATTCAATATCAAAAGCTCAGCAGTGACACGAAAAAGTTTTTCGTTAGCTCATCATTAAATGTATTTTTATTATTATTATATTACATTACATGCACATCACATAGTTTTAATACTAATAATTTATGTCCTTTTTAAAAAAAATGTCCTAGGACGTATCCGGATACTTGTATCCGAATACATTTTTAAATGAAAGTATTCGATCTTTTTAAAAAAGTATCCGGATACATTCTGAGTATCCGTACCCGGATTCTTTTTTTCAATATCCGACCCAACTCTGGTTAGTACAATAAATTTCATTAATTAATTATTTGTTAGGAATGCCGAAATCTTATTTTATTTTATTTTTTTTATATATCGATATTTTAAATCCTAAAAACAATTAATTTGTTACGCCTATGACACAACAATATATCTCAACAAACTTCCAAAATATATCCAAAATATCCAAATTTAATAAAAAATATACAGGTATTTTTCATCTGTTTATGGTCTCAAGGTCAAATGTATGTGTGTGTCGTGGAAACATTCAAAGATTTACGAAGCAAAATTTATATTTTCATCTCTGTCTTAGATAAAGAAAGTCAGCAAGCTCTAAAAATATTCAAATTTATAATAAAAATACCAATTTGAAACCACTATCGCCATTTACTCCACATTCTTGTAATTTAAAAATAACCAGATTTTTCAATAAATTCAGGCAGTCTTACCAAATTAGAAACGCCCCTCTTAAACAACTTTATTTTACTTTAGTTATATGGTTCAGTGAGTATGTGTCAGTTTTAAATGAAATAGAAAAAATTCAAAACAAGTTTCTACGTTATCTGTACTTTAAAAAATAGCATAAATGGCCTGATTTTAATGAAATCAGAACGACGTATCTTGCAATTATTCCAAAAATTATCATTATAAGAAAGGCGAAAGATATCAGCTCTAATGTTTTTATACAAACTGATTAACAATAAAATTGATTCACCTGAAATTTTACAATTACTTTCATTTTACGTGCCTTCACGTCTAACTCGATACTCAACTCTGTTTAATCAATTTCTATATCTAGAACTCCACTTTTGGCTATGTTGAAACTTGCAAACAACGTCAATGAATTGACAAATCTGGAATGGACTTTATCACCATGCAAATTTTATAAAATCATCGTTAACAACATAACAAATATTAACAATTAAATTAATTTACTATTCTTATGCAATTCTGGTGATTAAGTCATTAATTAAATTATAAGATTGTAGTATAATTACATTGTATACACTATTTAAATTTGGTGTAATCCATGTTATTAAGCTCGTAAGCTTGTTTGGATTTAATAAATAAATAAATAAATAAATAATAACAATTAATTCAAAAATAATCTTTAAAACTGAATGAAAACAATTTTTCAAAATGTATGTACAATTAATTTAAGTTATCATACATAACATATGTGATTAACGGTTCTGTTGAACTTTGAGACCCACGGAATTTCATGATGATTTTAAATTTGATTGATAGCTTACCTTAAATAATGTAGATGAAAACAAAAATTTCCTTGGATTATTCACTAAATACTTAAAAAATCACGAAATTAATTCAATAAATAGCACTGATTTAACACTTTTTAATTCTATATTGCGATAAATGTTTTTACTGTAAACTATAAAGGTTATTATCTTAAACTAATTGAAAATCTGTATCACTTAAAAACCGGGAAAGAATACTTAAATTTTACTATTTTTTAAAAATATTCTTGAGCAAAACTACTTTCAGTTGACACCTTAGAGGTTATATTCACACTTTACAATGGTCTAAATGTCTAGAGAGAGAAGGTCACAAATTAATATAGTTTTGACATCTAAATTTTTTTATCGGCGTTGTCAGTGCTGCTTATTTTCTTTTAGTTACATTAATTTTATATGGTATAAGATTTTATATATGGTATTATTACAAACAAATATTAAATTTAGTTTTTATACGACAATTTTTCTTTTATTAGGAATTTTATTTTAGATTTATATATCTAGGTTAATTTATCAATACTAACAAATGATGCAATTCTTACTTTATATTTGAAAGGGTTATTATTTGTATTATAAAAGATTAGCTGTATGAATATAAAAAATTATTTGTATTTATAATTATAAAAATTGCAATAATAAACATTATTAGAATATTATGTTTCTGTTATGTTTTATACCTTACTTTCAATAAAACATATGTTGAGGATATGCGCGGTTGCCAAATTAACAACTTCATATTCCTATTTGAGCACAATTTGCAAATAGAAAAATTTAGTGCTATCAATAAATTGAAAATTGCGCGCCGCGCCGGGTCGACTTTTCGCAATTCGCGTTTCAAATTAGTATTTTTCTCATAAATTCGAATATTTTTAGAGCTTGTTGACTTTCTTTATCTTAGACAGAGATGAAAATATGAATTTTGCTTCGTAAATCTTTGAATATTTTCACGACACACACACATACATTTGACCTTGAGACCATAAACAGATGAAAAATACCTGTATATTTTTATTAAAAATATTCTATTTGGATGCACTTAGGAAGTTTGTTGTGTTTCATAGGCGTAATAAATTAATTGTTTTTAGGATTTAAAATATGGATATATAAAAAAATAAAATAGAATAAGATTTCGGCATTCCTAACAAATAATTAATTAATGAAATATATTGTACCAACCAGAGTTGGGTCGGATATTGAAAAAAGTATCCGGATACCGGATACGGATACTCAAAATGTATCCGGATACTTCCTAGGATACTTTTTTTAAAAAGGGCATAAATTATTAGTATTAAAACTATGTGATGTGCATGTATTTTTAATGTAATATATAATAATAAAATACATTTAATGATGATACCGAAAACCGTTTACACTACCGTTTACAGTTTACCTTCGGTCTCTGAAGAAGATAACTTGGTTATCGAAACGCGCGTCAGGCATATAAAAGTGTGTGTTGGTGTAGTGGTAGTGTAAACGGTTTTCGGTATCATTTTCGCCAACGGTTCCAGATTCAACATTTTAGTCATTTAATGATGAGCTAACGAAAAACTTTTTCGTGTCACTGCCTGAGCTTTTGATATTGAATTTGGCCAGCGTCGGAGCAGCCGAGTTTTCAAACTTTTTAGGGGTGTACTTATTTGTACTTGTAGGTACACTAAAATAAAGATATAAATAATATTAGGATGTCCTTTATTATAATCCGAAAAATAATTTCTTCTAATAATTATAAATACAGGGTACAAGGGGTTCTTGAAAAGAGAGATATAGAAAATATAAAAAATAAATAACGTACTTATGAAACTTTATAACTGATTTTTAGGTAAAAACAAAGCTCCATTAGAATATAATAATATATGTGTAGTTCTTTTTCACGGGTATGAGGACAGGCATATAAAGAAACCAATTAAATTTTGGCCGACGTTTCGTCGATTTATTTCGACATCTTCAAGGCAAAAACTTATGAAGATATCGAAATAAATCGATGCAACGACGCCCAAAATTTAATTGGTTTCTTTATATGCCTGTCATCATACCCGTCAAAAAGAACTACACTTTTCAGAAGGACGTTAACAGTCAAAAGAATAATAATATATTATAACGGTAACCAGTACGAAAAATGGGATTTAACATATAGACACATCTGAATTAAAGGAAGGGCAGTGTTGTGCCTACGTTAGGTGCATTATCGGAGGGCGAAAAATAATATTTAAAAGTATCTGAATATCAAAAACAGTATCCGGATACCGGGTACAAAATTTAAAAAGTATTCTGGATACAGCTTTCGGATACATAAAAAATATCCGGATATTGTATCCGTATACAGAAGTATCCGGACACTACCCAGCTCTGGTACCAACCCTTACTAATTAAGGTATTTATTAGAATACATATATTAATTATAATTAAAACATATTACGGTTTCTATATACACACATCAACATGGTCTAAAAAAAATTGAAATAAAGTGAAAAGTATATTTATAATTATATCTTTTTTAAAATTGATATTGAAATGTATTGGCAACAATGCAAAATTAAACGAGGTTAGTTTGAGATTATTTTATTTACTTTCTGATGGATGTATTATTTGAAGGTGTTGAAGTAGATGTAAATTTTTATAATATATTTTGTGGGGAAAAATTTATAAATACTTTTCCAAAACGTTTGATGATTATTGCAAAAGTGTTACTATATTGTTTGTAAACATTATAACAGGTTAGTCTGTCTTCAATATGACTTCGAGTATGTACTTTGCTAATTATTTACTGCCTAAATAAATAAATATCATTTATTTTTAGAGAGTATTGGACATTCCTAAATTACCACCCAGATCCATGATTTAATGAAAAATGGAGTACAAAGTAAAGTACACCCTACAATAAAGCTTACCTATAGTTTATTTTTATTTTGAGATACCTAAAGAATTGGGATAAGCTGACTATCAGCAATTGGCCAACAATACTCTTGCAAGTACTAAACATAATTGTTAATGTTATGGGTATATCTTAATAAAACTAATTGTATCATTAAATTATGGCTATTAATTATATTCCAAAAATGTCAACCCCATACTTTGTGCAATCAATTGAAATTAAAATGTATCCAATAGGATACATTTTAATTTCAATACATACATAATAATTTTTTAACTGGTATCTTTCACACAAATGAAAAAATCTTATTTATTTTATAAAGATCCATATTTTATTTACATTTGAAAGCACTCTCCATCTAGTAATCAGAAGTGATAAGAGGTAAGTTTTAATTTGTTTATTTACTGTTTTAATTTTTTTACAATTAATAGGTAGGTATTATTTATTTTATTATCTATGATTGAGATCTAAATATCAAATTTAGTTTTAAAAGATGTATTGATATAGGTATTTTGCATATTAGATATATGAATTTTCTTCTTTTTGAGTACCTACCTATACCTTTTTGAGTTCATATAAGAGGCTTTACTAGGACATCTCAGAGAAGTGTTAATGCTACTCGTCCTTTGAGCCATCCTTTGTCTACTTTAAATACTAGGATAGACCAGGAAGAATATTACTATCTAAATCAAAACTATTTGATTAATTTTTGATTATTTTATTAGGTGGAGTATGGTAAACAAAATATTTCTACAAGATTCAATAGGTTACTACTTTTCTAAAGTATTTCAAAAATGTCCTGAAAATACTATTTTAGCAATATACTTTTTCTGGCAACCATATATGTTTAGATAATTACCTAAATTGTTGGAGAAATAAATCGATGGTTTTTAAAATGTATGCTACTGTTTCCTCAAAAACTTTGGTAAGTAACTGCCTACACTGGTTGTATTCTGTTGATAGTAAGAAGACTGACAAAATTTGTAACTGAGTTAGTAATGTTATGAATTATTTTATATTTTATTTCTAATCTTTAATTTTTTAGAACTGTTTCCTCAAAAATTTTGGACCTGAAGTAACTGCCTACACAGGTTTTATTCTATTTATAGTAAATAATTAATAATTTTTACTGTTAATTCTAATCTTTTATTTTTTAGAACTCTTTTCTTCAAAAACATTGAATCTGGACCATTATAGAACCCATGGCTACATCAATATGAAACCTATTGTAGGCTACTACTATGTGTTTAAAAATACAAATGTTTATTTTAAGGTTCAATTACATTTCAAACATTACCTAATAACATCTGCATATTATTAGTAAATAACAAGTAAATGTATCCAACCCAAATTTGTAAAACTGTTTTAATAAAAATATTACATATTTGACTGTAAATTTTAATTCTTCACATTATCTAAAGAGAAAGCTATTATATTTATGCATATTGAACATGTAAATAAATATTGTAGAAACCCTTGCTTTGTGGACATTATTATCATGCCTATTTAGAAAAACAGTTTAACACTTAGCTGTTAATATTTACATAATATGTGGTTTTAATTTATATATGTAAATCCCTTAGGTTGGGTTTAGTTATTTAACAAATAAATATATAAGATAATGATTAGGTAACTTAAAAGATTAAAAAAAAGTAAGTATAAACAAAAATCGGGTCTCTCAAAACTAGCATTTTTACCAATTCGACTAAAATAAGACAACCGTGTTTAAATAAAAAGTAATTTAGGAAATAACAACGGTTCATAACACTAAATTCCAACAACACTGCACATATCACAGTTGGATAATGCTATAAACAATGTAAACACCAACGCAAATTGTAAAAATATACTTAAAATTTAATTTTTTTTTTAACTTCTGGTAAATTATAAACGAATATTAATATAGACAAATATATATTTAAAAGCAAAACACTAAAATTAATATATTGTTTTGACGTTATAAACGAGAAATAAGGTTAGGTTTTAGTGGTTATGTTAAGTGAAGTTAGGATTTGGAGAATTAGAATCGACATACGTCTTTGAAAATAGCGCCACCAAAACTGTTGAACTAAATTGACAGATTAGTGCAATGTTCAAATTTTGCGTGCAACAAATCTCAAAAAATATATCTTTTTTTAACTTCATATTTTGCTAGTCGCATTCTCTATGCTTTCTTTAGGAGTTAAGCTTCTGGCGTTAAAATTCGTGATCACAAATTGTCAAACTTTTTAAAAACATACCATCACTTAGACACCAATATATCTTTTATTACAATATAAAACTTAACTAAAAAACCTTATCTCCTAGAGAAAGGTCTAAGCTATATCCTGTTAAAATTTCTTCTCATATAAACAAACAAAATTGTGGTGGTATCACAAACAACTACCCCACAAATTGGTGACTCCCGACAAAAACAAAAAAAAACTGACGCCGGTTGCCGACATCATGGCCAACAACGATCAAGAACCATCCACCGCACAAGAGGTAAATAAAGTCAGTGTTAAAGTTCCAACTTTTTGGAAGAAAGATCCAAAAGTATGGTTTATTCAACTGGAAGCTCAATTTCAATTAGCCGGTATTACTCAAGATGCTACCAAATACAATTATGTCATTAGTGCTATAGACACAGAAGTACTACAAGAGGTGACTGATTTCATCCTTAGACCTCCAGTAGATAATAAATATGAAAGTATTAAATCACGACTAATTAATAATTACTCCGATTCGCAAGAGAAAAAAACAAAAAAGCTTTTGTCAGAAGTTGAATTAGGTGATAAAAAACCTACACAACTCTTAAATGAAATGCAACGACTTGGCGGTACAGCAGTTCCAGAAGAACTCATTAAAACCTTATGGCTGCAACGTTTACCAATCCAAATTCAATCAATACTAGCTACAAGTTCTGACAATCTTTCAAACCTTGCTAAAATGGCAGACAAAATTGCAGAAATAGAGCAACCAAGAACATTTGCAGTATCAAAAGCAGACAATAGTGACATTATTGATAAGTTAGTGCAAGAGATAGCTTCTTTAAAACAATCAATAAATCAATTACAAAAACCTCACTATTCTTCACATAGAAGCAGATCAGCAAGTAAAACTGGACCTAAATCTAAAGAGTTTTGTTGGTACCATGCTAAATTCAACTCAAAAGCAAAAAAATGCACACCACCTTGCAAATTTACTCCTGATCAGGAAAACTGATAACCGTGACTGTTCAAGCGGCAAACAGCACGGATTTAGATGGCCGCAGTCCAAACAATACTTACCAGAGCAAGAGACTGAACATATTTGATCCACTTACAGGTTTATCATTCCTAATAGATTCAGGATCTGATGTATCCATAGTTCCTAAACGTCTTTATAGATCTACCATTGAAAATAACACACCATTGTATGCTGCTAATGGTTCAAGAATAAAAACATTTGGATCAAAACAATTAACACTAAGTTTGGGTCTCCGCAGAGAATTTAACTGGGTATTCTATTTAGCTGAAATTGATAAAGCAATTATTGGTTCAGACTTCTTACACCACTTTGATTTATTAATAGATCTAAGAAGAGAACAAATAATAGATCAAACAACAAAATTCTCAAGCAAAGGTAAGAAAAATACTTTCATGTATGCCATCTATTCATACAATTTCTCCAAATCATCATATTCATGACATCCTGTCTGAATTTCCTGCACTGGTCAATCCAAATAATCAATTGAAAGAAATTTCTCATCTAACATCTCATGTTATAGAAACCAAAGGTCCTCCAGTTAGATGCAAAGCTAGAAGATTACCACCTGATAAATTGAAAATTGCTAAACAGGAAATAGAATTTCAAATGTCTCAGGGCATCTGTCGACCTTCAAAAAGCCAATGGTCCAGTCCATTACATCTTGTTCCAAAGAAGGATGGCTCCTGGAGACCTGTAGGAGATTATAGAAAATTAAATAGTATCACGATAGAAGATAGATACACTATACCACATATCCAAGACTTTGCATATCAGTTAGCAGGCAAGACAATATTTTCTACAATTGACTTAGTTCGTGCATTCCATCAAATTCCAGTTCATCCAGATTCAATTCAGAAGACTGCAATTGCAACTCCATTTGGTTTATTTGAATACTTAAAAATGCCAATGGGTCTCCGGAATGCTGCACAAAGTTTTCAACGATTTATAAACGAAGTGTTAAGAAATTTTGATTTTTGTTTCCCATATCTTGATGATATATTGGTTGCATCTAAAGATATGGAAGAACATAAACTACACTTAAGACAAATTTTTAAACAATTGCAAAACTATAATTTAGTTATTAATGTAGATAAATGTGTATTTGGTTCTGAATGTGTCAAATTTTTAGGATACCAGGTTAGTAAACAGGGAACAACACCTTTACCTGACAAAGTGGAAACAATTAGCAATTACCCTTTACCAGAGAATAAGAAATCCTTAAGAAGATTCCTAGGTATTATAAATTACTACAGACGATTCATACCACAAGCAGCTTCAAAACAAGCAATACTGCATGATTTTCTAAAGAATTCTCGCAAAAATGATAATACTCCGATAATATGGACACATGAATCAACTGAAGCTTTTAAACAATGTAAACAAGATTTAATTGATGCTGTTACATTAGTTCATCCACAAATAAATGCACCACTATCTTTAACTGTAGATGCTTCAGATACAGCTGTGGGAGGAGTGATTGAGCAACTTGAGAATGGAATTTGGAAACCTCTAAGTTTCTTTTCAAGAAAACTAAATTCTGTACACAAAAAGTATAGTACATATTATGATCGAGAACTACTCGCTGTATATCTGGCCATTAAACAGTTTCGTCATTTTCTTGAAGGCAATAACTTCACAATATTTACAGACCATCTACCTTTGACATTTGCATTCTCTCAAAATCCTGAAAAAGCCTCTCCTAGACAAGCTCGTCAATTAGATTTTATTGGACAATTCTCAACAAACTTGGTTCATATTAAAGGTAAATCTAATATAGTTGCTGATGCCTTAAGTAGAATTAATTTAATCAATGCACCAAACCCTGTTGATTATCAACTACTTCATGACCATCAAATTATAGATAATGAACTCCAAAATCTACTAGATAATCCAAACTCAACCTCTTTAAATCTTCAAAAAATCACTTATCCAGATACATCAATTCAAATATATTGTGATGTCCAAAATAATAAAATCAGACCTTTTATACCTAAAGCCTTAAGAAGACAAATTTTCAATCAATTTCATAACTTATCACACCCTAGTATACGAGCTAGTATAAAACTGATTACAGATAGGTTTATCTAGCCTCGTATTAATAAAGATAATCAAACTTGGGCCAAAGCTTGTGTAGACTGCCAAAAATCCAAAGTACATCGTCATACCAATACAGCTTTTCAAAAAATTGATATCCCTAATGAACGTTTTCGAGAGATCAACATTGATTTAATTGGACCATTACCTCCATCTAATAGTTATACATATTGTTTAACTTGTATTGATCGCTATACATGTTGGGCAGAAGCTTATCCAATATCTGATATAACAGCAGAAACTGTTGCTCAAACTCTATACAACGAATGGATTTCTAGATTTGGCTGTCCACAAAAAATATTTACTGACCAAGGCCGACAATTCGAAAGTGCTTTATTTCATTCTTTAGCCTGTCTTTTGGGATCAAAAGAGTTCGAACAACTCCATACCATCTGCAGACTAATGGTAAAATTGAACGCTGGCATCGAACATTGAAAAATGCAATCAAATGCCATAATACAAAACGTTGGACGTTCTACCTACAGTACTGTTGGGATTGCGTTGGACAGTAAGAGAAATGGTAATGAAATGGTCTATGGTTCATCTCTTAGATTACCAGGCGAATTTATAAATCCTACATTGACTAATACTGATGTGAATACCTTCATCTCTACCCTTAAAGAAAAGATGAATTTATTAAGTCCAGTACAGTCCAACTTTTCACAAAGAAAAATCTTCATTCCTCAAGAAATGGACACCTGTACTCATGTGTTTGTGAGAGTGGACAGTGTAAAGAAACCACTTCAACATCCTTATGATGGACCTTATCCAGTAGTGACAAAGTGCGACAAGTACTTTACAGTGAACATTCATGGCAAAAATACTAATATCTCTAAAGATAGACTTAAACCCGCATATTTAATTAATGATGATACAGTTTTACATGATCATAGTTATTCTTTACAAGACATTTCCACAAATAAGAAGCCTACTGAACGTAAAGTAACATTTTCATTATAATTAAATATTTCTCATCATATCATTGTAACTAATGTTATTTTAATTTTTGCATATTTGTACTTTTATAACTAATATTTTTATAATATTCATTTACTTTCTGGCTCCGCCACTAGAGGGGGAGTAATGTAACAGATCTGATCTTAAGTATTGTTCTGTGGTTGAAAAATCAGATTCGATCAGATTGTTAAATATGTCATGTCATTGTCAACTGTCAATAATGAAGCTCAAGTTCTATGGGTACATTCAGGAGGTCCCAGCGGCTGAGATCGCTTAGTAAGGAGTCTCTCTGAATGTAGCGCTGCTTGAAAGCTATTCAACAGCGGCTGACTGTTTTGCTCAGCGTAGAAATTTGTCGCTTTCTAAAAGCGCATCGTGATTTTGGGTTATGTAGGTTTGTGTTGATCTTAATTATATTCTAAGGTGTTGATGGTTGGGATATGATTTATCCAATTGATAATTGAAGATAATTATTGTAGTTTTGTACATGAACACAATAGACATATAAAAAACCAAAATAAAAATTGGATTATGTTTTCAAATGTTTTGACTTTTGTTCCGCTGTCAGTGAGCCACGCATTCAGGCGAAACGAAGCCGCTTATTAACAGCGGCCACAGCATGCTGAGTGGCTAGATTTATCCGCTGGGACCTCCTGAATGTACCCTATGACTGAACCGCTTCGCTTTTTATTTTTTACATTATCTTAGTTTTGTACTCTTGTAAAACAAATCCAAAAAATGTTGTTATTCATTTAATCAATAAACTTTAGTTGAGTGTTCTTTCTTCTCATATAAACAAACAAAATTGTGGTGGTATCACAAACAACTACCCCACAGTGGGTTAGGTTAGGTTAGATTGGGTTAGATTAGGTTAGGTTAGGTTAGGTTAGATTATAATTAAGTGCATAAGTGAGTTTGGATGTTCCAGTAGGTGTTTTGCATAGTTCGACTTATCTGGTTGTTGTAATCTATATGCTCTTAAGTGTTCATTAAATCTTCAAAATTTCTTTGTGTTTCACCTATATATACTGCATTACATACATACAATTAATTTTGTAAACACCAGATTTTTTTAAATTTGGAACATCCAAACTCACTGATACAAACCAATAACATTCATATACTACACATTTGTGATAAAAAACAAAATTTAGATTTTCTAGAAGAATTTGAAATTAAAAGACATCTAGCAGATCAACATTTTAAAGTTGTGAATCAACAAATAAATCTTGGAAGTTCTCCACTATTAAACTGTTTACTTTCATTGAGTCTTCATTTTATACATAGATAAGACATTATTGTAACATAAATATATTAAGTTAATGTAAAGATCAGCATGATATAGTTTTTCCTGGTTTTTTCTATATCATTGCACAGTTATACTGATCTTAGAGGGAAATACATTCAAGATAATCCCTTAGGGCTAATAACATCTAGGCTTAAATATTGTTATGTCTTATTACTTCCTTACTTGGTATAGCCTTAACTACTTATCAACATCAAGTATCTAGTTACAAACAAACAAACATGTAATTTCAATATGTCAATCTGACGATGCTAGTTATTAGTGAAACAGCTGTAATTGAAATTTAAAGCGAATTTTTCGAATAAATAATGGAAGTTTAGTTTAACCGTTCAGTTATTTATTGTTCTTAGTAAGATGAACTTCCATAAAGTAAAGTTTAACACAATCAATATAGATTAAAGTATTTAACTATTTTTTTATAAAATATGTCTAGATATTGGTCTTTGGATTTCTGTCTATACATTTTTTAGTAAAACTGAGTAAATAAGTACATCTTAAACATATAGTTAAGATGTAATCTCAGATGTAATTTATAACTGTAGGTATGATATGTATAAAATACATATTTTTGTACAAAAGTATTTCATTAAAAGCCAGTTTTCTTAGTCATATATGTATCAATTTATTTATTGGTTCCATAAAAGTGATGGAATACTAATAGTTATTGAGTATTTTCAAGAAACTGGCCACTAGAAACACAAAATCCCTATTTATAGAACCCATAAGCCTAATTCATACATATGTGACTTTGAAAAAAACCAGTCATAAGACATATGTTGTGCAATCTACAATGTACCTAATTAAAAATGTACTTACCTTTTAAATATGAATTTAAAATATAATTTGTAAGTACTTAAGATATATTTTTTACATCTTTTGCTAGATATACTTAAGTATGTTTTAAAGACATATTTATAATAAATATTTTTATGAATTTAGGATAATCTTCACCACTTCTGATGGTCCAAAAGGTGTATACGTATTCAATATGTACATTTTATTCCTTATAGATTATGCTGGCACAGTGTAAGCAAACTCTGGATAAGTAAATACTTCTTACCTATAAAAAGCTGGGCCATTTCAAAATTATGGAAAATAGATTTTGCTATTAGTCCTAGCCAGCTATACCGTTCAGTTAGATAATCCATATATAATCCTCATTATACTTATAAAATCATAGCTGTTCCTTCTCAGTGATCTAAAAAATTTCATTAACTTGCATTATAAAAAAAATTTGTATAAAAATAAACAATTTGACAAAAAGAGTGGAAATTTAATAGTCAAATTATATAATACTTACAACACTGTAGACATTTTCCCAATCTTCAAGATACTGATTTAATTTCTCCACATCAGTACATGACACACAAGATAAAGTTACCTACTGAAATATTGATTCTTCCATATTAATTATTTGTTTAGTTACCGATTTTCCAGAGAAAATTGTATCTATTTCAATTGTCCAGTGGTAATTCATGTTGGAATGATTTTAGACCTTGTAGAAGGTTATCTAAAGCATTATTATTAATATTATAATCAAGAATTCATATAAAAGTAAAATTTGAAGAATCAATAAGAATGTATCCAGAATCTGAACTAGAAGTCTTACTTAAATAACTAAGCATAATGAGATGTACAAGGAACAGCAAGACTTACATTCAAATTATATTTATTTTCAAGAAAAACCTTGTCTGAATCATGCTTATTTGCAGAACCAGGAAGACAATAATCAGAATGCATATCTCCCCTAGCCATTTTATAAGGTTTTAATTGCTTCATTCATATATTCAATGAATATTACTTTTTTTGAATTAAGAGAGAAAAAAAGATACCTTACCTTTTATTATAACCAGCCGACATTAAAAAATCTGCAAGTTTCCAAGAGGTGACAAAAATTACAGGATAAAATAGAATATATAATCTCTGATATAATAGAGATACTATTATATCAGATAAATTGCACAATTTTATTGGAAATTCATCATGTTCACATGTACACTCAATTTTACCGACGAGGAAACAAAAAAAATACAAAATTAAATTACATCACATTACTTCCTTTGTTATTAAAAATTTAAACATTAGGTTATAAGTTATATTCGCTTCTTCTTTCCTTGCCTTAGCTTTGCTGTGGCCGTATTCTCAAGGGACTAGTGAGATGCGATTAGTTGTAAGATTACATAAAATATAGACATATTTTTGTATCTAATTTCTATCGTTTTTTACAACTCATAAACACACACCAATCTAATGGTAAGGTCACATATTTGATTCTCACTACTCTCTTAAAACTACGAGGCCTGGTCTAAGGAACAATTTAGCTATATTTTTCAATCTTTTTATAAATACTAAATGTTTTCATTTATTCAAGTAAACATTTATCAATTATAAAATAATAGCAATATAAATATAAAATATAACTAACATTGAATAAAACAATGTTTTAAATAATCCATTGGATTCGATTTACAGAAATAAGTACTGGCAACATTGTCCATCCACCGTTCTTTTTAAGATTTATGACCATCTGATATCTAGACATAATTGACAGAAATTGTCAAAATTTAAAAAAAAAATGGCGGATTTTTAGTAGTTTTAATTGCGATTTTCTTTTTCAAATGTGCATCATCCAAGAATTTTTTTCTCTTAAAATGCTCTATAGCAATAGGGCTTTCCAATAAAAAAAATCATCATGAAATTCCGTGGGTCTAAAAGTTCAAAGGACCCTGATTAACATCTATTACCTGAAAGCTGTAACATTAATAGAAATAAATTTCAAGGAAAAAGTTTTAAAATACTTCTTACCTACTTCCTTCCTCTTTTTTAGCACTCTGACTGTTGCACTTATAAACTGCACAATTAACCATTTTCAAATGTCTATTCAGGTATTTAAAAAAAGTGAAAATTAATTAAAAAAACTAAAAAAATACAATTCGACGTTCCAAATTTGTTTACCACCAAACGTTTGAAAATTGGCTTCACTCACACGCATAAGGTTTTCATTGCCATGCGCTGTCCTCTCTCTTTCCTAGTCCAAAGGTATTTACTAATTTTATTTATATTGAATAATATACATTGACTTTACACAATGACATTGACAGTTTATCTCCAGATACTATCAACAACAGTCAAATGTATGTGTGTGTCGTGGAAACATTCAAAGATTTACGAATCAAAATTCATATTTTTATATTTGTCTTAGATAAAGATAGTCAACTATCTCTTTATATTTTCAAATTTATAATAAAATTACTTATTTGAATCCAGTATCGCCATCTTCTCTACATTCTTGTAATTTAAAAATAACCAGATTTTTTCATTAAATTCAGGCAGTCTTACCAAAATAGAAACGCCCCTCTTAACTGTAGCAAAAATAACCTTTAAATTAAGGTTTTTAAAGTGACATCTGATTGAACTGATACAAATATGTCATCATCACTGACACCGCATCAAACGAATCTCAGAACTGTATGTAATTATTTCTGTTCTGATTATTAAACTTGATAAATCCTGACTTTTCTTACTAGTTTTTATATGTGGCAACATCACAATTATGACGTGCAACGCTTTTTCTTTTAATTTTACTATTGGCCGTCTACTGGCTGAACCTTAGAACAGAAAGAAACAGGGAGGAGTCTGTAATATATTAACTGTAAGAAAAATTTGCGACGGAAGTCGGCCATCTTGAAGTTCCTTCTATGACGCATTGTTTACGTTTACAGTATGCTGTCAAAGTAATATTTGCATATAAATGTCAAAAATGAGTACATAGGCGTATCATTCAGGTTTTATAAACACAAAATGATTTACAACACTAAATGTATTCACACACTTAATTGGTTGAATTTTATTCAAAATAAAAAACCTAATATAATTTTTAATTTTTTACGGTACGGCATTGGAAATGGAAATTAAAATTGACATTTGACCGCCATATGCAAGCTCCTTTCTGGACTCAAGGTCATTTTGCATATACTCCTTCCTGTTTCTTTTTGTTCTAAGGGCTGAACACGTTAAGGTATACCTTGTCCAGTATAAATTTGGTTGCACGTCATAGCTGTCAGAACCGGGACCATGTTGCCAAGCATTTAAAATAGTATCCAGAAAATGTCAAACGAGGTTTCTCTAAAATTCTTCTTTTTATTTGACTACAATACTACACCATGCGGCAACAAAGCGCAATTTTGCCAACATATAAAATATTTTAGTACGAGGTATGTTAGTTTGAAGTTTATATTTTATTAGTCCAGGAGTTGTATTTGATATAAAATCAATTATAAAACCTTTCTTAAAGCATTTATTTATCTTTTGTAATAACTTGCGGCATACGAATTTAAGTACTTACAGTGAATAAACATACTGATTGACAGTAGCTAACGAACGAAAAAAGTCAAACGAACAGAGCGATTTTTTCACATTGATGACGTGCAACCATATTTATACTGGACAAGTTACACTATTAGGAATGTCTAAAGAATAGAAATAGACTAATGCAAAAGGTCTGTAGTGAATAAAGGATTAAATAAAATGTGTCAAACCTGCTACAAAAAGTGTTTTTCTTACTTTGAATGTATGGGTTTTCTTCCTTACCACTAATGCTTTATATTAAAAACTGACTATTCTGTGTCGCGTTCACTTTAATAGCCAAAAACACAATTTTGCCGCGAATATTGACAGTCAGTAATGCCAGACAAAAAATTAAATAAAACAATAAAAAGAGGAAAAAATTTTAAAACATACTTTTTTACAATTTTTTGAACTTTCTTAGATTAAAATATTTTAAGCCGACAATTGGCACAGGCCGGCGAACTGGCACATCCACCCTGTGTGCGTCCCTTAGAAAAATACTTTCTAATTTGACAACATTTTTGCAGCATTCTCAATATGTCTTATTTGACGTTGGTGAAACGCAAATCTGTCAGATTTATTGGCGATATAAATTTATTCGCTGAATGAGCTGCAATTTGCCATTAGTAAACCCGACCATAAATAATTCAAACCACAATTTGACAGGATTAATGTGTACCTATGGTTATAAACAAATTGTTTATTATTTGTGTCAAAGTAAAAAACCGATTTCAGTACAAGTAAGTAGTTAATTGTAAAATTTTACTTTACTTTTTAATTATTATTCCTGCATAAATTATTACATTCTTTGCGTTTTTATAAATTGTCAAATGTGTGTGATATTGCTTTTTTATTTCTTAATTCGAAGGAATTATTTTATTTTCGTACTTTTTCCGAAAGTTTACGATATTACCAATTTTCGAAGTGTCAAAACTTTGTGTTAGATGTCATTTTCATAGGATGTCGTAGGAAAAACGCATTTGCAGAAAGAGTTTGTCGATCTAGATAAATCAGCCTTTATTTCCTTGTTGCTTTACATTAATTAAAAATATATCTACTTTTTCATCTGCATTATTGCCCATTTTTCTATGAGGACTAAATAAATTAATAAATAAATTGATTGAACTAACCCTTACTCTGTGAAACTTTATCTCACTAACAATAATAAAAAACTGAACGTTTGAACTAAACTTCCACGTTTATTAAGAAAAAATAATTATTTTAATACCGTTACAGCTGATGAAACTATTTTAGAGAAATATTGTATTATACAATATAATTTTTTAATTAAAGGGGGATGTTTAGTTCAAATGTTTGGTTGTTTATTATTCTTAGTAAATAAATAATTGTTCAATTTTGAGTTGTCAGTTTCACACCTCCTATGAGTGCCCTTTTGTAGAATGTTAAAAAAACTCTTCGTTTTAACGCAACTTCCACGTTTAATTTTTTAAGAGTTTTTTATTATTCTTAATTTTATTGACTTCCAAAAAGTAAGGGTTAGTACAATAAATTTAATGCTATGCTATTTTGTAATCGTAAAATGCAGGGCTACTCAAAAGTATGCAAAAATGCATCGAAGATGCATGTTATTAGGCACAAAATCCGGTCTGCTTCTATATTTTTGGTCGGTGCAGATAAAATAATTTAACTTTTATTTGAATATTTTTGTTGTATTCCCGAAATTTATAAAAATAAATGGGGGTTAAAATATAATTAAAAATCCTGTACAAAGTGTTGTTATGAACATAAATAATTGAAACTTTTGTACTTTATTTTAATAATTGTTTGAATTAATAATAAAATACTTTTTCAGAAGAATACCTCGATTTATCAAAAACTTCCACTGAAGTAAGGAGTTTTTAGATTGATAACAATTGTATTTCTATGAATATTTCGTTTAACATGTCTACACGAACTGGTAAGCAAATATCTTTTTTTATTCATAGAGCTAGGTAAAACCTGAATAATCACAAAGCTTAGATATTAGTATAATGTCTCTATTCCTAATTTTTTATAAACTTTAAGACTCGCTTGACAAAATTTCGCTGTTCCATAACTGTCCATTATGCCTGATCAATTTTGCTTCTTAGAGTTGAGCAGTAGAAAATAAGGTTTTGGTGTCTTTTCCCCATCCCTACAGTACCAATTAAGAATCCTGTTACTTCTCTCGAAGTTTTTTCTGCATAGTCGGAGAGCCATTGTTGCAAAGAATATAGATGGTTCATTAATTTCGCCTGTATGTTACCAACTTTTAGTGCTTTTGATGGCTGCAATACGAAGCTAACCTTCAAAGTTTAGCTATCTGAATTTACAGCCGAGAGAGCAGCCAGACTGTCTTCGGGCCTGCAGAATGATTTTTACGCCAGGTTCTATGTGTTCAATACATGACTCTAAAACAACACAGCTCCTGAATCGTCAAAAATAGCTAAAAACAAACAGCTTTTTAAAAATTCATTACGGTTATTGATGTTAAGTAATGAAAGAAATATAATTTGACTAAATAAAATATAATTAACTTAATAAAAACTCTAGTAAAAGTAAACTTTCTCAGTGTATAGCAAAGAAAGTCTACTAATATAGATTTTAAATTGGAAGCGTAAACAAAAAACTAATCAATGATAAGTGACAAAAAACTAATCGTAAACAAAAAACTAATTAATGATCAGTGACATATTTTATCTAATTTTCAAAAACATATTTTAAAAATTCATGGAATTTTCAACATATACCTCCGCAACAGAGGTAGATTTCCGACCTCCATGCCTCTTTAATTTTAAAATATCAGCATCACTGTCTGCTAGGAAAGTGGCGGAGCTTCTTGTGAAGCAGTTACCAGTATATAGAACAGGATTTAAAAGACCAAGAAATTCTATAATAACTTTTGGCAGACTGCTAAATGTGTTAATTCCCAAAGAATTTCTGGTACATTTTCCATTCGCATATTTTACAAAAAAATCTGTTGTGTTTAAGAGGGGCGTCAAAAATGTGACAGCTGAAAACGGGTGGCAAGCCTGAATTGTACCCAAAATTTCAATCATTTTGTAAACAACAAATCTAAAGAACTCCTTAAAATTACGTGTTCAAATTTTAACAGGATGTAGCTTAGACCTTTCTCTAGGAGATAAGGTTTTTTAGTTGAGTTTTATATTGTAATAAAAGAAATATTGGCGTTTAAGTGATGGTATGTTTTGAAAAAGTTTGACAATTTGTGATCACGAATTTTAACGCCAGAAGCTTAACTCCTAAAGAAAGCATAGAGAATGCGACTAGCAAAATATGAAGTTAAAGAAAGGTATATTTTTTGAGATTTGTTGCACGCAAAATTTGAATATTGCACTAATCTGTCAATTTAGTTCAACAGTTTTGGTGGCGCTATTTTCAGAGACGTATGTCTATTCTAATTCTCCAAGTCCAAACACAAACTTGACTTAACGTCAAAATATATTAATTTTAGTGTTTTGCTTTTAAATATATAATTGTCTATATTAATATTCGTTTATAAGTTACCAGAAGTTAAAAAAAATTAATTTCAAAGTATATTTTCACAATTTGCGTTGGTTTTTACATCGTTTATAGCATTATCCAACTGATATGTGCAGTGTTATTGTTGATGGAATTTAGTGTTATGAACCGTTGTTATTTCCTAAATTACTTTTTACTTAAACACAATTGTCTTATTTTAGTCGAATTGGTAAAAATGTGAGTTTTGAGAGACCTGATTTTTCTTTATACTTTTTTTCATCTTTAAGTTACCTAATCATTATCTTATATCTTTATTTGTTAAATAACATAAACCCAACCTAAGGGATTTACATTTATAAATTAAAACCACATATGTAAATATTAACAGCTAAGTGTTAAACTGTTTTTCTAAATAGCCAGGATAATAATGTCCACAAAGTAAGGGTTTCTACAATATTTATTTACATGTTCAAAATGTATAAATATAATAGATTTCTCTTTAGACAATGTGAAGAATTAAAATTTATAGTCAAATATGTAAAATTTTTATTAAAACAGTTTTACAAATTTGGGTTGGATGCTGGATACTTCTGTTATCTGTTATATCATCTTTACATTCAGCATATCCTCAAAACAAAACAAAAAGTTTGCAAAATATAATTGGTTTTTCAAACTTATACTTACAAAGGGTACATATCCCCTTTACCATTGAAAGTTTGTTGGTAAATGATAAAACAGACCAAAGGGTTCCTTATTCATGTCAGAACACAGTTCATATCTATCCATAATATGGTAAAAAAGAAAAACATAAAACATTTACTTGTTATTTACTAATAATATGCAGATGTTATTTAGTAATGTTTAGAATGTAATTGAACCCTAAAACAAACATTTGTATTTTAAAACACATAGTAGCTGCAGCATTGATGTAGCCATGGGTTCTATAACGGTCCAGATTCAATGTTTTTGAAGAAAGAGTTCTAAAAAATAAAAGATTAGAATTAAAATAAAAAATTATTAATTATTTATTATAAATATAATAAAACCTGCATAGGCAGTTACTTGAGGTCCAAAGTTTTTGAGGAAACAGTTCTATAAAATAAAATATAAAATTATTCATAACTTTACTAACTCACTTACAAATTTTGTCAGTCTTCTTACTATCAAACAAATAAGACCTGCGTAGGCAGTTACTTGAGGTCCAAAGTTTTTGAGGAAACAGTTCTATAAAATAAAAGATTAAAAATAAAATATAAAATTTTTCATAACTTTGCTAACTCACTTACAAATTTTGTTAGTCTTCTTACTATCAAACGAATACAACCAGTGTAGACAGTTACTTGAGGTCCAAAGTTTTTGAGGAAACAGTTCTATAAAATAAAAGATTAGAAATAAAATATAAAATTATTCATAACTTTACTAACTCACTTACAAATTTTGTCAGTCTAAATATTGCTAAAAATAGCATTTTTAGGACATTTTAGGTACTCAAAAAGAAGAAAATTCATATATCTAATATGCAAAATACCTATATCAATACACCTTTTAAAACTAAATTTGATATTTAGATCTCAATCATAGATAATAAAATAAATAATACCTACCTATTAATTTTAAAAAAATTAAACCAGAAAATAAACAAATTAAAACTTACCTCTTATCACTTCTGATTACTATATGGAGAGTGCTTTCAAATGTAAATAAAATATGGATCTATATAAAATAAAGATTTTTTCATTTGTGTGAAAGATACCAGTTAAAAAATTATTACAATCCTATTGGATACATTTTAATTTCAATTGATTGCACAAAGTATGGGGTTGCATTTTTGGAATATAATTAATAGCCATAATTTAATGATACAATTATTAGTTTTATTAAGATATACCCATAACATTAACATTTATGTTTAGTCGAGTGTTTAGTACTTGCAAGAGTATTGTTGGCCAATCGCTGATAGTCAGCTTATCCCACTTCTTTAGGTATCTTAAAAACAGGTGCACAAAGTGTATTTCTATAGATACTAGATTGGTTAGTTATTATCGTAGGTTATTGAAAACATGGAAATATTTTTTTCTTGCATCGCATTCTCAAAATAAAAATAAACTATAGGTAAGCTTTATTGTAGGGTGTGCTTTACTTTGTACTCCATTTTTCATTAATTCATGGATCTGGGTGGTAATTTAGGAATGTCCAATATTCTAAAAAATAAATGATATTTATTTATTTAGGCAGTAAGTAATTAGCAAGGTACTTACTTGAAGTCATATTGAAGACAGACTAACCTGTTAATGTTTACAAACATTATAGTAACACTTTTGCAATAATCATCAAACGTTTTGGAAAAGTATTTAAATTTTTCTCCACAAAATACATTCTAAAAATTTACATCTACTTCAACACCTTCAAATAATACATCCATCAGAAAGTAAATAAAATAATCTCTGATCAAACTATAACCTCGTTTAATTTTGCATTGTTGCCAATCACAGATATTAATGATATTATGCCAATACATTTCAATCTCAATTTTAAAAAAGGTATAATTACATACTTTCCACTTTATTTCAATTTTTCTTTAGACCATGCTGATGTGTATATATTCAGAAACCGTAATATGTTTTTATTATGTTTAATATATTTATTCTAATAAATACCTTTAATTAGTAAGGGTTAGTACCGCAGAGCTGGGTAGTATACGGATACAATATCCGGATACTTTTATGTATCCGAAAGCTGTATCCAGATACTTTTTAAATTTTGTACCCGGTATCCGTATCTGTGACCAAATTTTAAAGTATCCGGTATCCGGATACTATATTTGATATTCGGATACTTTTTAAATATTATTTATCGCCCTCCTATAATGCACCTAACGTAAGCACAACACTGTTCTTTTAATTCAGATGTGTCTAATATGTTAAATCCCATTTTTTGTGCTGATCACCGTTATAATACCTATATTATTATATTCTAATGGAGCTTTGTTTTTACCTATAAATCAGTTATAAAGTTTCATAAGTACGTTATTTATTTTTTATATTTTCTATATCTCTCTTTTCAAGAACCCCTTTGTACCCTGTATTTATAATTATTAGAAGAAATTCTTTTTCGGATTATAATAAAGGACATCCTAATATTTATATTTTTATTTTAGTGTACCTACAAGTACAAATAAGTACACCCCCTAAAAAGTTTGAAAACTCGGCTGGTCCGACGCTGGCCAAATTCAATATCAAAAGCTCAGGCAGTGACATGAAAAAGTTTTTCGGTAGCTCATCAGTAAATGTATTTTTCCTACGACCACATATAAAAGTGCTAGTTTGCACACTTATTTGTACTTAAGAAAGTAGCTAATATCAATACACGTATTGAAAAGTAAATATCAATACACGTATTGAAAAGTAAAAAATATGATGATCTGTGACATTTACGTCAAATTTATCAATAGTAAAAACACATAAATGTCAAAGCAAGGACCATTTAATTTTTTTTTTAAATCTTCCTTGTGTCAAATATTGTATTGTAATTGCCAATACAAATTTTTCTGTATAAAGTAAGAATAAAGAAAAAAGTTTCTTATAGGTTTTTAAATTTTTAAAAAATAAACATAGTTTTATTCAGTATTATTATTTTTATAAAAACACTTTTAGAAAGAAGAACAGTTTATTCTTCTTTTTTATATTGTGTTTATGTTCCGTGCATGTGTCGAATGTGGATTTTTGAAGTTATGTTTGTGTTTCTCTTCACAATTATCTTTGTGTCTATTATTATTATATTACTTTTCAATTAATTTCACCGACTGACCATTTTACTTTTAATTGTTATAGAGCCCACAAAAAATTAAAATGTCATTTTGCTAATAAAGAATTTTGATGTGAATTCCTGAGAAAGGTGGTTATTTGATTTTAAATAATTATATTTCCATGCAATATATAAACTCGTTTAAATCCTAATTTTTAACATGACTAACAATTAAAATAAATTTTATAAATAAATTTAAAATATTTATTATAATAAGAAATATTGGGGTCGTAGGAAAAATCGTGTACACAACTCGTTGGAAAGTGTATTTCTTGCACTCGTTACGTTTCCGCACTCGCCACTACGCGGCTCGTGCTAAACTTCACTTGTGCGTAATACTTCACTTTCCACTCTCGTTATGTAATATACTATTTATTATTATATATTACATTAAAAATACATGCACATCACATAGTTTTAATACTAATAATTTATGTCCTTTTTAAAAAAGTATCCTAGGAAGTATCCGGATACTTGTATCCGAATAAATTTTTAAATGTATCCGGATACTTTTTTTCAGTATCCGACCCAACTCTGGTTAGTACAATAAATTTCATTTATTAATTATTTATTAGGTATGCCGAAATCTTATTTTATTTTTTTTATTTTAAATCCTAAAAACAATTAATTTGTTACGCCTATGAAACACAACTAACTTCCAAAATATATCCAAATAGGAAATTATAAAAATTATACAGGTATTTTCATCTGTTTATGGTCTCAAGGTCAAATGTTTGTGTATGTCGTGAAAATATTCAAAGATTTACGAAGCAAAATTCATATTTTCATCTCTGTCTAAGATAAAGAAAGTCAACAAGCTCTAAAAATATTCAAATTTATAATAAAAATACTAATTTGAAACCACTATCGCCATCTACTCTACATTCTTGTAATTTAAAAATAACCAGATTTTTTACTAAATTCAGGCAGTCTTACCAAATTAGAAACGCCCCTCTTAAGAACCTGGGGATGCAACTTTATATGTTTTCTTAATATCTCAACAAGAATCGTATTTTCAATGTCTCCAGTGGTAATTGCAAACTGCCGCATAACTTTTTTGAAGGTGGGATATCAACAAGAAAATGGCATCCTTCGTATATAACATTTTTCAACTTGAAGAAATGTTATTTCTGCTTTTCTGCATGTTGCTGCCATTCCAATTATCATTGCACCTAAGCCATTAAGTATTCTTTGTCATCAGCTTCCACTAAAAATTTGGCAAAATCTTTTTTAATAAAAACTTTTGACTTTTTAGCCCAGTACCCCTCCGTTTGCCTTTTTAATATATGCTTCCAAATTTGTATATCTTTTAATATACTCACTTCGTTCGCTTCGCAAAAATCTCACCCGTTACACTAAATTGGGCAATTTATTGTACTAACCCTTACTAAATTAGGCATTTCGTAACTGATGGCATAAATAGCTATTATTGGTAGATAAGTAGGAATTCCAAATATCAAAAAAAGTGAAAACGTAAATTAGAGTTTTCTAAATTTATTTAATTGGCCCATATACACCCATTATTTGCGATACACTGAGAATGGTAAATTTTTACAAGGGTTTTTATTAGTAAATTATTAGGGCTGTATTTTATTTAGTCTATAATATTTAAAAGTAAATTCCTCGTATTACCTAACAGGAATAATCGTAATTTATTTTTAAAAAGCTATTTATTAGCTATTTTTAACGGGTCAGGAATTGTGTTGTAAAGTTTTATTATCATATAGGCAATGCTTATTGCATATATGGCAATATGTGTTTGTGTTTATTCCCAAAGATTAGTTTTAATTTTATTCACCATATTTTTCGACAACCTAAAAATTTGTATACCCTTTCGAATTGATAATAGAAATGGGCAAGCCTGTAAAAAGATCAATTCGAATATCTTCAGCAGCCTCTAAAACATCATTAAATATTTTTCCCAAAGCTAATATTCTCTAATTGGCACAGTGAAATATGTCGAACATCCGTCATGTTGAAAGTACATGTTACGCCTTTGCTACAGGGGAAATTTTTTCTAATTTAGATATTAAGAAGTTGTCGAACAAATGCAAATTTACCTCCTGATGCAATTTTTCTTTCAGAAAATACATTCCGATTATTAGATCAGGTAAAACCTCACACCAAACATTAACTTTTTTAGCAAATTAACTATACACGGACCACTTCTCACTCTCGTAGTTCCTTAAATGCTAAAACCTCTTATAAAATTGTGCTAGCAAGCCTATTAATCCGTATGTCATTTCTACCGGAGTTTAGTTGTTAATTTTGTTTATTTGCACAATCCCAGTTTTTATTGTTATACGGCCTATAAATAAAAATTAGAATATTTTCTTTTGTGGTTTATGGCCTGAGCTGCCGTTGCTATCAGGCAAATAGATGCTTTTAACAGCTAAAAGGGTATTTTCATTTAAATAGTGATATTCGTGGGTGGAAATGCGCATACTAAATAATAATCAATAATAAATATTCAATTTAAATCATTATATAAGTTGAAGTCGTCAAAATTTCTTACAAGCTGCTAATTTTCACTTCGGCTTGAACTTCGTGCGGCCGACATACGCATTAATTTTTATTATTTGTTTTTAGTTATTTTTGAATTATTGTTATTTGATTTTATAACCCTTTTCAGTTTTGTGTTAGAGTGGATTGTAAATGGAAATACACTTTAACAAAAATTCACCATTAAATTGATATTTCGCTTTGTCCAACACTACTAAAATCCGGTATATACTGCTATACAAAAATAAAATAAATAATAACCTCTAACTAGAACTTTAATAAGTAGTTATTTCATCTCACATTTATCTCTTGTTATGTGACAATAATATAAGCTTGATTAAATAGAAGTAGCGGATGCTTCCGATAAACCGGTGCCTTGCGTGGAATTGGATGATGTAAATAATGCAAATAGTCCGAAAGAAACACCGCCCGAAGAACTTGACATCCCTATAGATGTACCACCAACTGCGCCAATTGAAAATATCGAACCCCAAGCTGGTAAGACATTTGATCATTTGTTGAAGGTTGTGTAATTAAAAAGTTAAATTTTAGGAAACATTTATTACATTATTCGGGAAAATTTGCAGAGCAATTGGGTAAAAAGGACTTCTAAAAGCAGTGATATCTCCGGGAACTATTTACAATGGTCACACTTACCCGACAACATATTATAAGTTGGAGGAATTAAAACAACAAAAAGAACGTCTAGTTAGCGGTAAACATCTAGCGAATTTGCATTATAGCAATTGTCTTTTACCGGTTGGTACGAGAGTAATTTCAGTGTTTAAGGAAATGAGCACTATTGGAAAGACGAAAAAAACGAGAACCGATTATTATGCTGGTGTAGTAGCTGAACAACCTTTGGAAGAAAATGAATATAGGTAAAAGAAATCTATTTAGTTTTCCATGGAAGCTATCCAAAAAATAATTTATTAGCAAAAGAGCGTGTCTTAGAGACAACGTTTTCGATTATATTGATTTTTAAGTTAGATTCAACAAGTTGCTTAAGTGATTGTTCTTTTATCGTATCAAAATAATAGAGTGGTTAAGGATAATCTGATTAGTAATTATTATTTAAAACCAGTCTTAAAATTTTGTCGTAATTGTTTAGAATTATTAGAATGGTTATCGCTGATTATCCTTTATAAATGAATAAATAACTATGGAATGGCTATTGTGCATCAGTATAAAAGGGTCTTCTTCACCTGTCAAGAAGCAAAGGTAGAGAACTAGCAATAGTGGCGACCATCGATAACTGACTACTTCATTATCGATTACTATCGATAGCAACTCGATAGTTTTATAACCTAAGAATATGTTTTTAAATTTTGTGGGGTTATTGAATTTAAAATCGTTCTAAAATTTACAAAAAATGCAAAATACTAACTTTTATAAACACAAAACACATTATTATTTTTATCCATTTTGATTCAAAAACCATACAAACTATTGCCTCTGAAATTTCCCACCTATTAAAAAATCTCTTTAAGTGTCTTTGATAAGTTTTCTGCAGTGTGCAGTGTGGTTTGTGCCTTGTATTGCTTTTCTGCATGCTGCTGCCATTCTAATTATCATTGCACCTTAGCCATTAAGTATTCTTTGTCATCAGCTTACACTAAAAATTTGGCAAAATCTTTTTTAATAAAAACTACTAACTTTTATTAAGAATAATGAAAAACTCTTCGTTTGAAAGTAACTTCCAAGTTTATTTGAAAAAAATATTTTAAATTACAATGACGGCTGTTTCGCTTAATAAGATGCACTTCCAAAAAGTAAGAGTTAGTACAATAAATTTAACTAACTTTTATAAACACAAAACACATTATTATTTTTATCCATTTTGATTCAAAAACAATTTATACAGAAATATGACTATGTTATTCTTTGATGCTTTTAATCTCGAACAACGTGTCTCTATTAATCGTCCTGTGGTACTAGACACTCTCGATTTCTGCAATAATCTCCTGTTACCTAAAAATAGTTTGAAACATCAATTTTTCATTTCATACCTTATATTCCAAAATACAAGAGGATCCACATCTGCGTTAGAGTTTGACCTCTCCAGATATTGTATTTTTGTCATTATGACATCAGCTATAATAGATTTCTGTTTTTGTTTAATCGTTTGATTAACAAAACTAAAAAGTGTTTATTCATGTGGTAAATTAGGTTTGTTCGTAGAAACCGTCAGTTATAGGATTTGTACCCACTTTAAGGCGACAGATACATTTTTCAGTAATGTATAATCGAACAAAGATTAAAGTTGGAGCTATAGGTACCATCTGTAAAATTACCAGGTAAATAATAAAATAGACATAAAATTAAAAAGTAAAAAAAACATTAATAAAATGGTTTTTCTTCAAACGTCAAATAATGATAACATTACTTATCTAACTTGATCCTGTCAAAGTTTGATGTCTCCGCCGGCAGCAGTTTTTTTTTCAATTTCTTTACGGCGGAGGGAAAAATGTTGTCAAGGCAACAATATGAAACATGTCACAAAGCAACAATACAAATATCATTAACAACAATTAAAAATTTGCTTATATCCACAGTTTTTCTAATAACTAACTCGGATTTTATCATAGAGTATCGAGGCCACATTGTAGAAGATTTCCATGTATTTTCATTTTCCATTATATTAAAGTCCTACTTTTCTCGTACTTATTCAGAACTACCTCTCTAATCGATTCCAAAGTGTTGTCATAGGTAAGTCTTCTTCTAAAAAAATCTCAATCAATGGCGTCCCTCAAGTCTCTATTTTTGGCCCTCTTCTGTTTTACCTTTAGACTTCTCAAATTTATCTTTCCTTGAAATACTTTATTCCTCATTTTTATGCTGACGACACACAACTTCTTAGAGATTCTAATTAACATTAACTATGATTTAGCCTCCCTTGTTAAAATTTCTAATAAATATAACTTGGTAATTAACTCTGCCAAAACTAAAGCTCTATTGTTTGGTAACAAACATGCACGAGTAAGGTACTCTCCTGAATTTTGCTTACGTATCAATGACAGTCTAATAAACTTGTCCTTCTGTGAAAAAAATTTGGGGCTACTCATTGACACTAATCTCAGGTATAAAGATCACGTATCTAATTTAATCAAAAAGTCATTTTGCTCTCTTAAACTCATATACTCTTACCGTAAACATTTCAGCCGCAAGTCTGAAACAATTATTTGTGACTCCCTTGTTCTATCCCGTTTTAATTTCGCTGATGTCGTTTATGGTCTGTCTTTGTTGCAAAATGAATGTAGACGTCTTCAACGAATGAAAAACTCTTGTGTCCGTCCAATCCGTGGTATCCGTCGAAAACAAAAAATTTCTTATTGTTTCAAGGATATAGGTTGGCTCACGTTAAAACAAAGGCGTTTTCTTTTATTGTTGCAGTTTCTATCATAAGATTATCACTACTAAAACCCCTTCTTATCTTTAAAATAATAAATTCAGACACCAAGTTCATTCTTTAAACTTACGGTTTCCCAATACCTTATCTATTCCTAAACATAAAACTGCTCTTTTTACTTGTTCGTTTTCATATAATATTGCCCACATTTATAATTCTTTGCCTGATGCCATTATATCCTTGCCAGTTAAAAATTTTAAAAAGAGATTAACAACATTAATTTTTGAAGATAATTTGGCTATTTAACAGGACAATTTGTGCACGATTTTTTTGATATGGATTCGGAATTGTATAGTTGTAATGTGTTTCAATGTTATTATAAGGGTTCTTTTTATTCTATAACGATCATATTTCTACAAATGTATATTGGATTTATTTAAAGGTTATATGGAAGAAAGCTACTCGTTTATTTGGATCTCATTATAAATGAGAGCGAACTTTACCTTTGATTTGCGGTTACTTTGGGTATTTTTTTTCATGTATTTACTTTTAAACATATAACTTATTTTTTTTCTTGTAAATGCATTCAATAAAATCGATATTATTATTATTATTATTATTATTATTATTATTATTATTATTATTATTTTTATCCTTTATTCTCCTCTGTAGGGTCTTGGTATATACGGTCACTTGCGGACTATTGTCAAAACAAGTGATCGTGGTGATTCATTATGACAATGTTTTTCGGAAGAGACTGCATACCGACAGTATTACTGAATGCTGCATTGTCGAGATTATATGTTGTGGTAATCCCAGGTCTTTGACGTGTTTGGTAGTTGTCCTGGGCACGACTCCTGTAGTTGATATGATTATTGGGTGGATTTTAACTTTTTCTACGTTCCATATCTGTTATTATTATTATTATTATTATTATTATTATTATTATTATTATTATTATTATTTCCAGATCTTCTCAGGTTTGTGTCCTGGTATTTTAGACGAGGTGCGGGCTGATGCCATGCACTTCCGCCTATTGTTGGCTCAAGAATCTCCGCACTATCCTTGCGGTATTGAGTACAACAGCTTTCTGAAGTAAGATGTAGGTGTTTCTGTGCAATCCCAGCGTTTCGAGGCTTCCGTAGAGTTCTTTTGGTATTACACCCGTGCTGGAAATGACAATAGGTACAATATCCCCTTATGCAGCTTCCACATTTTCTTGACTTCGTCCGCTAGTTCTATGTATTTGCGTTTTTTCTCGTGGATTGTGGTAAGTATATTATGGGTGTTAGGTATTGCTACGTCTATGATATAGGCCTCCTTTTCTACTTTGTTTCTCACTATTATGTCGGGTTTATTGCACGGGATCGTTCGGTCTGTAATGATAGATCTATCATAGTAGATGAGATAATTGTCGTTCTGTATTAATGCAGGTGGCTCGTACTTGTAATATGGTGTCTTGCGGGTGTCTTGCTTCAATCCCAGCTTGTAGCAGATATCTTGGTGTATCACGGCAGCAACTTGGTTGTGGCGTTGTAAATATTCAGTCTGTGATAACATGCTACAGCCTGATGTAATATGCTGTATGGTTTCAGAGTCCTTTACAATGTATTTCAGGTAATTTTTCGTGTTGATGACCTGGTCTTGAATGGACAACATAAAACCTTCCGTTTCCGGCATGAGATCTCCGCAAGTCAACCACGCGTTCGACGCTGTAAAATCGACATGGTTTTGGTCGAGTTCGTGCGGGTGTCTCCCATGTAAGGTCTTGTTTCGCCATTCTTGATGTTTATTTTTTTGCTCCTGATGGTTTCATTTTTAGTTGGCTTAAAAGTTGTTTGTTGTGATACCAGTAGCTGATTATTATTATTATTATTATTATTATTATTATTATTATTATTATTATTATTATTATTATTATTATTATTATTATTATTATTATTATTATTATTATTATTATTATTATTATTATTATTATTATTATTATTATTATTATTATTATTATTATTATTATTATTATTATTATTATTATTTTTAATAGATTTCACAGTGCTAAATTCACTGAATTAGTCATTACGCATCGGGTTCTTCCCAAGAACCTAGGATGTCGTAATGTATCGGCGTAGTATATTCGCTGATCCAAGCAGGGCAGCCTTTTGAATTTGACATATGGTGCTTTTGTCTATCTTTAAATGTTTCATGTGCTTTCCAAGGTCTTTTGGAAAGGCACCCAGTGCGCCGATTACCACTGGGACCACCTCTGTTGGTTTGTGCCATAACCGCTGCACCTCAATCTTCAGATCCTGGTATTTTGAGATTTTTTCATAATGCTTTTCATCGATACGGCTGTCTCCAGGTATTGCGATGTCAATTGTGCTTACCTTTTTCGCTTCAATGACCGTTATATCTGGTGTGTTATGTGGCAGAACTTTATCTGTTTGGATGCGAAAATCCCAAAGTATTTTGGCTTGGCTATTTTCAGTCACTTTTTCCGGTTCGTGTTCCCACCAATTCTTTGCTGTCTGGATGTTGTAATTTTTACAAAGGTTCCAATGGATCATTTTGGCGACTGTATTATGTCTTTTCAAATATTCGGTATTAGCAATTGTTTTACATGAGCTGAGTATGTGATCGACAGTTTCATCAGATTTTTACATTTGTCAATTTTAGCTTTGATTGCATTGGTTCGGATGGCCTGCTCTTGAGCAGCCAGAATTAATGCTTCAGTTTCTTTTTTGAGAGTTCCAGCAGCCAACCATGACCATGTCTTTTCATGGTCCACATTTTCCTTGATCTTTTTCAAAATTGGCCATGTAATGTTTTCGCATGCCAGGCCTCAGTTCTTGTTTTTATTACCCTCTTCCTGTATTCAAATTTTGTTTGTCTGGCTTTAAGTATGTTCTGGTTCTTTACGTCAATCAGTGCATGTTCGTGACTTTCATTTATATAGTCAGCTAGTGCATGTTTTTCCTCTTCTACTGTTTGTTTCACTTGCAAAAGCCCGCGTCCTCCATATTTACGTGGTAAGTACAACCGATCAGTGTCACTGCGCGGATGTAATGCGTAGTGGATGGTCATTAGTTTTCTTGTTTTCCTATCAAGTATGTCCAAATCAGTTTGTGTCCAGTTCACCACACCAGCACTGTATCGTATGACAGGTATAGCCCAAGTATTTATTGCTCTAATGGTGTTACCACCATTTAATTTTGATTTCAGAATTTTCCTGACCCGTTGTTTGTATTCATTGCTGATAATGGTTTTCATTTGCATGTGCTTAATATTGTCCAATTGTAGTATCCCAAGGTATTTGTAGGCTTCTTTTTGGCAGTTCCGTATTATTATTATTATTATTATTATTATTATTATTATTATTATTATTATTATTATTATTATTATTATTATTATTATTATTATTATTATTAATGTTATTATTATTATTATTATTATTATTATTATTATCATTTTTTTATTATTTTTTGTCTTTCCTGCATCTCAAGTTTCCTTGGTTGACAAATGGGGTACGAGTATTATCTTACTAATCTTGACTTAAGAATCTTCTGACAATCCTTGTGGTGTTCATGATGAATGCTTTCTGTAGGAGAAAATAGATGTTTTTGTGCAGTCCCAGCATCTCCAAGCTTCTGTGTAGCTCACTCGGGAAGATTCCTGTGGTTGATATGAAAATTGGCACGATAATTACTTTGTCTAGGTTCCACTACTTTTTAATTTCGTCTGATAACTCTGTGTACTTCCTCTTTTTTTCAGCAATAGTTGTGTCAATATTGTGAGTGTTGGGTATAGCCACGTTGACAATAATAGCTTCTTTTTTTTCTTTATCTCTTACAATGATGTCCGGTCTGTTGAAAGGCACGCAGCGTTCGGTAATAATAGACCTGTCGTAGTAGATCGTGAACTTGTTGGTGTAAATTACTGATTTGGGCAAGTATTTGTAGTAGTGTATCTTCTTCTATTCAGCCATGAGTATTTTCTCGTAGCATATGTTCTGATGGATCACTGCTGCGACCTGGTTGTGACGATGTAGATAGTCACTTTGTGCAAGTTAACTGCAGGCAGGCTGCCGTGATCTGCTGGTTTGTCTTTGATTTTTCTTAGCATTTTCTATACCTGTCATCACTTACCGTTGGATCTTTGACGATATATTATTATTATTATTATTAATTATTCTTTATTCTCGCATCTGCGGTATATCAGTTTTACGACGGGTTTATAACAAGTCGTATACGATGCTTGTTTCTATTCCAGTAGTAAAAATTTTCTTACTATTGATGCTGTTTTAAGAATAACTGCTTTCTGTATCGTACTGTGAATATTAGGGTGGATATCCAGAGTTTAAAGATAGTTTTTAAAGCTTTTCGGTGTAACTCCTGTTGCTGATATAATGATTGGGACTATTGTAACTTGTTCTTGTTTCCAAAGTTCTCTTAGTTCGTATGCTAGTGGTGTATATTTGGTTATTTTTTCTTGTTGCTTTTGTAAGATATTAATATCATTTGGAATAGATATATCTATAAGATAGGTTTTATTTGTCTTTTTATTAATTAGTGTAATGTCCGGACGATTACAGGGTATTGTTTTATCGGTGTATATTGTTCTATCCCAGTATAATTTGTAATCGTTATTTTCTAGCACGTTTTCGGGTGTGTATTGATAGTATGGAATTTTTGTTTCAATAAGCTTAGGTTGAAAGGCAAGTTCCAGGTGTATTATTTTGCCGGCTGTATTGTGTCTGTCTGTGTAATCTGTCCCGGTGAGTAGCTTGCAACCTCCTGTTATGTGTTCTATAGTTTCCTTAAACTGATGACATTTTCTACACATGTCGTTGTCTATATTTTCTTTTAGTATGTATTTTCTATAATTTCTGGTTGCTATCACATTATCCTGTACATCGAGGACGAAGCCTTCTGTCTCTGGAAAGAGTTGTCCCAGTGCTAACCATTTGTATGTTAGTTCCCTATCTATATGTGGGTCTTGTGTAATATTGTAGTGTCTACCATGAAGAGGTTTTTTTGCCCATTGTTCTTTTTTATTTTCAGTTTGTGGTGGTTGTATTCATGACTACGTTATCAATGATAATTTGTTCCTTACACCCTTTACTATGTTTTCGGCATCCTGTTTGTTCTTCTGTTAGGATATTGTGTTGTGTTAGATGTCTGTCTATTTTCTGTGTTATGACCGCTGTTATTATTTTATATAAAGTGGGTAGGCATGTAATTGGTGTATAGTTTTCTGGGTTTTGTGTCTCTGCATTTTTTGGTTTAATGAATGTTCTTCCCTCTGTAAGAAATGTAAGTATTTTATGTGGGTCAACTATAATTTCGTTGATTTGCTGAGTTAAGACTGGATGTAATGAAGTGAACTTTTTATACCAGAAGTTGTGGATGTGATCAGTGCCTGCTGCTTTCCAGTTATAAGAAGTTTGTATAGTTTTGGTAAGTTCTTCTGTAGTAATTATATAATCTATCTGTTGTGGTGTATTTACCTGTCTTTCTTGTTCTGTATTTATCCAGGTGGCTTTATGATTGTGTATGACTGGCTGTGTCCAAATACTTTCCCAAAAATGTTTAATTGTATGTTTGCGAGGTGGGATAATTTATGTTTGTTCTTGTTTTTCGATATTTCGGTAGACGTTTTTTCACTTCTAGTAAATTGTGATTATTATTATTATTATTATTATTATTATTATTATTATTATTATTATTATTATTATTATTATTATTATTATTATTATTATTATTATTATTATTTTTTTTTCCTAGGGGGAAACCGCTTGGCGAAGAATGCTAAAGTCGATGCATTCAACAGTGTCGGGCGCCACTCCGACTAAAACCCCCTTGACCTCCTCCTCACCATTACGGGACTGCTGTCAAGCATAACATCGGAATGGGAGTGCCCTCTGTCTTCAAGCTGGACTTTTCTACATTCTATAATCTGACTCTTTGGTTTTCATAATTGCTCTGATATATCCTTGTATCCGATCCCATTTATCCTTGTTTTGTACCATCAATCCTATCAGATTTTCTTTTGTTAGGGGTACCCCTATGTCATTTTCCATCTCCCGTCTTAAAGAGCACCATCTTTGACACTGGAAAAAGGTATGCTCTGGGGTGTCACTCATTTTGCAGTATATGCATTCATCATTTTGTGCTTTCCCTATCCTCTTAGCGTAGCTTTTAAAGTAGCCAAGTCCTGTTAATATTTGAGTCGTATAAAAGCATAGATTTCTGTGATTGCAATTTACCCAATCCTCGATTTTTGGGATCAGTGTCTTGGTCCACTGGCCCACTACCTTATTCGCCTCCCATTCTGCTTGCCATTTTTTCATTTAATTTTCAGTTTCGTTCTGTTTCGTTCCTTCTGAGTGGTCTTGTTTCCGTTTGTAGCTCTGTGCCCTTTCCTCTGCAAACAGATATATTGGTGGAATGCCAGCGACCACCTGTAGCGCTTTTGCGAAGACCGTTTTGAAGGCCCTTGTAGCTCTTAATAATATCCTTCTTTGAATTCCTTCCATTTTGCTTCGATTCCCATATTTCATCAAATCAATCCATATGGGAGCACCGTATAAAAGGATTGAGTGGACAACACCACATAAGGCTTCCCTTTTTTTACTGCCTGGTCCTGCGATATTTGGCATTATTCTTGTCAGCATTGTGATTTTTTGCTCGGCTTTCTTTACTGTCCTCTGGAAGTATTCTTTATAGTTTCCTTTTTCTATCCAGATCCCTAGATATCTTATGAAATTTGTTGGCGTAATTATAGTTTCTCCGAGCTTAAAGCTAAGTTGGGGGTGTCCTTTTTGACCCTTCAGGATAACTGCTTCTGTATTATGTTCTGCTAAGCTTAATCCATTGTTGGCCATCCATAATTTAACTATTGTTAGTGATCTGTTAGTCCGGACCACTAGTTTCTCCATATTTGGTGCTTGCACTATGATTGCAATATCATCTGCGAAACCGATGTGTTCCGTCCCTTCTGCTAACCTTAAGTTAAAGATTCCGTCATAAAAAATATTCCACAGAATAGGCCCTAGTATCGAGCCCTGGGGTACTCCAGCTTGCATGCCTAATCTATCTCCCTTGTTTACCTCCACAGTTCTGTCCTTGAAGTAATTCGTTATAATGTTGATCAGGTACTTGGAGATGTTTCTCTTTTGTAATTCATTTAATATTTTGCTCCAAGGGGCAGAGTTGAAAGCGTTTTTAACATCAAGTGTTACGAGTACGCACCATTTGGTGCTATTTTCCTTTATTTCCATCACTGCATTCACTGCTTGTATCGTTGACTTGCCCTTTCGAAATCCGTATTGTCTTTCCGAGAGTCCTCCTTTCCTATGTAATTCTTCTTCCAATCTTTTCCTTATTAGTACTTCGAAGAGTTTACTTATCGTATTTAACAGACAGATAGGTCTGAACGTCGTAGGTGTGTCCGGAGATTTCTTTTCTTTAGGGATGAGAATGAGTTTGGCTGTTTTCCAATCTTCAGGTATTTCTTGATCTTGTAGAAGCTCATTTAAGACACGTAAAATAAAATTTGGGTTGGTGTTAATAGCAACCTTTATGGCTTCCATTGGGATGCCATCTATTCCTGGTACTTTACCTATCTTAAGCACTTTTTCTGCTTCTCTTAGCTCCTCCAGTGTGAAGAGTTTAACTTTCGACGTGACATAATTTTTTCCCAAAAATCATTTACTCTGGGGAACAGTTTGGATGCTTCAGTTAGTCTTGTTTCATTGGTTAGCTCGTATGGTGTTTGTAAAAGAAACTTTTTTGTTACTATTCGGTATCCTTTTTCCAGAATTTCTATCTCGGTTTCTGTTGTGTAAAATACATATTCGATAGTTTTTCTTAGGTAGTCTTTGTCCGTTTCTCCATTTAGTACTCCAAGTTTGAGAATTTTAATAATTTCCCTAGTTGAAAATTCCAGTAATTTATTAAATATCTCGTGTAGTGTTTGTATTTCAGTTATTCCTGATTCGTCCATAGTATATGGAAGAATAAAATAGTTGATATTTTTCTGATCCTTATTTCCTTTGCTATTTGTAACCTGTCTAGTTTCTTTAATGAATTATATTTTGCCCTTTAGTTAGGCCATCGCTGATCATTTCCAACACTTCCGGGTAGCGTGTTTCTAAAGCTTGTGGCATATCTTTAATTTTTGGGTTTAAAAGAAATGCTATATCCTCTTTGAGTGTATGTTCGCTAGGTCGATGCTGCTTGTCTCTGTCGCTCTGTATGCTTTATCTGGCCATTTGTAATCTATAATTTCTTTTTAATTATTATTATAAATTTATATATATATATATATATATATATATTATTATTAATTATTATTTTTCTCATGTTTTCTCCTCTAAGGGCATGGGGTTGTTTAAACACACAGATAATACTCTATCATAGCGTGTTTAATTCCCTCTTCTTCCCTCTCAACGTTCCATTATTTTTCTAACTAAAGTGCAGGTGTGCAGGATTGCAGTTTTTTGTATCTTGGCTATTATCGTCTCCCGAGTTCCATTTTCGTCAGGGATTTCTTCAAATTATGGGGTATGATACCAGTGGTTGACAAGATCATTGGTAGAATTGTCACTTGTTGAAGATTCCATTGTTATTTTATGTGTTGAGCTAGATCCCGATATTTATTGAGTTTGGTGTTTATCGTGGTCTCCAGGTTGTTATCATTTACCACGGCAAAGTCTGCTATCCACACCTTCTTTTGCTTGTCCCATAGTAGCAGGTCTGGTCGGTTAGCAGATGTTGTTCGGCCGGTCAGAATCGATCTATCCCAGTATAGTTTAAAATCCTGATTAAGTAATAAACTGGGCGGCTCGTACTTGTGGTCGTATACTCCTTGTGGGACAAGTTTGTGTTTGACAGCCACGGCATGATGAACTAGTTTTCCAACTGCGTCGTGTCTTCGCTTGTACTCGATAGCTGCTAGTACACCGCGTCCTCCCGTGATGTGCTGGATCGTCTCCTGCTCTCTTCCACATACTCTGCATTTGTCATCCTGTATGTTCTCATCCCTGATGATATACTTAGGGTAATTCTTTGTAGGTACCACCTGATCCTGAATTGCGATAATGCACCCCTCCGTCTCAGGAAACAGTTGACCAGTACATAGACAGTAGTTTGACCATTTTTGGTCTGCAATATTTGAGTCCAGGATTGTTGGGTACCTCCCATGCAGTGCTTCCCTCTTCCAGGCTGCTCTTTTCATTATATTTGTCTAAAATGTTATTGTTTGGTACTACAACATCGATCAGCAGCACTTATTTAGCTTTTTTATCCACCACTACAATGTCGGGTCGATTATTCGTCATCTGTCTATCGGTGATAATGATCGTAGTAGAGTCTAAAATCTGCATTCTCGAGCACTGCCTGTGGGTTGTATTTGTAATAGGGTGTATATGTATTTAGCAGTCCATATTTATTGGCCAGTTTCTGGTGGATAATATTACACAGCTGGTTGTGCCTGCGTAAATAATCCGTGTTGGCTATGGTTGAACATCCTGAAGTGATGTGTTGTATGGTTTCCGACGTTTGTTGGCACCGTCTACACTTATCCGATGTAATAGTTGGGTCCCTGATAACAAATTTTTTGTAATTGTTAGTATTAATTACTTGATCCTGAATGGCCATCATAAATCCTTCAGTCTCTGGGAACAAGGTACCGTCAGCAAGCCACCTATTTGATGCTAGTTTGTCAATGTGTGGTTGGTTAAGGTCGTGATGATGTCGACCATGTAGAGCTTTTTGGGCCCATTTTACGTGTTTCTCAGCATCCGTTGTTATTTCTAAATCCACATTAGGACCTGCTAAATTTAGAGGCGAGTATTTCTTATCTGCTCCTATGACAGATTTATGTAATTTCGATGACAGTGATTTGGTAACAAAGAAGTCTCGCAATTTATTTATTTATTTATTATTATTATTATTATTATTATTATGTTTCTTTTTCTCGTTCACTCGACGGATGTTTTACCTACATTTTAACGGGCTTGGCCAAGTTGAAATGTAGCTTTTTATTCTGATTGTAGGAAACGTCGGACAATATTGCATGTTTTCAGAATGGTGGCTTTTTGTAAGTTGTGGAGAATATACAAGGAGTCTTAGATCTTGAAGGTGTTGCGTTAAGGAGATGGGAGTAGTTCCTGTTACTGATATTATCAATGGTACAATAACCACTTTCTTTTGTTGCCTTATACGGGTTATTTCTTCTGCCAAAGGTAAATATTTCTCTATTTTTCTTTATATTTTTCCTTTACATTTTGGTCACTGGGAATGACTATGTCTATGAGGTATGTTATAGAGGTATATTTATCTATCAATGTAATATCTGTTCGATTTGTTTTTATGGTTTTGTCTGTTCTGATTGGATTATCCCAATATATCTTGTGTGTAGCATTTTCTAGAACTGGTCGAGGTGTGTAATTGTAATAAGGTTCAGTATCTGTTTCAATTTTGTGAAGTTTTTATTATTATTATTATTATTATTATTATTATTATTATTATTATTATTATTATTATTATTATTATTATTATTATTATTATTATTATTATTATTATTATTATATTTATTATCATTATTATTATTATTATTATTATTATTATTGTTATTATTGAATTTGATTGTGTTAACCTCTACTTTTTGGAAGTTCATCTTACTAAGAACAATTAATAACTGCACAGTTAAACTAAACTTACAGCTGTTTCGCTAAAAGGTTGAATTAACTTCCACTATTTATTCTATAAATACTTTAAATGCAATGACAGCCGTTTGGCTATCGGAATAGCATCGTCAGTTTGACATATTGAAGTTACATTTTGTTTGTTTGTAACTAGGTACTTGATGTTGATAAGTAGTTAAGGCTAGAACAAGTAAGGAAGTAATAAATAGTGGAAGTTTAGTTTAACTGTGCAGTTATTAATTGTTCTTATTGTTATTATTATTATTATTATTATTTTTGGGGGTTCTCATCTTATTAGGATGGCTCAGTCCTATGGTTTGATCATTCTTTGATGTTGAGGTATTTTCGTGTGATTCTGCAGGTTTCCATGATGACGTTTTTTCTGCATGCTGACGATTAGTTTCGGTTTTAGTCCCAGTTTCTTCAGATTGGATTTTAGAGGTTTTCCTATGATTCCGTTAGTTGTTATTATGATGGGTGTATGGGTGTTTTATCGGGGTGTATTTGTAATAAGTTGTTGAGTCTTTTAGGAAGCCGCATTTCTTAGCAAGTTCTTGGTGTACTATTCCTGCCGTGAGGTTGTGTCTGTGGAGATATTCTGTTTCAGCTATTTTACTGCAGCCAGCGGTGAGGTGCTCAATGGTTTCCGCGGCATTACCACAGAGGCTTCCTGTAGTTCCTTGTTTTGATGACCCCGTCTTGAATTGCTGTTATGAACCCTTCTGTTTCACCATATAGACCTCCTTTTTGTTAGCCAGTTCACGGATTCAGCTATTTTTCCCTTGGATAGAGCATAGGGGTATCTTCCGTGTAGTTCTTTTCTGGCCCAGTCGCCTTGCCTTTCTTTGATGTCAGGGACTGAGATGTTCAGGTTGTGCTTTTTCAGTTTTAATGGGGAATATTCGTCTATTCTGTTCACCAGTTTGATGAGGTCTGACTGTTCTTGTTTGAAGTACTTCCTCAGCCTCAGTATTTGCTTGTCGTGTAGGTATTGCAGATTCAGGAGCCCCCTTCCTCCCAGAGCCCATGGTAGATACAGTCGGGTTGTTGATGCATTTGCATGATGAATTCTATGTTTGGTCATCTCAGTCGTTATTCTTCTGTTTTATTATTTTTATTATTATTTTTTTTTTTATTTTTTTTTGTGAGGTGGAAACCCTTTATAGGCACCATGCGCTTTGCGTCTGTTCGATCTGCGACATGGTAGTGTGGGACTCCCGATGAGTTACATCACTAAAACCACCTCTCTCAACAAAAACGTACACGCTGGAACCATCCATTCCTGGATATACCTTCAGCAGTGCACGGGTTTCTCTTTTTCCTAGTCATGCTGTTGTCCTTCTCTTTAACTGTCGTTCTTTCGTTTCTCTTTCATGATGTATTTAATGAATTGATATATCTTCTCGTATGCCTCTTCATTGGCCACCATTGTTGCTATTATATTTTCCGGCGTAATTTCTCCAACCTCTCTGTATATTGTCCCTTTCTGTATACCACTTTCTGCATAAAAAGATTGTGTGTTCAGGAGTATCTTCTTCTCCACAGTATACGCACGCCCCATCTTCTCTTTTCTTCATCTTTTAAGGTACGTGTTGTAGCACCCGTGACCACTTAAAAATTGACTTAAATAAAAATCCGTTTTTCTGAATTTGCACGTTGCCCACTCCTTAATATCTGGTATCAGTCTCTTGGTCCACTGTGCTACATCCGTTGTATGCTCCCATCTCCTTTGCCATCTGTCCATTATTTCCCCTCGTATTCTGTTTCTTGTCTCACTAAGATGACCTTTACCACTTTCATACAGTAGCTTTCTCTCCACTGCAAGAAGATCTATTGGTATTACACCTGATATTATATTTGCTGCTTCCTTGGATATCGTGCGATAGGTTGATGCCACTCTTATTAACATTTGTCTCTGGAGACTAAACATCATGTTTGCGTATTTTCTCTTTTCTCTAATACGTTGCACCATATGGGTGCTTCATATAGTGCAATTGATTCTACTACCTCGTATAGCATTCTTCTCTCTAAACTTCCTGGCCCTCCTATGTTTGGTGTGATTTTCTTTATTGCGCTAACTGATTTCTGTGCTTTTTCTACAGTTCGTTTTACATGTTGGTTAAATAACATTTTATCGTCTAGCCAGACTCCGAGGTATTTTATACTCTTTTGAGGATTTATTCTGTTTCCCTCTACCTCAAAACCTATTCCATCCTTTTTTCTTGCTCCTTTCATCAGTAGTGCCTCCGTTTTCTCTGGTGCCAATTTCAGTCTGTTTTCCTCCATCCATCTCGAAATCCTTAATAAGGATAAGTTTGCTATATGCATTAGCTCCTCCTTTTTCATTGCTTGGACCATGAGCGCCAATTCATCGGTGTATGCAACAATTTGCGCTTCTTCTGGAAGCAGGATTCTCAGTACCCCGTCGTAGAGGATGTTCCATAACGTTGGTCCCAATACTGAACCTTGGGGGACTCCAGCTGTAAACAATTCGCTTTCCCTATTATTTATTTTAATTTTTCGTTGGTCTAGGTAATTTTCCACTGTTCTAATTAAGTAGGGACTTATGCCAATATCTCTCATTTGTCTTCTAATAAGGCTCCAAGACGCTGTGTTAAAGGCGTTTTGCACGTCCAGTGTAATGAGTGCTTTTACCACCCTCTCAACCGCTTGTATTGTTGAAAAACCTTTCCGAAAACCAAATTGATTTTCTGAGAGTCCGTTTTTCTGTTCAAGCTCTTCAAGTCTCGTTCTAATAAGCATCTCGTATAGCTTACCAAAAGTGTCTGTACGTCTCCTTCCCTTCAGAATTTTTTTTTCCTTTGGGAATCAAAATAATTATGGCTTCTTTCCATATATTGGGAAAATGTTGCTTGGTTATTAGTGCATTTAACAGATCTAGTACTTTGTCTGGAGCAACCCCTATGAGTTCTTTTTATAGTTTCCACCCTTATACCATCCGGTCCTGGAGCCTTATTATTTTTTAATTTGTCTCCTGCCTCGATCAGTTCCTGCATATCAAACAGTTTTACATTTTGTATCAATGTGCCTTTAACCCATGTATCTTCTGTTTTCGCGAAAAGTTCTGAGACTATCCTTCGCTTTTTTCATTTGTCAACGCATAAGGAAGACTTTGCTGTTTAAGTTGTTTAACAACGATTCTATAACCCTCTCCCCATATATCCCCTTCCAGATCATGGCATATCTTTGCCCATAAGTTCCTCTTAGACTTATTTATTAACCTTCTAAGTTCCTTCTTATTCTTTTTGTAGGTTTCTTCATGCTCTCTAATTTTATGTAGTGTCTTAAACGCTTAATTCTTCTTCTAAATGTTATACACTCCTTTCTTTTTCTTCTATTTGTAGATTCCACCAGTAAGGATATTCCCTGTTGATCCCATCGGCATTTGAACATTGTTCTTGTACCAGTTTCATCTGCTTCACATAACTTTTTGGATCATTTATGTCTAGCTGGTGTAGGAATTTGAGGCCAAAGCTCCTCCTTTCTTATATAAATTCTTTTATTTTCTTTCATTTTAGGACTCTTCTCTCTATTAATCTCTGAGCGATTCTTCTTCATCTACATGCCAATTTATAATTTTACCCCTATTCTTTGTCCGCATAGAGTGACATCAATAAAAGATTTACTATCCCCCTTTCAAAAGTTGGAGTACCTCCACAGTTTGCCACCATCATGTCCAGTTCCGAGAGCCAATCTGATATGTGCTCTCCTTTGAGCCGTTTATCGGTGATCCCCAAAGATGTGACTTTCCATTTAGGTCCCCGCTACTATTGCATTTTGCCTATTTTCTCGAGCTTCTTCCATTATTTCATCTATGTTGTTCTTGTAGTCCTCCAACGGGACATTTGGAGATACATAACATCCAATAAGTACAAAATTTTCTGCAATTATTTTAACAAAACCTCTTCCTTTTTTATGTGATTTGATTTCTATGTTTTTATTTCTGTAAAAAATTGCTACATCCCTTCTTTTATCCTTGATCCATTCTGTTTTATCAACCGTTTTCTTATTTGGCTCTGAAACAATTATAATATTTGCGTTTATTTTATCTGCTTTCGCGAAGGCCGGATCATGCGCAGCCCTCGCCCTCCCTAGGTTAATTTGTAAAATTTTTATCTTAAATATTACTAGCTGTACTTCCCTTCTTACAGAGTTTACAGACTTTAATCTTTTTCTCCTGTTTTCAATAAGTTGCTTGAAAAAAGGACATTTTATCTGATCAGCCCTATGCCCAGCTATTTGACACTTTATACAAAATGGACCGTTTTGGCACTCTTTTTGCCTTATGTCCCTTTTCCCCACATTTTATACAGTGGTCACTTCTGGTTATTTTTGCTGTACACTTATCAGCTCTGTGACCATGCTCTAAGTCTAGACAGTTAAAGCACCTTATAATCATCAAATTTTCTTTGACAAGGCAATTAACCCATCCCACTAATTTTTCCGCCTTTTATCAGATTTCGTCCTTTGCCATAAGGTACTCTTACCGTAGCTATACTATCTCCGTACCTGCCGGGTTTTATTGCAATATTCTCAATTTCTCCATCTTCAAGTTCCAGAGTTGTTTTTAAGGCCTTTTTTACTTCTTCTTCTGTCGTTGTTTCTTCCATTCCCGTAATAAATAGCGTAATTCCGTTTTTTCTTGTCGTAATGTCCAGATTTTCTATCTTATCGTGCATCTCTTTCTTAAGAGCTTCTGCTTTTTCCTTCCCTCCTCCGACTGTTAGCACAATGCCACCTCTTTTGTCTTTTTTTATCTTTTTAATTTCTACTTTCATTTTGTTTAAGTCGACCCTTTGCTTCATGTCTTTTAACAGGTCTGCATACGATTTTTCTTCTTTCTTAACTGTTATCGTGGTTTCATTTTGCCTCTTCTCCCTCAAAAATTTGCTTCCTTCCTTCATTGGTATTAGATAGTTTATTTTTATATCTGTATCCTTAAATATGTATTCCAGCAGTTTTCTCGAATATGTCCTATCCAAACCATCCGGCGATGCGAAAGCTACCTTTCTTCGATTATTTTCTATTAATGAGTCCCGAAGTTGCAGATATTTTTCATATACATCTTCCATATTAGTTACACCTTCTGAGTATATTTCTACATTTAAAATATACATGTATTTGGACTCCTGTATTCTTCTTCCAGTACTGGTATGTAGTTAAGTAGATCTTTCAATAAACCTCACCTCCTTTTCTTCCTGGTTTCTCTCCCATATTTCTTTCATTTCGGGATACCTATCTAGGACTATTTTACTTAATCCTTTCTCTCCTGTGTCTTTTGGGTCTACTACAATAACCAGATCCATTTTGTTTCCTTCTTTTCCTGCGTTTCCTATTTCCTCTCTAGTTTTTCTTGAAAAATCCTCCGGCATTCCCTATCAAGGATTTTCTCTATATTTTTAAAAGCCTTATCTTTACCAAAGCTTTCTGTCAGGATATTCAACTCATCATCCTCATCACACTTTGTTTGTGTACCTACCTCTTTTGTTTCTTTTTAATTTTCATCTTCAGTTTCCGTTCCTACGTTTCTCCTCTTCGGTTTCTTTCCCTCTTTTACTTCATAAGTATTTTTTTCATTTCACTTTCCAGATTTTTAATTAGAAAAGTTAAATTCCTTGAGACTTCTTTGATATCCATTTTTGTGTTAATATTGGTCTTAACTACACCTGCAAGCTTTTCTATATTTTTTCTTAGTTTATCCACTACTATATCGATCTTTACGGATATTTTTGAGTCGTTCGTATTTTGTGTTTTTAACTCCCTTTTCCGCTTCTTTGCAAGCTTTTTTCTCTGGACTGAGAACCTTTGACTCGTCTTCGTCGCTGGAAGAGGTAGCTCTAACCTCATCCGTTTGTGTCGTCTGATACGTAAATACAGGCTCCTTTCTAACTGGAGCGCTAAAAGGGTTATCATATATTTCCCCATCTGCTTTAAAAGACGTTAGCTTCGTCTGTTTTAGACCCGGGGGTGTCCTCGAAAGACTATCTCTTCTCCCAAATACTAATTCTCTCTCCTTGTGTAGGTCATAGCTTCCTTCTTCAGTAATTTTTTTTTCTGCGATCTGTACCAATTTTATTTCATCTTGCATATCCTCATTTTGTTCATTTACATTTGCAATATTACTTAGCACTTTACTTAGGCTCCCTGCTATCGGTATACTTCCTTCAGTATTTTCTTTTCCTGACTCGTCTTTTTTCGAGTCAGGCTTTGTATTGTCTGTATCTAAGCCGCTCTCGGCACGGTCAACACCTTAGATTTCAGATTTTTTTTAAGCTGGTTTTCTTCATCTATTTGCATTTTATACCTACTGCCAGGTACTACCATTTTCCCTGGTAGCCCAGGTAACTCGGACCCGTGGGGCGTCACTCCCCAAGTAGAAAAACTACCCCGTGCGGATATTATTATTATTATTATTATTATTATTATTATTATTATTATTATTATTATTATTATTATTATTATTATTATTATTATTATTATTATTATTATTATTATTATTATTATTATTATTATTTTTCCATTACTCTCAGGATTTTTCATTCCTGGTGTTTACTATAGTGAGGTACGGGTTGATCACCAAGCACTTTCGTCTATTCTTGACTCAAGAATCTTCGGACTATACGTGTAGTATTCAATACAACAGCCTTCTGCATAAGCTTGTATAGGTTGTTATTCAGTGCAAGGATCTTGAGGCTTTTATGCAAATCTTTTGGAATAACACCAGTGGCGGACAGGACAATGGGTACGATAGTTACTTTGTTGATATTCCACATATTCTTGATTTCATCTGCAAGGTCGGTATATTTTCTTTTCTTCTCAGTGATAGTGGACATTAGATTATGAGTGTTTGGTACCGCAATATCTATAATGTACGCCTCCTTCTTCGTCTTGTCTCTTATTACTATGTCGGGTTTGTTACAGGAGATGGTTCGATCTGTTTATTATTATTATTATTATTATTATTATTATTTTCAGTTCATCACACAGTTGCTGTGGCTCTCCATCGTCAAGGAAACACCGAGTGTATACCATACACCTAGGGTGTTCCTATTGTTTGCTGTTTCATAGTACTTTTCGTACTATGTGCGCAGTGCTCAACACAACGGCTCTCTGCATCATTGGTAGATTATGATTTCCAGGAACTTCTTTGATAGCTTCAGTTGTTGCTTTTGAAATAAGTCCTGTTGCCCCAATGACGACTGGTACTACTTTGGTCTTCATATTCCATAGCCTCTGAATTTCGATTTGTAAATCTTTATATTTGAGTCTTTTCTCCGCTTCTTTTTCGGTTATATTGGAGTCTGCTGGAATGGCTACGTCTATCAAGAGGCAAGTTTTCTGTTTTTTGTTTTTAATGATAATGTCTGGTTTATTTGCCTTGATTTCCCTGTCTGTTTGAACTTGCGTGTCCCATATAATGGTTACTTCGGGGGTGTTAATAACAGGGTCCGGTTTATGTTTGTACCATTTTTCTTCTACTTCTATCTTATAATTCTTGCATATATTCCAGTGAAGCTGAGCTGCTACGATATTGTGCCGATCTAGGTAGGCTTTTTTGGCTAGAATTGGGCAACCGGCTATAACATGATGGATAGTTTCATTTTGAGTCCGACAAAGTCTACACTTTGGGTCATTGCCGGTTTTCAAGATTCTAGCCTTCATGTAATTTGTAGCGATTGCTTGTTCTTGGCATGCGGTGACAAGTGCTTCTGTTTCCGATTTGAGGTTTGCATGATTGAGCCATTGCCATGTTAGTGTGCTGTTGATGGTTTCTTTTTCAGTTTCTTTCAATATTTGGCCATGCATTAGTTTTTGTTTCCAAGTTGTTAATTGGTTGTTCTTCAATTTTTTTTTAAGTGGCTTTTGTATGCTTTCACTTTTTCAGTTACCGTCTTTTTATTGTTTGTGTCTTCTTGGTCGGATTCATCCATATAGTCTTTTATTTGTTGCCTGTAAACCATTCTTAGATATCTGTCGGTATTGCTCTTGAGTTTTAGATACTGGTTCAATCCTTCTATAGCGATCGAGTGGCTATTTTCAATGTTCTGCATGCCTCTTCCTCCTTCCTTTCGGCTGACATATAACCTGTTGATGTCAGATCTGGGGTGAAGTGCACCATACATTGTCAACAGTTTGCGTGTCTGGCTATCTACTTTTCTTATTTCAGCTTTTGTCCACTTAATTATGCCAAAGCTATATTGGATGACAGGTACGGCAAGTGAAGAGATGGCTGTTATCTTATTTTTTGCGTTAAGTTCTGTTTTCATGATCTGTCTGATTCGCCTATAGTATTCGCTCTTCAACTTTGTTTTCATCTTTTTGTGTTGAACTCCGTCATGTTCTTCTATACCGAGGTATTTATAGGTTTTGTGATGTTCTAATGATCGGATTGTAGTAGAATCGTCGAGATTGATGTTTTCACTCGTCTGGATTTTGCCTTTGATGAATGTTGCTTTCGCACATTTGTCAATTCCGAATTTCAACCCTACATCATCACTAAATCGTTTAACCAGTTGTAGTTGTTCTTCAAGTTCCTCTTCATCCTTCGCTATTAGTTTTGCATCATCGATGTAAAGTAGATGGTTTATTTTTTGTTTTTCGTTTTTGCATTGATATCCTGTGTTAGAATTATTCAAGATGGAGCTGAGTGGGAACAGTATTACGCAGAATAGCAGCGCTGACAGCGAGTCTCCCTGGTATATACCAGTCTTGATGTCAATGTTCTCAATTGTCATACTTTTTTCTGTTGTGGTTAGGTTTAGGTCGGTTTTCCATGTTTTCATTGCCCTGGATAGGAAGGATAGAATTTGGTTTGATGTTCTGTATATGTTGAGTGCTTCTATTATCCAGCTGTGCGGTACACTATCAAACGCTTTTACGTAGTCTATCCACGCCAGCGCCATATTCTTGCGATTATTTTTGCAGTCTTTGTCAATAAGTTTGCTTGTTAGGAGGTGATCTTTGCATCCATAAGTGTTTTTCGAGCAGCCTTTTTGTTCTTGTGGAAATAGCTGGTTTTCTTGTAGGTGTTTGTAAAGTCTCTCGGCAATAACTTTTGTTAAGGTTTTGTAAATATTGTTGAGACAGGTGATGGGTCTGTAGTTTCTGGCTTCTGCTGTGGCTTCATTCTTCGGAATCAAGTGAGTTTTCCCTTTAGTTAGCCAGTTGGGTATTTCTTGATTGCCACTAATCATCTCATTGAATGCTCGTGCTAGCTGAATGTGTACAGCAGTCAATCGTTTCAGCCAAAAGTTCGGTATTCCATCGGTTCCGGGCGCTTTCCAGTTAGCAGCAGTGTTCAATGCTAATGCTATTTCAGCTTTTGTTATTTCTTCCCATTGCATTCTTTTGATCTTAGATGTTCTCCTATATTCATCTTCTATCCATTCAGCTTGTTTATTGTATGATGTTTGTTTTTCCCAGATGTTTTTCCAATATTTTTCAAGTTCTTCTGAGTCAGGCGTATTTACATTCTGTATACTTTTGTTTAGTACGTTGTTGTAGAACTTCTTAGTGTTGTTTGAGAACAGCATGTTGTGTTGGTATTGGTTGCTTCGTTCAGTATATCTTTGGACTCGGTAGGTTTTTGCAGATATTAGTTGTTTTAGTTTTTCCATACTTTTTTCGTGGTCTTTGTTGTTTTTAATTTTATATTTTCTGTACAGCTGGGCTTTCTTTTCTTTCATAGTATCATTCAGGTTTGAATTGAGACACTCCTTCAGTTGTGACAGATCTTTCCTCAGTAGCCCAATTTTTCTGTATATTCTCTTCTTCCATGGTTGTTCATTGTTTACCTGCCTTGTCCTTTGATTTTCTTTGGATTTGGGGATCAGGTTGTCTTGTATACTTTCTGCTGTTGCATATATGAGCTTGTTGATGGGTGTTACATGATTGTATACTTCCTTCTGTTCATCGATAATTTCTTTGATAACGATGTTTCCCATTTTTATTAGGATTTTCGCTTGCTGGGTTTCATTGATTTTCTTTAGTGGTGGTCTACTGATTGTTTCAACGGTTATTTCATAGTTTTCTAGTTTTCTTCTGATTTGTTCCTTAAGTGTATTCAGTTCTATTTCATTCGAATTCGTTAGTTCTGTTCTAGTGTTTGCTGTATCTGTGTTTTCATTGGTTTCTGAATCATTATTTGATTTTGGGATGACATGTTCAATATGTTGGGTTGGCTGGTCTTCTATGTGGTTATTGTTTTCTAAATTCTGGGCGCTTTGCTTTACCTTTATTCTAAAATCTTCTATTTGAGCTTGTGTTAGTTTGTTGTTGTTTAGAATAAATCTTCTTTGAGTAGCTAAGGTGTTAGCAGATAGTTGATGGTTGGAGTTGCTGTTGCGTTGTTTCCAAAGCTCAAAGGTTTTGTTTAGGTTCGCCGTTCCATTTGTCTCGATTGTATAGAGGTGGCACCATATGATTTCCGCATATTCTTCATTTGTCCATTTGACTCTCGTATTTTGTTTGACAATGGGCTGATTATTCCGGGTTTTCTCAGAGTCGAGGGGACTTATTTTACTTTGCGTGTGTTTCGTCAAACTTTCTTCTTTTGCTTTACCCCCTATGACTTCTCTTCTCTGTATGTTTGCTTTTCCTTTCTTGGTTATTATACATTCCTGTGTTATTTTCTCCATTTCAATTTGGTTAATTCTGCAGTTTGTTTCTTCATCATTATCTATTTTCTTGAGGGTTTCAAAATGGCCTTGTTCGAGATTTCCTGTGAACAGCAGGTTACATGTTTCTCTGTCAGATTCATCTGTTTCAATTTTGGTGGGTATGTTGTTCGTCCTGAATGTGTTGTTAGTTGGGCGTTTAGCTTCAGTGTAGATGTTGAAGTTCAATTTCAGGATCCTCGAGAGAGCTAATATTTCAACACTTGTTCCATAGGTTTTATCCTGTTTCATGTGGTAGCAGTAACTCCTTTCATCACTAAAGGATGGATCTGTGATTACGAGGTGGTGTTTGAGGTCGTTCCAATTTCTTCGGATGTATTTCACTGCTTCGGCTCTTAACTTGTCATGTTGTTCTTGAGTTCCATAAAGGAAGTAGCTTACAGAGCGAAATAAGCAGTTTCCGTCTCCAATGATCGGTGTTATATGAAAGACTGATGATGTTTGTATTGCTTCATTGTGTGGAGCATTCGGTGTTAGATGAGGACTTCGCTTGATGACGACCTGAGGTATATCAGTTTTACGACGGGTTTATACCAAGTCGTATACGATGCTTGTTTCTATTCCAGTAGTAGAAATTTTCTTACTATTGATGCTGTTTTAAGAATAACTGCTTTCTGTATCGTACTGTGAATATTATTATTATTATCATCATTGTTATTATTATTTAATCATTATTATTATTTTTCTTGCTCTCGCATACATGCGGCTTTTTACTGATTCGGAACGGTATTCACATACAAGTTCCGAATCTTACTATTGCTGTAGTGTGAAGAAAAACTGATTTCTGCAGTTGAATATATAGAATTGAATTCATGTTAATTATCTGAAGACTGCGATATAAATCTTTGGGGATGATTCCACTGGTTGACAGGATTATAGGTACAATGTGTACTGTGTTTTGTTTCTAAATATTTTTATTTCTTCTGCCAGGGTCTGGTAAGTTTTTCATTCCAAGTTGAGAGATTGTGTGAATTGGGGATGGCTATATCTATTATTATTATTATTTTCTTTTTCCCTCAGAATTAATCAGGAGGGTTTAAAAAACTAAGATGAACCACGCTCAACCATAGATAATATTCTGAATAGATTTGGTTGTAATATTTATTTAGAAACTTTCTGACTATAGAGCAAGTATCTAGTATAACTGACTTTTGTATACGTATATATTTGTTTGGATGCAGTTGTAATTTCATGATGCTGTCGAGTAGATATATTTGTATGACTACTGTTTTTTAAAATAATATGTGTATTATGATTAATTTTTACTGATTTCACATGTCTTTTTATTTCTTCTGAGAGGTGTATGTATTTTTCTATTTTCTCTCCAAGCTTCTTTTTGCAGATTGGGTGTGTTAGGGATGGAGTTTTCTATTAGGTAAGTAGTTTTTTTTTTTTTCTGTGTTTGTGTATTGTCTGGTTTGTTCTGTGGTATTGTCTTGTATGTTATAATTGATCTGTTCCAATATAGTTTAGTGTGTTCGTTTTCTAGTATTCTTTCTTCTATTAGGTTGTATTTTTTAGCGAGTTGTTGGTGTATGTGCTTCGCTGCGTTGTCATGTCTTCTAGTATACTCTGTGTTTGCCAAGATGCTGCAACCACCTGTATTGTGATCAATAGTTTCTATTTGTTGCTTGCATAGTCTACATTTGTCTGGGATCCTTGATTAAATGTTTACTGTAATATCTGGTGATTATTGTTTGGTCTTGGATAGCGATCATATATCTTTCTGTTTCTCCAAATATATTGCCTTTATTGAGCCACATGTTAGATGCCTCCGAGTCTATGTGTTGTTGTGACAGATATTGAGGAAATTTTCCGTGTATTGTTTTTCCTTTCCAGTTTTCTTTTTTTGTTGCTGGTGTTTTTGTGTTGGATTGTATGTATGGTTTGAGAATTTAGGGGTGTGCCTGATGTCTCAGAATGTATGATTGCTTTGTGTATCCTACTTATTTCTCCTCTTTCTTTAAAGTATCTTCTTATGTTGTTTATTTGAGTGTAGTTCATATTTTTTATGTCTATAAAACCTCTCCCCCCTTCTCTTCTCTTCAGTGTGAATCGTTTAACTGCAGCATGTATATGATGTATTCTGTGTTTGTGACATTGTGATCGTGTTAAAATATTTAGGTTTTCGAGGTCTGTATCACTTCATTTAACCACCCCCATTGAATAAGTTAGTATTGGTATTGCGAACGTGTTGATTGCTCTGGTTTTGTTTCGTGCTGATAATTCTGTTTTGAGAATGCTTGTTAATCTAAGTTTGTATTTTTGTTTTAACTCTTCCTTTAGTGTTGTATGTTCCAATCCAATTTTTTGATTAAATCCTAAATATTTGTAGTAGTCTGTACTATTATTATTATTATTATTATTTTCTTTTCCTGTATCTCAAGTTTCCTTGGTTGACAAAAGAAGTACGAGTATTATCCAAGCACTTCCGTCTTACTATTCTTGACTTAAAAATCTTCTGACAATCCTTGTGGTGTTCATGATGACTGCTTTCTGTAGGAGAAGATAGATGTTTTTGTTGTCCCATCGTCTCCAAGCTTCTGTGTAGCTCCCCCGGGATGATCTCTGTGCTTGATATGACGATTGGAACGATAATTACTTTTTCTAGGTTCCAAAACTTTTTAACTTCGTCTGATAACTCTGTGTACTTCCTCTTTTTTTCAGCAATGATTGTGACAATATTGTGAGTGTTGGGTATAGCCACGTCTACAATAATAGCTTCTTTTTTTCTTTGTCTCTTACAATTATTATTATTATTATTATTATTATTATTTTTTCTTTTTTTCTCAGATGTTTTTCTCTGGTTCCATGTAACGTTGGAGAAGCAATTCAGCTTATCCCAACGATGTGAAAAATTTTCTTACTATGTGGGTTGTCTGTAATATAGCGGTTCTTGATATTAGTGGTATAAGGTTTGCAGACAATCCTATTTTATGGAGGTATTGTTCAAAGTTTCTAGACACTATTCCCTCTGCTGATATTACTATAGGCACTATTTCTACCTTCTCGACTCTCCATATATGTTTTATTTCTAGAGCCAGGTTCTCATATTTAGATTTCTTTTGCCCTTCTGTTTTGACGACATTCTGGGATAGTGGGACTGCTATATCAATTAATTTTGCTTCATTTCCTTCCATGTTGATAAGGACAATATCAGGTCTGTTGAAATCTACTGTTCTGTCAGTGATTATAGGTCTATCCCAATATAATATGTACCCTTGGTTCTCTAGTATGCTAACAGGATTGTACTTATAGTGAGGAACTCGATTTTGAGTTAGTCCTGCTTTCAGTGCTAGTTCTTGGTGCACTATTTTTGCCACCTGATTGTGTCTGCTTAGGTAGGATATTTGAGCAAGTTGTGGGCATCCGGCTATTACGTGCTCTCTATTGATTCTCCAGGTAAGTTACACTTTCGGCATATATCAGCTGTGTTCTGTTTTAGTATATGCTTCTCGTAGTTTTTAGTTCTTATCACTCTGTCCTGTATTGCGAATATGAATCCTTCTGTTTCAGGATATAAGGATCCACTTTTTAGCCAGCTAAGCGAGTTCTTCATGTCGATTGTATCATTTTTTAGTTGAATGGGGTATTTTTCATGCAGCACTTTGGTTGTCCATTGTTCTTTAAAGTTAATTTCTGGTGTTGGTTGGTAATTTTGTGTTCCCAGGTTTAATGGTGTGTACCCTTGATCTGATGATGTAATGATTTTTAGTATCGGATTGTTGGATTTGAGGAAATACTCTCTCATGTTTTTCTCTTGCCTTTTGCAGAGGTTGAAGATGTTGATCAATCCCGTCCCCCGTCTTTTCTACTCAGATATAAGCGTTCGGTGGCTGAGTTGGGGTGCAGGCATCTGAATTTGTTCAGAAGCGTTCTTGTAAGTCTATCCAGCTGTTCTAGGTCAGTTGTTGTCCACTTTATTACTCCAAATGAATAGGTCAACACCGGTACTGCCCAAATGTTGATTGCCAAGATTTGATTTGATTTCCGGATAACTTAGTGTTCAGGAGTTTTGTGACTCTTTCCCTGTAGGTTTCTTTCAAATCCCTCTTCACTTCTGTATGGTTGATGTTACAGTTTTGTTTTACTCCCAGATACTTATATAAGTTATCATGCTATAAGACCTGTATGTCCCTGAAAGTTTCTGTTCTTGTATTCATGTTAACTTTCCCCCCTTCCATTTGTATTTTTGCACACTTATCTAAGCCAAAAGACATTTGGATGCTGTTGCTGAATTGAGCTGTAATTTCAATAAGATGTTTAAGTTGGTTTGATGTTTCCGCAAACAATTTTAAGTCATCCATATAAAGTAAGTGGGAGATTCTAGTTTCATTGTGTTTTGTATTTAGTCTATAGCCGCAATCCGATGTTTTCAGGAGGTGTGACAGAGTGAACCATAACGGACTAAGAGAATCCCCTTGGAAAATTCCTCGGTTGATTTGTACCGTTTCTATTTCAGAAGACTTCAACCAAATCTTTGTTCGCCATCTACTCATGCAGTGCGCCAGGGTAGCTCTAATATTGGGGTCAATTTTGTAGATGTCTAGTACCTTTATTAGCCAGTCATGGGGCGTAAAATCATATGCCTTTTTATAATCAATATAGCACAGGTTTAAATTCCTCTTTTTTGTTGTGGCTTGTTTCAGTATGGTGGCATCGATTGTCAGCTGTTCTTTGCATCCCAGAGTATTACGGGTGCATCCTTTCTGTTCTGGTGCTATGATGTTGTTCATCTCGCAATGCTGGTATATCTTTTCTGTGATGACTGAAGTAAAAAGCTTGTAGAACACCGAAAGACAGGTTATAGGTCTGTAATTTTTTGGCTGCTTGGGGTCATCTTTTTTGTAGATTAAGTGCGTCCTGCCCATCATCATCCAATCAGGAATAGAGTTTGGTTCCCTAAGAGCTTTTGTAAAAGCTAGGGCTAGTGATTCATGCGATGACGTGAGTTTTTTCAGCCAAAAGTTTTGGACTCCATCCACTCCCGGAGATTTCCAATTCGGTAGCTTTCTTGTAACGTTTGCTATCTCCTGTTGTGTAATAATACAGTCTTCCATTGCAACTAGTTCTTCGGTAGATTCTTGAATTTTCTGGAGCCAATCTGCATTGTGATTGTAATATTTCTTATTGGACCAGATATCTTCCCAAAAAGAGGTAAAGCATTGGCTGTTGATTGTATTGTTCTCTCCTGAGGTTGTTTTAGACAGTGTCCTAAAGAAGTTCGTTGGGTTAGTTGCGAATTCTCGGTTCTGTTTCTTTCGTTTAGTTAGTTCGTTATATCTTCTCAATCTTGCACTCTTTGCTTTGTAAGTCTGTCTGACTGTGTCTCTAAGCTCTGTGAGTTTCTCTTTTTTTATTGTCTTCTTATGATATGGCATCTTGCTTCATTATGTTCATAATTTTTTTTAATATTCTTCTATTTCTGTTTCCTTGTAGGTATGCAGTTATACCATCTGCTTTTGCTCTTAATTCTGCAATTTGTCTTTTTATTCTAGTCGTCCACGGGGTTCTTTTTTCTCTAAAACTTCTTGTACCGTTTGCTATTCTGCTTCTTTCACAGTATGGTTTCTGTCCGTTTGCTTTGGTTACAGTTACTGCTGCTACGTATATTACAAGTTGTATTTGGGCTATGTCATCTGTTTTATTTAAATATTGACCGATTATCTCGTTAATCATCGCTATTATTGTAAATGTGTCTTTTTTAATGCTTAGTTTAGGTATCCTAGGTCGTTCTGTAGGATCACCACCTTCATAGAATCGCAGGTTACTGTAGAATTCATTTTGTAGATGACTGGTGTTATAGCTTAGAGTTTGCTCTTGCTGGTTGGTCGTCTGGGCTGTTTCTGCGGGCGCTTGTGTATTCTGGATAACTTGCTGTTCGCTTTGTCTAATCTCTTGACGTTCTTCCGTGCTTTCTGATGTTCGTTCATCTTGTATCTCATTTCTAGTTTCTTTATTGTGAATGCTGCATTGTGTTCTAATTTGTTCGAGTTCAATTTCGTCTAAGTATTTTTTTCTGACTATGACATTTTTTCGATCAACTATATTTTGTTCTGTTAGCTCGAGTTCCGGGAATACGTTAATACTTATGTCTTGATGGAACTTTGACCTCCAGCCTGGAAGTGGTTGATTTTCTCCATTATTGACACGATAAAAGGACTCCATTACTTTCACATTCATTTCTTTTGTCCATTTTATACGTTGCCTGCCTTGCGCTTGGACGGCACGACTTCCTGTCTGCGTGTTCTCAAGTGCAGGTGTACTTGACGTAGAGGCTTCAAGTTGAGGCTCTTCCAGACTATTCTTGTCCATTTTTACAAGTCCACATTAATTACCGGGTTGGTCAGGCTTCCTTACTGTGCGACGTCTCTGACCTTGACGTCGTTCAGATGATTTATCCGAGGCTAGGCGTTTTCTTTTCTCCACTTTAAAAAATTTAAGTTGGGTTTGTGGATAAGCTCCACGAGCAGGTCTCCGACAACCTTTATTCAGCCGCCCACTGTGGAACAGACGCTGACCAGAGTCGCCCATTATGGGAACAGACACTCATGGATTTGATTACTAGTTTTGGTTCACCCCAGGTATTTTATGTCCCCAGTGCCCACTATATTATTATTATTATTATTATTATTATTATTATTATTATTATTATTATTATTATTATTATTATTATTATTATTATTATTATTATTATTATTATTTGTAGTTTCATATCCTATTAGGATAGTATTATCAAAAGTGGGGCATTATAGCCAATCACTTGTGATGGATAATGTAGAGCTGGTATGAACATGGCTTCAAGCTTTGGCTGTCATTTGTTATTCCTTGATATTTAAATACTTTCGCGTTATTCTACATGTTTCCAATATTACTGATTTTTGCATAACTCCTATTAATTTACTGTTGACTTGTATTTTTTTTAGATTGAATTTTAGATTTTTTCCCACTATCCCGTTACTGCTAATGACTATTGGTATGATTGTTACTTTGTTAAGCTGATGGATTGCTTTGTACTCCTCTGACAAATCATAATATTTTGTTAGTTTATTACTCTCTGCCGCTTCTAAGTTATGATCGTTGGGGTGTGTCACGTCGATCATCATTATTATTATTATTATTATTATTATTATTATTATTATTATTATTATTATTATTATTATTATTATTATTATTATTATTATTATTATTATTATTATTATTCTTTTATTTTCACCTATTAATAGGGTTATATTAAGATCTACTTCTGGTATAAACCATATACCTCAGATGTAGTTTATCTTTACAGGGCTTTTCTAATTAAACTGGCAGTTCCCAGAATGGCTGTTTGTTGTAGGGTGGCGCTAAGATATCCATTATCATTCCCGGGGATTTTTTTTAACTTTTTTGATGTTTCTTTAGCTGTAGCTCCCGTTGCACCTATAATTACTGGGATTACTTCTGTTTTGTATCCCCACATTCTTTGGATCTCTATTTCCAGATTACGATATTTCAGAGTTTTTTCATCCTCTTTTTGTACGATGCTTTCGTCGGCTGGTACTGATACATCCACTATTAAACATTGTCTTGTTTGCTTGTCTTTAATAACGATATCTGGTTTATTTGCGTTGATGGTGCGGTCCGTTTGTATTTGAGTGTCCCACATTATAGTTGCTTTATCGTTATCCATTATTTTTTCTGGCTTATGTTCGTACCAGTTTAAGTTCACTTCGAAGCCATAGTATTTGAGCGTATTATAGTGTAGGTGTCGGCATACCTTATTGTGACGTTCCATGTATTCGCTTTTTGCTAGGATGGGACATGCGCTGATTATATGGTGGATAGTCTCATCTTGTGCTTTACAGTGTCAGCATTTAGTGTCAATGTTCTGTCCCATTATTTTATTTTTTAGATAGTTAGTTGAGATAGCTTGATCTTGCGCTGCTGTTAGTAGTGCTTCTGTTTCTCCTTTTATGTTTCCGTTCTTTAGCCATTGAAATGTCTCTGCTCGGCTTATGTGTTCTTTTTTCATAGCAATTCCATACTGTCCGTGCATTCTTTTTCCGAGCCAATTCTCTTCTGTTTTTTTGTCAAGTTCTCTTTTCCATATCTTTTTTATCTTTTGGGTTGTGTTTAAGGACGACCTCTTTATCTCCGCTATTTCATTTTGTGTATTGGTGTTTATTATCAGTTCTGTTGACTTTTGGGTAAGGGAATCTTTTTTGGGTATACTTTTGATCTTGGGTTTCTATAAGTTTTATGTATTTATAGTCCTGTAACTTAGGACGGGCAAGGCCAGAGTTCCTATTGCTAGAAACTTATTTTTCCCTGTCAGTTCGCTTCTTAGTATAGCTCGTACCCGTCTAGAATATTCCGCTGTTACCTTTTCCTTCATCCTTTCCTGTTCTATTCCCTCTTTCTCTTCCAATCCTAGGTATTTATAGGTTTCATCTTGTTCAAGCTCTCTAATTGCTCTATCTACGTTGTTCTGTATACCGTCTACGCGTTTTATCTTTCCTCTTTCTAGTTTGACCCTGGCGCCTTTATCTAGCCCAAACTTCATATTAATGTCATTTGAGAATTGTTGTACTATGGTTATTAGTGAGTCCAATTCTTGATCGTTCCTTGCGAACAATTTTAGATCGTCGACGTAGAGCAGGTGACTAATTAGTTCTGATTCGTTATTTACTTTGTACCCTTTTTGTGCTTTTTTTAGTTCGTTGGTTGGGGGAAAGAGGGTAACACAAAAGAGAAGTGAAAGAGCGTCGCCTTGAAAGATTCCACTCTGTATGTTTATATTGCCTACGGGTGTAATTTGCGGTCCATTCGTCTCTGTAACTTTCAATATCTGCGAGCTCTTCATCTCCATCTTCCGCTGTCAAATATTTTTCTCGGATCTTTTCATCTAATGCGAAAAGCCTACCACTTTTATCTTCTAACTGTTAAAGCTTCAGTTGTGGACAAAACCAAACTACTAACTTGCTATAAACAGTTAGAAGACAAAAGTGGTAGGCTTTTTCGCATTAGATGAAAAGATCCGTGAAAAATATTTGACAGCGGAAGATGGAGATGAAGAGCAAGCCTACGAACAAGAACTCGCAGATATTGAAAGTTACAGAGACGAATGGACCGCAAATGTCGCAAAAAGAGTGGAAAATTTGGTAAATTATAAAATAATACAAATTATATCGACGTATCTCAAATGACAACTTTATTCTATATTAATTTTTTTATGTCTGGGTACTTATCTTTGACAGTTTCAGTAAAATTGTTGTGGGATGCAGAATTACCTGACGATATTTCAAAACAGTTTACTTCCTGGTTAAAAAGTATTAATTTATTATCATTTGTTTGTATTCCCAGAAAATTAAGTCATATTTCATTAATTGCATCCAATTCTGAATCATTTTCTCTGCATGTATTTTCAGATGCCAGTAAACATGCATATGCAACATGTATCTTTTTAAGGTCAGAAATGCAAGGAAAAATTAAAGTTGAATTAATTCAAGCCAAGTCCCGAGTAGCTCCAACAAAAGATATTACTTTGCCTCGTTTAGAATTGTTAGGAGCTCTTGTCGGTGTTAGGTTGTGTCAATCCGTAAAGTCGTTAAACTTATTTTCAACAATTAAAACGTTTTATTGGTGCGATTCAACAATTGTTTTGACTTGGATAAAAAAGATAGAAAACTGGAGTGTATTTGTAAATAATAGAGTTAACGAAATTCGTTTAGTTACTGAGTCAAATCAATGGTTTCATGTACCAGGAGATAAAAACCCTGCCGATTTACTATCGCGAGGGTGTGAAACAAAGTTTCTAATAGAGAGTAAGTGGTGGGAAGGACCTGATTGGTTAAAGAGTCCAAAAACCTCCTGGCCTATTACGGATATTATTTACCATAGTATTGATTCTGAACAGTTGGAGTTAAACAATTCAGTTCTAGTAACAACTAATGAAAATCAATTAAGCTCATTATTTTCTGCCTTCAGCAGTTACACAGGAACTGTACGAATCGTTGCATGGATATATTGATTTTTTAATAATGCTTCTAGAAAAAGGAAATAATGGGTGAATTGACTACACCTGAAGTCGATGATGCTGAATTAAAAATTGTAAAATTTATTCAAAAAGAAAGTTTCCCAAACAAAATGTTTTATAATTTAGAAGTTTTTAGAGATGAAAATAACATTTTAAGAGTAAAAACCAAATTACTTCTTGCAGAGGATGATCCTTATAATTTTAGATATCCAATGTTATTACCATGTGATCACGAAATTGTTGAACGATTGATCTCTGAGCAGCATAGAATTTTGAGGCATGTTGGAGTTCAAACTTTACTTCAACTTTTAAGAGAAAAGTTTTGGATATTAAGGGGCAAGAAAACTGTTAAGAAAATATTATCAAAATGTTTAATTTGTAAGAAACACAAAGCTAAACCTATCCAGGTACCGGCAGCACCTCTACCACTTGATAGATTTAAAACTGGAAAAGCTTTCAACGTAACAGGAGTAGATCTTGCAGGACCTTTGTATGTTAAAGGAAATGAAAAGGTTTGGATAGTTTTATTTACTTGCAGTGTATATCGTGCTGTACATCTAGAGTTAGTTAGGACACTATCTACAGATTGTTTTTTAATGGCTTTAAGAAGATTTATAGCACGAAGAGGCAGAATTTCAATAATTTATTCGGACAATGGCACAAATTTTGTGGGTACCAATAATAGGTTAAAACCTCTGAAGTGGAATCAAATTTTTAATTGTAGCTCTGTTCATAGAATTACTTGGAAATTGAATGTATCAGCGGCTCAGTGGTGGGGAGGTTGGTGGGAAAGATTAATCAGAATACTAAAGGAATTATTACGAAAAACCTGGGAAGAGGATGAAGAATTTTCTACAGCAACTACCATTGTCTCTACAGAGCAGAAGGTAAAATCTTTGACACATCAACACAAAGACCTAAAAGGTGAGAAAGTATTTCCTTGTATATTCTGTGAAAAGGTTTCACATACAAGTCAAGAGTGCTTTAAAGCTCATGATTTAACTCTTGACCAGAGAAAAGAATTTATTAAGAAAAAGAAAAGTTGTTTTAGATGTTTGAAACCCAATCACAGCATTAATAATTGCAAGACATTTGTAAAATGTCTAGTATGTGGTAAAAAACATTATGCCATAATGTGCTCAGATTTGCAACAAAAGATTACTTTAAATTCTCAAAATAACCAAGAAGTTAGTCCCGTTCTGAGTAGTTACCAAGGCAAAACTGAGACATTATTGCAAACAGTAGTGGTTAACTTAAAAAATGGGTCCAAGTCTAAGAAAATTAGAGTTTTAATAGATTCAGGCTCTCAAAAATCTTATATTTTGGATAAATGTGTCAGAGAATTAAATATACCCCAAATCGGGGAAGAATTTGTGGTACAATGTGTTTTTGGAGGTCAGAATCTCAACCACAAAATTTAAAAATTATATGACATATTTCTAGAAAGTACTGACAAAAATTTTGAGTGCAAACTAACAGTTATGGGTCAAAATTTAATATGTAATTATATTCCTCATATTACTAATAAAGCGATTATTTCCTTATTAGCTTGTAAAAATATAATCTTAACAGATATTTATGAAGATATGGAAATTTCGGTATTGTTAGGAGCAGATATTATTGGTAATCTTTTGACAGGAAATATAGAACAAATTGATGAAAAGCTTTTGGCTATTGAAACTAAACTTGATGGACCTTGATTGGTCCACAAAATACTTTCAATAATAACTTCCATCAATCTTATTTAACTAACTTAACGATTTCAGATCTTTGGAATTTAGATGTTATAGGTATTCAGGACCCTGTAGAAGTAAAAAAAAAAAAAAAAATATAGAATAAAGTTGTCATTTGAGAAACGTCGATATAATTTGTATTATTTTATAATTTACCAAATTTTCCACTCTTTTTGCGACATTTGGCGACCGTGGTAGGACATTTTGAGGCGTAATTATGGAAAATTTGGCTATTTTGGAAAAATAAAGTACCCAACTGCGGCGGACGTTTAAAAAGACTTGCCATGATATAGATAGACTCGTTAAAACTTCATTTGTGGACAAAACGAAGCTACTAACTTGTTATAAACAGTTAGAACACAAAAGTGGTAGGCTTTTCGCATTAGATGAAAAGATCCGAAAAAAATATTTGACAGCGGAAGATGGAGATGAAGAGCAAGCCTACGAACAAGAACTCGCAGATATTGAAAGTTACAGAGACGAATGGACCGCATATCATGTAATTTGCGAAAATTACTTAAAAGAAAGTTCCCGTGACTATGAGTCTGTAGCGTCAAGTTCCACGAAATGCAGAAGAATCCGGCTCCCTAAATTAGAGTTAAAAAAGTTTAATGGGGATGTTAGAAATTGGATAAGTTTCTGGAGTCAATTTAAGAAAATTCACCAAGATTCAGAAATAGACGATGAAGATAAATTTCAATACCTGATTCAAGGAATGGAAGAAGGCTCACCTGCAGCAGAATTAATAAATAGTTTTCCTCCATCCGCTGAAAATTATAAAAAGGCGATTGAGCAACTTCGAACCAGGTTTGCCAGGGATGAATTCTTGATTGAAACGTATGTAAGAGAGTTATTAAATATCGTTTTACAGCAAGCACTGAAAACCAAAAAAGGTATGTCTCTTTCTTCTCTGTATGATAAGCTCACAACGCAACTTTTAGCATTGGAGTCGTTAGGGGTAACGACAGATAAGTATGCCGCTATGTTATACCCTTTAGTGGAGTCCGCTCTACCGGACTCATTATTACTAGCTTGGGAAAGGTGTAAAAATAATAAAAGATTTTCAGCAGCAAGTGATAATTCTGAATCTGATTCAAGTTTAAATCAATTATTAATATTTTTAAAGAATGAAGTACAAAGTGAAGAGAGAATAAATCGAGCTAAGACAGGTTTTTGTACAAAAGCAATTTCAACTTTAAAACGTCAACCAAAGGAAGAGTTAAAATCACAAAAAGAAGAAGATCAAGAAGAGAACAAGGAAGAGTTAAAATCCCAAAAAGAAGAAGATCAAGAAGAGAACAAGGAAGAGTTAAAATCACAAAAAGAAGAAGAAAAACATGATGACAGAAAAACTAACAAACCCTATATCAGTCGTGCCGGACGAGAAATAAAAATTCCGACACGTTTTCAATTTTAGTTATATATTATAACATTTGAATTTTATTTTAATTTCAATTGTTTTGCAGAATATAAATCCCTATTTGCAAAAAGGGGGAGAATGTTATAAATTTTACGTTTTACATCTTGTATGTGTATACATATTATGTAGTTATAGAAACGAAAAATGTTGACATAAAAAAATAAATATAGAATAAAGTTGTCATTTGAGATACGTCGATATAATTTGTATTATTTTATAATTTACCAAATTTTCCACTCTTTTTGCGACAACGGGTGTGCATTCATTGTTTGCCATAATTAATTGTGTGTTCCTTTTTTCATGGAGTTTTGAATAAAGTTTGTAATAGTTTGATTTATTTTAAACAGTTCCAAGCAGCGTGTGATCCACGAATGTGGCACGCTATCAAACGAGTTTTGATAGTCAATCCAGCATATGCTGACATTTTTGTTTTTTATGTTGCAATCTCTAATAATCATATTGCTAGTGAGAAGATGTTCTTTACATCCATAACAATTTTTTGCGCATCCCTTTTGTTCTGTAGGAAAAGTTTTATTATTTTCCAGATGTTCATATATTCTTCTACTAAGAACAGTTGTAATATTTTTGTAAGTCGTTGTTAAGCACGTTATGGGTCGATAGTTTTTTGCATGATGCGTAGCTTGATTTTTAGGTATAAGGTATGTTATTCCTTGCATAAGCCAGTCAGGGGTGATTATAGCGTTGTAGGCCTTGGCTAGGAAACCATGGCAGCCTGAGAGTTTTTTAAACCAGAAATTTTGCAACCCATCAATTCATGGTGCTTTCCATTCTGCTGTACTCCTAAACGCTTCTTCTACCTCTTTTGACGTAATGTCTTCCAGGTCATATTTGTTACTTTTTCTAGATCTTTTTGTTGCCTGGTTATCCAGTCGCTCTCTGTGTGCTGATTAGGGTTTTTCCATATTTGTTTCCAGAACTCTAGGGTTTCTTCCTTTGGTGAAATAGTGATTTTCTTGGTTGCTTTACTTATATTCTTTAATTCCTCTAGTTTTTTAGGATATTCTCTAAATAGCTTATTTTGTCTGAACCCCTCTATTCTCTTTCGTGTATCTCCTAATTATCTGAGCCTTTGCTTGCACTTTTTGCTTAAGTGTTTCAATCACTTCAGTGGCCCTCTGCTCGTTCTCTATTTTGTATTTTTGTTTCAGCTTCTTTTTAATAGTTTTCATGCGATCTCCAATTTCAATTCTATGTTTTTTAAGTTCTTCCATTTGTGAGATTTCTTTTCTAAGTTGTGCTTTTTGTTTTTGAAGCCTTATTTTCCATCTTGGTTCTTTTTCGTGGTCCTTTGCTGTAGTTAATTTTTATTTCAGTTTCTTCTAGGATCATTAGTGCCGTTGTATACACTGCCGTGTTTATAAATGTTAGTTCAGTTTTGCGATTTGATGATCTTAAAAAAGTTTCCAGGGTAATATTATATTTGTTTATTACTTCTAATATTTTTTATTTCGGGGAATTTTAGGAAGTCGGATTTTCCGTGTCAACTGTTCAACTTCATCGTACTTTTTACTAAGCTTTTCGAGGTCTGATTGCAATATTTCGTTTATAACTTTTTGTGATGTCGTTGCTTGTGGGGTTTCCGGTTCTATTGGTTGTGTGCCTATTCCGTCCGGGTCATTGCAGACGTCTTCATTGTTGTTAATTGCAACGGTCTCTATAATATTGGCTTTAATACAGTCTATTTCAATATCTGTAACCTTTTTTTTTGCCTCAATATACCGTCTTTGGGTACCCAAGGTGACTGCTGTGATGTTCGGCCTGGTGTATGGGTTTCTTTGTTTCTATGTCTGAAATGTTTGTAAATTGTTTTTTGTGCCCGTTGTAAATATAGTGTGGTAATGACACCACATTACCTCCATGTATTCTTCTTCAGACCATTTCTGTCTTTCCTTTCTACTGTATATATTTTCTTGTTGCCTTGCAGGGCCAAGTTGAGTCTCCTCTGTTAAGTACTCTGCAGGGTCTCTATTGTTGTGGAGGATTTTGATTGGGTTTTTGTTCATTTCCTTTGCTATGCTTCTCGTGGTTACGTTTCGCAGATGGGTGCCACTCGATTCACTGTCATCTGCTGAGGGCTGTGTCCGATCTTCCCCATGCTCAGCCCTAGCAAGGGGTGTTTTTTCCGAGGCAGGTCGTTTGTTTTTGGAGCAAATGTATGCGCATTACACAGGATGCTGGCCTTATTATTATTTCGTTTAGGTTTTCCATTTACGCACTAAATTAGCGCTTGCGGTTGCAACAACAATAAGCTGTCTTTAATAAAATAAAATAACAACTGTAACCAGGAGACGCAAATTCCACCGACGACTTAATTATTTTAATTTTTAACATCTAAACGACTTTGATAGTTGTCACAGTTAATTTCAAGTAAAAATAGCGTATGAATTGTACTATTTATGGTTGAAAATTGCAACATTTGAAGAAAAAATAGTATACTTTATTCGGCAAAGAAGCATGAGTTTTCTTGACGCGCATGATATTACGTGCCTAACGAAGTGAGGCGCGTAAATTATGACATATGGTAGTCAAGACGATAATATCGTTTCAATCAGAAAAATAAATAAAATAATGCATTTAGTTAACCTACTAGAGATTTAATTATAGTTTTAGGCATCAACTAAAAATAATTTCTTTTTATAAAAAATAACATATTTTGTCCTTTGGTGGTAATAAAATATTTATTTACAGATATTTAATCTTCTTTGACAATGGCTACCCTCAGTACGTAAGTTCTTTGAACGTAAATCTAGTTTTGGATGCCAGTCCAAATGTTTGGGAAGATGTATATGTAGATGCAAGGCCTACTATAAGACAATTTTTGGAACATCAGGACAAACCGATGTTAAAATTATCCGTAGATCACAATATAAAAGTGGAATATAATGGTATGTTTTTTTTGTAGTGATAGCTTGTATGCTTTATTCATATTTACGTTGTAGGAAAATGGTGGTGGTGTACCGTAATTAACGTAGATTGTTCCTTAGTGCAAGTTTTCTTTGACGGATTAAATAGAACGGAATGGCTTTATAAAGGTTCTGGTAGGTTAAGTCCTATGTATCAAGAACAAACTGCCACAAATAGAAATTTAAAAAATTGGGACCTGTAAGGACGTTTTTTAAAATCTTTTTAACATCTCAGGTTAATGCTTTGTGATTGTAGAATGAGTCTGCTACCAATGAACAGTTAATTATAAGAGACCGTTTCGTACCTACTAGTCAAGCCAAGAATCAAGAAAATCTAAAAAGTACTGTTAGAAGAGTTGCAAGAAAAAGTACAACTTCTAAAAGTAACATATCCGTTCCTAGTGCCGTTCATACGAATCATGCCCAAGAATCTCCAAAAAATATTGTAAGAACAGTTGCTCGAAAAAGCACATCCAGGCCTCAAAGTAACATACCCGTTGCTAGTGCCGTTCATACGAATCAGGCCCAAGAATCTCCAAAAATATTGTAAGAGCTGTTGCAAAAAAAGTACAACCAGGCCTCAAAGTAACATACCCGTTCCTAGTCCTGTACAATTTCTTCCTCCAGTTTGCACTACCCCTGTCAATACAACTGGACCGACCACCAAAGTAATGGTAAGATTGATAAGATAAAAATTCAACAATGGGGAAGTCTCTATTTTTTAAATCTTTAAATGATAAACTTGGGATTAATTTATCATTAGGAATTTTTTTTGTAATTTTTGAGATATTCCTTCATAAAGTTGATACATAATTACATACCTTCAAGTGCGTCCATCTCTTCTTTATGGTTTAAATTTTTCACTCGAACTTTTTTTCCTCATCCTTGTCATTATCTTGATTTATTACAACCTGAACAATTTCATCATCATTTAATGATTTATTGTCCAGCTCGTCATCGTTACTTACCATCCAATACGTAACATCGCTCTCCACAAAGACGATGCAATTTTTTCAATATCTGCTAATATTAACATTGTTGGATCTTGTCAACAGTCTCTTCTGCATCTGGCCAGATTTTTTCTCCAACTTTGTAAATGTGAATAAAGTAATCGCACTGTATGCTTTATTGTTTTTAGGACGTGAATTAGGCCATTTTAACTGTCTAATTTACTTAGGATTTCAGAGTTTTTTGTGATATTTTCTTTTAAAGCACTTAATCACCCCCAGGTTTATTAGTTGAAAAATATTTGTTACATTTCACATTTCAGGTCAAAAAAGCAATGCAATTGTAATTTTGTATTTACTTACTTTAAAGCCTGGCGCTGACGTTTCTTAAGATGCGATGAAAGTTTTTCTTGGCAAGAGTTAATAATTAAATCCTGTTTCATTAAAATTATAAATCTGTTCTGTGGCGCCTATTTTTGAATCGTACGACGTTATCCCGCATACAAGAATGCGGAAAATCTCGGTTAACTTTTATCAAGGCGTATTTTTACTACTTAACATCATCTAGCATGCCACATTTTTGATACTTTTAATTATTTTATGGTTTAATTTACATTCATGTGGGTATTTACTTTACATCTATTACAGTACTTCCCATCTCGAGACCAAGTAAAAAATAAATCGGCAAAACAATAAAACGCACACTTGTCCCAGCAAGTGCAAGGAATACTTAACTGGAAATTTCAGTCAACTTCGCGGACACAATCCCTAGAGAAACCGCTCTTGTGCGGTTGGGGTAGAATGTTAAAAGAAAAAGTAAAAAGAAAAATTATTTATAAAGCTCCTTGTGGAAGACTGCTCAGGAACATAGCCGAAGTGCATTGTTATCTCCGTGAAACCAAATCCGAAATGACCGTAGATTTGTTTGATTTCAATTACATGGTTAGGCCTTTGGCGGAATTTAGCGTCGAAAATACTCCGGATCCTACAGATCTTTCTAGAGGTAATTATGAAATGGTTTTGATATTAAAAATATTTTTTATAGTTTAAGAGGGGCGTCAAAAATGTGACAGCTGAAAACGTGTGGCAAGCCTGATTGTACCCAAAATTTTAATCATTTTGTAAACAACAAATCTAAAGAACGCCTTTAAATTACTTATTCAAATTTTAACAGGATATAGCTTAGACCTTTCTCTAGGAGATAAGGTTTTTAGTTAAGTTTTATATTGTAATAAAAGATATATTGGCGTTTAAGTGATGGTATGATTTTAAAAAGTTTGACAATTTGTGATCACGAATTTTAACTCCAGAAGCTTAAATCCTAAAGAAAGCATAGAGAATGCGAATAGCAAAAAATGAAGATAAAAAAATATATGTTTTGAGATTTTTTGCACGCAAAATTTGAACATTGCACTAACCTGTCATTTTAGTTCAACAGTTTTGGTGGCGCTTTTTCAAAGACGTATGTCTATTCTAATTCTCCAAATCCAAACTTCACTTAACATAACCAATCTAACCTTATTTCTCATTTATAACGTCAAAATAAATTATTTTTAGTGTTTTGCTTTGAAATATATAATTGTCTATATTATAATTTATCAGAAGTTAAAAAAAATAATTTTTAGAGTATATTTTCACAATTTGCGTTGGTTTTTACATAGTTTATAGCATTATCCAACTTTGATATGTGCAAGGAATTTAGTGTTATGAACCGTTGTTATTTCCTAACTTACTTTTTTACTTAAACACAGTTGTCTTATTTTAGTCGATTTGGTAAAAATGTGAATTTTGAGAGAGCCGATTTTTTGTTTATACTTTTTTTTAATCTTTTAAGTTACTTAATCATTATCTTATATCTTTATTTGTTAAATAACTAAACCCAACCTAAGGGATTAACATTTATAAATTAAAACCACATAATGTAAATATTAACAGCTAAGTGTTAGACTGTTTTTCTAAATAGGCATGATAATAATGTCCACAAAGTTAGGGATTCTACAATATTTACTTACATGTTCAATATGCATAAATATTAAGAATAATAAAAAACTCTTCGTTTCAACGTAACTTCCAAGTTTATTTGAAAAAATATGTTTTTTATTATTAAAATTGATTGTGTTAACCTCTACTTTTTGGGAGTTCATCTTACTAAGAACAATAAATAACTAAACAGTTAAACTTCCACTATTTATTTGAAAAAATCGCTTTAAAATCAATTACAGCTGTTTCGCTATAACTAGCATCGTCAGATTGACATATTGAAATTACATGTTTGTTTGTAGCTAGGTACCTGATGTTTAGGTAGTATTAAGGCTAGACCAAGTATGGAAGTAATAAGACATAATATTAAAGCGTAGATATTATTAGCCCTAAGGGATTTTCCTGGATGTATTTCCCTCTAAGATTAGTATAACTGAGCAATAATAAAGAAAAACCAGGAAAAACCTATATCATGCTGATCTTTACAATAACTTAATATATTTGTGTTACAATTACATCTGATTTATGTATAAAGTGAAGACTCAATCAAAGTAAACAGTTTAATAGTAGAGAACCTTAAAAATTTATTTTTTCATAAACAACTTTAAATTGTAGATCTGCTAGATCTATTTTAATTTAAAGTTCTTCTAGAAAATCTAAATTTTGTTTTTTATCACAAATGTGTAGTATATGAATGTCATTGGTGTGTATCAGTGAGTTTGGATGTTCAAGTAGATGTTTTGCATAGTTCTACTTATCTGGTTGTTGAAATCTATATGCTCTTAAGTGTTCATTAAATCTTACTTCAAAATTTCTTTGTGTTTGACCTATACCGGGTGGTGAATGGTCGGACGCACCATAGGAAATCCAATGGAAAATCATAAACTCTTAAATTCCTGCTTCCCAAATCATTTTAGGTGAAAACTCAATAGGAACTTTTCTTTAAAGAATTAAATACTGCATCAGATGAGACTATTAAAAATATTTTTAATAGTCAGCTTTTGGTAGTTGAAAAAATTGACCAATTTATTTACCATTCTTGTACAGCATCAAGACAGCAATGATATGTCAGGATGACGTTACCTTTAAAAGCTATTATCAAGATTGTCATTCTATTATTCAATTAGTGACAACAATAAACGTAAAAAATGTGGTAAACCGTTTCAGAACGAGTAGAAATTGTAAAAATGTTTTATTCCGGCAATAGTACGCGCACGGTAAGTGCTTTATTTAGCGCGAAATATCCAAACCGCCCGATTCCAAGCCATACTACAATTGGAAGAATAATCACAAAATTTGAAAACACTGGCACATTGCTTCCTTTATGCAAGTGTAACAAAAATGACCAAAACATTCAAATAAATGTGTTTGAAAATGAAAATACCACAAATGTATTATCTGCAGTTATTGAAAATCCCAGAATAAGTTCTCGAGAAATCGCACAGCAGTTCGACATGCATAATTCAACTGCATTAAAAATATTAAAAAAGAATAACTTCCATTCTTATAAAGTTCAATGTCATCAAGAGTTGCTTGAGGGAGATTATGAGAGAAGAGCAGAGTTTTGTTATGAGATGCTGGAGAGGGCGAATGCAGACCGAAAATTTTTAAAAAATGTTTGTTTTACAGACGAGTGTACGTTTACGTTAAACAATGAACCCAACGTGCAAAACTGTAGAATTTGGTCAACTAAAAGGCCTGAAATTGTTGTGGAAACTCGTACTCAATATCACCAAAAAATCAATGTTTGGGCAGAAATACTGGGGCATCATCTTATTGGACCTTTTTTCTACGAGGAAAATCTAGACTCAGGAAGGTTTTTGGATTTGCTTCAAGAAGAAATTTTACCAGCACTCGCAGAAGTAGCTCCCGAAGAAGAAGAAATTTGGTTTCAAATGGACGGTTGTCCTGCTCACAACAGCTGTGAAGTGAAAGAATTGGTCAATAATTGTTTTAATAACTGTGTGATAGGACCAAATTGTCTTATTAAATGGCCCCCAAGATCTGGAGATCTTGCCCCAAATGACTTTTATCTCTGGGGAGATGTAAAATCCAAAATTTACGGCACGGTAAGGTTTCCAGATTTAGAGGCATTAAAGACAGGCATCCGAGAAGAATGTGCAAAAATAACGCCTCGCATTCTAGCAAATGTTCGACGAGAGTTTTATGATAGATTAGGATATTGTTTAGCCCAAAACGGTGGTTTATTTGAGCATTTATTGTAATTTATTTAGCGTTTGTATTTATTTAACAATAAATAACTTTGTTTTCTATTTTTTTGACTATTTGAATGATTTGACATCTAAATATTTTAGTCATTTTGACATTTTATTGCTGTCTTGATGCTGTATAAGAATGGTAAATAAATTGGTCAATTTTGTCAACTACCAAAAGCTGAAAAATATTTTTAATTTAATAGTCTCATCTGATGCAGTATTTAATTCTTTAAAGAAAAGTTCCTATTGAGTTTTCACCTAAAATGATTTGGGAAGCAGGAATTTAAGAGTTTATGATTTTCCATTGGATTTCCTATGGTGCGTCCGACCATTCACCACCCGGTATACTGCATTACATTTTGGACAATTAATTTTGTAAACACCAGATTTTTTTAATTTTGGTAATTTTGTTTTCACTTTTAACAATTTTATTCCAATACTATTTTGTGTTTTAATTGATATTAATGCTGATGTTGTCGAAGATGTTATTTTTGAAATTGCATTGGAAATATTTCCACAATATACTTTTATAGCTTTTAATTTCTTTAGTTTGTTTTGAAAATATTAGTTCTAGTGACACTTTTTGTTCTTTCTTATTAATTAATTTATTTATTAAATGTATTGGATAGCCATTAGATGTAGCTATTTGTTTTATGATCTTAATTTCTGTATTAAAATTATTTTTGTTCATTGGAATTGAAAATGCTCTATGTATCATGGAGTTATAAGCTGCTAATTTATGTGATAGTGGATGATTTGAATTATATGGTATGGTTACATCTGTTTATGTAGGTTTTCTGTATATTGATTAATTTAATAAATTATTAACTTGTTCAACTCTCAAATCTAGAAAATTAATTTAATTATTTTCATCAACTTCTAAGGTAAAATTAATTTTAGGATGTACGGTGTATTAATATAATTAAAAAATATATCTAACTGTCGTTTGCTACCTACAAAACCTACCAACATATCTATACCAAAATACAATATGGTTTTATTTTAGCAAATATATTTATGGATAACTTAGAAAACAAAATCTTTAATTCTAGTTATAAAAACAATATTGTATCTTCGTATAGATATGTTGATGATGTGTTAGCAGGTTTTGTAGGTAGCGAACGGCAGTTAGATATATTTTTTAATTATATTAATACCTTACATTTCCAATGCCATTTCAAAAATAATATCTTCGGCAACATCAGCATTAATATCATTTAAAACACAAAATAATATTGGAACAAAATTGTTAAATGTGAAAACAAAATTACCAAAATAAAAGAAATCTGGTGTTTACCAAATTTTCCAAAATGTACTGCAGTATATATAGGTCATACATAAAGAAATTTTGAAGTAAGATTTAATGAACACTTAAGAGCATATAGATTACAACAACCAGATAAGTCGAACTATGCATAACACCTACTGGAACATCCAAACTCTGGAACATCTAGCAGATCAACAATTTAAAGTTGTTAATGAACAAATAAATCTTGCAAGTTCTCTACTATTAAACTGTTTACTAGGATTGAATCTTCATTTTTTATTTATAGATAAGACGTAAATGTCACATAACTATATCATGTTATTGTAAAGATCAGCATGTTAAAGTTTTTCCAGGTTTTTCTACATCATTGCACAGTTATCCCTTAGGGCTAATAACATCTAGGCTTTTATATTGTTATGTCTTATTACTTCCATACTTGGTCTAGCCTTACCTCCTTATTAACATCAAGTTGCATTGTTGCCAATACATTTCAATCTCAATTTTAAGAAAGGTATAATTTTTAATATTTAAATATTTGACAATAGTATAATGATTATAATATCAACAGAAGTTGTTTAATATAACTTAATCAAATAATTTTAATTATATTGTATTATTTTATTGTATATTTTGCGTATTTGTAAGAGAATTTTAAGTTAGAAATTATTTTATTATGTAATGTATCAATACTATATTTAGTACATAAATATGTTATTTAAAACTTACTAGAAACTCCGCGAAAATTGATTATATAATGTGTTAAAAAAGACAGATAATGTGTAAAAAAGAGACAGATATATTGTACTATATTTTTATTCTGGAATGATCGATGATAGGCGAAGTAAGAATGTCTAGTGATATATATGAAAGAAAGAGATACACATATTTTCCCAGAAATGACTTATCCATAGAACAAAACCGAAGTTTCTAGAAAGTTTGAAACCTATAAAAGACTTGAACAGAGGTCGTAAAAGTGGAGTAGTATATAATTGGTAGTCAAACATTGAAGATCTGAGTGTGAACAGTCAATTTGAACAAACAATAGTGACGTTAAGAATAAAGTAAAACAATCAAAAAGTAAAAAAGTGCCAAAAAAATGACATTAAGATCGAATAAAAAAAAAGTGAAATTAAAACATTTTCGGTCGATAAAAAAGAAGAATATAAGTGTACTTACTATTATTAATACAACTAAAGGAACTATAATCAACACTAAACACTATATCAATTTGGAGGAACAAACAAAGAACAATAATATCACACAAGAAACCAATCGTCTAACAACACATTTTACCGAAGTCGGAAATTCCACGTGACACTTCGTTCGTCTCCGTTTTTCATAGAGCGACTACAGACTTTTTCCACCAATCAGGAAGCAGGACTATACATCAAGGTCAGATAAAATTGTAAACTTTTCAAAATTTTTGTAGTAGTTAGTTAAGTTTTATAATTTGAAAACAAAGGAATTTACTTGATATTTAATAATTAGTGTATTTGATAATCTTACTTGCCATTACATAAACAACATTGGTTAGTTTAACTTAATTCACATCAAGTAAGTTCTTTTATAGTTACTAAAGGCCTTTCTTTCTCTTATTTTTCCTAATTAGTTTCATTATTAAACTTTTAATATTACTGTTTTAATTTAATTATTTTATAATAAATTTATAATTATCATTAATCAATTTTATTCAAATACCTTCTACCTAATAATCCAATAGAAACTTGCATAACCAAACACCCCTGAGAAAAAGAAGATCTTGCTACTATTAGAACATATAAATAAGAATTAATCATTCAAATAAATAAATAAATAATCTCTTAAAACATAATATTCATTACAAATTACATACTTTCCACTTTATTCAGTTTTTCTTTAGACCATGTTGATGTGTGTATATTCAGAAACCGTAACATGTTTTTATTATAATTAATATATTTATTCTAATAAATACCTCAATTAGTAAGGGTTAGTACCAGAGCTGGGTAGTATCCGGATACTTCTGTATACGGATACAATATCCGGATATTTTTTATGTATCCGAAAGTTGTATCCGGATACTTTTTAAATTTTGTACCCGGTAATCGTATCCGTGACCAAATTTTAATGTATCCGGTATCCGGATACTGTTTTTGATATTCGGATACTTTTAAATATTATTTATCGCCCTCCGATAATGCACCTAACGTAGGCACAACACTGCCCTTCCTTTAATTTAGATGTCTAATATGTTAAATCCCATTTTTCGTACTGATCACCGTTGTAATATATTATTATATTCTAATGGAACTTTGTTTTTACCTAATCAATTATAAATTTTCATAAGTACGTTGTTTATTTTTTATATTTTCTATGTCTCTCTTTTTCAAGAACCCCTTTGTACCCTGTATTTAGTTAGCTTATCATTAAATGTATTTTTATTATTATATATTACATTTATTATTACATTATATTATTACATTAAAAATACATGCACATCCCATAGTTTAAATACTAATAATTTATGTCCTTTTTAAAAAGTATCCGGATACATTTTGAGTATCCGTATCCGGTATCCAGATACTTTTTTCAATATCCGACCCAACTCTGGTTAGTACTATAAATTTTATTAATTAATTATTTGTTAAGAATGCCGAAATCTTATTTTATTTTATTTTTTTTTATATCGATATTTTAAATCCCAAAAATAATTAATTTGTTACGCCTATGACACTACAATATCATAACAAACTTCCAAAATGTATCCAAATAGGATATTTAATATAAAAATATATAACTAGGTATTTTTCATCTGTTTATGGTCTCAAGGTCAAATGTATGTGTGTGTCGTGCAAACATTCAAAGATTTACGAAGCAAAATTCATATTTTCATCTCTGTCTTAGATAAAGAAAGTTAACAAGCTCTAAAAATAACAAGCTCTAAAAATATTCAAATGTATAACAAAAATACTAATTTTAAACCACTATCGCCATCTACTCTACATTCTTGTAATTTAAAAATGACCATATTTTTCACTAAATTCAGGCTGTCTTACCAAATTAGAAACGCCCCTCTTAAAAGTACTGCTAGGGTTTGGAAGATCATTTAATATATATATATATATATATATATATATATATATATATATATATGTAAAAACTTAAAACACACCAATGACATCCAAATACTATATATTTGTGATAAAAAACAAAATTTAGATTTTCTAGAAGAACTTGAAATTAAAAGACATCTAGCAGATCAACAGTTTAAAGTAGTTAATGAACAAATAAATCTTGGAAGTTCTCCACTATTAAACTGTTTACTTTGATTGAGTCTTCATTTTATACATATATAAGACATTATTATAACATAAATATATTAAGTTATTGTAAAGATCAGCATGATATAGTTTTTTCCTGGTTTTTCTATATCATTGCACAGTTATACTGATCTTAGAGGGAAATACATCCAGGATAATCCCCTAGGGCTAATAACATCTAGGCTTTAATATTGTTATGTCTTATTACTTCCTTACTTGGTCTAGCCTTAACTCCTTATCAACATCAAACACCTAGTTACAAACAAACACATGTAATTTCAATATGTCAATCTGACGATGCTAGTTATAGCGAAACAGCTGTAATTGATTTTAAAGCGAATTTTTCAAATAAATAGTGGAAGTTTAGTTTAACTGTGCAGTTATTTATTGTTCTTAGCAAAAAACAATACTTAAATTAGAAAATGATCTAGAAAATTTTAAAAATCAAATAATCAATACTACAAATGAATTCGTTTTTGATAATTATTCAAGTGGACAAATCGTTCATTATAACAAATTATTTTTCAAAATTAAAAATAAACAAAAAATAATGGCATTCCTGCAAAATTTTACTGTTTACCAAAAATTCATAAACCAACAGTATCAGCTAGGCCAATAGTAGCATCAATTGGAACACCTATTGAACCCTTACACTTTGGTTAACTGAAATACTCACAAAATCATATGACTATAGCAATGAGTATTACATTAGAGATTCTTTTGAAAAAAATAAAAAAATTTAATAATATTGTATTACCACCAAATTATGTTCTTTTAAGTTTGGTAGTGTCACTTTTTAGTAATGTTCATCTAAATTTATGTTTAACAGCAATTAATAAGAATTGGAATGACATAAATAAAAATTGCAGACTAAATAAAGAGACATTTTTAGAATTAATAACATTTATTTTCAATAGTACATATTTTTCCTATAAATATATCAAAAAACTTTTGGAACACCAATGGGATCTTTAATATCTCCTATTTTAGCAGACTATGTAATGGATTACATCTTGGACTTAGTTATATCTGTTTTACCTTTTAAATTATTCTTCATTATAAAATATGTAGATGATATAATTTTTATCCCTTCCATATGATGAAATAAATAATATACTTTTTTACTTCAACAGCTTTGATCCACATATACAATTTACTATAGAAAAAGAAGATGCAGAACAATCCTTACCTTTTCTTGATACTAAATTTATAGGAAACAGTAACAATAACATCTCAATCCACTGGTATAGAAAACCGATAAGCTCTGGGAGATATATTAACTATCATTCATATCAACCACGTAATACTAAATTAAATTTGATCAAACCAAGAAAAATCGAATTTTAAATATTTCAGATCCAACTTTTCACCAAAAAATTTAAAAATTCTTTATAAACTATTTTTTGAGAACGGTAAAAGTTCGGTATAGCGGTTTTCGCTATTATAAGAGATTTTGCAAAAATTCTTCTTCAGGGCGTTTCTATAGGTCGATTATGACACAAATCTGTGTGCGCGTTTTCAAAAATTCATTTCTATAATTTATTATTAATAAAAACATACTTACGGGACGGTGGAGTGAATAGGGGTGCTGGGTGGGGACGAAACAGTAGAAATCCAACGTCAAACACAAGAAAACACTAATACACTGCACTCGGGGCACATTAAAAATGTAAATTAATTTTGAAATGTATTAAATTTTTAGAAAAACTATCCGACACATGACAAATCTCGTTCGCCATTATTAATGAAGCTAATAACATGAAGTTCGTCATTATTAAAACGACAGGCTTGATAGAAGCAACGTTGCCAAACTTCTTATGAAGAATTAACACAATTAAGCCTATTTCGGGGATTGCCATTTAAATCTTCGTAGATGCCGTGCATCATACACTTGCTAAAATATCTATTTCTTCTTTCATGCCCTTCAATATCATGTAGCCAATATGTATATAGGTCCTTTATGGTTCGAAAGTAAGAGTTCATTAATGAAAAACCTTTAATTCGTACCAGAAAATTGTAAGCAACCATATGGTCACGTATTCCATTTAAAAATAGAAAAGACAATAATTTCACTCGTTCTTGATACTGGAATGTTGCACTATGTAAGGTTTCCTTAATAAATTCAGGCCATATTTTATACGGACCAATAATATCTTGGACTAACCATAAGAAATCGGTGGAATTATATTGAGGCCTATATGCATGCGTTGTTCTATATTACTCATATTTTCATATATAATTTCACCACACAACACTAATTGTTAACCCTTTTTTCACCAATTTATATTGTCACCCTTCTTTCGACAATGCACAACACTATATTATGCATAACTGAATGAAGGTGTCAGTGTGAGTCACGTTTGTTTTTCAAATGTAACATTTGCAGGAGCGCGTCTAAACGTGTCCGATCTCGTTTTGGCGTTTTCTTTTGAGATTAGTAGAAAGTGACCTGAGTGCGCACTGGGGGCACACTGAAATTGCTCTTGCACTGCCCCAGTTTTTAATGTGCACTGGCAACGGACGTTTTCAGGGCGAACTGTGTGTTTTTGACATTTCAAAAGAATGCATTTGATATAGTGCACTTTTTTGGTTATTATTAGTACTAGAAAATTTTTTCTGAAATTACCGAAGGCGATTATACGTTGAAGGAGAACTTAAAGTATAGAGCTGTTTTGATGAATATGAGATTACAGGCGTGCTAAAATAAAATAAAGAAACGTTTTATATATTCTGCACAAACTTTATGTTCTAAGCGTTAAACGCTTGAACCTAACCTATTCGTATTGTCCTGTCCTGTAAATTTGTTGTACCATGGTATTGCCCTGAGTCGAATAGTCAGAGCAGTTTTTGGTGCCCTCAGGTCACATCGAGAGCGAGCAGTCAATTCAAAACTATTCAAAAGAACATGTGTGACAGATTGCTCTCCCTAATGACATTTCAACAGAACACACAACTCGCTCTCAGTGTGCACACAGTGCGTTGCTCTGGTCTGAAAAGAAAACGCTATAAACGTGTCCGATCTCGAACGTCATAAAAATTGTGACTACATATTACATAATCAGTACATATTAGTATACCAGTTGCGATACGTGTTTTCGATCGTTAAGTTCCTTATCGTCTCTTGTTTTTTGTATTATTAGAATAATGGTGTGCAACGGGTGCGATTTTACATTATTTTCTTTTATTGCCTTAATGACATCAAGACAGTTAATGGTTGATATGTTGGAAAACCATGGAGTGTTGAATAAGTCGACACAGTGTCCGACATGTCATGAACGGGTTGAACTAAATGTGAACTCTTTCCGGTTTACTTGCGACCGCCGCCGCGCTAGAAACAAGCGAATAAAAAAATGTTCATTCCGCAGAAGTGCCAAAAACGGTACATGGTTTTCCAACTCCAAATTAAGTTTTGAGGACATTTTATATCTAACCGTTTTGTGGCTAAAACTACCATATCCGCGACAAGTATTCATAATTAAAGAATTATCTTGTAGTAAAGAGACTGTGGTCAACTGGTCATCATTTTGTCGCGAAGTGTGCGTAAATTGGAGCTTGGAGACATCGGTACCATTAGGTGGAATAGGGAAGGTGGTTGAGATTGACGAGGCGAAATTTGGCAAAAGGAAATATAATAGAGGTCGTGTCATAGAGGGACAGTGGATTTTCGGCGGGTTTGAACGCGACAGCAAGAACATTTTTTTAGTGCCAGTCGAAAATCGGTCATTTGAAACGTTAATTCAAGTCATACGTCAATGGATTCTGCCAGGTACCACTATAATTTCTGATTGTTGGAAGTCATATGACCTATTAGGGAATGAAGGTTTCCAGCATTTACGAATAAATCACTCCCTAAATTTTGTCGACCCACAGAATCCCGAGGTACACACCCAAAACATCGAACGAACATGGAGAAATGTCCGAGGAGGCATTCCTCGTTATGGGCGTCGAGAAGGTCATATGATTGGTTACCTGGCAGAATTTCTATTTAAGAGACGATATTCCGGCAATGATGATGTACATCACTTCCTTTTGCAAATTGGCCGCCTTTATCCCCCATTTCCATGAGAAGCAGTGGTATTTTTGTAGAAATGCCTCCTTCTTTATGTTTAGGTATGTTCCTTTTTTCTCTACAAATTATAATAGGAAGAAGGAATAACTTAATTTTTCATATCAATTTTGTCCTGTATGTTCCTTTTTTTTCAGCTATTAAGACTTTTTCACTCTATTTGGCAACATCGCAACACATTGACAGTTCTATTGCACTCTTCTTTTTTATGCAGTGACAGTCGTGACAGCCATGGCGGTATTATTGTGTTAATTATTATTTATTTTTATTTTTTTAAACAATTTCTTGAACATTTTTGTGAACAGAAAGTGCGGTGTGTACTCTGAAATACTGAAATAACATCCCATAAAAGTGACAGTAAACTTCATCCAGAGAAATGTGCACTTGCTGAACACGTATTCTCTGAAGGCCATATAATGAATTATGAACAGGTCAAAATTTTAACTACAGAAATGAATTATAAAAAGCGAATTTTAAAACAACTGAATTTATATATTACACAAATATATCAAAATTTTTAATAATATTGTTTTTTGTGATCTATGTGATCACATAGAATTTCAAGAAGGAATTATGGGACAACTTGTAGACAATTTACACAATAGGTTAAATACTAAAATTTTAAATTTAGAAATTAAAATTACTAATAATACTGTAACAAAATTAGAAAAATCGTTAAATAATATCAAATCATTAGCTAATGAAAAACTACCAAATTATATATACAGTGAGTATGAAAATGGACAATTAATTAATTTTAATAGAATATTTTTTAAAATTAAACAAAGTAACTTAAAAAAGATTGATAATTTAAAAAGAGAAAAATATAATTTAATTAAAATCAAAGATAATTGGTTTAAAAATTTAACCAATGTCGAATTTCCATATGAAACAAAACAAATTTTATCTTTAGGCCCAAAGTTTGTTTTAGAACCTAATATTAGAGATATTTCAATTAAAAATTGTTTAGCAGATGTTGAATACACACTAAATTATATAAAAAATGAAAATCAAAAGAATATTTATAGATCACAAATCACTAATATTTTCACTAACTATATGTATAAATCTTTTAATAATAATAACTTTTTAAATCACTGGTTTTATAAAACAAAAAAATTTCTTAAAGAACATCAAGAAATTGTTATTGTAAGATCAGATAAAGGCAATGTTACAACAGCAATGTATAAAGATCAATACATTGAGTTATCAGAAAATCTTTTAAATGATAATACCTATTATAAAAAAATCAATCGTGATCCAACATCTACTATACAACAAAAAAGCTAACAAATTCATTTCAAAATTAAAAAATTGTAAAGCGTTAAAAAAGAAGTAGCCAGTAATTATACAATTTACAACTCATTAACCCCAAAATTTTATTCTTTACCTAAAATCCATAAAGAAATACTTGCAATGCGTCCAATTATATCTTGTGTCAATGCTCCTACATTAAAAATTGCACAATTAATTACTGATATACTTACTAATGCATATAATAAACAAAATACGTACTTTACTAAAGATTCATTTGAATTTTCAAAATCCTTTAATGACTTTCAGCTTCCAAATAACTATGTTATTGTAAGTCTAGATGTTCAATCACTTTTTACAAATATATCTTGGTCTTTAGTAGAAAAATCAATTAATCAACATTGGAATACTATTAACAACCATTGTTCTATTAAAAAACAAAACTTTTTGGAAATCACTAAATTTATTTTTGATAACACATGTTTTAGTTATAATAATCAATATTACAAACAAATTTTTGGGTCACCTATGGGTTCAATTTTATCACCAATCTTAGCACAATATATAATGGATGATTTGTTAGATCATTGCATTCCAAAATTAAGTTATAATATTCCTTTTCTAAAAAAAGATGTTGATGATATCATTTGCAGTATTCCGTCTACTGGACAAACAGAACTATTAGAGGTATTTAACAATTATAACGAGTACCTTAAATTTACAATAGAAGAAGAAAATGAAGAACACATGGTACCATTTCTTGATACACAAGTTATTCGTAATCAAACCAATAAAATAATATTAGATTGGTATTCAAAACCCTCTAGTTCTGGAAGATACATACATTAACTATAATTCGTACCATCCGTACAAAACAAAAATTAACTTGATTGATGCTATGAAAAAAGAAGCAATTTTATATGTCATCCATCTAAAAGCATAATAGCTTAAAACGTTTATACCAATTATTTTTAGACAACTCATATCCACCAAAATTATTAAAAAAATTACTTTGTTCTACTCCTACTCAAAATGTTCTAACTAAAACAGCTGTTATCAACAATATTACAATTAATCAACCTGAAATTAATAACAATGAAAACTTCATTTTTTATAGTAGTATCCCTTTTATTAAAGAAATAACTCCAAAAATACAAAAGATTTTAAAAGAAGAAAAAATATAAAAATTGCCAATAAACCCATAAAAACTGTTAATAAAATTTTCAGTAAAACTAAAGATAAAGTAAAAAATGATGAACAAAATAGTATAATATATGAAATTCATTGTAATAATTGTGATAAAAAATATATAGGTCAAAGTTCCAGAAGATTAAAAGACCGCATTGTATCTCATAAAAGTGATATAAGACCTAAAAAGATTCATGTGCATTAACAAATCATTGCATAGAGAATAGACATATTGCAGATTTCGAAAACATCAAAATCTTGAATCGTGAAAAAAATCAATACAAACGTTGCTTTTTAGAAATGATACATATACACAATGAACCTTTATCTATGAATAAAAAAACAGATATTCAAAATTTAAGTACTATTTATGCTAATATCTTAAATTTTGAACAGAAAAATAAAACAAACAACGATTTTTCAAATCTTACTTTAAATTCAGTGTAATTCTAACATCTTCATATATCTATAAAACATCATGACAGACCACAAATCTATAAAAAAGTGGCTATTTAATAAATAGACAGAGGACATTGTGTATTAGTGAAAAAAATTCATAAATATTAAGTAATCTTTTGTGTCATAGTTGACAAATGTTTCAAAAAATATATTTTTTACAATATAAATTACTATACCTTGTAAAAAAATAAAAAATACTAGCTTCTAATTTTTTTTTTTTTTAATCTTTTATATATATCAAAAATTTTTAAATATATTGTTTTTGAGTTTTTTTAGTACACATGTCAAATTTATTACAATTTTTTACAACATTTTACCTATAATCTCACTTAGATATACCTTGAAAATGAACCCATCGAGGTTCGAAAGCTCGGTAAATAAATTCTAAAACGAGTACGCTTTGGTTTTATTGCCACATCCCCAAAAATATTCCCATTATACAAATAGTTGGCAAATATTTCTATTTAAATTATATATATATATATATATATATATATATATATATATATATATATATATATATATATATATATATATATATATATATAATTAAATTTATGTTCTTTGCCGACTAATAGGTATTAAACCAGAATTTTTGGGGTATACGGCAATGTGTTTTAAGAAAACTCTTTTACTTGTTTTCCAAGCTTTCGAAATATATTTATTTCATTTTCAAGGAATAAGCACGAGTATAAACAAAATTGGTGTTAAAAAAATGGTAAATATAACATAAAAACTATTTTAACTTTAATTTTGAATTTAAAAAAATTTTTTAAGTCAAATTATTTATAAAACGAAATAACGTCATAAAATAAATAAACAACTTAATTGCTTGAGATAAAATGTAATAATAAAAGAGTAGAAAATAATAGGTTATAATTTTTAATTTCTTCTTTCATGAAAAATGTAAATTTTGATTAAAATATTTAATTGTTCTATGATAAAAAATTATCTTATTCTTTTTTATAATTTTGACTTAAGCTTCTAAAATGTCATTTAAAATCAAAATAAAAATGTCAAATAAATGTCATGAATTTTAGGTATTATTTAGATCTTTATTTGTATGTTTATCCAATGATAGCAGATAATAATAAATGTCACTCAAGTTTTTATGGTCACTTTTTTTATTCATAATATCATTGTCTTGTGATATAGATGCCATTTCCAAAAAGAGTCTTTTTTTATTGTTAATTTGTACATCCAAAATACTAACAGAAGCATAATCAATAAGATGGTCATTAGTTATTGAATGTTTAGCCAATTCACATCTTTCAGGATGTAACCTGGTATCACTCTTATGCAAGGATAAACGTTGTTTTAATCTTTGGCCAGTTTGACCTATGTATTTTTTATCGCAAGCAGAACAAGGAATACAATATACTACATTAGATAAATCCAAAATTGGAGTTGTATCTTTTACTTTACTAAAAATTTTGTTTAAGGTAAGACATGTTCTACTCGTAATTTTAATATTATTTAATGGTTTAAAAATTCTACTTAATTTAGATGTAATTTCTCGAATGTATGGTAATGATACATATAATTTTGTATTATTGGTTTGAATGTCTAATTCTTTATTATTTTGATCATATGTATTTATATTGTAAGAATTATTACTTAATACATTTTTTATTAATTTATTCGGATAACCATTTTCTAAAAACATTTCATGTAAAATTTTAAAATTTTTATTATGAAAAATAGGATCCGAAATCAATGTAATTCTTTTTTTCATTTGCATTATTAAATTAATTTTAGTCGAAAATTTATGATATGACCAAAAATTCATAATTCTACCAGAATTTATTGGTTTTCTGTACCAATCTATAGTAATAGTGTTATCTTTTCTAATAAATTTTGTGTCTAAAAATGGAACACTATGTTCTACGTCCTCTTTTTCTAATGTAAATTGAATATAAGGATCATAAGAATTAAATATAAAAAAGAAGTTCATTTAAACCATCTTTAGGTAATGCCAAAATAATGTCATCCACATATTTTTTAACAAAAAATTAAATTAAAAGGTAATACGGGAATAACAGTATCTAATAAATTATCCATTACATAGCAAGAAATAATTGGAGAGATGGAAGCTCCCATTGGAGTACCGAATGTTTGTTTGTATAATTGATTGTTAAATGAAAAATAAGTATTTTCAAATAAAAAATTAAAATTTCTTCAAAGCATGTTTTAGATATTGAACAATGTTGGCTAATATCATTCCATTTTTTATCTATTGCTCTTAAAGCAAATTCTAAATAAACATTACTAAACAAAGAAACAACATCCAAACTACAAATAACATAATTTTTTGGTAACTGAAATTTATTAAATTTTTTAAAAACATCATAAGAATCTTTAATGTAGTATTCTGTATTATAATCATATGCTTTTGTTAATATTTCAGTGATATATGAACCAAGTAAATTAGTAGGAGTGTTTAATGAAGCTACAATAGGTCTAATTGATAATACTGGTTTATGAATTTTAGGAAGACCATAAAATTTTGCTGGAATTCCATTATAGCAAATCAATTTGTGTTTTGTAGTTTTATCAATTTGTTTTTTGTTATAAAGTTTTTTTATAATAGAATTACATTTATTTTGAATTGTTATTGTTGGATCTTTTTTTAATTTTACATAAGATGAACTATTATCTAGAATTTTCAGTGATAATTCAATATAATTGTCTTTAAACATAACTACAGTACAATTTCCTTTATCACTGTTAGTAACGATAATGTTTGAATGATTCTTTAAAAATTTTTTAGTTTTATGATACAAATTTCGAAAAAACTTATTATTAGAATTTTGGTTAATATGTCTTACCTTAAACAAAATTTTTAGTAAAGTAAAAGATACAACTCCAATTTTGGATTTATCTAATGTAGTATATTGTATTCCTTGTTCTGCTTGCGATAAAAAATACATAGGTCAAACTGGCCAAAGATTAAAACAACGTTTATCCTTGCATAAGAGTGATACCAGGTTACATCCTGAAAGATGTGAATTGGCTAAACATTCAATAACTAATGACCATCTTATTGATTATGCTTCTGTTAGTATTTTGGATGTACAAATTAACAATAAAAAAAGACTCTTTTTGGAAATGACATCTATATCACAAGACAATGATATTATGAATAAAAAAAGTAACCATAAAAACTTGAGTGACATTTATTATTATCTGCTATCATTGGATAAACATACAAATAAAGATCTAAATAATACCTAAAATTCATGACATTTATTTGACATTTTTATTTTGATTTTAAATGACATTTTAGAAGCTTAAGTCAAAATTATAAAAAAGAATAAGATAATTTTTTATCATAGAACAATTAAATATTTTAATCAAAATTTACATTTTTCATGAAAGAAGAAATTAAAAAATTATAACCTATTATTTTCTACTCTTTTATTATTACATTTTATCTCAAGCAATTAAGTTGTTTATTAATTTTATGACGTTATTTTGTTTTATAAATAATTTGACTTAAAAAAAATTTTTTAAATTCAAAATTAAAGTTAAAATAGTTTTTTATGTTATATTTACCATTTTTTAACACCAATTTTGTTTATACTCGTGCTTATTCCTTGAAAATGAAATAAATATATTTCGAAAGCTTGGAAAACAAGTAAAAAGAGTTTTCTTAAAACACATTGCCGTTTACCCCAAAAATTCTGGTTTAATACCTATTAGTCGGCAAATAACAGAAATTTAATTATATATATATATATATATATATATATATATATATAAAGGTGAATAATTAGGTATTAAACCAGATATATTCTCACATACATACCTGGATAATGGAAATAAATTTTCCGAAAGCTCGGTAAAAGTATAAAGAGTTTACTTTTTCTAATTGCTGTACACCCCAATATATCTGGTTTAATATATATATATATATATATATAATATTATCGGAATGTTTTTGGGTATGTGGCAATAAAACCAAAGTGTACTCTTTTTAGAATTTATTAACCGAGCTTTCGAACCTCTATGGGTTCATTTTTCAAGGTCTAAAAATGTTTTAATTGTAAAGAAATTATATAGCAAGTAATAAAATAAATAATACTTACATATCTAGGTGAGATTATTGGTAAAATTTTGTAAAAAAACTGTAATAAATGTGACATGTTATTATAAAAAACTCAAAAAACAATATGATTTAAAAATTTTGATTGATTTATTTAATATATAAATTCAATTGTTTTAAATTCTACATACTAATTCGTTTTTTTTAATTTTTTAAATTTTGTTTCTCCAAATCCAAAAGATATGCATATATTACACTTAAATTATTTAAATCAGTTTTTTTATTAATACATCGATCCTCTTGTGCTATGTAAGCTGTTTCTAAAAATATCCGCTTTTTATAATTGATTTCTGTGGTTAAAATTTTGGCATGTTCATAATTCATTAAATGGCCTTCAGAGAATACGTGTTCAGCAAGTGCACATTTCTCTGGATGAAGTTTACTGTCACTTTTATGGGATGTTATTCTATTAGCAAGAGACCTTTTTGACTGACCAATGTATTTCTTATCACAATTTTTACAAGGAATTTCATAAACTATGTTACAATTAAAACATTTTTAGACCTTGAAAATGAACCCATAGAGGTTCGAAAGCTCGGTTAATAAATTCTAAAAAGAGTACACTTTGGTTTTATTGCCACATCCCCAAAACATTCCCATTATACAAATAGTTAGCAAATATTTCTATTTAAATTATATATATAAATATATACATGAAACCAGTAATATTGGGGTATGCAGCAATTAATAAAAGTAAACTCTTTATACTTTTTTCCAAGCTTTCGGAAAATTTATTTCCATTTTCAAGGAATGTATACGAGGTTATGAAATTTGTTCTTTACAATGGTAAATATAAATATAATTAAAACTATTATTTTGAAAAAAATTTTTTTAGAAAAAGGTGTCAGAATAACATTAGTAAAATTGTTTTACAAACAATTTTACTAATGTTATTCTGACACCTTTTTCTAAAAAAATTTTTTTCAAAATAATAGTTTTAATTATATTTATATTTACCATTGTAAAGAACAAATTTTATAACCTCGTATACATTCCTTGAAAATGGAAATAAATTTTCCGAAAGCTTGGAAAAAAGTATAAAGAGTTTACTTTTATTAATTGCTGCATACCCCAATATTACTGGTTTTATACCTTATTAGTCAGCAAATAAACTACCTTTACTTATATATATATATATATATATATATATATATATATATTTTTATTTGAAATTTCTTGGTTTTTTGTCCGTTTTAGAATTAAACAAAATACGTTTTTTTCTTTAACATTTTAATTGTTTAACGTTTCGGTCTAAAGTGACCTTCATCAGAAACATCTACAAGAGGTTTATTTTTACAAATAATATAATTTTTATTTTTTAATTTTAATGTGTGATTAGTTGACTTACCTACTTGGTTAAAAATAATTTTTTTCTTTTTTTACAAAATCATATTTTTTAAAAACACATGGAAAAGCGGTTTAACATTTTTATACAACACACATATACATATAGACGGCACATAAACTTTGTATGAAAACAATATTTGATTTTATTTTTAGTCGAGTTTATTGGTATGAGTTTTTTGTGTTTAATTTAATTATCAGTTTTACCAGGTGAGATAAAAATTATCTTAGGAGGTTGTTGTAAATTTTACTTAACTTTTGTGTATCAGATTTTGAGTTTATAGCCGTTGGATTTTTCTGTATTTCTATCATTTCGTAAATTTCTCTTTTTCTGGTGTTATTTTCGACTTTTTTTATTTTTGTATTGTTAAAATTAAATGAGTGTTTTTGTTCGATACAGTGGTTTGTTAGAGCTGTTTTGTTTTTTTTTGTCATATTTGTGGCTATTTATTCTATTTTTTAAGTGTTGACTGGTTTGACCGATGTAGACACTGTTACAGTCGTTGCAAGGTATTTCATAAATAATATGACTTCGTTTATCTTTTGCTATTTTAGATTTTAATTTAGAAAAGTTGTTATCTAGTAGATTGTATGCCTTATGCGATGTAATTATGTTATGAGGTTTTAGAACATTTTTTATCTTTTCAGATATACCCGGTATATATGGAAAGGATACATATTTTTGGTTATTGGTTTTATTTTTAGGTGTATGTTGTTGTTCGTTATAAAATTTACGTATTCTCTTTTTAAAAATTGTGTTAATCAAGGATTGTGGGTAATTGTTTTGTGCTAAGGCATTTTTTGCTTTTTTATTGCTTCTTCTCTGTATTCGATGTCACTAAGTTTTATTGCTCTGTCTGCAAGGCCAATTATTACAGTTTTTTATGTGATATAGGGTGGTTTGAATCATAGTGTAAATATCTTGATGTCCAGGTTTCTTTTGTGTACCATATAGATCTTATTTGATTGTTAAAATTGTATAGTGTTAAGTCTAGAAAATTTATTTGGCCGTTATTTTCTGTCTCTATCGTAAACTGTATTCTTTCGTGATATTCATTAAATGTGTTTTTTATATATTCCACTTTATCTTTTGGGATTGCTGTAATGCAGTCATCTACATATCGGTAAAAGAAGGGAAGTTTGATTTTTAAGTTTTGGAGAATTGACTCTTCTAAATCTTCCATTACAATTTGTGCAATAACACTCGATATTGAAGCACCCATTGCACAACCCTCTGTTTGCTTGTAATATTTTTGTTTATATAAGAAATATGTGGAATTTAAAGTGGATTCTATAGCGTTTAAAAATTCGTCTAGTGGTATGTCAGTAAATTTTTTAATTTCATTCCATTTTTTTGTTATAATATTAATCGCCAAGTTTGTTGGTATACTGGTATACAAGGATACTACGTCGAGTGATGCCAATTTATACCCATTTGGTATTTTCAAATTCTTTATTTTGTTTTTAAAATCCATTGAATCCTTTATATAGTATTCATTTTTATTTGTTATGTTTTGTAAAATGTCTTTTAAAAACTTTGAAAGGGGTTCAAACGGAGATTGAATGCATGAGACTATTGGCCTTAAAGGGATGCCTAATTTGTGGAGCTTCGGTAAGCCATATATTCTTGGTGGTATGGCGTTATGTATTTTTAGTTTTTTTGCAGTTTGTGGTGATATGTATAGTTTATTTTCCCATTCTGTAATAATTTCGTTATTCTTTTTTTGGTATATATTTGTTGGGTCGTTTTTAGTTCTTTGTAAGTATTTCGGTCTTGTAGTAGAGAATTCATTTTTTCTTCATATTCGAAGTCATACATAAGCACTGTTTTGTTGGTTTTGTCAGGTTTTAGAACTAATATGTTTTATTTTGCTTTAAAAATATTTTTGTGTTTTTTACAGCCTTTAAGAATGATTTTTGTTTTATTTTTTATGTGTTTTTGTTTATGAAAATAGTTCTTGTAATTTGTTATTATGTTGCAACATTGTGAACGAATTTCGTCTTTTTCTAAAGTAAGTTGATCAATAGAAACTTCTACGTTGGCGATTATTTCGGGTATAGGGATTTGATTGGGATAATTTTTCTGTTCCACTAGATAATCTCAATCAAATCCCTATACCCGAAATAATCGCCAACGTAGAAGTTTCTATTGATCAACTTACTTTAGAAAAAAGACGAAATTCGTTCACAATGTTGCAACATAATAACAAATTACAAGAACTATTTTCATAAACAAAAACACATAAAAATAAAAACAAAAATCATTCTTAAAGGCTGTAAAAACACAAAAATATTTTTAAAGCAAAATAAAAACATATTAGTTCTAAAACCTGACAAAACAAACAAAACAGTGCTTATGTATGACTTCGAATATGAAGAAAAAATGAATTCTCTACTACAAGACCGAAATACTTACAAAGAACTAAAAACGACCCAACAAATATATACCAAAAAAGAATAACGAAATTATTACAGAATGGGAAAATAAACTATACATATCACCACAAACTGCAAAAAACTAAAAATACATAACGCCATACCACCAAGAATATATGGCTTACCGAAGCTCCACAAATTAGGCATCCCTTTAAGGCCAATAGTCTCATGCATTCAATCTCCGTTTGAACCCCTTTCAAAGTTTTTACAAGACATTTTACAAAACATAACAAATAAAAATAATTACTATATAAAGGATTCAATGGATTTTAAAAACAAAATAAAGAATTTGAAAATACCAAATGGGTATAAATTGGCATCACTCGACGTAGTATCCTTGTATACCAGTATACCAACAAACTTGGCGATTAATATTATAACAAAAAATGGAATGAAATTAAAAAATTTACTGACATACCACTAGACGAATTTTTAAACGCTATAGAATCCACTTTAAATTCCACATATTTCTTATATAAACAAAAATATTACAAGCAAACAGAGGGTTGTGCAATGGGTGCTTCAATATCGAGTGTTATTGCACAAATTGTAATGGAAGATTTAGAAGAGTCAATTCTCCAAAACTTAAAAATCAAACTTCCCTTCTTTTACCGATATGTAGATGACTGCATTACAGCAATCCCAAAAGATAAAGTGGAATATATAAAAACACATTTAATGAATATCACGAAAGACTACAGTTTACGATAGAGACAGAAAATAACGGCCAAATAAATTTTCTAGACTTAACACTATACAATTTTAACAATCAAATAAGATCCATATGGTACACAAAAGAAACCTGGACATCAAGATATTTACAGTATGATTCAAACCACCGTATATCACATAAAAAACTGTAATAATTGGCCTTGCAGACAGAGCAATAAAACTAAGTGACACCGAATACAGAGAAGAAGCATTAAAAAAAGCAAAAAATGCCTTAGCACAAAACAATTACCCACAATCCTTGATTAACACAATTTTTAAAAAGAGAATACATAAATTTTATAACGAACAACAACATACACCTAAAAATAAAACCAATAACCAAAAATATGTATCCTTTCCGTATATACCGGGTATATCTGAAAAGATAAAAAATGTTCTAAAACCTCATAACATAATTACATCGCATAAGGCATACAATCTACTAGATAACAACTTTTCTAAATTAAAATCTAAAATAGCAAAAGATAAACGAAGTCATATTATTTATGAAATACCTTGCAACGACTGTAACAGTGTCTACATCGGTCAAACCAGTCAACACTTAAAAAATAGAATAAATAGCCACAAATATGACAAAAAACAAAACAACTCTAACAAACCACTGTATCGAACAAAAACACTCATTTAATTTTAACAATACAAAAATAAAAGTCGAAAATAACACCAGAAAAGAGAAATTTACGAAATGATAGAAATACAGAAAATCCAACGGCTATAAACTCAAAATCTGATACACAAAAGTTAAGTAAAATTTACAACAACCTCCTAAGATAATTTTTATCTCACCTGGTAAAACTGATAATTAAATTAAACACAAAAAACTCATACCAATAAACTCGACTAAAAATAAAATCAAATATTGTTTTCATACAAAGTTTATGTGCCGTCTATATGTATATGTGTGTGTTGTATAAAAATGTTAAATCCGCTTTTCCATGTGTTTTTAAAAAATATGATTTTGTAAAAAAAGAGAAAAAAATTATTTTTAACCAAGTAGGTAAGTCAACTAATCACACATTAAAATTAAAAAATTAAAATTATATTATTTGTAAAAATAAACCTCTTGTAGATGTTTCTGATGAAGGTCACTTTAGACCGAAACGTTAAACAATTAAAATGTTAAAGAAAAAAACGTATTTTGTTTAATTCTAAAACGGACAAAAAAACCAAGAATTTTCAAATAAACATATAAATATTGATGTCCAAGAAAACCTACACTCAAAACATATATATATATATATATATATATATATATATATATATATTAAACCAGATATATTGGGGTGTACAGCAATTAGAAAAAGTAAACTCTTTATACTTTTTACCGAGCTTTCGGAAAATTTATTTCCATTATCCAGGTATGTATGTGAGAATATTAAATTTTGATTTTATAATGGTAAATACGAGGGCAGTCCAGAAAGTCTGTCACGTTTTGATATAAAAAAAGAACTAAGTGCAAGAAAACATGTTTATTATATACATTTGAAAGTACAATTAAAATACTATTTTTCAACGTAATCACTAGACAAATTGAGACACTTATCATAGCGATGAACTAATTTGGAAATGCCGGCGTCATAAAAGTCTGCCGCCTGTAACGTTAACCAGTTGGTTACGCCCTCCTGCAGCTCCGCGTCGTCGTCAAAGCGCTGCGTAGCAAGCCATGTCTTCATTGCCGGAAACAAGTGATAATCGCTGGGTGCAAGGTCTGGACTGTATGGCGGATGTGGGAAAACCTCCCATTTGAAAGCATCCAGGACTTTTCGTGTTCGATTTGCCGTATGTGTTGTCGTGGACAAAGAGAATTTTTGAAGTCAACTTTCCTCTGCGCTTGTTTTGGATCGCTCTTCTTAATTTTTTAAGTGTTTCACAATACCTCGCAGAGGTTATTGTTGTTCCACGTTCCAAGAAATCAACAAGAAGAACTCCTTTCCTGTCCCAAAAAACAGTCGCCATGATCTTCCTTGCAGACAATGTCTGAAGGCATTTTCTTGGCTTTTTGGGCGAGTTTGTGTGACCCCATTCCATAGACTGAAGTTTGGTTTCACAATTGACGTGCTTCACCCAAGTCTCGTCTCCTGTCACGATGCGATCGAGTAGTGAATCACCATCTTCGTTGTAAGCGTGCAAAAATGACAACGAAGCAGCCAACCGCTGATTTTTGTGGGATTCTGTTAGGATTTTGGGCACCCATCTTGCACAAAATTTGTGATAACCGAATTTTTCAGTAACAATTTCGTGTAATAAACTTTTCGAAATCGGCGGTTTTCTCTAATCTTCTCATTGACTTTATTCACAATGTCATCAGTCACAAGGCTTGGCCGTCCACTTCGTTTTTCGTCATGAACATTAGTTCGGCCATTTTTGAACTGAATGCACAGACGCCGTACTCCACTTTCACTGTAAACATCGTTCCCATAAACTTGACAGATTTGGCGATGAATCTCAATTGGTTTATTGTTTCTAGCCAACAAAAACCGTATTACCGACCGTACTTCACAACTCGCGGGATTTTGAATTGCGGCACACATTTTAAATTGTTATTGAAAAACAACGAAGATCGACACGAACCTCCCGCTAGCACGGCTGGATAGCCACTGAACGGAGGAACGCCCTGACGCCAAGATGGCCGTGATAGCCCCGCCCCTAGCGGCTACAACGCAAAACGTGACAGACTTTCCGGACTGCCCTCGTATGTAAAAACTTAAAACTATTATTTATAAAGAAAATTTTTTTACAACAAAAATTGTCAGAATGACACTTATGAAATTGTTTAGGCATTCGTTATTTTTTAATTAAGTCCTAGCTAGTTACTTATTTCTATCAAATTAAAATAAAAGAAGATATTTTTAGGTTAATTTTTGAATTTCATAATGTCACTTTTTACAATGTTAAAATAATATGTCAATATAATTGTCAAAGTCAGAAAGTAATCAAAATAAAATCTCAAAAAAATTATTTTGGTTAACAGTAATTTATAAGATGTTTGATTATTTAAATTTTCTTTTTGTTTTTATGTTTATCTTTGGATAATAAATAATAATAAATGTCACTGAGATTTTTATGATCACTCTTTTTATTAATGATTTTTTCTTCTTGAGAAATAAAAGACATTTTAAAAAGAGTCTTTTTTTTTAATAAATAGGTTGTATATCTAAAACAATAACAGATAAAAAATCCATTACATGATCATTTTCAACGACGTGCTTGGCCAATTCACATCTTTCACGGTACCCGCACGGGGTAGTTTTTCTACCTGGGGAGTGACGCCCCCACGGGTCCGAGTTACCTTGGCTACCAGTGGTAAATGGTAGTACCTGGCAGCAGGTATAAAATACAAATAGATGAAGAAAACCAGCTTAAAAAAAATCTGAAATCTAAGGTGTTGACCGTGCCGAGAGATGCATGGTCTCAAGGACGAGGTCGCAAACGGTCCCCCCTGGTCATGGCGAAGGCCTGAGGTGTAGGCGAAAGCAAAGCCTTAACGAGGTAAGGGAGCACTGCCTCGTCTGACTGAAATTTCTGCCCAACTCATGAAAAATATGAATACAAAACAAGAACAAAATTTAGAGGACAAAAATAATAAAAGTAAATCAATAAAAGAAGGGGGAAGCGACTTAGATACAGATAATACAAAGCCTGACTCGAAAAAGACCAGTCAGGAAAAGAAAATACTGAAGGAAGTATACCGATAGCAGGGAGACTAAGTAAAGTGCTAAGTGATATTGCAAATGTAAATGAACAAAATGAGGAGATGGAAGACGAAATAAAATTGGTACAGATCGCAGGGGAAAAAATTACTGAAGAAGGCAGTTATGATCTCCACAAGGAGAGAAAATTAGTATTTGGGAGAAGAGATAGTCTTCCGAGGACACCCCCGGGTCTAAAACAGACGAAGCTAACGTCTTTTAAAGCAGATGGGGAAATATATGATAACCCTTTTAGCGCTCCAGTTAGAAAGGAGCCCGTATTTACGTATCAGACGATACAAACGGATGAGGTTAGAGCTACCTCTTCCAGCGACGAAGACGAGTCAAAGGTTCTCAGTCCAGAGCAAAAGCTTGCAAAGAAGCGGAAAAGAGAGTTAAAAACAAAAAATACGAACGACTCAAAAATATCCGTAAAGATCGATATAGTAGTGGATAAACTAAGAAAAAATATAGAAAAGCTTGCAGGTGTAGTTAAGACCAATATTAACACAAAAATGGATATCAAAGAAGTCTCAAGGAATTTAACTTTTCTAATTGAAAATCTGAAAATTGAAATAATAAATTATACTTATGAAGTAAAAGAGGGAAAGAAACCGAAGAGGAGAAACATAGGAACGGAAACTGAAGATGAAAATTTAAAAGATACTAAGAAAGAAACAAAAGAGGTAGGTACACAAACAAAGTGTGATGAGGAGGATGAGTTGAGTATCCTGACAGAAAGCTTTGGTAAAGATAAGGCTTTTAAAAATACAGAGAAAATCCTTGACAGGGAATGGCCGGAGGATTTTTTCAAGAAAACTAGAGAGGAAATAGGAAACGCAGGAAAAGAAGGAAACAAAATGGATCTGGTTATTGTAGTAGACCCAAAAGACACAGGAGAGAAAGGATTAAGTAAAATAGTCCTAGATAGGTATCCCGAAATGAAAGAAATATGGGAGAGAAACCAGGAAGAAAAGGAGGTGAGGTTTATTGAAAGATCTACTTAACTACATACCAGTACTGGAAGAAGAATACAGGAGTCCAAATACATGTATATTTTAAATGTAGAAATATACTCAGAAGGTGTAACTAATATGGAAGATGTATATGAAAAATATCTGCAACTTCGGGACTCATTAATAGAAAATAATCGAAGAAAGGTAGCTTTCGCATCGCCGGATGGTTTGGATAGGACATATTCGAGAAAACTGTTGGAATACATATTTAAGGATACAGATATAAAAATAAACTATCTAATACCAATGAAGGAAGGAAGAAAATTTTTGAGGGAGAAGAGGCAAAATGAAACCACGATAACAGTTAAGAAAGAAGAAAAATCGTATGCAGACCTGTTAAAAGACATGAAGCAAAGGGTCGACTTAAACAAAAATGAAAGTAGAAATTAAAAAGATAAAAAAGACAAAAAGAGGTGGCATTGTGATAACAGTCGGAGGAGGAAAGGAAAAAGCAGAATCTCTTAAGAAAGTGATGCACGATAAGATAGAAAATCTGGACATTTCGACAAGAAAAACGGAATTACGCTATTTATTACGGGAATGGAAGAAACAACGACAGAAGAAGTAAAAAAGGCCTTAAAAACAACTCTGGAGCTTGAAGATGGAGAAATTGAGAATATTGCAATAAAACCCGGCAGGTACGGAGATAGTATGGCTACGGTAAGAGTAACATATGGCAAAGGACGAAATCTGATAAAAGGCGGAAAAATTAAAGTGGGATGGGTTAATTGCCTTGTCAAAGAAAATTTGATGATTATAAGGTGCTTTAACTGTCTAGACTTAGAGCATGGTCACAGAGCTGATAAGTGTACAGCAAAAATAACCAGGAGTGACCACTGCATAAAATGTGGGGAAAATGGACATAAGGCAAAAGAGTGCCAAAACGGTCCATTTTGTATAAAGTGTCAAATAGCTGGGCATAGGGCTGTTCAGATAAAATGTCCTTTTTTAAAGCAACTTATTGAAAATAGGAGAAGAGAAAGATTAAAGTCTGTAAACTCTGTAAGAAGGGGAAGTACAGCTAGTAATATTTAAGATAAAAATTTTACAAATTAACCTAGGGAGGGCGAGGGCTGCGCATTATCCGGCCTTCGCGAAAGCAGATAAAATAAACGCAGATATTATAATTGTTTTAGAGCCAAATAAGAAAACGGTTGATAAAACAGAATGGATCAAGGAGGGGATGTAGCAATTTTTACAGAAATAAAAACATAGAAATCAAATCACATAAAGAAGGAAGAGGTTTCGTTAAAATAATTGCAGAAAATTTTGTACTTATTATGTATCTCCAAATGTCCCGTTGGAGGACTACAAGAACAACATAGATGAAATAATGGAAGAAGCTCGAGAAAATAGGCAAAATGCTATAGTAGCGGGAGACCTAAATGGAAAGTCACATCTTTGGGGATCACCGATAACCGACTCAAAGGGAGAGCACATATCAGATTGGCTCTCGGAACTGGACATGATGGTGGCAAACTGTGGAGGTACTCCAACTTTTGAAAGGGGGGATAGTAAATCTTTTATTGATGTCACTCTATGCGGACAAATAATAGGGGGTAAAATTATAAATTGGCATGTAGATGAAGAAGAATCGCTCAGCCTTCACAAATATATTGTGTATGAACTAGAGATTAATAGAGAGAAGAAGAGTCCTAAAATGAAAGAAAATAAAAGAATTTATATAAGAAAGGAGGAGCTTCGGCCTCAAATTCAAGGGGTCCTACACCAGCTAGACATGAGTGATCCAAAAAGTTATGTGAAGCAGATGAAACTGGTACAAGAACAATGTTCAAATGCCGATGGGATCAACAGGGAATATCCTTACTGGTGGAATCTACAAATAGAAGAAAAAAGAAAGGAGTGTATAACATTTAGAAGAAGAATTAAGCGTTTAAGACACTACATAAAATTAGAGAGCATGAAGAAACCTACAAAAAAGAATAAGAAGGAACTTAGAAGGTTAATAAATAAGTCTAAGAGGAACTTATGGGCAAAGATATGCCATGATCTGGAAGGGGATATATGGGGAGAGGGTTATAGAATCGTTGTTAAACAACTTAAACAGCAAAGTCTTCCTTATGCGTTGACAAATGAAAAAAAGCGAAGGATAGTCTCAGAACTTTTCGCGAAAACAGAAGATACATGGGTTAAAGGCACATTGATACAAAATGTAAAACTGTTTGATATGCAGGAACTGATCGAGGCAGGAGACAAATTAAAAAATAATAAGGCTACAGGACCGGATGGTATAATGGTGAATACTTTAAAAGAACTCATAGGGGTTGCTTCAGATAAAGTACTAGACATAGTAAATGTACTAATAACGAAGCAATATTTTCCCAATATATGGAAAAAAGCCAAAAATGTTTTGATTACTAAGGGAAAAATAAATTCTGAAGGGGAGGAGACGTACAGACCTATATGCCTGTTAGACACTTTCGGTAAGCTATACGAGATGCTTATTAGAACGAGACTTGAAAAGCTTGAAGACAAAAACAGACTCTCAGAAAATCAATTTGGTTTTCGGAAAGGTTTTTCAACTATACATGCGGTTGAGAGGGTGGTAAAAGCAGCAAGAAGGACACGTAAAGGAGCTTTCTTCGCACCCATTACACTGGACGTGCAAAACGCCTTTAACACAGCGTCTTGGAGCCTTATTATAAGACAAATGAGAGATATTGGCATAAGTCCCTACTTAATTAGAACAGTGGAAAGTTACCTAGACCAACGAAAAATTAAAATAAATAATAGGGAAAGCGAATTGTTCATAGCTGGAGTCCCCAAGGCTCAGTATTGGGAACAACGTTGTGGAACATCCTCTACGACGGGGTACTGAGAATCCTGCTTCCAGAAGAAGCGCAAATTGTTGCATACACCGATGATCTGGCGCTCATGGTCCAAGCAATGAAAATGGAGGAGCTAATGCATATAGCAAACTTATCCTTATTAAGGATTTCGAGATGGATGGAGGAAAACAGACTGAAATTGTCACCAGAGAAAACGGAGGCACTACTGATGAAAGGAGCAAGAAAAAAGAATGGAATAGGTTTTGAGGTAGAGGGAAACAGAATAAATCCTCAAAAGAGTATAAAATACCTCGGAGTCTGGCTAGACGATAAAATGTTATTTAACCAACATGTAAAACAAACTGTAGAAAAAGCACAAAAATCAGTTAGCGCAATAAAGAAAATCACACCAAACATAGGAGGGTCAGAAAGTTTAAAGAGAAGAATGCTATATGGGGTAGTAGAATCAATTGCACTATATGGAGCACCCATATGGTGCAACGTATAAGAAAAGAGAAAATACGCAAACATGATGTTTAGTCTCCAGAGACAAATGTTAATAAGAGTGGCATCAACCTATCGCACGATATCCAAGGAAGCAGCAAATATAATATCAGGTGTAATACCAATAGATCTTATTGCAGTGGAGAGGAAGCTACTGTATGAATGTGGTAAAGGTCATCTTAGTGCGACAAGAAACAGAATACGAGAGGAAATAATGGACAGATGGCAAAGGAGATGGGAGCATATAACGGATGTAGCACAGTGGACCAAGAGACTGATACCAGATATTAAGGAGTGGGCAACGTGCAAATTCAGAAAAACGGATTTTTAATTGTCAATTTTTAAGTGGTCACGGGTGCTACAACACGTAACTTAAAAAGATGAAGAAAAGAGAAGATGGGGCGTGCGTATACTGTGGAGAAGAAGATACTCCTGAACACACAATCTTTTTTATGCATAAAGTGGTATACAGAAAGGGACAATATACGGAGAGAGGTTGGAGAAATTACGCCGGAAAATATAATAGCAACAATGGTGGCCAATGAAGAGGCATACGAGAAGATATATCAATTCATTAAATACATCATGAAAGAGAAACGAAAAAACGACAGTTAAAGGGAAGGACAACAGCATGACTAGGAAAAAGAGAAACACGTGCACTGCTGAAGGTATATCCAGGAATGGATAGTTCCAGCGTGTACGTTTGTGTTGAAAGAGGTGGTTTTAGTGGAGTAACCCATCGGGAGTCCCACACTACCATGTCGCAGATCGAACCGACGCGATGCGCATGGTGCCTATAAAGGGTTTCCACCTCACAAAAAAAAAAAAAAAAATAATAATAATAATAATAATAATAACAATAATAATAATAATAATAATAATAATAATAATAATAATAATAATAATAATATTAATAATAATAATAATAATAATAATAATAATAATAATAATAATAATAATAATAATAATAATAATAATAATAATAATAATAATAATAATAATAATAATAATAATAATAATAATAATAATAATAATAATAATAATAATAATAATAATAATAATAATAATAATAATAATAATAATAATAATAATAATAATAATAATAATAATAATAATAATAATAATAATAATAATAATAATAATAATAATAATAATATTAATCATAACAGCAAAAAACTACATGGTAGATTCAAGAACGATCTAGACAAACAACACCAGCTGTCAACCAAATGGATCGAACTCGGACACCTGTACAGTTAAACAGAAGGATTCATGTATTCTATACAGGACCAGGTTATACCGACAAAAAGTTACCAAAAATACATATCAAAAACAAACACGGAAAATGATAACTGTAGAGTGTGTAAATCAATGCCCGAAACGATACAGCATATAAAATCGGGATGCTCGAGCCTAGCACAAACTGAATACCTAAACAGGCACAATCTGACAGCCAAAATCCTCCACAAATATTTACTCCACAAACATAACATTAAAACAATAGAAGAGCCATACTAAAAATACACACCAGACCAAGTCAACGAGAACCAAAATTACAAAATATACTGGGATCGAGGAATCATAACCGATAAAACAACTATAAACAACAGACCAGACATAACAGTAACAAAATTAACAAAATCACAACTTTAATAGATATTGCACACCCCTGGACCACAACATACAGAAGACGATATTAGAGAAAATAAGAAAATACTCGGACTTAGCAGAGGAAATAAAATCAATGTGGAAAATGGATGAAGTCCTCATTCTCCCCGTAGTCATCTCAGTCACAGGACTCATACCACCGGAACATCCCGCAGGATTCACGAAACATAATCTACCATTCCAACTAATAACAGACATGCAAAAATCAGTAATCCTAGAAACATGTCGGATAGTCAGGAACATCGTGAAATAAGTCAACAAGGTGTGAGTTTTGCGAAAGCCCTCATTACCTTTACCACAACATCTTAAGTGTGAGACTATAAAGAAATAAAGAAATAATAATAATAATAATTATAATAATAATAATAATAATAATAATAATAATAATAATAATAATAATAATAATAATAATAATAATAATAATAATAATAATAATAATAATAATAATAATAATAATAATAATAATAATAATAATAATAATAATAATAATAATAATAATAATAATAATAATAATAATAATAATAATAATAATAATAATAATAATAATAATAATAATAATAATAATAATAATAATAATAATAATAATAATAATAATAATAATAATAATAATAATAATAATAATAATAATAATAATAATAATATGAGAACCTGGCTCTAAAAATCAAACATATATGGAGAGTCGAGAAGGTAGAAATAGTGCCTATAGTAATATCAGCAGAGGGAATAGTGTCTAGAAACTTTGAACAATACCTCCATAAAATAGGATTGTCTGCAAACCTTATACCACTAATATCAAGAACCGCTATATTACAGACAACCCACATAGTAAGAAAATTTTTCACGTCGTTGGGATAAGCTGAATTGCTTCTCCAACGTTACATGGAACCAGAGAAAAATATCTAAGAAAGGAAAGAAAGAAATAATAATAATAATAATAATAATAATAATAATAATAATAATAATAATAATAATAATAATAATAATAATAATAATAATAATAATAATAATAATAATAATAATAATAATAATAATAATAATAATAATAATAATAATAATAATAATAATAATAATAATAATAATAATAATAATAATAATACCGAACTTTTGGCTGAAATGATTGACTGCTGTACACATTCAGCTAGCACGAGCATTCAATGAGATGATTAGTGGCAATCAAGAAATACCCAACTGGCTAACTAAAGGGAAAACTCACTTGATTCCGAAGAATGAAGCCACAGCAGAAGCCAGAAACTACAGACCCATCACCTGTCTCAACAATATTTACAAAACCTTAACAAAAGTTATTGCCGAGAGACTTTACAAACACCTACAAGAAAACCAGCTATTTCCACAAGAACAAAAAGGCTGCTCGAAAAACACTTATGGATGCAAAGATCACCTCCTAACAAGCAAACTTATTGACAAAGACTGCAAAAATAATCGCAAGAATATGGCGCTGGCGTGGATAGACTACGTAAAAGCGTTTGATAGTGTACCGCACAGCTGGATAATAGAAGCACTCAACATATACAGAACATCAAACCAAATTCTATCCTTCCTATCCAGGGCAATGAAAACATGGAAAACCGACCTAAACCTAACAACAACAGAAAAAAGTATGACAATTGAGAACATTGACATCAAGACTGGTATATACCAGGGAGACTCGCTGTCAGCACTGCTATTCTGCGTAATACTGTTCCCACTCAGCTCCATCTTGAATAATTCTAACACAGGATATCAATGCAAAAACGAAAAACAAAAAATAAACCATCTACTTTACATCGATGATGCAAAACTAATAGCGAAGGATGAAGAGGAACTTGAAGAACAACTACAACTGGTTAAACGATTTAGTGATGATGTAGGGTTGAAATTCGGAATTGACAAATGTGCGAAAGCAACATTCATCAAAGGCAAAATCCAGACGAGTGAAAACATCAATCTCGACGATTCTACTACAATCCGATCATTAGAACATCACAAAACCTATAAATACCTCGGTATAGAAGAACATGACGGAGTTCAACACAAAAAGATGAAAACAAAGTTGAAGAGCGAATACTATAGGCGAATCAGACAGATCATGAAAACAGAACTTAACGCAAAAAATAAGATAACAGCCATCTCTTCACTTGCCGTACCTGTCATCCAATATAGCTTTGGCATAATTAAGTGGACAAAAGCTGAAATAAGAAAAGTAGATAGCCAGACACGCAAACTGTTGACAATGTATGGTGCACTTCACCCCAGATCTGACATCAACAGGTTATATGTCAGCCGAAAGGAAGGAGGAAGAGGCATGCAGAACATTGAAAATAGCCACTCGATCGCTATAGAAGGATTGAACCAGTATCTAAAACTCAAGAGCAATACCGACAGATATCTAAGAATGGTTTACAGGCAACAAATAAAAGACTATATGGATGAATCCGACCAAGAAGACACAAACAATAAAAAGACGGTAACTGAAAAAGTGAAAGCATACAAAAGCCACTTAAAAAACAAATTGAAGAACAACCAATTAACAACTTGGAAACAAAAACTAATGCATGGCCAAATATTGAAAGAAACTGAAAAAGAAACCATCAACAGCACACTAACATGGCAATGGCTCAATCATGCAAACCTCAAATCGGAAACAGAAGCACTTGTCACCGCATGCCAAGAACAAGCAATCGCTACAAATTACATGAAGGCTAGAATCTTGAAAACCGGCAATGACCCAAAGTGTAGACTTTGTCGGATTTAAAATGAAACTATCCATCATGTTATAGCCGGTTGCCCAATTCTAGCCAAAAAAGCCTACCTAGATCGGCACAATATCGTAGCAGCTCAGCTTCACTGGAATATATGCAAGGATTATAAGATAGAAGTAGAAAAAATGGTACAAACATAAACCGGACCCTGTTATTAACACCCCGAAGTAACCATTATATGGGACACGCAAGTTCAAACAGACAGGGAAATCAAGGCAAATAAACCAGACATCATCATTAAAAACAAAAAACAGAAAACTTGCCTCTTGATAGACGTAGCCATTCCAGCAGACTCCAATATAACCGAAAAAGAAGCGGAGAAAAGACTCAAATATAAAGATTTACAAATCGAAATTCAGAGGCTATGGAATATGAAGACCAAAGTAGTACCAGTCGTCATTGGGGCAACAGGACTTATTTCAAAAGCAACAACTGAAGCTATCAAAGAAGTTCCTGGAAATCATAATCTACCAATGATGCAGAGAGCCGTTGTGTTGAGCACTGCGCACATAGTACGAAAAGTACTATAAAACAGCAAACAATAGGAACACCCTAGGTGTATAGTATACACTCGGTGTTTCCTTGACGATGGAGAGCCACAGCAACTGTGTGATGAACTGAAAATAATAATAATAATAATAATAATAATAATAATAATAATAATAATAATAATAATAATAATAATAATAATAATAATAATATGGAGAGTCGAGAAGGTAGAAATAGTGCCTATAGTAATATCAGCAGAGGGAATAGTGTCTAGAAACTTTGAACAATACCTCCATAAAATAGGATTGTCTGCAAACCTTATACCACTAATATCAAGAACCGCTATATTACAGACAACCCACATAGTAAGAAAATTTTTCACATCGTTGGGATAAGCTGAATTGCTTCTCCAACGTTACATGGAACCAGAGAAAAACATCTGAGAAAGGAAAGAAAAAAAATAATAATAATAATAAATCTTGCTGACGTAGAACCTGAAAGAAAAGATAACTACATTAATAAAATGTGGATTTTAAAAACTCGAATACTTACCTAACGCAGGGTTATCTTTTTCCGGAAACCGAAGGCGCGCTTCACGCAATCCAGGATCAAGTGGTGGCTACCCGATGTCACCAGAAGCACATTATCAAAATGGACGTCCAAAACACCCGATGTAGACTCTGCAATAAAGACCAGGAGACAATTCAACACCTAATATCTGCCTGTAACCAATTAGCCCCTACTGCTTACTTAAACAGACATAACAACATGGGAAAAGAATTACATCTGGCGATGCTCCAAAGTTGGAACCTAAAAACCGAAAAAATACCAGGATATAAACATCAACCTCCGAATATAGTAGAAAATGAGTGCTATAAAATCTACTGGGATACCTCGATAATAACAGACCGAGAGGTTCAACATAACAAACCGGATTTGGTTTTGCTAGATAAACATAAAAAGTATGCCTAATCATAATTGACTTTTCGGTACTGCTAGATGAAAATCTGGGAAAACCATATAATGACAAAATAAACCGATACCGACCACTAGTGGAATCTAGCAAAGGTTGAGATTAAGCCAATTATAATTTCAGCCATAATGGCCTAGTGTATGCCAAAGTAATCAAACATATAGAGGAGCTAAACTTGCCGGGTCATATTTGTAATATAATGCAGAAAGCAGTAATTCTGGGAACAACTGCAATCGTCAGAAAAACATTGGCCCTTTAGTCACGTCAGTTTATACCTTGACGTTACAGCACCACTCAAATGTGTGAAAAAAAATAATAATAATAATAATACCACTCCTCACCTACTCATTCGGCATAATAAAATGGTCAAATACAGAAACTGAAGCACTCAATAGACTTAACAGACCTATGCTAACTAAATACCGTATGCACCACCCCAAATCATGCATCCAACGCATGACACTTCCACGCGCACAAGGAGGGAGAGGACTCATAGATATTACCCAGCTACACAAAAAACAAATTAACAACTTAAGACAGTACTTCCACGATAAACAAGATAGTTTACTGCACAGAGCAATCAATAGTTCAGACACTAAAATAACACCACTTAATCTCAGCAAACAACAAGAACCAGAAGAACAAGATAATTACAATGATGAAACTAAAAACTAAATGAAATATATTATAAACGACCCTAATACTCAAGAGGACCAATGCAGAAGATGTTACCAAGTTCCAGAAACAATAGAACATATTACTAGCGGATGTAAACTACTTGCTAGTACAGAATACATGGAAAGGCACAATATGGCAGCTAAAATAATCCATTAAGAAATAGCACTAAAACACGGACTCATTAAAGAAGGTAGACCATATTACAAATATCACCCACAGACCATACTTACTGGAAAACAACGACGTTAAACTATACTGGGACACTACAATACACACAGACAGAACAGTTGGACACAATAGACCAGATATAACACTTACACTAAAGAAAGAAAAAGTTTTTTTGGACATAGCTATTCCCAACAACACAAACATAAAAACCAAGAAACAAGAAAAAATAGATAAATACACACCACTATCAATTGACGTAAAACAAACATGGAAACAAAATAAAATCATTATTTTACCATTTATCATGTCACCAACAGGAGTCACGCCAAACTCTTTTATACAAGCCTAGACAAACTCAACATAGGTACAGAAATCCACACAACTATCCAAAAAGCAGTATATATGTCGCATCAGGTTTGCCCTGGTTTACACTCCTACTTACGGGTAGGTACCAAATAAGCGGGAGGTTTGTAGATTATTGTGGGGAATTCAGAAATTTTCTGACTAAGTGACTAAGTGACTAACTGGTTGTGACTTATGAGCCAGCTTGTCCGAAGTGAAAGCGATTTTGACGGTCTTGCTTTCATTCAATTGCAATTTATTAGCCACAAACCAATTTTTTGCTAATGGAAGATGTTCAGATCCATCAGACTCATCCTCATTATAAAGTAGTGTCGTGTCATCAGCATATAAAATACAAGTACATCCGCTAACGGATGACGGCAAGTAATTAATAAATATTAGAAAAAGTAAGCGTCACAAAACTAAAACCTGTGTAAATACAAATCTGATAGGCATATTAACTTATTAACAAAAATCAAAGCTAACATACTGGGTCCTATCGGCGAGGTACGAGCCAAGGAGCTCGGATGGTAAACCACGAATGCCGTAATGTTCCATTTTGGCAAGCAAAAGAGAATGGTCCACGCAGTCAAACGCCTTGGCGAGATCGCACAGAATAGCAGAAGTACCGTGGCGCTCGTCAAGGCCATCGACCACGGTCCCAATCACCTTTGCAAGAGCATCGATTGTTGAGACATTTTTTCTAAAACCAAACTGATGAGGAGAAATGATGGAATGAAGCTCAAGAAATTCTAAAGTCTCCGGTTGATGATGATTTCAAAAATTTTTGATAAAACGGGAACGATGGAAATCGGTCTGAAATTATTGGCACAATTCAAGTCACCTTTTTATGCAACGGCAAAACCTTAGCAATCTTTAGCTCACCAGGCCAGTTACCCTCGGTTAAGCAAGCATTAAATAAAAGTGTTAAAGGACCGGTAACATGTTCAAGAGCAGCCTTTATTAAACGGCTACTTAGGCCATAACAATCAGTGCATGTTGAGTGTTTTAGCTGCAAAATAGCCGCTTGAACCTCACCTTCAACAACTGGAGGTAAAAAGAAAGAGGTAGAAGGACTAGGTAAACCATTGACAAAGTTAAGGGGATCGGAAACTGCGGTCGGCAAAGCGCTAGAAATTCTTTCTGCAATGTTAGCAAAAAAGCTATTAAACTCCGAAGATGTTAACGCAGAAACTGTATTCTGACATTTCTTGTTCTCTCTCTCCTGGTTTACTATCTTCCAGATCATTTTATTCTGATTATCTGACATCTGAATAGCCTCAGAATACGAATTCCTTTTGGCGGATCTGATCTCTTGCTTATAAACTTTTCTGATGCTGCAGTACAACCGCCAATCCTCCAGATCTCTAGAAGACTGGAACGCGCGTCTACATCTTAACACTTCTTTTCGGCGCATCTTTAGTTCATGACCAAACCACCTTGCTCGTGTTTGTCTCCGAGAGTGTAACTTGGTAGGTATGTGTATATCTTTTGCACAGATAGAATTCCCAATAATGTTTGAGCGATTTGGTTAGAGTCCATAGTCGCAGAATTAATTAATTATTAATTAATAATAATAATAATAATAATAATAATAATAATAATAATAATAATAATAATAATAATAATAATAATAATAATAATAATAATAATAATAATAATAATAATAATAATAATAATAATAATAATAATAATAATAATAATAATAATAATAATAATAATAATAATAATAATAATAATAATAATAATAATAATAATAATAATAATAATAATAATAATAATAGTAATAATAATAATAATAATAATAAACACTGGTAGTAAACTCAAGAGAAGAGTGCAAGAAATATTCGACAAGTATAAAATCCACACACCAAGAGACCTACCAAACACCGTACCAAACGACTTTCTTGACACACTCCAACAAAAATAACGGTTTTTAGTACAAGCTTAGAAGATATACAAAAAGTAATAAGAAGAAACAACAAAATAGAGACTTTAATAATGGCGAGAAGAAATTTTACAGAAACCTTAAACAAGATAGAGGAGGAGCAATAACTGAAACAACACCTGGAAACCTTCCCAGCCAAGACCAAATAATATCCTATTGGTCTCAAATATGGACCCCAGACAGAATGCCAAACTGATTCGAACTGACTGCGCAAAGAAGAGGAAGAATGTAACAACATACCACAAATGGAGGAACCAGAGATCACAGAAAACACTTTGGCCGAAGTCATTCAAGACACACATAGTTGGAAAAGCCCAGGAATGATATTTCATCAAGAACCCAGATAAAATGCCGCTTTTCCTAACTAAGGGCACCACTTATCTGCTACCAAAAGGTAAAATATCCCAGGACCCCTTCAAATATCGTCCAATTACGTGCCTTCAAACAGGATACAAGATAATTACCTCCTGTCTTACTAGACTCCTAACCGCGCATTTGGAAAACCAAGGAATAATGACGGAAGAACAAAAGGGATGCAGGAAACTCCCACAACACAGCAAAAAAATAGTTCAACACCGATGACCTCCTGAAATCCAAATAACCAGAGGTTATCTAAACAACTGAACAGAACAGGAATAGGTTACACTTTGAAAAATGGTCAAGCAACACATATCATCTCGCACCAATTGTATATGGACGTCCTTAAATTGTACGCAACATCACAAGACAAACTAAAAGAATTGATTATGATAGTAGACAAGTTTTCCACGGACATTTGTATGACATTCGGGCTCGATAAATGTAAGACCATCCAGATTGACAAAGGAAAAATTCAAACAGGAAATGTACAGCTTGCAGATGGAGGCCTGATAGAATCAATGGACCAGCAGGATGTTTATAAATATCTAGGTTATCAACAAGCAAGAACAATTGAGCAAACAAAGATTAAGGAAAGTATAAAAAAGGAATATATGAACAGAGTGTACAAAATGTGTAAAACTGAACTAAACAGCCGAAATATATTCAAAGCTCTCAACACACTGGCTATCCCCATCCTAACATACTCTTTTGGGGTGATAAGATGGACGGAAACCGATTTAGACAACATTATGCGAAAAACAAGAACAGCACTAACAGAGTTTAGAAAACATCATCCCAAGTCTAGTACACTACGTATGACGTTACCAAGAAAAGAAGGAGGCCGAGGATTGATAGACGTTAAGAACTTACACAACAACCAAGTCAAAATGTTGAGAACATACTTCCAAGGTAGGAAAGAAACTTCACCCTTACACCAACTCGTATGCCTGACGGACAAAGGATACACACCATTAAACTTAGCTAGTGAAGAAACTCAAAAGAACGAAACCATAGTGAGACCAGAAGAAAAGCACCAAGAATGGAGAAGCAAAGCCCTGCACGGGAGACATCCGCACGATCTCGACCAACCCCACGTCGACAAACAAGCGTCGAACGAATGGCTGAGAGCGGGCGAACTTTTCCCGGAAACAGAAGGCTTTCTCATGGCCATACAGGACCAAGTGGTGCACACGAAAAACTATCGGAAGCATATTGTAAAGGAACCAGGATTGACAGATGACAGGTGTAGAAAATGCATGGATAAACCGGAAACCATACAACACATCACGGCAGCATGCAGCACGTCATCGCAAAATGACTACTTACACCGCCACAATCAAGTCACAGCTATTGTTCATCAAGAGATATGTCACAACCTTGGAATGCTGAAGGAAAAACGAAAAACACCCTACTACGAGTACACCCCAGCTGCAGTGGTACAGAAGGATCATCTTACTGTTTACTATGACCGGTCCATTATTACAGATCGAACCATCTCCTGTAACAAACCCGACATAGTAATAAGAGACAGGACGAAGAAGGAGGCGTACATTATAGATATTGCGGTACCAAACACTCTTAATCTAATGTCCACTATCACTGAGAAGAAAAGAAAATATACCGACCTTGCAGATGAAATCAAGAATATGTGGAATATCAACAAAGTAACTATCGTACCCATTGTCCTGTCCGCCACTGGTGTTATTCCAAAAGATTTGCATAAAAGCCTCAAGACCCTTGCACTGAAAAACAACCTATACAAGCTTATGCAGAAGGCTGTTGTATTGAATACTACACGTATAGTCCGAAGATTCTTGAGTCAAGAATAGACGAAAGTGCTTGGTGATCAACCCGTACTTCGCTATAGTAAACACCAGGAATGGAAAATCCTGAGAATAATGGAAAAATAATTAATAATAATAATAATAATAATAATAATAATAATAATAATAACAATAATAATAATAATAATAATAACAATAATAATAATAATTCTTGGGAAGAACCCGATGCGTAATGACTAATTCAGTGAATTTAGCACTGTGAAATCTATTAAAAATAATAATAATAATAATAATAATATATGGGGAATGCAGCAGACCACAACGTCACCTAGGACCCGATAACATGGAAAGGGTTCCCACAGAGCTCAATCCTTTTGATATCAACGATATCTGGGATGAGTGAATTTTCCCTGAAATAGGGGAGTGCGAAGCCATTTGGCTAAGTCTATATAATAATAATAATAATAATAATAATAATAATAATAATAATAATAATAATAATAATAATAATAATAATAATAATAATAATAATAATAATAATAATAATAATAATAATAATAATAATAATAATAATAATAATAATAATAATAATAATAATAATAATAATAATAATAATAATAATAATAATAATAATAAATTATAATAGATAGATATACGTTTATTGACAACTTATACATATATATTATGTTTGAAGTCAGTTACAATAGCAGTTATGAGAAAACGAATACAAATATTTGAAACAATTAATAAAAGAGAAACGCAACACATAATTTAAACAACTAGTTAAAAGGTAATAAAAAAACAACTAATAATTGAATGTTAAGTAGAATTAACATTAACGGTCTGTGGGCGTAAATTTTAAAAAATCATCGATACTGTAAAAACAGTGTTCTAATAAAAACAGCTTAGTGAATTTACTAAATTCACGAAGACTTTGATTTTTGAGATCGAGACCTCTAAAAAACTATTAAAAACATTGTAAAGTTCAACATCCAGTTTATTCGCCTGGGTAGTCCTGAGTCTAGAGAAAGGAGCCACAAGATTCACCGCATTCCTTGTGCCGTAGGTATGAATGTGAGAATGTGAATTATAATTCGATCTATTCTTGTGAACCAATGTTAATGTTTCATAAATATACAGACAAGGAACCGGTAAAATCCTGCACCCCCTAAACAGTTCACGGCAGTGCGAACCATAAGAAGCATTCCCGATAATCCTCACTGCAGATTTCTGAAGAGCGAAAACTTTATAAGCCCCACTGGAGTTTCCCAAAATCTAATGCCATAAGTGAGAAGCGAGTGAATGGTGCCAAAATACGCAGTACGAAGTGCACTGGTTTGCAAGCAATTCCTGAAGCTGCCGCAGTGCGTAAATCCGCGAAGATATCGTAGAGCACAAAGCTTCAATTTGAGCAGACCAGGTAAGACTCGAGTCAAGTGCTACACCGAGAAGCCTAACTGGTTGTGACTTATGAGCCAGCTTGTCCGAAGTGAAAGCGATTTTGACGGTCTTGCTTTCATTCAATTGCAATTTATTAGCCACAAACCAATTTTTTGCTAATGAAAGATGTTCAGATCCATCAGACTCATCCTCATTATAAAGTAGTGTCGTGTCATCAGCATATAAAATACAAGTACATCCGCTAACGGCTGACGGCAAGTCATTAATAAATATTAGAAAAAGTAAGGGTCCCAAAACTGAACCCTGTGGAACTCCAAATCGGATTGGCATATTAACTGATTCACACCCATCAAAGCTAACATACTGGGTCCTATCGGCGAGGTACGAGCCAAGGAGCTCGGATGGTAAACCACGAATGCCGTAATGTTCCATTTTGGAATACCCGGCTATACCGGCGACAAAAAAAAAAAAAAAAAAAAAAAAAATAATAATAATAATAATAATAATAATAATAATAATAATAATAATAATAATAATAATAATAATAATAATAATAATAATAATAATAATAATAATACCCAACGACACGACAACGTCTGCAAACAACTCCACCAAGCCCTGATGAAAAAATATGAGATAACATCTGAAGACCAACCCTGGTACACCACACAACCACAACCAGTTGAAGAAAACGAACATGTTAAAAAATATTACAACAGGAGCATAATAACAGACAGAACAAGACCTCACAACAGACCCGACATAGTACTCACAATCAAAGGAAAAAAGATAACATACCTGATCGATGTAGCTATCCCGAATACGAACAATCTAGAGAAGAAACATGCAGAGAAGATAGAAAAGTACATACAACTATCAGAAGTAATCAAACAAATTTTGCATCAGAATACAGTTAAAATCATCCCGATCATAATCTAATCAACAGGAGTAATACCTAGAAAATTGCATGAATGCCTTAAAATGCTACATATGAAGAAAAACATGTACATCCAAATTCAGAGGAGTGTGATTATAAATACCTGTTCCATCGTTAGAAGATTCCTGAACGACATCTAAAAGAAGATATTGACTTTGGTACCAACCTGCCAGTATCTTCTACAACCAGCAGATCGACAGAGACCAGCTGAGAATCCCTGCCTGCCATAATAATAATAATAGTCAGTAGCTAGTCGAAAGGAGGGTAAGCTCATTTCTAAGAACTTCCATTCTTATATCTTGAACGGGAACAATGGCTTAAAGATGTTTGGAGTAATTTACATAAATTAAATATGTAGTATGGTCCTGTTTGGTAGGCAACCATATACATAGGTGTGGGGATTATGGGTGTTGACATCAGCTGTCAATATATAGAGAAGTTCGTTAATTTTCTAAACGACAGAGTGTGGATTATCAATGATGATAGAGAAGGAAGAGTACTGAAAAAGTTGGATAAACCCAGATTTTATATTATCCAAACAGAAGACGATAATCTAGTAAATCGAAACAACTGTCATCTGCAGCCATTACCTAAAATCGATGCCCCAACCGAAGAGGGGACAATGTCCTCAACACAGCCCAACATCCCACCTCAACCAAACCAGATCAACCTAGAAAGAACCAGACGAAATAGAAGACAACCCAGTTATCTAAAGGACTTTGAATTATATAATGATTAATAATATTGATACTTTTTAGTAGAGTTAGAATTGTTAGTTGTTTTTGAAAATTGTTACAAAGGGGGATGTAGTATGGTCCTGTTTGGTAGGCAACCATATACATAGGTGTGGGGATTATGGGGGTTGACATTTGACATCAGCTGTCAATGAATAGAGAAGTTCGTTCATTTTTTATGTTAAAAAGTTATTGAATGTAGCTTCGAGTTATAAACGTTTAAATACTCTTTTATTTACAACCCAGCACACTACAAAATCTCCTTCTTACACCATATATTTATATAATATGCATATTTATACATTTACTTTATTCGGGTTTCGTTTTTCGGACGGTTTGAGAACGATTTGCTGACTGCGCACAACTGGATGTGCAGTAGACTAAATCCAGGGACTATTTATGTACGGTTTGAAAACTATCAACAAATAAAAAAACCCGAACGCCTTATTTTTTAATACCTGACACAAATAGTAAATTATTTTGTCCACAAACCTAAAATGTGGGATAAACTGTTCATCACTATATAGGGGTACTGCATAATTCTCATTTTTTACTTTTTTCTGTAATAATTCGGGTAAAAAAAGATTTGCTACCATCTCCAATCCATTATCACTTGATGAAAAAGATGAGGATGAATCTGACGAGAATTCTGCCAATAAATCCATAATAATATACTCAATAAATTAAAATACCAAGAATAATTTGAATTTAAAATGCACACTACAAACAATGACTGAAAAATGACCAAACGCATGCGTCAATTAGTCCACGAAAAATTCATTCTTTTTAACCTTGGACTGATTTGACAGTTTTCAAATCGTCCGAAAACAGTCAGAAATAAAATCTGAACACCAAACTAAATTTATATAACGGTTCGAAATCCCTACAAGAAAAACCCGAACACAAGATTTTTTAGTGCGCAGAATCCTGCTATTGTATCCTTATTAATAATTTAATTAAATATCACGTAAAAAATTATTGAAATGTGATTAAACTATCATTATTTTTTAAAATTTTTATTATGTTTAGTTTCAATTATTATAATCTGGGTTATTTAAATTTTATTTCATTTTCAATATCTGAATTCTTATTCTCTATCACTATCGACGTTACTCTTAATTTCATTCGAATTATCTTTTTAATTTTGCTTTCTATAAAGTAGAGCTCGAGGGCTCAATTTTTTCAGTCACCATCTAATAAAATCTCGTATAATGTAATTTATTTTAAACAACTTTAATATTACACAAAAAAACAAGGATAAAAACTAAAAACGTTGAAACTTTAATCATAATTTTGCCGTCAGGACCAAAAAGAAGCGGATTTTGACTTTGTGACTACCAAAAATATAGTCAGAAAATTCAAAAACATATTATAATCAGATTTCAAAAATTAATCTTCCAATACACATATTTTTAAAAGAACAAACAGAATAAATACAACTAATAAAACATCTGTACTTTGTACTTTTCTACCAGCAGAACTTCAATTTGAATTGTTTCAGTACAGGATAAAAATATCGGTGTAACATTTTTTGGTCAGTATATTAGAATTTTAGACACTACCTACCATTCGCGATCACTATAGGTGTGACATCTTTCAAAGTAGTTTTCACCGCAAACGCACATTTTTTTACTGACAGATTTCCCGATTTTCAATGTAATCCCCCATGTTGTAATGTAATGTGATATAAGGGTTGTCCACTGCGACCTGTGAGATCTATTGTGCCCCCTTACTTGCTTAGTCGATGGGTTTTCCCATATTTAAAGCACCGCCTCTAATCCTATCTTCTTTATGAAGGTTAGGATGTCGATCGGCATCAATTTAGGTAAGTCATCCTTTTCTATTTCGTGTGCTCCAAGTTGTAGAGCTCTTGTATTTCCTAAGGCAGGACATGTTGTATGTGTATTGAGTTTTCCTCCTCCACTTCACAATACCTGCATTCTGCCTTTTCCTCAATCCCCAGTCTATGTAGGTGTCTTCTTAGTTTACAGTGTCTCGTTAAGAATTCTTAGGTTATTTTTGGTTAGCCCAAGACATTGTATGGACTTATTGGGGTTGTAACTACCTAGCAAGGCTTTTTTCTGGTAGGTTCTTCCTTCTGTCAAGCGTATCTATCATTTAATTTCCTTCTATTCCCAAGTGTCCAGGAAGCCATAGAAGTATAACTGTGTTATTCATGCCCAGTTTGTTTAGTCTAAGACTAATTTAGATGTTATAAAGCTGGAGTTCAGTGCTTTAATTGCTGCTTGACTATTAGACATAATAGTTATGTTCTGTTTTCAGTATTTATTTTCAATTTTGAATTGCGCACTTTTTCCAATGACGTATATTTCTGCTTGGAAAATGATAGGATCTGAGCCTAAACTCTGGAGATGCTTTGTTCTAGGTTCGTAAATCCCTATTCCTGTGCCTCTTTTAGTTTTTGACCCATCAGTATACCATAAGATTGTGTTTTTGCCTATCTGTGATGTTACTGTAAGATCCCATTGACTTTTTTTGCTTAGCTTTACCATGAAATTTCTTGTGAAGTTAAGATTTTTTGATATTCTTTCCTGGAGTAGTTCCCAGTTTAGATTTTGTTGAAGTGATTCAGGCCTTACATTTTCTTCACTGACCATCCTTTGGAATGTCCTTCTTTTTACATTTCCTACATGAAGATGTAGAAAGAGAGAAAGAGAGAGAAATACGTTTTATTGTCAACCAAAATTTAACAAATTTTATGGAACAAGCTAAATATAAATAACCTAATATCTAAATATCGATTAACAATAATTGATTGGTTAAAATAAAAATCATTTAAATAAATAAATACACACAAACAAAAATAAAAAGAATTATATGCATGATTTCAATGTAAATATACAAACATAAACAAATCACTCCTTTTAAATCAATCTTAGTAGCTAAAAAATAATTATGAAATACTTCATACTACATATTTATAACATGTTATTCAGAAGTCTTACACCCGTATGCATAGTCGATCTCTGGCGAAGCGCCGAAGATTCGCCGATCGCCAAACCAGAATTGCAATGCATAGTCAGCCGCTGTCTGTTTTGGTCATGCGCTGTTTAACCAAATTTGGCGACTTGCCGGAGAATCGTTGGAGATGGTCATTATTATCTGAGTCGGGTCTCTGAGGGTAGTTCGGTGTTTATTTAAAGTGTCCCCGAGCCGTTTTAACTGGACCATAGTTCTCTAAAAATTTTATATTAGATTTATTCTGAGCATATGATTTACGCTAATATAGTAATCTACTCCAAATATAAAAAGCCATGTAATTACAATATTATAAAGGAAAATATTCTCTTTCTGCAATGTTCAAGTTCAGCTGGTAATAAAGCCATTATCTATAATTCATTACTTTTTTCATTTTTTTATTCGTTTTTCATTGTTTTGTTTCCATTTTAATTTTTTTATTGATTTCTAAAACTATCCCTTTTAGGAAGCATACATTTCAACCATTAAAGTATAGGTCTCTGTGGCACCTGAAGACAAAATATCCTTGTTTTAAACAAGTGTTATTACTTTGTTTTCATGCACTAGGTAATAATAATAATTACTAAAATTAAACCTTTTAGAAAGTATGGATATTAATACACTTAAAAATTAGATACCTGAATATTATCTTTGGGTACCTGTCTTACTTGAAGGCAAAATTTCGGTATTTTTATATTTACATTAGTTTTTGGAACAATAAAGTCTGTTTCAGAAATAAATATGTAGAGCAATAACATCTTATTAGGTATGCAAAAGACCAAAGGATTACAGGGTGGCCCACCAATAATTTATCCCATTTCCATGATTTGATCACAGGTTTGATCAAGTCACCTGTACTTGAGTCATTTTTGGTGACTCACCCTGTAGTCGTTTCGTCTTTTACACGTGGAACGTGCACTAACTATAGTTTGCACTAACTATAGTTTGATCCATTTTTTTATTACTAAAAAATATATATTTTATTTATGTTTATGATGGCAAATTGAAGTTGAACCATTGTTTATATTGTAAGATTAATAGTGCCGGAAGAGTCATAATTTTGAATTTTTAAAATAGGGTTCACAATGCGCTCTGTAATGTAGGCCAAAACCATAACGTACTGCCCTTTTCTGTAGTTTAAAAACAGAGTCAACACCCCCAGAAAGGTAATCCATATCTTAGATGGGACTCAAACAAAGAAAAGTAGGTTGTTAACACAATAGAAGTTAGCTCTTTAGAAACGGTTTTTATGGCAAAACACGCAGAAGATAATTTTTTGTTAATATGTCACTATGAGTGGACCACTTAAGGGTGTCATCAATATAAATTCCCAAAAACTTTATTGAATTATTTAATGGTATTAATGTGTTGTTTAATGCAATGGGTTGTAAGTTAAATTTGTTAGGTAGAGCAATCGTTTTCTCGGTATTAAAACAGAGTTTATTAGAATCGGCACAGTATTTAATAATAAGAAGATCTCTGGATATTGTAGAATGTAATGTTTTCGTATCTGAATTACTTTAAGTTACACTCATATCATCTGCAAATAGAGTAATAATAACACGAAAAGAATTGGACCCAAAACCGAGCCTTGAGATAGACCACTATCAATTAGTGGCTTTCAGAATGTTTACCATTTGTGCGCACCAGTTGTCTTCTATTTGTGAGGTAGGAACTAAACCACTCCAAAGAAAGACCACGGATGCCATAAAATTCGAGCTTGTTTATCAAAATATTGTGGTTAACATAGTCAAACGCTTTAGCAAAATCACAAAAAATTAAAGTAAACAGTTTATTGTTTAGTGAAGTACCTATATACATCTTCAAGAACAAAAATCATTGCATTACTAGTATAGATGCCCGGAAGGAACCCAAGTTGATGTTACGTCAGAATATTATTTTTATTAATAAGTTATTAAACGGTTTTTTTAGTCTTTCATATTTTCGATAAGGTTGATAACAAAGAAATTGGTCTGTAATTAGAAGTTACTTTTTTATCGCGGCCTTTATGAAGTAAAACAATTACAGCCGTTTTCAGACAGTCAGGGAAAATACCCTCTTCAAAGGAATAATTTATTATTAAAGTTAACATGTTTATTGCAACCTCAGGATTATTTAAGAAAATTCTTGAGGACAAGCCGTCAAAACCACAAGAACCTTTTTTTGGATGCTATTTATAGTATGCAATAACTCAATTTTATTTGTTGGCCTAAGAAAGAAACTATTAGTGATCTTCTTAGGATAGTTAGAGAGCATCTGAATTACGAGGTATATTAGAACTAACATTTTTGCTTACATTCACAAACTAATTATTTAATTCGTCAGGATCTATATTAACATTGCTTGATGAATTTGATTTTTTCTTAAATTATTTATAATGGACCAAGTTTCTTTGGTAGAGTTTTTGGCTTTTGTAGTATGATTTTTATAAAAAATTTCTTTGGCGGATTTCATGATTTTGCGATATAATATTTTATATTTATCATTATAATTAAGGACGAAAGGATTAACTGTGAATTTTTTTATGAACAAAAAAATCTCATATTTTTGAAAAACTACGAGTTCCTTTAGTTGTCCAAGGTTTGTGACGTTAGGTTTACAAACGCCTGGGACATGTTGCATATAACTGACATAGCGACAATTTGTCGAAATTGTCGCGACGAGTGTGACAATTTTATAATTTCTCGTTGCATATAACATACCATGGTTTTGATAATGATAATGCAACATGTCCCTGTCATTATCAAAAACCATGGTATGTTATATGCAACGAGAAATTATAAAATTGTCACATTTATCGCGACAATTTCGATAAATTGTCGCTATGTCAGTTATATGCAACATATCCCTGGTGTTTTGAAAGGTTGGAATGTAGTGCCTATTTCAATCTTTCATCGCTGCATATGTGTCTAGCTATTGCAGTGATTGCTTTGGTTGATCTCCTATATAATTCCTTGGAGAATTCCCAGGAGTACCTCTTCCCGGAAAATGAGTTTCAAGTAATAGTTTCGCTCTTTCTTTCTTATTTTGCTTTATGAAGTCTTGCTGCAGTAGGTTTCTATTTCTTCGCAGAATTTCCTGAAGCTTTTTCTTCTCGATTTTCTCAGGAGGGTCCATATTTAATCTGAAAGTTATTATTCTGTAATCCGATAATAGGAGACGGAGAGGGTTTTTCCTGGGATGGTCCAGGCATAGCTTCTATGCTTTGGACCTCAGATTGAACAGGTGTAGCATTCCCTGTTGACGTTTCAGAAGTGTCTTCCTTCTTCCTGTCCTCCTTGTTCAGTCCATATACCGGTACTCTACTGAATCAGTAATGCACAGTTTGTTGCTTTTTGATGACATTGCTCTCAAAAGATGGGCTGTGCCTTCCTGCCTGAAACTTTCATTGATTCGTCTTGTCTTTCATTTTTAGTTTCTATCAGCTGAAGTAACTTCTCAGCTGGCTGGTTTTCACTTCTCGACAGGAATACCGTGATCACGTGCGACTTCGGGATGTTGTCTCCATCGCAGTTCTTTTCCCCTCCACTTAGAGAAATTTGGTACTTCAGCCAGTCTGTGGGGTTTCACAGTCAACAAGGATGTAGCCTGGCTTGCAGTGAATTCCACTGAACACAAGCTCATGCTAGTGTCCAGCGGTCATTATCTCTTCCACAATAGCTTCTTTTCTTCTGCCGAGGTTGGCTCCTCTGTGCTGAGGGTGGTTTCCCTTCGGAAGAATAGCTATCTTCTCGGATTTAAGAGCAGTGGCTTTTCTTACTAGAGGATGTGGTTTCTTTTGCCCACATCCTTTCTCAGAGCAGGATGCAGAATGATTCTTGGTCAAGCTTGGTATAGAAACTTTTTAGTTTCTTTACCCTGGGTGAAGGTGGAAACAATTTTCCACTTTTTCAGTTTTTTATTGACTGCACCTTATAGAAATGTATTTCTTGTAAAATTATTTTTGTTCATTGGAATTGATAATGCTCTGTGTATCATGGAATTATAAGCTGTTAATTTATGTGATATAAAAAGATTTGAATGATATGGTATGGTTACATCTGTTTATGTTGAATTTCTGTATATTGAATAATTTAATGAATTATTAACTTTTTTATTTCTCAAATCTAGAAAATTGATTGAATTATTTTCTCAACTTCTAAGGTAACATTTATTTTAGGATGCAAGGTGTTAATATAATTAAAAAATTTATCTTATTGTCGTTCACTACCTACAAAACTTGCTAACACATCATCAACATATCTATACCAAAATACAATATTGTTTTTATAACTAGAATTAAAGATTTGGTTTTCTAAATTATCCATAAAGATATTTAAATTTAACATGACAAAATGTTTGTTTTCCCGAAGTGGATATCGGGAATAAAATCCAACAAAAAGTTGAAATGTTAAATTCACTGAACGACTCTATTATGACATTTTCTTACGCCTTTTTTATTATTCAGGAATGGAAGAAGTTCCTATACCGGTTGTCAATGAAATCGATAATGAAATGTTAAATTTTAACTATTCAAATAAAAGAGTTCCCATGAAAGGTGTTCATATGAATTTGGATCCAGAGTTTCTTTGCGGCTGTGATTGTGAAGATGACTGCGCAGTAAGTTATTAGTAACTTATTAATTTATATTCTTTAAAAGTTTTTTAACTAATTTATTTTACTTCTATTTAGCACTGGGACAATGTTTTTAACTACTGGTATATTATTATAATATATTATTCAAAGGATGACCCCTTTGAACTTGCCTTTATTGTCAAATTTTTTTAATTTGTAGACAAAGCTGTTCAAAATAAGATAACAAAACAACAAGATATAAAAACAAAAACAATAAAATATATACACAAATACAAAACGAAGAAAATACAAAATAGTAACAAACAAAACTTCATAATGTAAAACATTACGAAAGGCCAGTACATAAAAAACAATTTAACCTTATATACAATATCCAAAGAGCAGAAGAAACATTAAATAAATTAAAATTTAGAGTTTTAATGAATTCAAATGAGCAACAAAATAAAATAAAAGTAACAATTTTAAAAATATAATTAATAAATAATAACATAAAATAGTAGACATCCAATCCAAAAAGTCATCAATTTTATAAAAAGCTCTCTCCAGTAAGAATAACTAGGCTTTACGAAATGCGGTGAACGATGTTATATACTTTAAAGCAATAGGTAGATTATTATGCATTTTTGCGTTGTTAAAGATGGAGCTTTTGATTAATTCTGACCTTTTGGTAAAGGTCATATTCTGCATTCCTAAGTGGGTAGTTGTGAAATGGTCTTCATCTAAAGATAAATAGGGATGAGTGTTATTATATTATATTTTTTAAGAAATCGTTACAGTGAATTCTGCTGCTGAGTTTTAGTGTATTACGAACAGCTCTCTTTTGTAACTTAAAAATACACATTGATTCGTACATGTACCTCGAAAGGAAGTGCATATCGGAGATATGATTCGAAGAGGGTAAAATAGACTGTTCTGGATGCTGACATGTGAAGTTCCCTAGAGAATGAACATAGCGTACAACAGTAAGAGCTTAATTTTCTGGATAATGTGTAAATCTGTAGGTCCTGTCTTAGAGAGCTTTCTACAATAAACCCCAAAAATTTCACAGAGTCCACAACCTCCATAGTGGAATTATTAATAATAAAAGGTTGAAGTATAAATATATTTAACAATACTTTGGTTTTAAAAACATTTATATGGTTTGAATCACTCTTGACATTGGTCATTCGATACGATTTCAGGAAATTCAGTGATATCTGAGTGGCTCCTGGGTTAGCCTAGATTAGCAATGTCATTATTAAACAGTAAAAACAATATAAAACATAAACCGTGTGTTATTTTTAATTCAATCTATCGTAGAATAGAATTCAATGCTAAGCTGTGTTATCCTTTGTTTAGAATATTAAATATCTAAATATTCATAAATACGGGATGGATTTATTCAACTTATTCGTATATAATGTCATAAGAGAGACCATTACGCCGGCTTAATTTTCGAAGAAACCAAGACATATGTCATATCAATGAAACATAATCTGTTTTAAATTTTGATTAACTTCTAATGGTGACTGGAGTCCAGCTACAGAAATGGTTTTAAGAAGCTCGCATTTAAATGACCCGCTGATTTAATTAACTCGTCACACATTTGCTAAATAGGCCAGGTTTGGTTCTTTCAACGCCCCTTCCACTGCGACCTTAAAGATCTATTATTGTGGCCCACTCCTAGATTATAGTCGTTCTATCATGCCTATGCCTCTAATGAAGCTCATCAACACTTCCATAAATTCTTGGGACTGGAGTTGATGCAGATCAAATTCATTAATTCTTTCTTTCTCGAGCTCTCCACAGTTGCTCAAGATATGCTCTGCTGTTTCATCTTTAACCTGACAAATGAATCTGCGCAAATAAAGCATGCGCTGTATGGATAAAATATGCCAACGCGAGAGAAAAAAATATTTTCGGACTCTAGTGTGGTTGTTATTTGCCATATAGGAGTATTAAATATATGTCGATATTATGTTTCATAAAAATCAGACATGTCTATGCATATATGCAACTTTAGACAATTATATTTCTATGAAATAATACTTTCTGACTGGTCGAATGATAAAAAGTCATAGACCTACTTTATCATTATATTCGCATAGTAGTTCACATACTGATTGACAAGTATGTCAAAAAATAACAATTCGACAAAATTTTGATTCCCATGCGTATTTTTATTTGTGAATATTTTTACAAACGAATTAATTCACACATATTTAAAAGTTTAGCTCCAGGTACGACAGAACATCCTTTGTTCGAAATAATGATCTGACTCTGACGTCAAGTTCAATTATGTTTTAATTACTCAACTAAACGAACACATAAACTTATTTAATTTAGTAGTTATAAAATTGTACCAGTGATTAATTATAAATTTTTTAAATAATTTCACATTCTTCTTAAGTGTAGTTCTTATTCAAATACCACTATCCATAAAGAAGCTGATCCTAGATTCACCACACACTCTTTTTCATTAAATTAAATAATAATTTATTTTTCCCTACATTTTTATTTAATCAATATCCTCTTAATCATAATTTTCCAAACTTTTCGACCCTTCTGCAGTTGCCTCATTGCCCTCCAAGAAAGTTCAAATGAGCAAGGTTCAACGAACTTATTGTGCTCCATTCGTGGTTTTTTCTTTATAGGATAATAGTTATTTGATGGATAATGCTTTTGAACTGAGTTTCCCTTTTTTTGGAAAACTTTGAAGCTGCCTTCGCTTGGTGTCTATTCATTCTTGTTTATTTGAGAGATATCTGTAAAAGGGTGAAATTGTATGCCTTATTCCGTGAAATAATTTTTTCTTAACATGTTTGCTGTTGTATACCACATTGAATTTAAATGCCGCCTCTTTATAGTCCTCGCCATTGTCTATTTTTATATTAAAGGCGCAATCCTTGCATTGGTACATTTTTAAAAATTTCCCATCCTTAACAACCTTGAGAATCTGTTTAACATGGATCTTCTGAACTTCTGCGTGTTCAATTCAATTTTCAAGTCAATTTTAGGATTTCTTCCCCAACTGACACTCAATTTTTGACTATTCTTCTGGATTAATTATTTCTTTTTATAATTAAAACGCCCCAATAACGCTTATCAAACTGACCAAAAGGAAATAGCACACACTTTCATGACGGATCTGACATAATTATGTCGCTGAAAAATCAAATACAAGTCACATTGCTATTAGGTTTTCTAATTTGGTACTCTTATTTTATTAATCGTTAAAGTAGTTTTTGAATTTACAATTAAATACATTTATAGGTAAAACAGAATTGCGCATGCTGGCGGCTAACATTAGAAGGTGCAAGATTACATGTTGAAGATCCTAATTCCGTCGGCTATGTATACCGAAGGTTACTTAAAGAAGTGAACACTGGCATTTACGAATGTAATAGTAGGTAAGTATATGTGGCATTAAGTATCAGTATAGTCCGAAACAACTTAAATTCGTTTTCTTAAAAAATGATCTAGTTCGAATAAATAAACTAAAAGCAAAAACAAATGCGTGACATTTTTAAATTAGTATGATTAGAGATTAATCAAATATTTAATCGCCGTATCAGTTGTCTTGTGACAGTTTAACTGTCTTTATTAAATTGTTTATTTTAACCAAAATCTACATTAAAGAACTAGAAATTATTACTTAAATAAAGTAGTTAGCTGTGGCGATTGGTACATATCACTAGTTAATTGATATTGACATTAGTCGTTTGAAGTATTTTCTGAATATTACTCCTTAATTTAAATATTGATATAACGAACATATTATTTCACTTCCAGGAGAAGTGACCGAAAATAATTTTACCTACTCACAGTTTAAGGATTGGAGAGGTACGTTTGAAAGAAAATTAATTATTCAGGGCGTCCAGCTTGAAACAAATTTTTCAAAACAGACTTCAGTCCATATATCGTAATTTTTTGCAAATGTCAATGATGTTGTACATTTGAATTTAAATATCGACGATGTAGTAAAAGAAGATCCGAAAAATATTCTTAATAAGCTGGAAAATATTTCAAAAGCAACGAAAACAAATGCCAAGAAAACAAGAAATATGTTAAAGTTTTTTCGTTTTATAAGGAAAATGTTAAATTATTTCAATTAACTGAACCAAGCCAATTATGTTATAATAGTTGTTTATGTGATTACGTTATTGAGTCATTATCATATGCTGAAGATGGAAGAAAGTGTAGACTTTACCTGCCTGCAGATATATTCGATATTGTCAAATTGTGTGAAGCCAAAGAGATTGCTATATGACAAAAAGCCCAACTAATTCAGTAAATAAAGTGCATAAATAAAAACAAAATCTAATGGTAATCAAAAATATTTCAATGCAAGCCAAGAAATACCACTTGCACAAAATGTAAATATAAGGAACATTTATCCGAATGTTGTTCCAAGGAAATTCAAGTAGTATATTAAAATATTTATGAGGGTAGAAGCAAAGCAGTTAAAACTTCAAGAGTTACCAGCTTAAAAATTAACAAAATAGCTACTCAAGAGCGCCAAATCAATGTAGAGATAAATATTAATTAGAAACACTCATTTATATACAAAGCAACACCCGACATTGGTGCAGAAGTGTGACTGGTAAAGACTTTTTAGGGAAAAAAATCGAAAGAAGGACCTGATTTCAACAGATTACAATTTGGAGATGGCAGATGGTTCACCGTTAGGCGTATTCGGATTTTTCATATGCAATCTGAAATATTGCAATATTCAAACTAAAGTTAAAATAAACATTTGTAATAAGGTCAAAAAACTATTACTAGAGAGAGAATGTCTTAAGAGATTAAAAATTATTCATTCTTATTTTCCATATCCAGTACCTTAAATATTATAAATAATCCTAAATATTCCTCAAATGAAGAGAAATGATAAAATAGGTTTTGTTAAATAAACATAACCTCGGAAAGAAGGTTAGTTTACATTTTTTTTAATGTAGTTCCTTATGCGATATATTGTCCGAGACGTATACTATTTGTATGGAAGGATGCAGTAAACCAATAATTGAATAACATTGTTTCTATAGGAATAATAAAACATTCTGACTTTGTAAGTCCTTTATTCGTTGTGCAAAAATCTAAAGAAATAAGAATTTGCGTCGATTTTACCGTGTTGAATAAATATTTAAAGCGTCCTGTACACCCATTCAAAGCACCTTGGGAGGCCTTATCAAGAATTAAGGAAAATGCAAGGTTTTTCCAACGGTTGATGCAAAAAGTGGTTATTGACAGTAAGGTTTAGTGCAAGAGAACCAAATACCTACTACTTTTTTAACTCCAGGTAGCGTAATCAATTTCTTAGAGCCCTAATGGGTTTATGCAGTTCTGGTGATGAAAGAGGTCGTGAAGCTTTATTAGATATTGGTAACGTTGAAAAAGTGGTAGATGACTTTTTATTATATGATGCGGAATTTGAAGACCACTATGCAAGAGTTATCAGTTTGTTAGAGAGATTTCATTAAAAATATTACCATGAAATCTGAAAATTTTGAGTTTGTAAAATAAGAAGTATCTTATGTTGGATATAGATTAGATGCAAAGGAAATCAAACCAGACCTATCAAAAGTTGAGGCCATACGAATGTTCCATCTTCAAAAAATATTAGCGAGTTAAGATCTTTCATGGGGATGGTCAATCAATTAGAAAATTTTTCTTCGGAGATAAGTTCTATAAAAGATACTTTACGTAGCTTGTTAAAATAAAAATATGAATATATAGGGTCCGGCAAACCTCTGTCGTAGATCTATAGCTCGTTGAACTTTTGGTAGTATCGATATTATTCATCGATTTGACAATTTATAGTATATAAAAAATGAAACGTTCACTGACCTCTCAATTTATCGCCGGAATGTCGCTCAGCCATAGCGATGAACGCTTGGAATAATATGCATATGAGCACGCACCAATGTTGACCCTTAGCGTATCAGCTAAGCAACTTTGCACTAATAAGCATTCAGCTGAATGTTTTTTACTATATATAACCTATAACCTGTGACAACCTAATTTTTGCCATGACAAAATAATTTAAAAAAATTTTTTTTTTATTATTTAGTGGGCCAGCGGTAGGATTAGACGACCACTAATCCGCCGCTGAATGTGTTTTTTATAAGTTAAATAACGTATGTTATCACATTTATTCATTAGAAGTTTTATAAATTCAGTTAAAATTGTGCATTTATTTCAGTTGTATAAACGCCAGGTGAGTCGCTTGTAACGTGATTGTACCAGCTGAAGGTAAAGTTGTTTATTGCTAGGGTCAGAGCTATCACTTTAGCTGCAATACTGCTGTCATGAAATGACTCATCGAAAATGCAGCTAGCTCCCAGACTATACCCTCTTTAGGTAATGTTTTAGAGATTTTACACCCGATTCCCTGTTAAAGAAGACTGTTTCTTTACTAAATATTCGCTTAAAGTATTTGATTCTCGGTTAGCCCCCTTAAAATTAGTACCATTGTTGCTATAGATATGACTAGGTTTCCCGCGACGTGAAATAAATCTGCGAAGTTCCAATATAAAAGCCTCACTACTCAAATCTGACACAACTTCAAGGTGAATAGCCTTAGTTATAAAAGACACAAAAACACTTGAATAACATTTTAACAACCTTGCTCTGCGTCCCCTTTTATCCTTAAAATTTAGTGGTCCCATGTAGTCAACACCAACTACGTCAAAAACTTTAAGCCTTTAGGCTTAGTCTGCTGCTTAAAACGGCTTAAAACGAAAACAAGCATTTTCTTACGACAACCTTGGCCAAATTTTTGCCAGCAATAGGCCAATATAGTTCTCTCACAGATGATAGTAATAACTCTGGTCCTGCATGCATTAAACGTTTATGTTTGAATTCAAAAATTAGATTAGCCAAGGGATGTTTGGATGAGATTAACATCGGATGTTTTTTATTAAAATCATATTTAGAGAGTTTCAATCTGCATTCCACACGTGTTGTCCCATATTTATCCATGAATGAATTTAAACTTAATACTCTACTCTTAGGGTGCAATTGTTTTTCGTTTAATACGAAAAATACTCATCGCAAAAATTGGTTTGTTGCGAAATCTTCACCAAAATATTTCTAGACTCAATAAGCTCAAAAAAACGAATATGATCCTATATCAGTTCATTTGGCTTATTTGAAACTTTACAACGCAAATTATGAAAATATCTTAACCAAATAGAAAAACCTTTACCAGTTTCCAGAACTCGGAAAATTGGCTTAATATCTGCTCTTGAAAGTTAACTGAAACAAAGCTAAACTTTTTTATTTGGACGTAGTTCAGAAAGGTTTTGGATGGTAACTGTAGAAGTGGGCCGATTTTCCTGACGTTGGTACACCATATTGAATATCGAAGCTATTTCACTATTAGATTTAAATTTTCTCTCTAGATTTAAAAATCTTTTATCCTTTGTTTCACCTAAACTTTCTAGTGGTTCCTTAAGCAGCATAGACACGATACCGTCTCCGTCTCCTCACTATATAATAGGTTCGTTCCAACAAGAGTCCGAAACTATCAGAGATTGTTATGCGCATGCGTATATGCATTTTAGCGTTCCAACAACAATCTCTGACAGTTTGGTGACTAATAGTAAGCTGTTCCAACGTTACATGCAAACGGTTTGAAAACTGTCATAAAAGTTTGTGAATTTGTTAGGAACTATAAATCAGACGCATGCGCAAAGGACATTTGATTATTCGAAACCACGTATTTGTCCATTTAATTCAACTTTTAACCTTTTTCGCGTATTATATATTTATATCGTGAGGAGATCTATTTAATATAAATAAGAGTTACAGTGGCTCGGATAAAAATATTGGCAACAGCGATTTATTAGACGAAAGTATTGGTGCATTCCACAGTGAAGACGAATCCAGTCACGTTCTCCAGTACCTAAATAATTGAGGAAATTGGTGTTCGCCCGAAAATTTTGGAATGGGAAAATATTTTCCACTTGTTGCACTGTCATGTGTTAAATGTCAAACTAGTACTACAGTGTTCCAACAGAACAGTTGTGGACTAGTTTCAAATTTCATCAAATGCGCGCATGCGTAGAAACAAATTTGAAAACAATCCGAAACGCATCCCTGATTGTTTGTTGGAACGAACCTAATATTTTATTATTACTAGAAAATTCTTGCTCTATTTCCCAAAACTTTCTTAAATCAAACTGAATATTTTCAGGTTCATTCACACTATTATTACAAACCAAAGTGTCTATAGAAGGTGGAATCGCCATGAGTCCACAAACTAACAATCCAACCTTAGTTTTTTGCAAAATAGGATTTTGAGTACAATGCAAAAATCTAACATTCAATACGCCACATTATTGTGACGTCACGTCACCATTGCTTGAGATAGGTCATGGCATTCAATCCAAACAAACTATACATTCAAAGTTGAATAATTCCCAAAAAAAGGCAGTGGTTTTTCCAGGTTGGCTACCATGAAGGGACTCTCCCATTGCCAATACAAATTTTTCTGTATAAAGTAAGAATAAAGAACAAAGTTTCTTATAGGTTTTTAATTTTTTAAAAAATACACATATTTTTATTCAGTATTAATATTTTTATAAAAACACTTTTAGAAAGAAGAACAGTTTATTCTCCTTTTTTATATTGTGTTTATGTTCCGTGCATGTGTCGAATGTAGATTTTTGAAGTTATGTGTTTTTTACAATTATCTTTGGTATATTATTATTACATTACTTTTGAATTAATTTCACCAACTGACTATTTTATTTTTATAGAGCGCACACAAAAAAATTAAAATGTCATTTAGCTAATAAAGAATTTTGATGTGAATTCCTGAGAAAGGTGGTTATTTGATTTTAATTTATTATATTTACATGCAATATATAAACTCGTTTAAATCCTAATTTTTAACATGACTAAGAATTAAAATAAATTTTATAAATAAATTTAAAATATTTTTTATAATAAGAAATATTGGGGTCGTAGGAAAAATCGTGTACACAACGCGTTGGAAAGTGTATTTCTTGCACTCGTTACGTTTCCGCACTCGCCACTACGCGGCTCGTGCTAAACTTCACTTGTGCGTAATACTTCACTTTCCACACTTGTTATGTAATATACTATTAACCATTTCCTTATATATGATATGATATAATATCGGCTGCATTGTTAATGACAATTTACTAGTCAAAAAAAGTCTTTGTTGGTTGCTTTAATATATTTTGAAAATAAAATTTCCTCTATTGATAGAACAATATTAACAATATTGGCTGACATCTCGTCGTAATAGCTATGTAAATTCCACTGCGTAGCAAGAAGCTAAATTTTTTTGATTACGTTAATCTCGTCCGTGGTTGCATTCCTTGAGGTCGCATTGAATATTTTATTACATAATATCAATAAAACACTAAGTCAAAACACAAACAAATTTAATGGTAAAAATATAAAAAGCGACTAGTTTCGGTCTTAAACCATCATCAGACTAAAAATAAAAAGATACAGTAAGGTAAGGACAAGAACTATAACAATAATAAATATAAAGTTGGACAACACACTTAGTAAAATGAGTGGGACATAAAAGTAATAAAGAAAAGCTTACCTATCAAGTAAAAGTAAATACATTTGTACAAAATTAAAAGTTACATCACTAAATATATAAATATGTACCTAGGTTGTCTAAAATATAAATAATATAAAAAATACGGGGTAAAAAAATATGGCAAAAGTTTGTTTGGATTTAATGCCATGACCTATCTCAAGCTAATGGCGACTGTGTGACAAGCCTACACTGATGCTTGTCTAAGTTAAATTTATTACACAACTCAGAAGTGATATAAGACGACTAACTCCCTAAGTCTAGTAAAGCGCGCGCAGTAATCCAATCACCGTTCTTATCTTGCACCTCTAGTATTGCCGTCGATAAAAACATAACATTGTTTGTGAGAAGAAATGCAAGACACAATTTCCGCAGAAGAGTCCTGACTATTTTGCTTCGGCGGTGGCCGTTCTGGGTACAACATAAAAATTAAGAATAATAAAAAACTGTTCGTTTTAACAAAACTTCCAATATTTATTTTATTTTTTTTTTTAAATAAATATTGGAAGTTTTGCTAAGACGAAGAGTTTTTTATTATCCTTAATAAGATTGACTTCCAAAAAGTAAGGGTTAGTACAATCAATTTAATTACAACATAAAAATTTTAAACGGAGTCTAAATAAATCTTCAGTCCTTTATCTTCGTACATCGATAATTTAAAAGCTTTTATTTTTTGTGAAAAAGGTGGTTTTCTTCGATATGGTGAGAGTTTTACAAAAAAATGGGGGTGTATAGTACCACAGAGTATATAATACAAACCAGAGTATCGACTCTATATGGAGGGGGTAAGCATTCATTTCAGGTATCGCCATGACACTTTGGGAGTATCCATAGCCGTCCCAGTTAGTTTTGGTTAAGGTAGGCATTTGGTTGTATGTGAATAAATCAGTGGTAGCGTTTGTATTGTGTGAAATAGTGAATTAAACTATTTAATTCAAGTACAAAAAACTGCGAAGGAGATGCGGAATAAATGTTACTTACATTAAATGACATTAAAATAAATACTACTTCTCAGTGTTCTGTAAGTGGATATTTAATAAAAAATGTTTACAACAACATACAATGTGAGCATTATTCAAAATCCATTGAAAATTTAGATGATTCAGCTTTATTCTGTTTATTTCAAGCATATAGAAATAAACTTAATAGTTTCTATGGAAATATTTTAATGCTGGTAATAGTTTTATTATATTTATTGCTAAACTAAATAACATTTTTGAAAAACTATTTGAAGAATTGGCAATAAAAGATCATGTTCTTAAAACTGTATTAAATATTAGTAGTAATGAAACTTTTATACATCCTTGTACAAATTTTTCATTACTTTATGTAAAAAAATTATATTTTAGGTTAAAACTATACACTACCATTAAATGTATCAACAGAAATTTTAAAAGTAATGAAAATAAAGATAAATTGTTAATTTGGAGAAATAAATAAGTGTTAAAGCTGTTGATGTGTTTTTTTATATCCTTCCTTACTAACGAGGAAAATTGCATGTAAGACATACATATTCGGTCATTTATTTTGCGTAGAAATTCTATTTATATGTAATTATTTAACCTAAAAAACCAATTTTACTTTTTTTAAAAACAAATAAATCAACGTTTAGTTAATACCTATTATTAATCTTGTTGAAAACAAATTCTATTTTTCTAAACTTTCTGAAAATAACAATTATCTCAACAATAAAGAAAAATTTCAAGTACGGGTCTTATTTATAATAACAATTTTTTTAGTACTACCCTGAGCTTATACCACAAAACAGAATATTGGTTACCACAAAACAGACTAACCAATTTTCTGTTTTGTGGTTTATACTCCCAAAAAATGGCCGCTCTTGTCTTATAAACATCAAAGGTGCCGACAGCGAGTCGATACTCTGGTTTGTATTATATACTCTGTGATTGTACTAACTATTTCTGCTCTAAAAATGTGGAAACGAGTATAGAATTTCATTTGAAAGAAAAAATTAAGTCATTTGCCTAGTTTACTAATGAACCACCCTGTATACATGAATATAATTTTAAAATGTTTTTTAAAATGTTAATTACCCTAACCCTAATAACAATAAGAGTTATATAACAACGACAGAGGTTTGCCGGATACTGTATATAGACTTCGATTCACGAAGTAGCTTTTACAAAATTAAAAATCGCTCTTTCAGATCCATCTACATTAAGTAATTATAACCCAAGGCTTCCAACAGAGTTACGCACAGATGCAACAAAGTTACATGGCTGGGGATGCTGAATAGAAAATAATTCAATGTGGATCCAGATTTATATCAGATACAGAATTGAGATTCGCGATTATTGAATTGAAACTAGCAGGAGTGGTTTGGGCTGTCACAAAATGTAGAACATATTTGCCGGGCTTGGGTGATTTTAGAATAAAAAGTAAATCACAAGCCACTTTTTTTAATTTTAAACGACAAAACTCTTTACAACATTGAAAATCCTGCGATTAAAAGAAAAGTTATCAGGTTACAATTTTGAGGTAGGTTGGATCCAGAGTAAAGATCATGCTATTTCTGATGCGTTATCTAGATCTTTTGTAATGTTTGCTCAAGAAGATGATTTGTTGGACGATGATTTGTCAAATGCATAAAGTTTCTAGTTATTAATAAAATTTGTACAAAACATCTTTCCAAAACTAAAACAAAAATATTCCTACTAATATTACATCCTATAGGAATGTAAGGGATGAATTAAGCTTAATATTAAAGTGTTTTCAAGCGCTAATACCCATAAATCAAAGTAAATGGGTTTAAGATAGGTTGCATAAGAACATATTTATATTAGAAAGTAATAACCATGCCGAGGCAGGTTTTAAAGCATTAAAATAGCATTCAAATATGCGCTAAAGATTGACAATCGAACGAAAATAAATTTTGTATGAAGGAATTGTCCAAAAGCAAATGGTAAATTTCTTGTCCAGCTTTTGTGTGGACAGGTTTTAAGATTCTTAATTCCAGCTCATAGGAAATCTTTTGCAGCAGAATAGCAATTTAATCCCAAAATATATAATCAAATACTAATGAGTCAAGTAACAGAAATATCTATGTTCTATGATGGAAACTCAATGAATTGCCGGAATTTGATCCATTATAAGACTACAAAATCCTAAGACAAAGCTATGGGATTGAAGAGGAATAGTAACGGAAATGGGAAAATTTCGGAAATTTACTATAAAATTACCGAGTGGTGGAGTGTTTATTAGAAATAGGAGATTTTAACTCCCAATTCCGCGGGATGAAGACGGAAATTGACGTTGAGGGGAAGAATTATAATTTAATAATGGTTCGGTTAAATATTGTAATGTCAATTCCATTTGCATTTAATGTATGATTATGTGGTATATCTATAAAATTTTGTACTTTTAGGTGTAGTTGTTCGTCCACATGCTTGAATAGAGTCGTTCAAAATCCAATGAGTTTAAAACTTCAAGTTTTTCGAACTCACAATCGTGGTTGGGGAATACGTTGCCTTAATGATATACCGCAAGGTAGTTTTATTTGTAACTACGCTGGAACTATTCTTACAGATGCTATGGCGAACGAGGTAGGTTTATTTTCTAGTAATGCTTCGAATAAGTGTATGCACCAAAACAAAAGACACTGAAAAACTAAAACTTCATTAAACATAAAACATTAAATAACATTTCAAATAATGCGAATCCATTCAGATGGATGTGACATTCGTGTGTAAGCCACACATTAGATAAAATAGGGGTGTTTCATAAACCATTGCCAAGAGTGAAGCACATTAAACATCTTGATTACTTGTCTTGTCTTGCCAAGTATTGTCCAATCTGTATTTTATAGGGAAAACCACCAATCTTTTTAAATATACTTTTTTATAAAACCAAATAATAAGGGAGATACGACCATTTAAAGGGGCGAATTAAAATTCTTATTTTTTCTAATATCTTCCAAACGGCTTTGACTACGGATTTCATATTTCGTAATGGATTATAAGACATTAGGATAATTGATTTCATGTCCCACCCATATGAATACAGGGTAGTTTTGGAGGGTAAGTGAGGGTTATTAGGTCACATTTTTTTTAATTTTTAATTATTTAAAAAATATTTTAAAAATCCTTTCTTAACACTTTTCTTCACAAAAAAAGTGCTCTTGTAATAATTCGTTAGATATATCTGCTTTTGATTTATTTAAACTCGAAGGTATACATGTGTTTTACTATAATCATTCTGCATTATGCATCAAGTAGTCTTTGGAATTGACACTTGTATTAGCAACAACACTTTAATCTCAGGTAGTCTATGAATTGTCAGTGACGTTTGATGACAGTTAAATTATTTCATTCATTGAACTCAGTGAAATTTGTTTTACATGTCCCTTTTGCTTAATTATTAATTTGTTTGTCCTAAATATGCCACACTTTTCAATGTCTTGACATTGAATTGAAAATCTATCTAGATAATTATCTAATTTAATTTACTCCATTCCATATAAAAATTGGAAAAAAAGTATATAGGCCATACGAGTCAAAAATTAAAAAGTCGATTATCTTTACATAAAAGTGATTGTAGATTACACCCTGAAAGATGTGAATTGGCCAAGCACGTCGTTGAAAAAATGGTCATGTAATGTTTATTAATTCCATGACGTTATTTTGTTTTATAAATAATTTGACTTAATTTTTTTTTAAATTCCAAAGTTAAAATAGTTTTTTTATGTTATATTTACCAATTTTTTAACAACAATTTAGTTTATATTCACACTTCTTCCTTGAAAATGAAATAAATTTATTTCGAAAAGCTTGGAAAACAAGTAAAAATTTTCTTAAAACACATTGCCGTATACCCCAAAAAATTCTGGTTTAATACCTATTAGTCGGCAAAGAACATAAATTTAATTATATATATATATATATATATATATATATTGAGACGAAGTTTTATTATCATAAAAAATTTATTCATTAAAGAAAATATTAATTTCAATAAGAATGTGTATTATGATGATTAAATCAAAAACAAAATAGTTAAGTCAATTAAAAGCAAAAATAAATAATAAAAAAGTAATCACATTACATAAAAATAATCAAAATCACCATTAAAAAATAAATAATAATGAAAAATATAATTCTAAATGTAAAATAAAACAAACGAACAAATTATAAATTTTTTGTAAAATATTTTTCTGTTAAATATATAAAAGGATTTTCAAAGATCTACAAAAGTGTATAAAAAGTTCTTCTACGAATAACACCTGTTCATATTTGTTACGTTAAATTATCAGAACTACGACTGCTAGTACGCAACATCGCGTGTTTTTAATGTTTAGTTTCCATAAACTGAAAAACCTTAGAAGTGCAACTGTTCCTGTGACGTCAAATTAACACGAATTAGAATGCTCGTAAACATCGAGTTTTTGAAATGTTTAGTTTCCATGAAATGTAATACCTTAGAAGTTCTCATGTTCCTGTGACGTATTATTATAACGAATTATTATGATCGTAAACATCGCGTGTTTGAAATGTTTAGTTTCCTCGAACTCCAAGAGCTTAGAATAGCAGCTGCACGTTGTGACGTAAGAGTTACTCGGAAATGTATCGGTCGAATTTATGACTTCAAGCCTCAGTGTAAATATAATTTGAGAGCTTTTCCGACCATAATAAATTATATAAAAATTATTGAACATTAAAAATGATTATTGTATATATTATATAAAAAAATTGTTTGTAAAATATAAGTAGTTAGTTAGAAATAAGCAAATTAAGAAATAGTTCCTTCTGATTGGTTCTCGTGGAGTTTTTAAATGAAGCATTTTTATTGGTCAGAGAATAATGAGAGAGGGATCTCAGTTTTTACGTAAAAGAACCAGTCAGAAAAAATAAAAAAGAGATTCAAGCCAAATTTTAAGAGAGTCAAGACCCTTTATACAAATATTCAAGCCTAATTTTAAAGGAGTCAAGACCCTTTATACAAACATAAAAAGCTTCGTTTAAAAAAAATTTTCAACAAACATTTAAGATTTAATTTTAAAAAACTTTCACGACTCAATACTCAAGTTTAATTTTAAAAAAGATTCAAGACTCATTTTCAAAACATTCAACAACAGTTATTATAATATTCAACTCGTAATCTACATTTTTTAAAAAAGACTTTGATTAGTCATAAATTTTATTAACTTTATAAGTTAACAGTATTCGACTTTGAATCGAAAATAGGTTTGTTGAATCGAGCAGAGTAATCTTATAATATAACAGTTTTAACTGTAATTTTAATGATACAAAAGTTAGTATCAAATTAATATAAGAAGCTTGACTTACCTTATATCAGAAATAATCCTAGTATAAAACTTTGTAACACACCACTTGTAAAAAGGGAGTCTTATCAACCAGTAAATTGTATAAACAAATCCACAAGTAAACAATAATAAATTCTACATCGTAAGAGTTTCTGTCTTTAATTAAACCATTGGAAGTTCTACATCCCACGTGTTCACCAGAAGAGAAGATAGACCACCAGTTCCAGCGACACCTACATGTGAATGGCGAACACTCGAGAGACAAAGTTAAAAAAGGTACCGTTATTTAATTTGTATTAAGTGTGCGTATAAACTGTTTTAAAGCGATAATAGTTATTAGCCGCTAGAGAACATTTATACTACTTTATTGTAAAGATTTTTGAATTTCATTTTGATAGAAAATTTATAATTTGTTTTAGCGTAAATCTGTGGTGAAACCTGTACGACCTGAGATATAATTTTTCGATTAACGATAGTGTCTATTTTCAAGAAACATTTAATTTTATTTGAGCTAGTCATCATTATACAACATATTATTTAAGGGGCTAAAAAACATTATTATTGTAGTAAAAAACTTCAACAATTACGTCAAATCAAATAAAAACAAACCACTAATAATATCATGTCACAATTAACGTGAATTTACTAAAATAACATTCAATCATCAGAAAAAATTAAAATAATAAAACAAAAAAGAAAACATAAGAACCCAACAACAAAAAAATTAATAAAATCATAATAATATATATATATATATATATATATATATATATATATATATATATATATATATATATAAAGGTAGTTTATTTGCTGACTAATAAGGTATGAAACCAGTAATATTGGGGTATGCAACAATTAATAAAAGTAAACTCTTTATACTTTTTTCCAAGCTTTCGGAAAATTTATTTCCATTTTCAAGGAATGTATACGAGGATTATAAAATTTGTTCTTTACAATGGTAAATATAAATATAATTAAAACTATTATTTTGAAAAAAAAAAGTTTTTTTGGAAAAAGGTGTCAGAATAACATTAGTACTAGTAATTTTAATATTATTTAATGGTTTAAAAACTCTACTTAATTTAGATGAAATTTCTCTAATATATGGTAAAGATATATATAATTTTGTATTATTAGTTTGAAGTTCTAATTCTTTATTATCATTTTGATCATATGTATTTAAATTGTAAGAATAATTATTTAGTACATTTTTTATCGATTTATTAGGATAACCATTTTCTAAAAACGTTTGGTGTAAAATTTTAAAATTTTTATTTTAAAAAATAGGATCCGAAATCAATGTTATTTTTTTTTTATTTGCATTATTAAATTAATTTTAGTTGAAAGAAGAAATAAAATAATAACCTATTATTTTCTACTCTTTTATTATTAAATTTTATTCATTTTATGACGTTATTTTGTTTTATAAATAATTTGACTTATTTATATTTATATTTTTAAATTCCAAATTAAAGTTAAAATAGTTTTTGATGTTATATTTACCATTTTTTTAAAACCAATTTTGTATATACTCTCGCTTATTCCTTGAAAATGAAATAAATGTATTTCGAAAGCTTGGAAAACAAGTAAAAGAGTTTTCTTAAAAAACATTGCCGTTTACCCCAAAAATTCTGGTTTAATATATATATATATATAATTTAAATAGAAATATTTGCCAACTATTTGTATAATGGGAATGTTTTGGGGATGTGGCAATGAAACCAATGTGTACTCGTTTTAGAATTTATTTACCGAGCTTTCGAACCTCTATGGGTTCATTTTCAAGGTATATCTAAGTGAGATTATAGGTAAAACGGTGTAAAAAATTGTAATAAATTTGACATGTGTTTTTTGAGTTTTTAGTACACATGTCAAATTTATTACAATTTTTTACACCGTTTTACCTATAATCTCACTTAGATATACCTTGAAAATGAACCCATAGAGGTTCGAAAGCTCGGTAAATAAATTCTAAAACGAGTACACATTGGATTCATTGCCACATCCCCAAAACATTCCCATTATATATATATATATATATATATATATATATATATATATATATATATATATATATATATATATATATATATATATATATATATATATATATATATATATATATATATATATATATAAAGGAGGGTAGTCTTGACTGATATATATGAGATTAAAGGTTTTTTTTTGAGGTAAGCAGTCAAATAAAAAGGGCAATTAATGTAAACTCTTTATATTTGCGAAGCTTTCGAAAATGTTTATTTTCTTCTTCTTTTTGATTAATGATTTTAAATTCTGATAGTTTATGTCATCATGACATAATCGTCAAATTTTGATTTTGAAAATTTATTCTAAATTAACATTTCTTTTAATTTAATTTATTTTTGTATTTTGGTAAAAATTTTTATAATGTGCGCATTTATGAGGCCAAAAATTATTTAACCTCACGATAGTAAGTTTTTAATTTATCTATTATAATATAATGTTAAAAGTTTATTATTTTTAGTTTGTGCTGAACAACAAAATAAACATTTTCGAAAGCTACCCAAATATAAAGAGTTTACATTAATTGCCCTTTTTTAATTGACTGCTTACCTCAAAAAACACCTTTAATTTTATATATATATAAAAAAAGAGAATTTCTTGAGATGGTATATATAAATAAAAATAACTGTTTTAATAAAAGATCAGATATTGATAATTTAAATAATATCTAAAGTTATATAATATCACGGGATGTGTAACATATAAATTAAAAATTTAATTTTCTTTCATTTCTTCTTATTTTTGATTAATGATTTTAAATTCTGATAGTTTATGTCATCATGACATAATCGTCAAATTTTGATTTTGAAAATTTATTCTAAATTAACATTTCTTTTAATTTAATTTATTTTTGTATTTTGGTAAAAATTTTTATAATGTGCGCATTTATGAGGCCAAAAATTATTTAACCTCACGATAGTAAGTTTTTAATTTATCTATTATAATATAATGTTAAAAGTTTATTATAATTTTAGTTTGTGCTGAAGAAGAAAATAAACATTTTCGAAAGCTTCGCAAATATAAAGAGTTTACATTAATTGCCCTTTTTTATTTGACTGCTTACCTCAAAAAAACCTTTAATTTCATATATATCAGTCAAGACTACCCTCCTTTATATATATATATATATATTAAACCAGAAATATTGGGGAGTACAGCAATTAGAAAAAGTAAACTATTTATACTTTTTACCGAGCTTTCGGAAAATTTATTTCCATTATCTAGGTATGTATATGAGAATATTAAATTTTGATTTTATAATGGTAAATATGTAAAAAATTAAAACAATTATTTAAAAAAGAAAATTTTTTTACAACAAAAATTGTCAGAATGACACTTATGAAATTGTTTAGGCATTCGTTATTTTTTAATTAAGTCTTAGCTAGTTACTTATTTCTATCAAATTAAAATAAAAGAAGATATTTTTAGGTTAATTTTGAATTTCATAATGTCACTTTTTACAATGTTAAAATAATATGTCAATATAATTGTCAAAGTCAGAAAGTAATCAAAATAAAATCTCAAAAAAATTATTTTGGTTAACAGTAATTTATAAGATGTTTGATTATTTAAATTTTCTTTTTGTTTTTATGTTTATCTTTGGATAATAAATAATAATAAATGTCACTAAGATTTTTATGGTCACTTTTTTTGTTAATAATATTTTCTTCTTGAGAAATAAAAGACATTTCTAAGAAGAGTCTCTTTTTAAAACAGGTTGTATATCTAAAATACTAACAGATACGAAATCCATGATATGATCATTTTCAAATACATGTTTGGCCAATTCACACCTTTCAGGGTGTAATCTGCAATCACTTTTATGTAAAGATAATCGACTTTTTAATTTTTGACTTGTATGGCCAATATACTTTTTTTCACAATTTTTACATGGAACACAATATACTAAATTTGATAATTCAAGAATTGGAGTTTTATCTTTTACTTTCGTGAAAACTGATTTTATTGTAAAACACGTCTTATTTGCAATTTTAATATTCGTTAATGGTTTAAAAATTCTTTTTAATTTTGGTGTTAGTTCTTTTATATATGGTAAAGATACATAATAACTTATAATTTCAGTTGTATTATTTATATAATTATTTACATTAGGATTTATTCTATCGATTACTGAAGAACTATTGAATAATATATTTTTTATTAATTTATTGGGATAACCATTATTTAAAAATAATTGATGGAGTATTTTAAAATTATCTTCATAAAATATTGGATATGTTAAACATATGCTAGCAGATATTGATTACATAATTTCGCTTACACCTGATGATAATTTAAGAAAAACAATAATGGCAAAATCAACCAATGTTATTACAAATCATATAAACAATAAAACTAATAATAATTTTTTTCGTAATTTATATCATAAAACTAAAAGATTTCTAAAAAAGAATCCGAATATAGTCATAACTAATAGCGACAAAGGTAATTGTACAGTTATTATGTTAAAAGACAATTACATTAATCTTTCCTTAGAAATAATCAATAACAATTGCTCTTATATTAAACTAGATAAAAATCCTACTACAACAATTCAAAATAAGTGCAATTCAATTATAAAAAAACTTTACGATAAAAAACATATAAATAAAGATATGAAAGATAAATTAACTTGCTACAACGGTATTCCTGCAAAATTTTATGGTCTTCCCAAAATACATAAACCTACGTTATCATTAAGACCTATAGTAGCTTCTATAAATACTCCAACAAATTTATTAAACACATATATTACCGAAATATTAACTAATGCTTACGATTACAACACAGAATATTACATAAAGGATTCTTTTTGATGTTTTTAATAAATTTAATAATTTTCAATTACCTGAAAATTATGTTATTTGTAGTTTAGATGTTATTTCTTTATTTAGTAATGTATATTTGGATTCTGCTTTAAGAGCTATTGATAAAAATTGGAATAAAATTAGTCAACATTGTTCGATACCTAAAAACTACTTTCAAGAAATAATTAAATTTCTTTTTGAAAATACTTATTTTTCATTTGATAATCAATTATATAAACAAATTTTCGGTACTCCAATGGGCTCTGCTATTTCTCCAATTATAGCATGTTATGTTATGGACAACTTATTAGATACAGTGATACCAGTTTTACCATTTAATTTAATATTTATAAAAAAGTATGTAGATGACATTGTCTTGGCGTTACCAAAAAATGGATTGGAAGAAATTCTTTTCATATTTAATAGTTACGATCCACACATACAATTTACTATCGAAAAAGAAGATAAAGAACAAAGTATAGCATTTTTTAGACACTAAATTTATACGTAATATTGATAATACTATATCTATTAATTGGTATCAAAAACCAATTAGTTCAGGAAGAATAATGAACTATTGGTCTTATCATAAATATTCTATGAAAATTAATTTAATTAAACAAATGAAAAATCGTATAACCAAGATTTCAGATCCAATATTTTATGAAGATAATTTTAAAATACTCCATCAATTATTTTTAAATAATGGTTATCCCAATAAATTAATAAAAAATATATTATTCAATAGTTCTTCAGTAATCGATAGAATAAATCCTAATGTAAATAATTATATAAATAATACAACTGAAATTATAAGTTATTATGTATCTTTACCATATATAAAAGAACTAACACCAAAATTAAAAAGAATTTTTAAACCATTAACGAATATTAAAATTGCAAATAAGACGTGTTTTACAATAAAATCAGTATTCACAAAAGTAAAAGATAAAACTCCAATTCTTGAATTATCAAATTTAGTATATTGTGTTCCATGTAAAAATTGTGAAAAAAAGTATATTGGCCATACAAGTCAAAAATTAAAAAGTCGATTATCTTTACATAAAAGTGATTGCAGATTACACCCTGAAAGGTGTGAATTGGCCAAACATGTATTTGAAAATGATCATATCATGGATTTCGTATCTGTTAGTATTTTAGATATACAACCTGTTTTAAAAAGAGACTCTTCTTAGAAATGTCTTTTATTTCTCAAGAAGAAAATATTATTAACAAAAAAAGTGACCATAAAAATCTTAGTGACATTTATTATTATTTATTATCCAAAGATAAACATAAAAACAAAAAAGAAAATTTAAATAATCAAACATCTTATAAATTACTGTTAACCAAAATAATTTTTTTGAGATTTTATTTTGATTACTTTCTGACTTTGACAATTATATTGACATATTATTTTAACATTGTAAAAAAGTGACATTATGAAATTCAAAATTAACCTAAAAATATCTTCTTTTATTTTTAATTTGATAGAAATAAGTAACTAGCTAAGACTTAATTAAAAAATAACGAATGCCTAAACAATTTCATAAGTGTCATTCTGACAATTTTTGTTGTAAAAAAATTTTCTTTTTTAAATAATAGTTTTAAGTTTTTACATATTTACCATTATAAAATCAAAATTTAATATTCTCACATACATACCTGGATAATGGAAATAAATTTTCCGAAAGCTCGGTAAAAAGTATAAAGAGTTTACTTTTTTCTAATTGCTGTACACCCCAATATATCTGGTTTAATACCTAATTATTCAGCAAATAAACTACCTTTATATATATATATATATATATTTATATATATTATATATATATACACAAAAACACAATGGAGATCTTGGGGATGCAGTCAATAAAACAAAAGTGTACTCTTTTTTGTTTGTTTAGCTTTCGGAAAATTTTATTTCCTTCATCAGAACAATCTACAATAAGCAAAAATTCTTTGTTAAAATTTATAATTAGTTAAAAAAAAAAAAATTTTAATTAACTTACCAAAGCGAGATTTAAAATTAATTTAGTTGACATAACATAAAAAAAAAACAACCGAAACAATTACACATAATCACACTACAAACACAAGCAACAATAAGAAAAATTACTATTAATTTAGGAAATTCTGCGTTAAAATATAAATAAAATGTCACAAGAACGGTCTTTAAAAAGATATATCATGGTCAATCAAGGCGAAGAAACATTAGAAAAACTTATTTGGTTTTTGTTGTATCAAAATACAGTGAAGGAGTTAATTTTCTATAGTATTATTGTTTGGGAAATTCGTTTAGTAAATATTAAAAGTAAAAATACCCAATACAGAAAGGAAAATATGAAAATATTACAAAGAGAGCAAATAATTGTAAATTCGGCTTAAGTTATCTATATCTGATCTCTTATTTAAAGTGTTGTGAGTTTTGTAAATATTAACCATTTCAAGAAATATTCTTTTCGTATAGTTACTTTCTTTAGCTAAGATTTTTGAATCCGAGAAATTCACACTATGCCCAGTATTGATGACGTGGTCTGCTAACGCACAAGACAAAATCTCTACCTACAATGTTAAAACCGTCAAAAAACTATACTCTAAAATTAAAACTCCACTAGAAAAATTAGAGAATTCAAACATAGTTTATAGTATTCCGTGTTCGGACTGTGGCAAGGTTTATGTTGGTCAATCTTCTAGATGTTTAACTGGACGACTCACATCACATAAGAGCGATTGCAAGAATAAAAAGTTGTCTTGTGCGTTAGCATTATAAATTTTAACAAAGAATTTTTGCTTATTGTAGATTGTTCTGATGAAGGAAATAAAATTTTCCAAAAGCTAAACAAACAAAAAAGAGTGCACTTTTGTTTTATTGACTGCATCCCCAAGATCTCCATTGTGTTTTTGTTTATATTGGTCAGTCAGGATCATCCTTCTTTGTTTATATATATACATATATATAAAACCAGAAATATTGGGGTGTACAGCAATTAGAAAAAGTAAACCCTTTATACTTTTTACCGAGCTTTCGGAAAATTTATTTCCATTGTCCAGGTATGTATGTGAGAATATTAAATTTTGATGTTATAATGGTAAATATGTAAAAACCTAAAAGGAAAATTTGTAAAGAAAATTTTTTACAACAAAAATTGTCAGAATGACACTTATGAAATTGTTTAGGCATTCGTTATTTTTTAAATACTTGCTATTTACTTATTTCTATCAAATTAAAATAAAAGAAGATATTTTTAGGTTAATTTTGAATTTCATAGTGTCACTTTTTACAATGTTAAAATAATATGTCAATGTAATTGTAAAAGTCAGAAAGTAATCAAAATAAAATCTCAAAAAAATTATTTTGGTTAACAGTAATTTTTAAGTTATTTGATTGTTTAAATTTTCTTTTTGTTTTTATGTTTATCTTTGGATAATAAATAATAATAAATGTCACTAAGATTTTTATGGCCACTTTTTTTGTTAAAAATATTTTCTTCTTGAGAAATAAAAGACATTTCTAAGAAGACTCTCTTTTTAAAACAGGTTGTATATCTAAAATACTAACAGATATATATATATAATTTAAATAGAAATATTTGCCAACTATTTGTATAATGGGAATGTTTTGGGGATGTGGCAATGAAACCAATGTGAACTCGTTTTAAAATTTATTTACCGAGCTTTCGAACCTCTATGGGTTCATTTTCAAGGTCTAAAAATTGTATATTATAAAGAAATTATATAGCAGGTAATAAAATTAATAATACTTACATATCTAAGTGAGATTATAGGTAAAACGGTGTAAAAAATTTTTAATAAATTTGACATGTGTACTAAAAAAACTCAAAAAACAATATGATTTAAAAATTTTGATATATTTGTTTAATATATAAATTCAGTTGTTTTAAAATTCTACATAGTAATTCGTTTTTTTTAATTTTTTAAATTTTGTTTCTCCAAATCCAAAAGATATGCATATATTATACTTAAATTGTTTAGATCAGTTTTTTATTAATACATCGATCTTCCTGAGCTATATAAGCCGTTTCTAAAAGATCCGCTTTTTATAATTCATTTCTGTAGTTAAAATTTTGGCCTGTTCATAATTCATTATATGGCCTTCAGAGAATACGTGTTCAGCAAGTGCACATTTCTCTGGATGAAGTTTACTGTCACTTTTATGGGATGTTATTCTATTAGCAAGAGACCTTTTTGACTGACCAATGTATTTCTTATCACAATTTTTACAAGGAATTTCATAAACTATGTTAGGTAATTTATTATTAGGTGTTTTATCTTTAATTTTACAAAAAAAGCGAATGGATTGTAAGATGTTGTTTATTTGCAATTTTTATATTATGTTGTTTTAAAATTCCGGAAAGTTTAAGTGTGACTGTTTTGATATAATATGGTAGAGATACATAAATTGGAATGGTATTTCTAGAACTGATGTCATGATATTCTGTGTTCCTTGTCATGTTATGAATTATGGCATTTGTATTGTCAGATGTATTATATAAAATTTGTTTCAAAAGATATGGTGGATAAGAGTTCTCAAGAAATAGTTTATAAAGAATTTTTAAATTTTTTTGGTAAAAAATTGGATCTGAAATATTTAACATCCTATTCTTCATTTGATCAAATTTAATTTAGTTTTACGTGGATGGTATGAATGATAATTAATATATCTACCAGAGCTTATCGGTTTTCTATACCAATCAATTGAGATATTATTGTTATTGTTTCTTATAAATTTAGTATCAAGAAAAAGGTAAGGATTGTTCTGTATCTTCTTTTTCTATAGTAAATTGTATATGTGGATCAAAGCTGTTGAAGTAAAAAAGTATATTATTTATTTCATCATATGGAAGGGATAAAATTATATCATCTACATATTTTATAATGAAGAATAATTTAAAAGGTAAAACAGATATAACTAAGTCCAAGATGTAATCCATTACATAGTCTGCTAAAATAGGAGATATTAAAGATCCCATTGGTGTTCCAAAAGTTTTTTGATATATTTATAGGAAAAATATGTACTATTGAAAATAAATGTTATTTATTCTAAAAATGTCTCTTTATTTAGTCTGCAATTTTAATTTATGTCACTTCAATTCTTATTAACTGCTGTTAAACATTAATTTAGATGAACATTACTAAAAAGTGACACTACATCCAAACTTAAAAGAACATAATTTGGTGGTAATACAATATTATTAAATTTTTTTATTTTTTCAAAAGAATCTCTAATGTAATACTCATTGCTATAGTCATATGATTTTGTGAGTATTTCAGTTAACCAAAGTGTAAGGGTTCAATAGGTGTTCCAATTGATGCTACTATTGGCCTAGCTGATACTGTTGGTTTATGAATTTTTGGTAAACAGTAAAATTTTGCAGGAATGCCATTATAGGTTGTTAGTTTATTTTTAATTTCTTTATCAATTTGTTTTTTATTAAATAATTTTTTTAATTAATGCATTACACTCATTAGTTATTTTCAAAGTAGGATCTTTATTAAGTTCTTTATATGATTTGTTATCATCCATAAGTTGTTTAGAGAGATCTAAATATTGTTGTTTTTCTATTATAACTGTTACATTACCTTTACCTGATTTTGTTACTATCAAATTTGGATTTTCATGTAGAATTTTTTTTGTTTTATGTAATAGTTCTCTAAATATTGAAGATTGTTTAGGTTCATCTATATGATTAGTTAAAATATTAGTTGATTTTGCTAAAATAATATTTCTTTCTTTTTCATTATTCACAAAAAGATGAGATGTAATCAATGTTTGCTAACATGGTTTTAATTGAAATATCTTTAGTTATTATAGGTTCTATACTAAATTTTGGTCCTAGAGACAAAAATTGTAAAATATCTTTTGGTATTTCTGTTTTGGATAAGTTTTTATCCAATTTTCTTGAGTTTGAAGAACCAAACTATTTTTTTTATTTAAAAGATTTTTAAGTTTGTTTTTTGTTTATTTTTAATTTTGAAAAATAATTTATTATAATGAATGAGTTGTCTACTTGAATAATTATCAAAAACGAATTCATTTGTAGTAGTGATTATTTGATTTTTAAATTTTTGAGGTCGTTTTCTAATTTATGTATTGTTTTTTGATTACAAATTATTTCATTATTAAGTAACTTATTAACTAACCTATTATAAATGGAATAACTGTTGTTCCTCTCTTGTTCTTGACGTATCAGAATTTTTTCTATATGTTTTATATAATTTTGTAAAAAGATGGAATAATGTTCTGTTTCTACATTGTAATAGGAAGCATCTTCTGTTATATTCCTTTGCAATTTTGAGTTTAGTTTTTTGACCATGCCTTTAAATTTATTACTGCTATATAACCATACGTTCTTGAAATGGTTTGGTAATACCCCATAGCAGTATGTAATTTAAATAGAAATATTTGCCAACTATTTGTATAATGGGAATGTTTTGGGGATGTGGCAATGAAACCAATGTGTACTCTTTTTAGAATATATTTACCGAGCTTTCGAACCTCTATGGGTTCATTTTCAAGGTCTAAAAAATTGTATATTATAAAGAAATTATATAGCAGGTAATAAAATAAATAATACTTACATATCTAAGTGAGATTATAGGTAAAACGGTGTAAAAAATTTAAAAATGTAAGTATTATTTATTTTATTACCTGCTATATAATTTCTTTACAATTATAAAACTTTTGGAACACCAATGGGATCTTTAATATCTCCTATTTTAGCAGACTATGTCATGGATTACATCTTGGACTTAGTTATATCTGTTTTACCTTTTAAATTATTCTTCACTAAAAAATATGTAGATGATATAATTTTATCCCTTCCATATGATGAAATAAATAATATACTTTTTACTTCAACAGCTTTGATCCACATATACAATTTACTATAGAAAAAGAAGATACAGAACAATCCTTACCTTTTCTTGATACTAAATTTATAAGAAACAATAACAATAATATCTCAATTGATTGGTATAGAAAACCGATAAGCTCTGGTAGATATATTAATTATCATTCATACCATCCACGTAAATTTACAAAAAGAGAATTTCTTGAGATGGTATATATAAATAAAAATAACTGTATTAATAAAAGATCAGATATTGATAATTTAAATAATATCTACAGTTATATACTATCACGGGATGTGTAACATATAAATTAAAAATTTAATTTTCTTTCATTTTTTTCTTTTTGATTAATGATTTTAAATTCTGATAGTTTATGTCATCATGACATAATCGTCAAATTTTGATTTTGAACATTTATTCTAAATTAACATTTCTTTTAATTTAATTTATTTTTTGTATTTTGGTAAAAATTTTTATAATGTGCGCATTTATGAGGCCAAAAAATTATTTAACCTCACTGTTAGATTCGCGAATTATTATAAATTCTCACTCCAGCCGTGCCTTTGGACGTACTCAGTACCGCGAATCATTACCTAAGTAATCGCCTTTTGGCTAACCAACCGTTTCCCAGGTAACAACAAAACAATGTAATTTTGATGGTTGAGTTTTTACGTTGTCAAAAAATATACAGTCCATTTTTATTAATTTAAGTAGTTTATAATCAATATTGGTATAGTTCTAAGGCTTTTAAATAAAGCTGAGTTGTTATAAACTACCGGAGTTTTACTGAGCTAATTGGAGCTCAACATTTACGATAGTAAGTTTTTAATTTAACTATTATAATATAATGTTAAAAGTTTATTATAATTTTAGTTTGTGCTGAAGAAGAAAATAAACATTTTCGAAAGCTTCGCAAATATAAAGAGTTTACATTAATTACCCTTTTTTATTTGACTGCTTACCTCAAAAAACCTTTTAATTTTATAAATATATTGTAATGGATCATTATTACTAATAAAAACAAAGCTTACCTTTTTAAGCATCCATCATAGCCATTACACTAATGGATTAATTAAAAAAAGGATATGCATATTGAAATACACTTTTCTTCTTAAACCATGTAATTACCCAAAAATAAGTATTGTCTTGAGTACAGTATAAACTTGATTATATTATAAATTTGGTCATAATATCACAGTAAAAGCCACAAAATAAACAATATTCTCTGGTCACAACAGGTTTCCATTTGGACTTAGTAGATACATCTTGTTAGAAAATGAGATGAATCTTCTGACCTAAAAATAATATACTTAGTATGAATTTGTATAAACAAACAGTATCTCTACAGTTACACTAAAACAAAGTAGTATAACTTACATATCTGATGATAATAAACAAACATTATGAGATAAAAGCCAATATAGGGTAGGTAGTCATATTGGAAAGTCAACATGTAAAAATAAATAATGCACATTAGTAAATGAACAAAATAGAATTAAAATTACTTACCTCAATAATTTACAAAAAAAGGATATCTTAATAAGTTTAATTGAATCTGCAGTTACTTTTTCTTTAGTACATCTTAAATTTTCAATATTATACTTTTCAATTACAAACATTCAAATAAATAAAGAATGTATTTGACATCTTATCTTGTATAGGATCCATATTTAATTATTGTATCACAATCAAAATTTTCCAATCCATAATGAATGCATTTTCACATAACAATTCACTTTTCACCTAGTTCTTTTTCAAAATTCTCAGTTTAATCTGAAACAATAAAAAGAAAATAAAAATCAAAAGTATTAATGGTTTCCACATGTTTAAGAAATCAACATGTAATTTTAGTTAGTAAAGTATTTAAATTAATATTATAAAAAGGAAGTACTTACAAAATCATTAAAAGACAAATTATAGTCTTCGATATTGTACAAACAAATATACCAATAGATTGTGAGTACCTAAAAAAAAAGACACAAGATTAATTATAAACATGTAGCAGGTGTGGTGAAATACATTAAACTAATTCCCATATCAATAGTGTTGGACATAATCACATAAACTTTTGATTGAACATTTTAAGAGTACATAGTGAAATAGATATTGAAAAACTTAGTTAGGTTAGGATAATTGAGGAAGTTGTTTATATAAATTTTAAAATGTTAACCTTTGATAACACAGAAAATATCAGCTTATATAAGGTATAAGTAATACAAATAACAAAATCTTTTAAAAGTTTAAATTGTAGTTGTTAGAGTTTAAAATAGTAAGTTATCAGTTAAAAATAGAACTAGTTAAGTGGATTTAGAATAATTTTAAATATAATAGCTAATTTAGAACAATTAATAACTGCACAGTTAAACTAAACTTCCACTATATATTTGTAAAATTCGCTTTAAAATCAATTACAGCTGTTTCGCTATCACTAGCATCGTCAGATTGACATATTAATATCATTTAAAACACAAAATAGTATTGGAACAAAATTGTTAAATGTAAAAAACAAAACTACCAAAATTAAAAAAATCTGGTGTTTACAAAATTAATTGTCCAAAATGTAATGCAGTATATATAGGTCAAACACAAAGAAATTTTGAAGTAAGATTTAATGAACACTTAAGAGCATATAGATTACAACAACCAGATAAGTCGAACTATGCAAAACACCTACTGGAACATCCAAACTCACTTATACACACCAATGACATTCATATACTACACATTTGTGATAAAAAACAAAATTTAGATTTTCTAGAAGAACTTGAAATTAAAAGACATCTAGCAGATCAACAGTTTAAAGTAGTTAATGAACAAATAAATCTTGGAAGTTCTCCACTATTAAACTGTTTACTTTGATTGAGTCTTCATTTTAAACATAGATAAGACATTATTATAACATAAATATATTAAGTTATTGTAAAGATCAGCATGATATAGTTTTTTCCTGGTTTTTCTATATCATTGCACAGTTATACTGATCTTAGAGGGAAATACATCCAGGATAATCCCTTAGGGCTAATAACATCTAGGCTTTAATATTGTTATGTCTTATTACTTCCTTACTTGGTCTAGCCTTAACTCCTTATCAACATCAAGCACCTAGTTACAAACAAACAACATGTAATTTTAATATGTCAATCTGACGATGCTAGTGATAGCGAAACAGCTGTAATTGATTTTAAAGCGAATTTTACAAATAAATAGTGGAAGTTTAGTTTAACTGTGCAGTTATTAATTGTTCTAAGTAAGATGAACTTCCAAAAAGTAGAGGTTAACACAATCAATTTCAATATAGCTAGTGTTAATTGAAAATTTGAAAGTCTAAAATAAGTTGACAGCTCAAGGAAATTGTGTACTATCAGAATTGTAAATTTATTACCTGGATTTTCGGAAATGTAGGTAATTTTTTTCTGAAATTCGAACAGTTGAAATCCGATGACGTCATTTTTTGTCATTTTCCAAGAAGCTATAAAAGGCCGGAAAATCCATGATTCAACTCTCTTATGATCCTGGTAGCAGAGCAATTAACATCGTATGTATTAATTGATTATCAACTAGAAGAAATTTTTTTAATTAATTAAAAGCTGTTTATGGTAAAGTAATACATGTAATATTAAAAATACATACAGAAAAGTAATCAACTATTATTAAATTACTTACCAAAGTAATAAATTGTACAAAACAAATACGGATTCCATAGAATTTTAAAGATTAAATTCGAGCGACGTTTCCAAAACGGGACCATAGTAGCCATCTTGTCAATTTGGGTACGCTGTTCCATTTCCGAGAGTAAACGAAGTAGAAGCCGATCTCAGTGTTTGTTACGTTGCGCATGACAAGGACAATATTTGAAAAACTCTGTGATACAAGGTACGTCCGATAATTAAGGATTTGTATTTTTGTTTTTAATTTGTTGTAATTGTAAATTAATATTTTTGTATATCATCTCCATTTTTTCATATCCGGATATTCGTTATTTATTTGTACTAAACGTGTGAAAACCAATTAATAATTTTTTTTTTGTAACGTTTCTTTGAAATACTTGACATTAAATTTATTGGGTATTAGTTATTAAATAATATTTAATTTGAATCCTACCCAAGATGAGAGTCAGACTTTAAATTTCAACTTTAAAATTAAGTAAACTGAGTTAGTTTGAAATTCTGATAAGGCGCCCAATCATAGAAGTACAAAGAAAAAGTAAACTTTATATAAAATTAAATAATATTCAATCATTAAAATCAATTAAAATATTTGATAAAATCAATAAAACAAACAAAAATTTTTAATTATAATAATCAAACAAATAAAAACATATCTAAATAATAAAACTACGTTTGCTGTTAAGTAAAATAAACTATAGCCAAATATTTAAATCATTAGCTAAAATTTAAATCATTATAATATATATATATATATATATATATATATATATATATATGAAACCAGTAATATTGGGGTATGCAGCAATTAATAAAAGAATTTTCAAGAAATAATTAAATTTCTTTTTGAAAATACATATTTTTCATTTAATAATCAGATATATAAGCAAATTTTTGGTACTCCAATGGGTGCTGCTATTTCTCCAATTATAGCATGTTATGTTATGGATAACTTATTAGATACCGTTATACCAGTTTTGCCTTTTAAATTAATATTTATTAAAAAATATGTAGATGACATTGTTTTGGCGTTACCAAAAGATAGCTTAGATGAAATTCTTTTTATATTTAATAGTTATGATCCACACATACAATTTACCATCGAAAAAGAAGATGAACAACAAAGTATACCATTTTTTGGACACTAAGTTTATAAGAAATGTTGACAACACTATTTCGATTAATTGGTATCAAAAACCAACAAATTCAGGAAGAATAATGAACTATTGGTCATATCATAAATATTCAATGAAAATTAACTTAATTAACCAAATGAAAAATCGTATAACGATGATTTCAGATCCAAAATTTCATAAAGATAATTTTAAGATACTTCAGCAATTATTTTTGAATAATGGTTACCCCAATAAATTAATTAAAAATATATTATATAATACTTCTTCACTTAACGATAAATTGATTCCTCAAGTGAATAATGAATTACATTTACAATTAAATAATAACACTGAAATGATAAATTATTATGTGTCTTTACCATATATAAAAGAAATAACACCAAAATTAAAAAGAATTTTTAGGCCATTAACAAATATCAAAATTGCAAACAAAACATGTTTTACCATTAGATCAACATTTACAAAAGTGAAAGATAAAACTCCGATCCTTGAATTATCTAATTTAATTTACTCCATTCCATGTAAAAATTGCGAAAAAAGTATATAGGCCATAAGAGTCAAAAATTAAAAAATCGATTAAATTTACATAAAAGTTATTGTAGATTACACCCTGAAATATTTGAATTGGCCAAGCACGTCGTTGAAAATGATGATGTAATGGATTTTTATCTGTGTTTTAGATATACAACCTATTTTGAAAAAAGACTCTTTTTAGAAATGTCTTTTATTTCTCAAGAAGAAAAAATCATTAATAAAAAGAATGATCATAAAAATCTCAGTGATGTTTATTTTTATTTACTATCTAAGGATAAAAACATAAAAGAACAACTTACATAATAAATCATCTTACTAAATTACTGTTTAATAATATTTTTTTGAAAATTTATTTTGATTATTTTCTGACATTGACATTTATTTTGACAGTGTTTATGAAAAGGATGTATGAGTAATATTGTAAACTTCAAATTCAACCTAAGAAATTCTTCTTTTAATTTATTTTTCTTCTTTCAATTTAAATTAATTAAAAAATTAAGCACCCTTTGGCATTTTCAAAAATAAATAGCTATTGTTTTACAAACAATTTTACTAATGTTATTCTGACACCTTTTTCTAAAAATTTTTTTCAAAATAATAGTTTTAATTATATTTATATTTACCATTGTAAAGAACAAATTTTATAATCCTCGTATACATTCCTTGAAAATGGAAATAAATTTTCCGAAAGCTTGGAAAAAAGTATAAAGAGTTTACTTTTATTAATTGCTGCATACCCCAATATTACTGGTTTCATACCTTATTAGTCAGCAAATAAACTACCTTTATATATATATATATATATAATTAAATTTCTGTTATTTGCCGACTAATAGGTATTAAACCAGAATTTTTGGGTTAAACGGCAATGTTTTTTAAGAAAACTCTTTTACTTGTTAACAACTTGGTAAATATAACATAAAAAAACTATTTTAACTTTAATTTGGAATTTAAAAAAATTTTTTAAGTCAAATTATTTATAAAACAAAATAACGTCATAAAATTAGTAAACAACTTAATTGCTTACGATAAAATTTAATAATAAAAGAGTAGAAAATAATAGGTTATAATTTGATTTCTTCTTTTATAAAAAATGTGAATTTTGATTAAAATTTACTAAATATTTAATTGTTCTATGATAAAAAATAAGGATATCTTATTCTTTTTTATAATTTTGAATTAAGCTTCTAAAATGTCATTTAAAAGTCAAAAAAATAAAAATGTCAAGTAGATGTCATGAATTTTAGGTATTATTTAGATCTTTATTTGTATGTTTATCCAAAGATAGCAGATAATAATAAATGTCACTCAAGTTTTTATGGTCACTTTTTTTATTCATAATATCATTTTCTTGTGATATAGATGCCATTTCCAAAAAAAGTCTTTTTTTAGTGTTAAATTGTATATCTAAAATATTAACAGAAGCATAATCAATAAGATGGTCATTATTTATGGAATGTTTAGCCAATTCACATCTTTCAGGATGTAACCTTGTATCACTCTTATGTAATGATAAACGTTGTTTTAATCTTTGGCCAGTTTGACCTATGTATTTTTGGTCGCAAACAGAACAAGGAATACAATATACTACATTAGATAATTCTAAAATTGGAGTTGTATCTTTTACTTTACTGAAAATGTTTATGGTAAGACATGTTCTACTGGTAATTTTGATATTCAATCAACGTCAAATTTTGTATTTAAAAACTATGAATTCTTTCAGAAAAAAACATTTAATAAAATTTTTTATTTAACTAAAAGAAATAATATTAAAAAAATTTAATAAATTAATAGATGATGAATTTAAATTAAAACTTAGTACAAATCCCAAATGGATTAAAAATTTAACAAACATTGAAATTCCACATGACATTTTGTTTTTTATCTTTAGGGCATAAATTTAGTATTGAACCTATTATTGGAAAAGATCTTAAATTTAAACATATTTTAGCAGATATTGAATATATTACATCTCAAACTTCAGACGATAATTTAAGGAAAACATTAATAGCAAAATCAACTAATATTATCACAAATCATATTAACCAAAATTCTAATAGTAAGTTTTTTCGTAATTTATATCATAAAACTAAAAAATTTTTAACTTATTTCTTGAAAATGAAATAAATGTATTTCGAAAGCTTGGAAAACAAGTAAAAGAGTTTTCTTAAAAAACATTGCCGTTTACCCCAAAAATGCTGGTTTAATATATATATTATATATATATATATATATGTATAGGTAGTTTATTTGCTGAATAATTAGGTATTAAACCAGATATATTAGGGTGTACAGCAATTAGAAAAAGTAAACTCTTTATACTTTCTACCGAGCTTTCGGAAAATTTATTTCCATTATCCAGGTATAAAGAGTTTACTTTTTCTAATTGCTGTACACCCCAATATATCTGGTTTAATATATATATTATAATGAAATAATAAATATAAGAATTAATCAATAATAATTTAGTTAAAAATAATAATAGTTTGTTAAAAAGAATAATAATTTAAATATAATCAAACAATGATATAAATTAACTCACCAATTTCATTATCAATTTAAAAAAGGATATTATTAATTGATTTACTAATCTTTTAAACATTATGACAAGTAATTAGTGTAGATATTATAATTTAAAAATAATTATCTAGAGTTGGAATCTATATGACATTCTTTCTTTATGATTATGATGAATCGTTCCAATAATGTAAAGGTGATTACAAATTTTCATAGTATATTCCATTAAACTCTTAAACTCAAATCTAAAACAACAAAATATAATAAAATTACTTATAGTGAATTTAAAACAAACAATTGTATAATTTAGTTAGGTTGTTCAAATTAGCATAAGAAAAGACTACTTACCTTTTTTTTGAGTGTTGTGTACTAAAGTATACGGTCAAAGATAGGACTTTGAATTATGCCTCTTGTTAGTACAAATGTGCTCCAAAATCATAATTGCTAGTGAATGCACAAAAAGACAACTTCAGTGTTGAAAACCCAGAGTGCCTATGGTATTAAAAGACATGGAATTTATCTGTGTGGTGCTCCAAAGAAAGTACAATAATGTACATGTAAAGACTAAACGTCAAATCTAAAATTGTATTATTTTAATTAACAAAAGGTTGTATTATAATGTTTTCATTTTATTTTATACTGTATTCTGATTAAAAATTGTATATAAGAATAATATTTACAGCATTATCAAAAATTTTAAAAAAACATTTATCAAAATTTATATGTCAAAGTGCAGATTAATTTTGAAATAAGTATTTTCAATAATTCACATTTTGAGTATCTAAAATAGTATTTAAAAGGATTATTAAATGATCTTAATTAAGTTTTCAATAAAATAAGCACAGAATAACATCTAAAAGCCCTAAAATAATAAAAAGTTGTAACATAAACATTTATGCAAATTAATAAACAAATACACAAAATATCAACTATGGATACATGTGAATATTGATTTTTATGAATAAGAATGATAATTTAAGTAAATATTATTCAAAATATGTCTTAATTTATAAAAGGTTATATTGTTAATATTATTTTAGTATAGGTTATGTTTGTATTGTAGACCAAAATTATTACCTTACATAGCAACAGTCGTTAGGAATTCAATTGTTTTGAAAAAGATATAAATAATCGGTGCACAATCAGAAAGCTCTCTCTTGTTTCCTGGTCATCTCTGAGATACGTGCTTCTGTATGGAATTATTGTAAATTGTGCCGGTTGACTGGTCATAAAGTATTATATCCAGTTATACCTACAAGTATGGTAAATTTTCACATCTGATACAAGTTTAACAACACTTTATAATCATCACTTACTTGTAAAAGATTTTAACACAGCTAAATCGATACAAAGTGAAATTATTCTGGGACGATTGTAGCAGCGGTCGGCTGGATTCGCCATTTTGTAAAAACGATCTCTACGCTTAGAACTGCATCGAATCACGTGAACAATGTCAATGTGAGTACTAAATTTATTTTGCGAGGCAAATTAAAAAAACTATTTATAATATTTCTCTTAATCGAAGTGACAATTTATATGTATTCACGATTGTGAACAAATTTGTATATTTGCGTAAAGGTAATTTCTCTTGATATAATTTGAAGGTCGATTAAAAGTTTGATTAATAATAAATTCACGATATTGTACAAGTTGTTTTATTATATTTTGTTTAATAATATAGGCTGCTAGAAAAGTATACAGGTAGGATAAATTTAACAAATATAATAAATTTACATCAAACAAATTAATAATTATAATCAACAAGAATTGACAGCTGAATCCTAACTCTAGAGAAAAGAAGTTTCATGCTCATTATAATCTAAATCATAATATCTAAACTTATAATATTATTTGTATATAAAACTCTAAACCATTATAAAATAAAATTAAAATTATTTAAAATAAAAGCAATACAGCGCCATCTATTGAGATAAATAAAAAATAAAACGTTTTAACGATATTAATAAAGAATATTTCATTTAAATCATTTATTTTAACAATTCATTAATGAGATAAATAATTATAATATTTCTAATTAACATTTATACTGATATTGGTATGAAACGATAATAATTACACATATAATAAACATTTATTATAAATCTGGTTAGCCCAACGTGAAATAATTGATATAAACATTATAATCTAAATTAAATATAAACATTCTCTCACAAATAATTATATCACTATAATATATATATATATATATATATATATATATATATATATATATATATATATATATATATATACATATACAGGGTGTTTCATTAAGAATTATCCATATAGTAACTGGAGAAACCTCAGCACTAAATATGAAGATTTAGGCCAAAACACTTAAATAAAATATTCCTCCTAACCGAGATATAGGGTGTTTTATTTTAACTATTCTAAATGATTGTATCCCATATTTTTGACACCTTCCAATATTTTTTGTTCATACTTGGCCAAAAGTTTGCACATATTAGGTTACTTTAAACAGTGGTAAATGATATTTTTTCTCGATTACCAGAGGCGTGCGGTAGGGATGGATACTTTCTTTTATCCCCCTATAATTTACGCCACTGTCGTAATAATTGTTTCTGCATGTTTTTTGATTCTCCGTCACTTTCTACGTAAATATCATCCTCTTGTCTCAATACGATAGAGTGAGTAGTTTTCGAGTTATTTGCATTTAAAGGTAATGTTTAAAATATCCATTTTATTCCAATAATTCCTTAATAATTTAATCAACCCAACATATTTCTAAAGGTTAGGAGAAATTTTTCCAAAAGGATTAATAAATGTATTGAAGTCAATGAAGGCCACTTCGAAAATTTACTATAGTGTTAACTAACTAGATTTTTTTTACAGTAGTCTAAATAAATAATTGTTTCAGTACGTTTATTTTATGTATTCATCATGTTATTTCGTAATGAAAATCATAGTTCTATTTTGTTATAAATTTAAAACTGAAATTTTGATAAATATTAATATGAAAAAATCATTTGAAACTAATAAATTTTATTTATTCAGTGAAATAGTTATTGACTCATGTGAATTTACGATTAGAATTAACAAATTTTGTTGTCAAGGTGGTTAGATTATTAAGGAATCTCATGTTAAATAAGCAATAAAACAAAAATGGATATTTTAAACATTACCTTTAAATGCAAATAACTCGAAAACTACTCACTCTATCGTATTGAGACAAGAGGATGATATTTACGTAGAAAGTGACGGAGAATCAAAAACATGCAGAAACAATTATTACGACAGTGGCGTAAATTGAAGGGGATAAAAGAAAGTATCCATCCCTACCGCACGCCTCTGGTAATCGAGAAAAAATATCGTTTACCAGTGTTTAAAGTAACCTAATATGTGTAAACTTTTTGCCAAGTATGAACAAAAAATATTGGAAGGTATCAAAAATATGGGATACAATTATTTAGAATAGTTAATATAAAACACCCTATATCTCGGTTAGGAGAAATATTTTATTTAAGTGTTTTGGCCTAAATCTTCATAATTAGTGCTGAGGTTTCTCCAGTTACTATATGGATAATTCTTAATGAAACACCCTGTATATACATACAGCAATTAGAAAAAGTAAACTCTTTATACTTTTACCAAGATTTCGGAAAATTTTTTACAACAAAAATTGTTAGAATGACACTTATGAAATTGTTTAGGCATTCGTTATTTTTTAATTAAGTCCTAGCTAGTTACTTATTTCTATCAAATTAAAATAAAAGAAGATATTTTTAGGTTAATTTTGAATTTCATAGTGTCACTTTTTACAATGTTAAAATAATATGTCAATATAATCGGAATGTTTTTGGGGATGTGGCAATAAAACCAACTCTTTTTAGAATATATTTACCGAGCTTTCGAACCTCGATGGGCTCATTTTCAAGGTATGTCTAGGTGAGATTATAGGTAAAATTTTGTAAAAAACTGTAATAAATTCGACATTTTTATTATAAAAATAAAAACTCAAAAAACAATATGATTTAAAAATTTTGACTGATTTGTTTAATATATATCTATAAATTCTAAAAAGAGTACACATTGGTTTTATTGCCACTTCCCCAAAAACATTCCGATTGTACAAATAGTTGGCAAATATTTCTATTAAAATTATTTATATATATATAATTAATTAGGTTAAGAAAATTTTTGTAATGATTTGAATTCTGTAATAGTTTAAATGTAGTGATATTGAGTAAGAAAGATAGTTGCCAGGAAATTTGACATTTAGAATTAATACAAAAGGTCAAGAGATGAAGTTATTTCGTTTTCTTTCGTTTTTAAGAAAGAAGTAAAAAAGTTATAAAAATTATAATTTAAAAGGATTTAAAGTTTAATAGAAAACGTATAAAATAGTAAACAAACAAAGAAGGTAGTTAAAATACAGAAAGCTGTACCAGTGTGATGGTTTTTGTTGAAAAGATAGTTTGATAACTGAAGATTTGAGAACAGAAAATTAAATAAGTTATGTTGTCAAATATGTAAAAAGACAAACAGTATCAAATAATCAAATAAAAAACGAATTAGAAGATAAAAGTGTTGGAAATGGACCTTTGGGGAAGACGATGGTAATCTGGTGTTCGTAGAAGAAGTGAGAAGAAGAATATTGGTAATTAAAGGATAATAAGCGGTAGTTTAGGTTAGTTTAATTAGTTAAGATAAGTTTGTTAGATAAATAGATAGTATAGATAAGAAATAGTTAGTTATCAGTTTAGGTAGATAAGAGTTTATTTGGTATTATTTAAATTTCAATATAATAAAAAATTAAAATAAATTTTGTTGCTGGAACCCTACCCTTTAAATAATTAGCAAATTAAAAATCGATTCGCTATTGAGTTAATAAAATCATTTCAATTATGGCGCCCAACGTGGCACTGCATAAAAGTGGCTGGATAAAAATTTGAAGCAATAAATAATCAAGAATAAAAAATGGAAAAAGGAATAATGAAACTTAGGGATTGAAAACAAGTAGGGGCAATGCAAGAAGGACAGACTGAGGAGCAGAAGCAAAGAATTTGGAAAGAAGATGATGGAAGAAAAGAAAAGAATTAAAAAACAACACAATATACAAACGGGGATCCAAAAAACGAAGGTTAAATTAGAGAAGAATTAGAACAAGTAGTAGAACAAATTCGGAAGTATCGACAAGGTGTTGAAAGGACAAATCAAGATTTAGAAAGTAAAATAAAAACAGAAACATATGAAAAAAGAAGTCAAATAATGGATAATCAAATTAACAAAGAGTTAGAAGAATTGAATAAACAATAATAATAATAATAATAATAATAATAATGTTTATTTAAAAAATCCTTAATTACATAGAAAGATATAATTTGTCTTACGTACTATGTTGATTTGTATAATTAAGGTAATAAAAAGAGGGTATACATATATAAATAAACATGAATAATCACAGAAGCAAATGAATGCTCGTGCGTGATACAAATACAAATTTATACCTACTTTAAAATATTTACAAATTTTCAAATGCATTAATAATAAAAAAAGACAATTTTAACACTCCAATAAGATATTGCTATTTCTATGTACAATCAAAAACAACGTTTCATATATTTTCAACGTGAATACTTTAAATTTATTAGATTATTGAAAACATCTCTTCCACATGAAAAAATCCATTGTTTTATTTTTTGTTTTATATTTTTTATGTGAAGTAATCTGTTTTATTTCTACAGGTAGTAGATTCAGTAATCGAGGGGCAAAGTAATAGGCACATCGCTGACCAATCGTTTTTTGAGATCTACTGATGTACATTATTTGATCTACTTGCGCCCTTGTTTCATATCCATGATTTAGAGGGGCAACTTTTATTTTATTAATATTAACATACAACAGTAATCTTTGACAAAAAAGCTGTCGTATATCTAATATATTAAGTTCTTTAAATAAGTTCTCACTTGAATATACTCTAGGTTTCTTGTATATAATTCTCATTATCCATTTTTGTAATGTATTTAAATTTTTTAAATGGCATTCTGCTACACCCCCCCATCCTAATACTCCGTACGATAGTTGTGATTGCACCAAGGATTCGTATAGTATTTTTAATTCTCTTAATTCTAAGAAATTTCCAAGATAGCGAAATTTAGGTAAGAGTCCTCTTATTTTATTTATTTGATGTTTAACATGTTGATCCCATTTTAGGTGGCTATCTATTATTACTCCAAGATATTTTATGTACGATTTTTCTTTGATTTCAATATTCTGTTCAAAGGTTAGTGGGCCAAGGTCGGGCAAACTGTTTTCATATGAAGCACGTTTTTTCTGTATTAACCGTTAATTTGTTTACTTGCAACCATTTATAAATATTTGAAAAATCTCTTTCGACTTCATGTTTTAAGTCTGTCCAATTTGACATTGTGTAGAATAATGCCAAGTCGTCTGCAAAGCTAATTATTTTGGCATTTGATTGGATTTCCATTAAGTTGTTAATGTATAAGCTAAAAAGAAGAGGACCCAGTACAGTACCCTGTGGAACACCATATTTAATTACCATTTTATCACTTGCGTGCCCTTCTATTTCAACAGACTGAACTCTGTCGGTTAAATAACCTTTTATAAGTTCGTATACTTTTCCCCGTATTCCGTAACCCTTTATTTTTCCAATAATATTTTATGAGATACCGTATCGAAGGCCTTTGACAAATCTACGAAAACACATAGCGCAGGTAATTTTTGATCTAAAGCTGTATATATCTCTGTTGTGAGTGCCAAAATTGCATCTTCTGTAGAGCAACCTTCTTTAAACCCGTACTGGTTCTTAGATATAACATTTAATTTTGTCAGAAAGTTATTAATTCTTGATTTTAGTGATTTTTCAAAAAATTTTTGATATATTAGATAAAAGAGAAATTGGTCGGTAGTTTTCTATTTTGTTTGTGTTTCCACTTTTGTATATTGGTTTTATTGTGCCTATTTTTAAACAACTAGGAAATACTCCTGTTTCAAACGATTTATTTATAATAGATTTCAAAGGCTTAGCAATTTCATATCTAATCTCATTTAATGTTTCCGAGCGGATACCATCCCATCCTGGAGATTTTTTTGTTTTAAGTTTTGTGTTATACTAATTATTTCATTTTCACTACATGGATTCAAGTACATTGATGGACTGATATTTTTAATTGATTCTTTAAATTTTGTGGGATAAGTTATTTTGTTTGCGTATTTCTCGCCTAATTCTGAATAATATTTATTAAAGTGATTTGCTATTAACAGTTTATCAGTTATAATGTAATTATCTATTTTAATTGATTCAATATATTTTTTATTTATAGGGTTTGGACATATTTTATTGACAGTATTCCACAAGGCATTTGACGTCTTGGGGCTTTCTTTTATTAAATTTTGTTTATATTTTTTTTCGAGTTGTCTATTTGTTTTCTTATACTATTTTTATAAAATTTATATTTTTGTTAAACATTCATTGCCGGGATTTGTTTGTAATTGTGTGTATAGATTATTTTTTTCGTTGATTGTCTTGACAATATCAGGCGTTATCCATTTTTTCCGTATTTTGTTTTTATTATTTCTTTTCTCTTTAATTTTTATTGTATTATTGCTAATATAAAGATTTAATTTGTTTATGAAATTTTCAGTCAATATATATACATTTTATCTTGGAGTTAAAAATATTTCATCCCAATTTTCTTTTGTTAAATCAGATTTTAAAGTATTATAATTTATATAGTTTTTAATATTATAGGAATTTTGTTTCTTTATACATAAATCATTATTAAATTGTAATATCACCGGTGCGTGGTCCGTAATGAAATAATTCAAAATATAAGAATTTAGGCAAATTGTTTCTTTTTGTTTATTCACAAATATATGATCTAAACAAGTTTTACTGACTGGCCTCGTTATTCTGTTTATATAGGATTCAAAGTTATAGGTGTTTAATATGTTTTTGTATTCTTCTACGTCTTCAGTATCGGCTAATAGATCAAGATTTATGTCTCCGATTAAAATATGTAAACTGATATTTTTTTTTCTTTGATCAAGATAATTTAATAATTTGGTATTAAATAATTTTGGATTAGTAGATGGTGATCTGTAAATTGCTGTTAGTATATATTTTTTTGTTTGTGTTTTTTCGCTTATCGCCAGTTCTAATGCTTTACATTCGCCAATTTGCACAGTAGTGTAATTATAAACTATGTTTGATTTTATGTAAACTATTACTCCATCATTTTTATTTAGGTTTCCTTTATTGTACAATGTATCGTAACCAGCAAGATACTTGAGATGAAATAGAATAGAACATAAGAAGAAATAGCGGAAGCATTATCCATAAGGGAAAGGTAGAAACAGGATTAAAGTTTGATGGAAATATAAAAGTAATGCACCCAATAGTTTTTATGAAAATAATGAAAAAATAAAGTAAGAGGAATAAGGAATATGACCGATAAGAAAATAATAATAATTAGAAATTTAATCAGGAGATGCATTATTATGGTTTTGTAGTAAAGAAAACCAAATTATGGGCATGAAAGAATTTAAGAAGCAATTATAACATATTTCTGGGAAAAAGTTCGACAGACCAAGATTCGAGAAAGATATTTGCGTAATATTGTCCATTCTTCTAATTATCAACACCCAAGAAAATTTATTATATTAAATAATTAATTTAATTTTTATAGGTTGGTTATTAGATGTAAAATGCAAAATTTTATTAAATTGAAAAAGTATGGTATAAAAAGTTAGAGGATTAAGAAGTATATGTAATAACAAAAAGAATATGCTAGGGAAATTATTCATTATTTACATGATATGGACAAATAGGAACAAGAAAAATTATGAAGACTTTTAAGGGAAAATTACATGGCTAAGAAATATTTGAGTATAGTTAAAGAAATTTGTAAACTTTGTAAGATTTGCCAATTAGCAAAAGAAAAGAATGACCATAATTGTGCAATAGCTAAGCCCCTTATTACCAACAAACCATTATAGATAGTAGCTATTGATTTTATTGGAAATTTAATTAAAAGTACATGTAAAAATAAACATTTATTGGTAATGGTGGATATGTACAATATGTCAAAGTATTCCCATGTAAACGAACAAATGCAAAAATTGTCATTAAATGTCTAAAAACATACAGAGAAGAAATAGGAAATCCAGAGAAAATACTAGATCATGCCACATATTTTAAAAATGAAAAAATAAATCAATATTGTAAAAAGAACCAAATTAATATTCAGTTTATAAGTATTCGAAGACCTAGTTCTAATCCTGCAGAAAGAGTTTAATATTAATAATTGCATCAACTGTACATTCAATATCCACCTTTGAGATTTAATTTTATAGCATATAATTTAAATAAAAGTAATTACACTTCAAATAAGAATACATTTTTAAATATGTAAATATGACAGCTGAATTGTCAACATCTCAATGCACCATTTGTAGTAAAAATTTCAAAAATACAATTGGATTGAAAATTTACCCTGCAAACTGGATCACGTATTGAAAATTCAGTTGGCTGCCACAGTAATTATCCCAATGATTCTTCATTATCATCATATACCCCCACAGTGTCGGAAAAATATGTTTCTCGTGCAATAAAGCTTTTTCGAACAAGTTCATCTGGAGGATTGGATTTTTTGAGGCCGTCTCATATTCAAGATATGACTAGTTACAGTGCAGGTTCATCAAGTGCAAAATTATTGAAGTCCATCACAGATTTAAGTAATTTATTTCTGTCCGGTAGAGTGAACATCGATATTTATCCAATAATTTTCGGTGTTTCTTTGTGTGGACTCAGGAAAAAATGTGGGGGAATTAGGCCCATTGCCGTTGGGACTTTTTACCGACGTTTGGTTGCAAAATTGGTATGTTTTAAATTAAAAAAAAGGTTGGAGATATGTTTAGACCTATTCAATTTGGTTTTGGTACTGGTGGAGGTTGTGAGGCAGTTGCTCATGCTGCAAGACGTTACTTACATGAACATGATGATAAATCAGAGAAAGTTTTCTTGAAATTGGACTTTAAAAACGCATTCAATATGATATATCGTGACTCAATGCTACAAACAATTCTGGAGATAATCCCTGAATTTTATTCTTTTATAAACTCTTGCTACAGCTATTCTTCTTTTTTATAATTTGGTGAAAATATCATAAGCTCAGAACGCGGAGTTCAACAAGGAGATCTCTTAGCTCCAGCTCTCTTCTGTTTGACTATTAATGACATGGTGAAGAATATATTGACTGAATTCAATGCTTGGTAGCCAGATGATGGCTCTTTTGGAGGAAAACCATATGAAGTTATCGAGTCCTTTTCTACTATCATATCTTAATCTAAGGAAATAGGGCTAAAACTGTTTTACCTTGAAAATTATGATACAGAAATCTTCGAAAAGTTTAATACACTAGCTCCAGGAATTAAAATCATCACGAGATCAAATTTCTCTCTCCTCGGAGCACCTTTGACGGATGAAGCACTTTTCCTTACCTTGGCTGATAAATTGAAACAGTTCGACTTGATGACATGTCGTTTGGTTAAACTTCCTCTCTCACATTGCATTCTTTCTTCTAAAACATTGTTTGGCGATTCCCAAACTGATGTATATGTTGAGATGCAGCCCTTCCTGGCGCAATTAGTTTCTGTTGAATACTTTTAATGAAGCAAAGCGTAACTCCCTCAGTGTATTATTAAATAACCCAATGAATTTAAATACTTGGATTCAGGCTTCCCTTCCAGTATCTCACGGGGGACTTGGTATTCGTTCGACTTCCTCTCTTGCATTACCTGCATTTCTATCATCAATGTATAGTGATCATTTTTGGAGGAAGGAGAAGAATTATGGAAAAACGAATTAAATTGCCAATTGAAATCTGATCAGAAAGTTCAACATGCTTGGGACACTCCTCTGATCAATATACATGGTGAGTCATAACTATTGGGACATAGACTAAGGACAGGTTATTTGGACCAAAATATGGCTATTGGGCCAAATATGCCTTAATATAATGTTGCTGAGAAAAAAGATACAAGGTGTTAAAATTAATTTTTGTTTTTCGTTTTTTGCTAATAGTTTCCCTGTATATTTATAAATTGATATCGAAATTGCCACAGAGGCATAATCTTAGACAAGAAATAGTATTTTATTTACAATTTTACGTTTTGTCATAGAAGGCGCCACGTGGATCATTCCTAATGATCAAATTGAGTCTAAACTTTTTCTGATGAAATTTTTAGTAATTTTATTAGAAAATATGACGTTAAAATCATTTTTAAGTAAAATTGGTACTCTTTTTTAAACATGATAATTTCAACCGTTTTCGATAAAAACGCAGTCGAACTGCTTAGAGTCTTAAAAGGATTTCCAATATTAATTAATTTATGAAAAGTATGCTTTGGACTGTCAGATAATTGTTGTTGGTAAATGTCATTTGTTCAGAGTAAATTATTTTTGATGTGATAGTGTAGTGTAGTGTTGCATTTTTTAAAAGTAATTATTACTTTTTTGATTGAAATGCCTCGTCACAATCATTTTACTAATGAAGAAATGCGAAATATGATTTGCGTTTACGCACAAGAAAATTTTTGCGGTCGCTCGGCAGCCAGAAGGTATGGAATGTTATACGCAAACAGAAGGCAACCAAATCACAAAACATTTGCAAGATTATATCGTAGTTTAGGTAAAACTGGGTCATTTCACACTAAAAATCGGGGTGGTCGACCGAAACAAATCACACCTATTCAAGAAGATGAACTTTTGGTTCGAGTAGATGAAAATCCTGAAATAAGTTCACGACATCTATCAGCAGCAACAGGAGTCAGTCGTCTATAATTAGAATTCTAAAAAAGAGGACCTCCATCCTTATTACTTCACTCCTGTTCAAAATTTACTTCCAACAGATCTTCCACGATGGTTACAGTTTTGCCAACGTATTCTGAATAAACATCGCAATGACAGACACTTTATTAAGAATATTATGTTCACCGACGAAGCAACTTTTACCAGACGAGGGGTTTTTAATTGGCGAAATAGTCATTATTGGGAAGAAGAAAACCCGCATGCTATTAAAGCTAGACATTTTCAGCATGAATTTAAATTGAATATTTGGTGTGGCATTATAGGCGACCAACTACTAGGGCCTTATATTCTTCCTCCGAATTTAAATGGAGATTCTTATTTATTCTTTTTGGAAAATACTCTTAGTGATATTTTAGATGATCTGTCACTGGATGTAAGAAGAAAAATGTGGTTTATGCATGGAGCGGCACCTCATTTTTCATTAGCTGTTAGAAATCATCTTAATGACGTATTTCCTCAACGATGGATTGGCAGAGGCAGTGATTTTCAATGGCCACCAAGAAGTCCTGAGTACAACCTGCTATATTTTTATTTTTGGGGACATATGAAGTCCTTAGTTTATGCCAATGAAATTAATACACTAGACGAACTTTGGAGATACATTCAAAATGCAGCTAATCTTATAAGGGGACAGAATAACATATAAAAAGAATTAGAAAATGCATAGAAATCTAAGGAGACCATGTAGAACATTTAGTTTGAGTTTTTGTGAGTTTTTAAGTTAAAGTGTCTTTAGTTTTGATTTATCGTCAAAACGGAATCCTTACGTTAGTTGCAACTTTGTTTATTAGTTTGGTATTTGATAGTGGAATTGTAAATAAATTACTATTTCTTGTCTTATGCCCCTGTGCCAATTTTGATATCAATTTATAAATATACAGGGAAACTATTTAAAAAAACGAAAAACAAAAATTAACTTTAACACCCCGTATCTTTTTTCTCAGCAACATTATATTAAGGCATATTTGGCCTAATAGCCATATTTTGGTCCAAATAACCTGACCTTAGTCTATGTCCCAATAGTTATGACTCACCCTGTATAACGCCTTCAGAAAAGGCACGTCTCAAAGCTGTTTCCGAGGCTGTTTCTTTTGAAAACGCAGGAGCGTGGTTGAATGCACTACCCATTTTTTCTATCGGTACTTTTCTTGATAACGAAACATTCACGATTGCCGTTGGACTTCGATTAGGTTCGTATGTCTGTGAAGAACACCTTTGTACCTGTGGCTCTGAAGTCGATAGCACAGGCGTCCATGGTTTGAGTTGTAAATTCAGTGCCGGTCGCTTCTCTCGTTATCAAGCAGTGAATGATCTGATTTAACGCTCCTTGCTACTGCAAAAATTCCAGCCGTACTAGAGCCAGTTGGAATTTTTAGAGAAGATAACAAAAGACCGGATGGCATGACGCTGATTCCATGGCAACGCAGTAGGTCTGTAATGTGGGACTTTATATGTGTAGACACTTTGGCAGCCTCACATGTCTCCTAAACATCAGTTACCCCTGGTTTAGCTGCCCATGCTGCAGAATGCCTTAAAATTCGAAAGTACACTAATCTTCGTGATAACTTTATCTTTTATCCAATTGGAATTGAAACTTTCGGAACATTCGGACCACTTGCATTGAAATTTATTGGAGAAATCGGGAACAAAATTGAGAAAGAAACAAATGATCCCAGGGCCACATTATTCCTCATTCAGAGAATCAGTTTAGCCATTCAGAGGGGAAACCCTGCTTCTTTTCTCGGAACTTTCTCGGAACTTATATATGAAACCTGCTATTCAAAATTACAGTTTCTCTGATTTGATAACTCCTCACGAACTTCATCAATCAAACAAAGATACGCACCATAGTCAAGACTGCTTTGAAGAATATGGTACACAACACCGATAGCTTCAACACAAACAGATTCACATTACCAGGCAATGTTGATGCACTAGTTCTGAATGGGTTGAGGAATATTGGGAATACATGTTTCATGAACAGTATTATCCAGTGCCTTTTGGAGTACTTGAAGAAAGATGTCTTTATGAGAAATTTGAGAACAAAAAATTCAAATATGAAGGGCGCACTCATTAAAAGTTTTGCGAGAGTTATAAAGGAATTATGGTCTGAGAATTTGTCAGGAGGAGTGGTGTATACAGCATCTTTAAAAAGCAATATTCAAAGATTCGCTCCCCGTTTCATAGGTTATGAACAGCAAGAGTTTTTGAGATACCTCCTTGAGATTTTGCACGAAGATATAAACAGAGTTACCGAGAAACCCTTGCCAATTTTGACGGGAATCGACGAGAACCTAATGACAACGAGATAGCCCAAGAGTCTTGGTCCAGGTACCTGAGAATGGACAATTCCGAAATAGTGGCCATCTTTGTCGGCCGATTGACATCCACTTTGAAATGTACTCATTGCGGTCACTGTTCTGTGACATTCGATCCAATTTGGGACCTTTCTTTGTCTATCCCTAGAATAACTTGCCAACTCAACCAATTTCATTGCATAGATTCATTTATAAGTGAAGAAACATTGGACGAAGATGAGAAACCAACTTGTTCCAAATGTAAAGAACGGCGGAAGTGCAAAAAAAATTTTATCGTTCAAAAAGTTACCCAAGATACTAGTGATTCACCTTAAATGATTTTCTTCAACGGAAAGTTTCAGAGGAAAACTGAATGTCACCGTAGAATTTCCGTTGGAAGCTCTAGATATGAGTGATTATTCAACAGCGAATGTCGCACCCTGTCGTTATAATCTGTATGCCATCAAAAATAACAGTGGTACTTTGAATGACGGACACTATTATTATTATTACCGAAATCCTTACTCACGAACATGGTATGAATACAACGATTCCCGCGTCTCACCAATTTCATACGAATCACTAGTGAGTGGTGAAGCATATGTTCTCTTTTATGAACAGGAAGGCACTTTGAAATCACTATTTCGTTTATTTTTACTTTTATTTATATTCTTTATTGTGATTTGAATTATTATTTTAAATAATATTTTCCTTTATTTAATTTAAAAAATTTTATGTAATAAAAAACATACAAATTGAGATGAACAAATAATTAAAGTTGAAAAATTTTTAAATAAATTACTACATAAAGTGGCAAGAAAGGTTTGCTACCAGAACGGCCTTGAATAATGGATAGAGATGCAACATTATCAGAACTTTTAGAAAATGTAGGTAAATCAAAGATTATTTAAAAATGGAGAAAGTTAAGAAACAAGAAAAAAGAAGGAAACATTTAAGAAAGGTGAAATGGTGATCATGAAAGCTTTAAGAACACAAAAAGAAAGAGAACTATGTGCCAAATTACTTGTGAAGACAGAACATGCCCAAAATAGTTATCAAATAGGGTATCCAGGCACAAATTTTATAAGAGTAGTATTTAATATAGAAAGTATCTATAAATACTATGAAGAATAGATGATATTACAGCACAAATAAATAAATAAAAAATTTAAAATAATTTATAGTATAGGTAGAGTTAAAGTGTTTAATACATTAGTATTAGCTGCATATAGGAAAATCAAGAAAGATAACCTACAGGAGGAGAATAAAAGAAACATCAAATTTAAAAAAAAATAAAAAAAAACAGGACACCAGTAGAAGAGATATAATAATTAAAAGAACTCTCCGAAATGGAAAAGATCATGCGGGGAATGGGAATGCAACTGAATGAGACATAAAGCTTTATACGCCTTACACTTTACGGATAATTACGTAGTAGGTTTGTTCTTTATTGCTGTACTAAGTTAATATTGCACTGCACCTGCAAGCAGGACTAGTCATTTGTCAGCAAGTATAAAGAACGTGATAGTGCATTTATCAGCATGACTTTGCTTTCAGCTGATCTATTAGTTATAAAAATTCTTTTGTATAATATATAAATCATTTACAATGTTTTGATTATGAATACAATTTTATGCAATACATAAATACATTGGTTTAATATTTAATGGGTTATTTTATATTTACAAATAATAAACACACCTAACTATCTAACTCCATTTAAATAGATTATTTATTATTTCCTTTTTTAATTATGTTACTTTAATATTTAATAAGTTTAAGTTGATTCACGCAAACAAAAATAAACCCTAGGATTAACTTAAAAAGTAAAACTAAGTACATAAAACCATGTAATGTAATGTAGATGTTTATGCCAGAAAATAAGAGTTAAGCTAAAGCTAATAAATAATGGATCGTAAGTTAAATGAGATTCATTCAGGTTTTTGTAAATTCATTTTATAATAAATTATATTGAATACGAATACATATCATTAAAATAAAATACCGAACCGAGATACCTCGAAGATAAATTAATGGGAACTGTTTAATTCTACATTACATTACATGGATTTATGTTCTTAGTTTTACTTTGAAATTAATTTTAGTTTTAATTTTTCCTTGCATAAATCCACCTTTAATTTAATATTCATAATTTGTTGTGATTATTTACATTTCTGTTTATGTTTTCCGCCATTTTTAAATACATGGTCCTTGCACTACACTTCCTGACCCTGTCTGCTTTCGATATCAGTATAGTGTACACCAGTGCGAAAAAGTTCAGCAATAAAGAACAAACCAAGTAATTGCCCAGGACAAAGTTTATGACTACAAGACATCAGGGTGCCGATTCTCCGGCTTCGTAGAAGCGATCAAAGTGTCGGCGATTCTCCCTCCCTGATTTTCTGGGGAAGGTCCCTGGAGCTATTCTTGAATGGTGCGAATCAACCTCAATCGAGACTCCCCGTAGAATAAATGTTGACGATGTTGCCAGTGTTATTTGGAGCTTCAAAATAAGAAAAGAAGAATAATAATGTTTACAACCACTAATTAGTTGCGCAGTAACCGCAGTGCGTCGTTATTTGTTTTGCTTATGATTTCTTTTCTTTTGATAATTGGGTTATGGATTAATAATTTGTTGTGGATACCTAGTTTATGTATTTCAATTTAATAAGATATAAAACTCAGGCAAATATAGATATATAATGTTGTTCTTTGCGAATAATTAAGCTTTTTTTAAAATATTTATCTTTCCCTACTTTTAAATTGAAAATACCCTGTGCATTTTTGAATACTCTTGCCCTTTAACCTAAATTATATGTATCAAAAAATTTACCTTCTTTACTCTTTTAGCATGGAGAAACATTAGTTTTGTTTGGGTAAACATCAAATTTGGTTCAACTATGTCCAAAATATAGAAAGTTGAAAATAGTATTTTGTTACTTTCAGAGGGTGTAGAACCAAATCCATTTTTTAAAGTCACATGCAAATATTAATGAGAATATTTTTTAGTTCCTTTTTTGTAAATTTAATATACTTACCTAGTCACCAGATCATTAATTTTTAAAGCATTTTGTTTCTTTTTTGTTTGTAGAGTTTATATTCCTTAGTTTTTTAATAAATTTGTATACATTTGTGTTGTTTATTTTATTTTTGTGTGCCTAACCCAAAGTGCTTTGTTAAATTAGTTAGAAATAAAAAAAATTGTTTAGGTTCATAAAACATTTATTGTTTATATAAAATGGGTTTGAATAATATTTTGTTGTATCATTCGTGCTCTTTGTAAATCTTCATTGGCTGCATTTTCTTGAATATCTGGTCTGTTTATCATTCCGTCAATTCCATAACACACTTAACACGCATTTACATTAAATTAATGCTTACCGAAACATTTTAATAAACTGTGTATCTCTTAGTTCTTGAAAAGCTTGCTTCCTTACATGGTATTGCCTTCTTGGTTGACTATTTAAATCTTCAAGAACCTCCAAATCTCTTATTACTTCATGAGCTAGTAAATATTCATATATATCGTCAATTTTATATATTATAATCCAATCCACGAACTTAATTCGTGATCCAATGACTAATTGAATTTAAAAAAGTAACTTTAAAATCTTCCAAACAAACGAAAATTCTTGTATAAAACAAAAAATTATACCAAACACTGACTGACAACTGACTCCAAAAACAAAAACAACAATTTTCAAAGACGAAAGACAGTAAACAGCTGACTGTTCTCTTTAACTTTCGTTCGTTCTACTGCTTCAAAGGGAGAGAACGATGTTCTATTAAAAATACAGGAGGAGCTCATCCTTTTTGTCGAGAATAAGGCACCTTCAAGTTTTAATAGAACCACGCCCATCTTTCTCTCGGGGAGCGCTGTTCCCTGGCCCGAGAATTCGCACCCAGGCTTTATATGAAGAATGGGAATGGTCGGTTAACAAATCGAACACCAAATATCTGTGCAAAAGCAAAAAAGACATAGAAATAGGAACCTAGTAACTCAAATATACAATACGAGAAGAACAGAATGTAAGAACAAGGAAAGGATTTTGAAGGACAAGAAGGATGACTGAACTCATTATTATGGTCACGTGAAGCTCTTTAAAAGTGAGGTATTGTATAGTTTTAAAAAATGACAATTAACGAAAAATATGGAAAAATATGGACTTCTGGCAAAGAGCTGCAGATAGATTAATTGTAGAAAGAATAAAAACACCCGAATCAGGGACATGGATACATGGAAACAATTATTGAGGAGATACAGAGAAGGCTCCTAATATGATATGGCCATCTGGGACAAATGGAAAAAGTTTGTTTAACCTACAATTGAGAAACTGAGGAGATAGAAGTGGCTGGAGATAGGACCGGAAGGTGTAAGACGCTATAAACCTGGAGAAATAAATAGCAAGACTAAGAAATAAAAAACGGCTATGGATACATTTAACCAACTTTTATTTATATAAAATCAAAGGTGTAATCCATAACTTCAATGTGGCCCAACATTGATATAAATTTATTTATATGCTTATACAAGGCGTAATTGAATTATGAATAGAGTATAATTTATCTAGTATTCTTGTAGTAGCAATAAAACTCTAAGTCAATCCACATCTTTAATTGTAGAATGTTATAATTTCAGTATGAATTTCGCGCGAACAGCTCGTATAAAACATTATTGTGTTCCGTGCCAACGAAGAGTGACAGTTGATGCCTTTCGTGTGGGGCGCGATACGCGTGGGAATAAAAAAAGTGAAGTTAGAACTGATCATTAGTTTTATGTCTTATGGTTATGTTCACGACACATTATACTGGGGTGCATTAAATGATATTATAAATTATTGTTAGCTTCCTTTAAGGAATGTACAGAGTAATTACTACATAACCTGTGAACTCCTTGAATTGCCCAAAGCTCAGTCAGAAAAAAAAATTAAGAAATAGAATGAGACTCTTTTTATTTAGGAAAGTTCTAAAAATTTCCAAGATTCGAATAAGTTGGTTTGTGGAACAGTAAATCCAGATCTTTGTTAGAGCGCCACCTATTTTATGATTTGACTAGAACTGTAAACAAAAATAGGAAAACAAAACCTATGAAACAAATGTAACCTGAAGTAAAGATCTGAAAATAGTGTGTAGATTAAGACAATCAAAAAATTTTAATGACAATATATTTACAAAAATATGATTGGTTAATTTTCAAAAAATTATTTACAAAGTGAATTTGATTACCTATTTAAATATTTAGGTGAAAAACTAAGTGGAAAAAATAAAAAAATAAATATTAATAAAAATGAGAAATGATCATATGGACAAGTAACTTAAAATAATATGTCTAGAACAGTGCCGTTTGAATTTGAGATTACCGGTTATCTTCTCGGACCTTCCACTCCTTGGACCCAAGAAGGATTTGGTGTTCAGTCGCCTCCGTAACTTAAATTCAAGGAAGAAGTAGCTGGTGACGTAATTCAGAATTAGTGACTGCAACGCAAGTCGGATTTGCAGAAGGTATTAGCTGGTGGTGTAATTCTGATTTGGTGGCTGCAACGCAAGTCGGATCGGAGACAAGGAATACTTTTCCTAGAAATTCTTGTCTCTATGGAGGTGGTACTGAGAAGCTAAGCTAGATCAGGTCCCTCAGGAAGTGGAACTCTCAGTCCTGGATCTTCCATCTTGGTATTTGCTCATGAAAGAAAAATTTAAAGGATGAGGCACGGTTTAAATACAAAACCAGGGCAAAAAGTACTTTTTGTTACCCCCAAAAAGGAAGTTACTTGTAACCAAACTTTAATAAATAAAAAAAAAATAGATTAACGATCCTGATTGATTTCTTTAATAATGAATTTCCAATCACAGTCCCGAACGCGTACAAAATCGATGAGCATATGAAAATTATGACAAGAAATAAGTTAACAACTGAAGGTTATGATTAAACTGTAAATTTGTTGTCTAACTAAATACTAGAAGAAAATAAACTAATCCGAAATTACTTGGAATGATAAATAATAATATTAATGAAAAACTCTATTGAACAGTGTAGGTAGGTATTAATGTAAGGAAAGTATTAAATGAAGTTACTGGTTATATCCTTAAGGGAAGAGTTAATAAGTTATCTACTAAAAATTATGTTTAATCAAAAAAAATAGAATGTAAGGAATTATAAAAAAAAACAGATAAGAAAAGATAGGTTATAATTCCATATTAAATGAACTCAAAAAATTCGAGATTAAGGAACAATATGCATGTGGTATCATTCCTAGCATGGAAGCAACTCCTCTGGCAAAATTACTGAAGAGCAAAAGCTCGTATAAGTAGGTTTGACAATATAACGAGCACATATAGTACTCCAAATAGATAAGAAGATTATATAGAAAGTATATAAAAATATCTATAAGAAAATTGTCAAACTTTCCTCTACGAATCCTTGCAGAGTTGGTCCAGTTCTTACTACGCAAACAATCGTTCTCTCGGGTTTTGTTTTTACTCATATATCTATCGGCAACCGGTTTCGACCTTCCAGAACTAGCTTCCAGACAGGAAATTCTCTCCTATAGAAATTAAAGGAAAGCAAACAAGTTGTCATGTAAAAAAATTAGAGTTAACCTAAGTGGTTAAACATATTTCCAACTAGTTCTCATTATTTTAAAACACAATAAATTATTTTAAAATTCGTATTGGTAAGGTAATTTAACTAAGTAATTAAACTAACAAAACAATCGACAAAAAATGGTCGTGATAAAGTTACTTAAAAAATTACTCATAACAAAATTAACAAGAATATCTTACTGAATCAAGATTAGTTGGTTAACATTTTTATAATACAGTTAATGAGTTATTATTAAAATAAGAGAATTAAAATGATACCAAATACACCATTTCCCCTCACTCTCTTAGGCAAAGGATCCCATACGGAACCTTTTCCAACCGAAAGGTCAGCTAGAAGAGAACCTCACCCGGTTGTCCACTCCATTTAAGTTCCGATGTCTGACTTGCGTGAAGCGAACATTGTTAAAACCATAGGCATCACCTACGATCCGTCTAACATATTATTAACTTATTACACTGACTTAATTTAATTTAAAAAACATAACGAATTATTTAAAAATTCGTTACAAACCCAGCAAACCTTTTTGTGTATTATATTGGTAAATGTGATATAAAATTGTTCCTTGTTACGTAATATTAAAGTAAAATATGACGTAAAATCATGTATAGTCCAGGAGGAATCGGCGCATGAGTACCGAAAACTATTCCACCTCATTTTTTTTATGTGATCCTCTTCAAATTGTCCTCCTAATGATATAAATGCATGTTGCCATGGCGCAACCCGGTGCCATATTGTTTAAACCGAAATTGTTTAAACAATTACAAGGAATTGTTATTTTTCAAACGGACAATTTTTTTTTATATCCTTTATTGAAATGCCAATATAAAAGGTCCTTTTCACGATAAAGTTAATATTTTTAAAGATATGAGTTTTTTAAGGTTCGAAAAATCTCAAATTTGGGTACTTTTGACCTATGAAAAATATATTAAAAAAACAGATATTGTGAAAGTAATATATTTTTTTAATTCTCTATACAATAGTTAATAATATTGTTAATAGAGATTTAAAAAAATTTCATTGTTTATATCTTTTTTTTAATTGTTAATTTGTATGCATCGCTTACCTTAAAGTATCGCTGTCTCTCTCTGACTCATGCGTTGCGTCGGGCTCTCTGTGTCTTGAATCATTATTTATCATTTATCTTAAAAACTATCAACTTTATCAAAATTTTTAAAGAAAGCAATGTTATTAGATAATAATTAAATTGCCTACAATTTGTTTTTTATAAATTTTATTTAATTAAAATTACTTTTATAAGTTTATATTACTTTTTTGTTATTATCATAGTAATTTTTGCATTTATATCAACAATAATAAGATATAATGGTATTTGAACATTTTTTAAAATCACAATTATTTATAAATAATAAAAATATATTGGGTATTTAGAAAAAACATTCAAATAAATTGAATAAAAATAATTTTATGTATATGTATCATAGTGTGTGTATGAGTGTGTCTGAGTAAGAAAAAAATTCTTTCTTTTATTTTTTATTCTTTCAAGGTTACTCTTTGTATAAATAATAACGTTTAATAGCAAAAAGTAATATAATCTGATAAAAAAGTAATTTTAATGACATGTTCCGATTTATGCTTAAAAAACTTTTGAAAAATTGAATTCAGAAAAAAATTTATTAAAAACAAATTGTAGGCAATTTAATTATTATCTAATAACATTGCTTTCTTTAACAATTTTGATAAATTTGATAGTTTTTAAGGTAAATGATAATGAGGCCGACGCAACGCATGAGTCAGAGAGAGACAACGATACTTAAAAGTAAGCGATGCATACTTGTGAGCGCGCCAAATTAACAATTAAAAAAAGATATAAACAATGACATTTTTTTAAATCTCTATTAACAATATTATTAACTATTGTATAGAGAATTAAAAACATTTATTACTTTCACATTATCTGTTTTTTTAATATATTTTTCATAGGTCGAAAGTACCCAAATTTGAGATTTTTCGAACCTTAAAAAATTCATATCTTTAAAAATATTAACTTTATCGTGAAAATTCATAGGACCTTTTTTATTGGCATTTCAATAAAGAATAAAAAAAAATTGTCCGGTTGAAAAATAACAATTCCTTGTAATTGTTTAAACAATTTCGGTTTAAACAATAATGGCACCGGGTTGCGCCATGGCAACATTCATTTATATCATTAGGAGGGCAATTTAAAAAGGATCACATAAAAAAATTCAGGTGGAATAGTTTTCGGTACTCATGCGCCGATTCCTCCTGGACTAGTATTCAATGAACATGAAATGTCCTCACTTTTATACCTAATTGTTATATAAATTTTACATCAACTATTTATATAAAATTTTAATAACTTTTTGTATGGAAGGAATACATACAATTTTAAAGTAAAATATATGTAACAATGCTTTGGTAAATGTTACATCTTTAGGTTGCATAAAAATAAAGTCTTCCAAAAATATGAATATTTTCTTAAAATCATGTATTTTAACATGATAAAAACAAAACAAAACAAAGCTCTGACACAACCATATTTGGACATAGGCCATAGTTTGGACTAGGCCATCCTCTTTAGCCACTGCTCACTTCCATATTTTTCCAGTATACTCTCTGTAGCATTTATGCTCATTAATAATTCTAAAATAATATATAAAAAATTATTAAAATTAAGTTTGCAATATCAGCAATAGTTAAAAATTGCTAAGAAAAGTTTTTTCAATAATGTATTAAACAAGGAGTTGTATTTGAAGACTTGGGTAAATTATTTATATTTAATTAATAAAATATTATACTATATATAGTCTCTTGTAAAAAATATATAAAATATAAGGCAAAACAAAGTTTGTCTCTTTGACCTTTGTACAAACATCCTTATAATAAAATGTCATTAATTCATTCATATTTCGTTTCCATTTCAAGAAGATGTATATTCTAAGTTATAATAACCAAACTTAAATTTTTATTTTGAAATTTAGGAAAAAATCTCAATAATCTTTTATATTAAAGGAAAAAAACTTAATAAAAAATAAGTACCAGAAGGAAGTTAGTTTAGTCACGGTGTCTAGAAAACGAAATGAAATAGAAAAGGCATATTTTAGAAATGATGTGTTACATAAATATAGAACAAAAAAACTTACCAATAATAATTTAGTATCTGGTCAATGATTTTATAGAAAAGTTTCCTGCTTTTCATGCCAGGTACATTCTGTTGCCAATGTATTGGTGTAGATTTGAGATAGGCAACTGTTAAGGTGATCTTTGACATCTCTGCCTCCTATCTATGTTATTAATACACACTTAAGGAAAGCATAAAATGCTATGTTTCTAAAAAATATCAATTTTTAACTTTTTTTTTTTTAAATTATATTCTTTGCTGACAAGATTTTATAAATAGAGGTTTGGGTCACAAATTTAACCATATTTTATAGTTTAAAAATATTATTTACTTTCATTACACAAAAGCTTGAATCTTAACTTAGTCAGTGTAAAATCAATTATTTTTTTAAATCTTCTATTGAATTTAAAGGCAATATATCCTGGAAATGCTTCCGTTTATTCTCAGACATTTTATTTATATTTAATTTTCAAAGAGCATCTTTATTTCTAGACACACTTTCTTTAAAGCCTCTAAATCAAAAAATATATTATAAATTAAAGCAATAAAATTTAATTGTCAGAATTAGAAACATCTGAGACTTTCAACACTTTTTGATATTTTACTGCTTTTGAAAAATTCTGCATCAAAATTATTTAGAACTCGTTTTTGGCGATTCGATAAATTACAAAAAATCTCACATGATTATACCTAACACTTCCCACAAGGTTAACCTATAAAATCGGCTCTTATTCGATTAAGATTGATCTACAAAATATATAAAATATAAAACTACACACCGTTATGTAAACAGAAAGGTGTACAATCACCTATCTCCTAAATAAAATAAATATTTATCTAGATCGATAATCTTTGGACGCCGTGTGTCTAACGCATGTCTAACGTCTAATAAACATAAACCCGCCAGCCCGCGAAACTACTTACCTACATAAATTATATATAACTTATTTATATAAAATTAATATTTAAGACCTAACATAAAAGATACGTAAAATATAAATAATTCTTTAATGATACATTTTTCGTATATATATATATACACATATATTTATATATATATATATATATATATATATATATATATATATATATATATATATATATATATATATTAAACCAGAATTTTTGGGGTAAACGGCAATGTTTTTTAAGAAAACTCTTTTACTTGTTTTCCAAATTATAAAAAAGAATAAGATATCGTTATTTTTTATCATAGAACAATTAAATATTTAGTAAATTTTAATCAAAATTCACATTTTTTATAAAAGAAGAAATCAAATTATAACCTATTATTTTCTACTCTTTTATTATTAAATTTTATCGTAAGCAATTAAGTTGTTTACTAATTTTATGACGTTATTTTGTTTTATAAATAATTTGACTTAAAAAATTTTTTTAAATTCCAAATTAAAGTTAAAATAGTTTTTTTATATTATATTTACCAAGTTGTTAACACCAATTTTGTTTTAACTCACACTTTTTCCTTGAAAATGAAATAAATGTATTTCGAAAGCTTGGAAAACAAGTAAAAGAGTTTTCTTAAAAAACATTGCCGTTTACCCCAAAAATTCTGGTTTAATACCTATTAGTCGGCAAATAACAGAAATTTAATTATATATATATATATATATATATATATATATATATATATATATATAGATAGATAGATAGATGTTTAAGAGGTGGCCAGAAGCCTATTCCACTGCGACCTTTTCAGATCTATTGTGGTCCTCGAAAAACTAGATTACATCCCCCAGTCCGACTCTCTTAACGAAGTCTATAAGCTTTGAGACTGTAACCTTCATGTAGTCCCTTGCCAATGGATATTCTTCTCCTGAAGTCAGGAACCGCATATTTACCAGTCCGTCGCACTGACATAAGATGTGCTCTGGTGTTTCCTCTTCTAGGTGACAGAATCTGCACAGATCCGTCTCTGTCAACCCCATCAGCTTAAGATGCCTGTTTAGCTTACAGTGCCCCGTCAATAGACTTACTACAGTTTTGACCGTTTTCCTGTCTTTACTCAATAAGTCTGACGTAAACTTTTGCGAATGTTCCATTATGAACTGTTTCGCTTGCCTTTGTCCTGGTGAATTCCACCACCATTCCTGTGATTTTTGTGCCACCCATGTTTTCATGGCCGTGTTTATTATATTTTTGCAATGCCGCAGAAAGGTTCCGGTCCAAAAAAAAGCAATTATTAGCCAAGTTTAGCCATTTTATCTGTCTTTTCATTGCCTTTTAGACCCCTATGCCCTGGTACCCAAGCTACCGTAACCTTGCTACGATCCCCCAGAGTATTCAGAGCATGCACACAGTCCCATACTAGCCTAGAATTGACCTCTACAGAATCTAGTGCCCTTAGCACCGCCTGACTGTCTGTGAAGATGGCTATTGAACGGTACGTCCTATCCAGCCTTTTAATTTCTTCTACACAGTAGTGAATTGCCGTGATTTCTGCTTGAAAAATCGTGGCATTTTGGGATAGACTTACTGGGAATGTTATCCCTTGTTTCCTTCCGACTACGCCGGCTCCCACGCCATACGGCGTCTTTGAGCCGTCCGTGTACCAGGTTGACTCCGCCTCTACGGGTACACCTTTTTCCCAGTCTTCCCTACCTGGTATAACTATTTTAAATTTATTGGCAAAGCTATATCTCGTGACTGTTGCGTCAATGGGTTGCCCCAAAATGTTATCCGCTTTTAGTTCCTTGATTAGCTTACCATTATCAGCCCCATGCGATTGGCTTATGTGCTGCTGATTATGTATTAATCTGTGCATGGCTGCTCTCGCTTCGCCCTGTATATATATGTGTAGTGGTGGAATGTTTAACAAGACTTCCAGTGCAGCTAAAGGAGTAGTTTTTATGGCCCCCGTAACGCACAGGCAAGCTAACCTTTGTATGTTACTTAATAGCCTTACTGCTCCTGTTTGCTGTGTCTTTGTCCACCATACCACTGACCCGTAGGTTATTATGGGTCTAATAACCCTTGTATATAACCATATGGTCATTTTGGGGTTAAGCCCTCAATTTTTTCCACACATTCGTCTACATCTGCCCAATGACAATATAGCTTTCTGCGTGGTTTTTTGTATGTGTGTGTTCCATGAGAGTCTTTGATCCAGGAATACTCCTAGGTATTTTATTTCTTTGACTACTGGAATCACTGTTCCCCCCAATGTTAGTGGTTTTAGACCGGCCAATGTTGTCTTTTTTGTGAAGTTGATAATTTGTTTTTTGAGCATTAGTCTCTCTTGCTTACACCAATTTTCAACCGTGTTTAGGGCTATCTGCATTCTGTCAGATAATACCCCGGCAAATTTGCCTCTGATGACAATCGCTATGTCATCTGCATATCCTAGACACTGAAAGTCTTTTTTGGATAATTCGTTGAGGAGATCGTCTACTAGGGTTGCCCAAAGTAGTGGTGACAGAACTCCTCCTTGTGGACAACCTCCACCTGCTTTCGCTTTGATGGTAGCTTGCCCTAGTGAGGATATTACAATCCTATTCTCTAGAGCTGCCTTTATCCATCTGCATATCACTTGAGGTGTGCCCCGTCTACTCATTGCATCTATCAATGAGTTCGTTGTAACATTGTTAAACGCTCCTTCGATGTCCAGAAAGGCAGCCATTGCAATCTCTTTGTCCTCTATAGACTTAGAGACCAACCTATTTAGGTCATCTAATGCCGTTTCCGTTGATTTACCTGGTTGGTATGCATATTGACGATTGCTTATTAGCACTTCGTCTCTTATGTACCTGTCCAAAAGCCTCTCTAAAGTCTTTAGTAGAAAGGATGACAGGCTTATTGGTCTGTATGATTTTGGTGTTAGGTCCGATACTTTACCAACCTTTGGTAAGTAGATGACTTTAACCTTTTGCCATACTTCTGGTAAGATACCCCATGCCAAGCAAGCTTTTAGTATCCTACTTAAATGTGGTAGCAACTCCTCCACCCCCATCTGTAATAGAATGGGGTGTATACCATCCATCCCTGGGGACTTAAATGGTTTAAATTTTTTGATTGCCCATCTGATTCTGTTAGGTCTTGTGACTTCTGTAGCCATTTTCCAATCTGTCGAACTTGGCCTGGTCAGCTTTTGTTCCAGATTGGTTAGCCTTATTGAGTCATCCAGAATTGTTGCGGCAGGAAAGTGTGTATATACCAGTTCTTTAAGACTTTCCTCTTTGGTTTCTGTGTAAGTGCCATTAGCTTTCTTTAAGAAACCCACCTCTTTACTGGACTTTAGCCAGGACTTTGTGGATTCTGGAACATGCCAGAGTGTCTGAAATCTCCTCGCAGAACTTCCTCCACGTTTCCCTTTTGGCTTTACGTATTTCTTTATTGTATTGCGTGAGCTTATACCTATAGGCATCCCAGTCCTGGCTACTTTTGGCTTTATTAAAGAGGTTTCGGACCTCCGCCCTAAGCTTCCTTAAGCCGTTGTTCCACCAGACTGTATTAGTGCCTTTGTTTTTCCTTGTTTTTTTAAGGGCAATTTTCATGGTATGCCGCCAATATAGCTTCACTTACCATTTTTGCCGCCGCGTTTATAGTTTTGGTTCAATACCTTCCTTGAGATTATTACTGAGGGCTTCTTTATACCCCGTCCAGTTCGTATCTCTTGGGTTACGGTATTTTGTTTCCGACGGAAAAATGTTTAGATCAAATCTTATGTGTCTGTGGTCTGAACTCGAAGGTTCTTCAGACACATGCCAGTTTATGATGTTATCACCAATTTTATTCGTGCAGAGTGTTAGATCTAAAACTTCTTTGCGCGTTTTGGTGACAAATGTAGGTTTATTTCCTATATTGGAGATAATTAAACCATCGGATAAGATAAAGTTCAAAATAGACTCACCTCTTTTATTGATGTCCGTGCTGCCCCATATTGTATGGTGTGCGTTCGCATCACATCCTATTATTAACTGCAATCCTTTTCCCACACAGTATGCAACAATGTCGCTTATTATGTGTGGTGGACTTTCAGTCTCATCTCCAGGGAAATAGGCGGAGCATACTACCAAGCTTCTTTCCCCTCGTCCGTGGATACTGTTAGGATACCTGTAACAACATCACCAGTGCAGAGCACTGGTATTAAAGTACATTGTATTCTATTACTGTAAATTATACAAGCCCTTGGCCTTACGGCCTTAGGGGTTTGTAATATCTTACCTGATTTGGTGGATAGGCCGGCTACCTTATCGCCTATCCTCCAGGGTTCTTGCAAGAGGGCCACATCGATGCCTTCTTGCTCCACTCTTCTACACACTGTTGCCGATGCAGCTTTAGCGTGTTGAAGATTGGCTTGCAAGAACCTTACTTCTCTTCTTGCGAAGAGCTCTCCATTTCTTCCTCAGGAGGTCTTCCTTGAGCGGAGTCTTCCTTCTCGTGGACTGACGTCCTTTTGAGCGGGCTGACTCCACTCTCGGGAGCTTCCTCCTCCTGAGCCTCCATGGGTGTTTCCCTTGTCTCCGTGGTGGACGTTGCTGTTAGCTTCTCCTTTTTGGCTCTGAAGGTTACCCTTCCTAAGCCAAAGTACGGGGTCATTTTTGAGCCTCTGGATCTCCTCCTTGGATTCCTGATCCATCGAGAATGTCCAGAGTACTCCTTTTCTGTAGGCTTGCTGCCCCAGACCGTCCATAGGTCCGTTCTGAGTCCATGGTTACTTATCCTTAACCTATTAAGGACCCTTTTGGACTCCAGCCTTTCGCCGTCTTCGTCTGGTATAAATACCACACTTGCAAAGGGTTTGGGCATGTCCTTTCCCTCCAGTGCCATCAGGGATGCGCCATCCCACGGCTTTAGAGTTGGGGAGACCTCCTTAACCCAGTTTGCCGTTGTGTCGTCCACACAAGTGAGTTCCAGATATCCCGGTCTAAAAGTGCTCTTCAGGAAGTGGGACCTGCGGTCCTCCCTCCGGAATCGACTCATAGGCGGCCATGACGGATTTTTGGACTGCCTTCAGCTTATCCTGATCCATCTTGGCCTCCGGGAAACCTGTACTTACCACAGCTACTTTTATAGAAGCTGCGGCTTCACTAAAGGTTAGACCTTCAGTCTTTGGTTTCTTCCCTTTGCGCTGGCTTTCGGGTGGTGTATTACCGTGTGACCTTGGCCTTTGAGCCTGTGGCTGGTACGGTTTTTTGCTTAGGTTCACTGCCTTTGCCTTTGTCGGCTTTGGCTGTTCCTCCTTTGCTTTCTCCAAGGATTTGGTAAAATTGGCTTAATTACGGCCCTTTGGCTTGGAGGTAATTTTGGCCTTGTTGGACCACTGTGTCTATCGTGGCTTTGGAGCTGCCAGAGAGTCTTGCACATTTAATGTCCTCGTCTGTCATAAGATCAACCTCCTCCAAGGTATTGACCCTGACAGCCTTTGAAATTTTTTGCCTTTCGGCTTTGGAAGATCCGGGCCTTTCAGCCTGAGGATTTTTCGAGGAGGTACTTGGCTCTGCAGCTTTAGTATCCTCCTTAGTTTTTGATTGCCCCGGCTTCTTAGCCTTGGGCTCTCGTTTTGGTTTTTATTGAGAATCCATAAGAGTCCCACGAGTAGCTAGGGAAAGGTGGTCCACTCCTGCAGAGCCCCGCATGCAGGAGTAAGGTCTGCCTACGATGGGGTGCGACCCTGTGCCCCAAAGGAACCGTTTGCGACACTATCACCCCAGTGCCATTCAGTCATCGTCACGGTATCTAACAACTTGGACTTGGGGAATGTTTTTCGACCTTCCGGTCTAGATCCGCTGGATTCAGTTTCAACAGGGTCACCACGAGTAGGTTGCAATCAGAGATCACAAACTCCCAATCTAGTTGAGAGTACCCAGCGGTCTTGGAATGGTTTAATACCAATACCCTGAGATAGTTCGTTTTTCCGTTCAGCTTTACGCCGATTAGAAAGGGAACCAGAGCCCTCGACCCTATATATATATATATATATATATATATATATATATATATATTAAACCAGATATATTGGGGTGTACAGCAATTAGAAAAAGTAAACTCTTTATACTTTTTACCGAGCTTTCAGAAAATTTATTTCCATTATCCAGGTATGTATGTGAGAATATTAAATTTTGATTTTATAATGGTAAATGTAAAAACTTAAAACTATTATTTATAAAGAAAATTTTTTTACAACAAAATTGTCAGAATGACACTTATGAAATTGTTTAGGCATTCGTTATTTTTTAATTAAGTCCTAGCTAGTTACTTATTTCTATCAAATTAAAATAAAAGAAGATATTTTTAGGTTAATTTTGAATTTCATAATGTCACTTTTACAATGTTAAAATAATATGTCAATATAATTGTCAAAGTCAGAAAGTAATCAAAATAAAATCTCAAAAAATTTATTTTGGTTAACAGTAAGTTATAAGATGTTTGATTATTTAAATTTTCTTTTTGTTTTTATGTTTGTCTTTGGCTAATAAATAATAATAAATGTCACTAAGATTTTTATGGTCACTTTTTTTGTTAATAATATTTTCTACTTGAGAAATAAAAGACATTTCTAATAATATTTTCTTCTTGAGAAATAAAAGACATTTCTAATATTATTAACAAAAAAGTGACCATAAAAATCTTAGTGACATTTATTATTATTTATTATCCAAAGATAAACATAAAAACAAAAAGAAAATTTAAATAATCAAACATCTTATAAATTACTGTTAACCAAAATAATTTTTTTTGAGATTTTATTTTGATTACTTTCTGACTTTGACAATTATATTGACATATTATTTTAACATTGTAAAAAGTGACATTATGAAATTCAAAATTAACCTAAAAATATCTTCTTTTATTTTAATTTGATAGAAATAAGTAACTAGCTAGGACTTAATTAAAAAATAACGAATGCCTAAACAATTTCATAAGTGTCATTCTGACAATTTTTGTTGTAAAAAAAAATTTTCTTTATAAATAATAGTTTTAAGTTTTTACATATTTACCATTATAAAATCAAAATTTAATATTCTCACATACATACCTGGATAATGGAAATAAATTTTCCGAAAGCTCGGTAAAAAGTATAAAGAGTTTACTTTTTCTAATTGCTGTACTTAATTAAAAAATAACGAATGCCTAAACAATTTCATAAGTGTCATTCTGACAATTTTTGTTGTTACAACACAGAATATTACATAAAGGATTCTTTTTGATGTTTTTAATAAATTTAATAATTTTCAATTACCTACCTGAAAATTATGTTATTTGTAGTTTAGATGTTATTTCTTTATTTAGTAATGTATATTTGGATTCTGCTTTAAGAGCTATTGATAAAAATTGGAATAAAATTAGTCAACATTGTTCGATACCTAAAAACTACTTTCAAGAAATAATTAAATTTCTTTTTGAAAATACTTATTTTTCATTTGATAATCAATTATATAAACAAATTTTCGGTACTCCAATGGGCTCTGCTATTTCTCCAATTATAGCATGTTATGTTATGGACAACTTATTAGATACAGTGATACCAGTTTTACCATTTAATTTAATATTTATAAAAAAGTATGTAGATGACATTGTCTTGGCGTTACCAAAAAATGGATTGGAAGAAATTCTTTTCATATTTAATAGTTACGATCCACACATACAATTTACTACCGAAAAAGAAGATAAAGAACAAAGTATAGCATTTTTTAGACACTAAATTTATACGTAATATTGATAATACTATATCTATTAATTGGTATCAAAAACCAATTAGTTCAGGAAGAATAATGAACTATTGGTCTTATCATAAATATTCTATGAAAATTAATTTAATTAAACAAATGAAAAATCGTATAACCAAGATTTCAGATCCAATATTTTATGAAGATAATTTTAAAATACTCCATCAATTATTTTTATAAAACATCTTATAAATTACTGTTAACCAAAATAATTTTTTTGAGATTTTATTTTGATTACTTTCTGACTTTGACAATTATATTGACATATTATTTTAACATTGTTAAAATGACATTATGAAATTCAAAATTAACCTAAAAATATCTTCTTTTATTTTAATTTGATAGAAATAAGTAACTAGCTAGGACTTAATTAAAAAATAACGAATGCCTAAACAATTTCATAAGTGTCATTCTGACAATTTTTGTTGTAAAAAATTTTCTTTTTAAATAATAGTTTTAAGTTTTTACATATTTACCATTATAAAATCAAAATTTAATATTCTCACATACATACCTGGATAATGGAAATAAATTTTCCGAAAGCTCGGTAAAAAGTATAAAGAGTTTACTTTTTCTAATTGCTGTACACCCCAATATATCTGGTTTAATATATATATATATATATATATATATATATATATATATATATATATATATATATATATATATATTTATATATATATAAACTTCAAAAATTGGTTGGGAATTTGGGAATGCAGCGGAAAGGACGTGAAAAACTATGAAAACAGTACTCTTTTCAGTATACCAAGCTTTCACAAATCTTTATTTGCATCATCAGGGTTCTACAAATGTGAATTAGTATGAAATTACAAATCTGTAAAAACTTATTTACAATAAGTAACTTACACTAATTGAGGTTTAAGTCTAGATGTTAGTTGTTAAAATATTCTTTAACTTCTATATGACTTTAAAATGTTAAATCTGGAACCGTTGGCGAAAAATTGGCTTTGCTGCCAAAAGATTTACCGCGAAAACATTTGGCGCTAAAAATGTTGTATATATAAGGTTAGTTTGTAGACATAGCTTAAGTTTACCTTCGTTCTCTGAAGAAGATAAATTGGTTATCGAAACGCGCGTCAGACATATAAAAGTGTGTGTTGGTGTAGTGGTAGTGTAAACGGTTTTCGGTATCAGTTTCGCCAACGGTTCCAGATTTAACATTTTAAAGTCATACAGAAGTTAAAGAATATTTTAACAACTATTATATATATTTCATGTAAATATGCCATAAAATATTTACGAAAAATGTATCATTAAAGAATTATTTATGTTTTACGTCTCTTTCATGTAAGGTCTTTCATATTAATTTTATATAAATAAGTTATATATAATTTATGAATATGTTACAAAACCAAAAGTAAGTTAAATTTATATAAAACTGTTATGCAATTTAAGTATATCAAATCTTTACATTATTTAAAGAGAAAATATTGATCTTTCAATTACCTAAACAGTTTGAATTACCTATTTTTAAATCGAATAAAAAATGTTACAATGTGATTTAAGTGCAACTAATATTTCATTAAATATAACAAAACGAAAAATGAAAAAGATTTATTATTATTTTAAATAAAAAATAAGGTAAGTTCTATTGTATATTTTGAATATTCAATACAAACATGGACTGAATAGCCCATGCAGATCGAGAATTTTAGGTTAGGTAAGTAGTTTCGCGGGCTGGCGGGTTTATGTTTATTAGACGTTAGACACCAGGCGTCCAAAGATTATCGATCTAGATAAATAATTATTTTATTTAGGAGGAAGGTGATTGTAAACCTTTCTGTTTACATAACGGTGTGTAGTTTTATGTATTTTGTAGATCAATCGATGATCGAATAAGAGCCGATTTTATAGGTTAACCTTGTGGAAAGTGTTAGGTATAATCATGTGAGATTTTTGTAATTTATCGAATCGCCAAAAACGAGTTCTAAATAATTTTGATGCAGAATTTTTCAAAAGCAGTAAAATATCAAAAGTGTTGAAAGTCTCAGATGTTTCTAATTCTGACAATTAAATTATATTTCTATAATTTATAATATATTTTTTGATTTAGAGGCATTAAAGAAAGTGTGTCTAGAAATGAAGATGCTCTTAGAAAACCTTAATAATAAATAAAATATCTGAGGATAAACAGAAGCATTTCCAGGATATATTACCTTTAAATTCAATAGAAGATTTTAAAAAAATTCATTTTACACTGACTAGTGAAGATTCAAGCTTTTGTGTAATAAAAGTAAATAATATTTTTAAACTATAAAATATGTTTAAATTTGTGACCCAAACCTCTATTTATAAAATCTTGCCTGCAAAGAATATAATTTAAAAAAATTGTTAAAAATTGATATTTTTTAGAAACATAGCATTTTATGCTTTCCTTAAGTGTGTATTAATAACATAGATAGGAGGCAGAGATGTCAAAGATCACCTTTACAGTTGCCTATCTCAAATCTACACCAATACATTGGCAACAGAATGTACCTGGCATGGAAAGCAGGGAAACTTTTTCTATAAAATCATTGACCAGATACTAAATTATTATTTGTAAGTTTTGTGTTCTATATTTATGTAACACATCATTTCTAAAATATGCCTTTTCTATTTTGGAAGATGCTAAACAGCAAGCAGTTTATCGAAATGTTTTAAAATGTTTTAATTCATCCGAACGTCAATTCTGCTCAAGTATACCGTTTTTCGAAGTAGGAGAGATTTTAAAGTAATATGAAAAAATCTTACTAGAGAGAATTCAATAGCATAATAATAAAAAATTGTTTAGTTAATAAAATAATACAAGCTAGTAACAAACGTTTACAAAAAGTTATGATCTTACAATTAAATATAAACTCACCTGTATGTGTAGATAGTAGAACTTGCTTATTAAATTATGGAATTGTAAAAAATCAATAAGTAACTAAGAGAGTTGCGAAAATAAATCGTTAGCGAATAATGGAATCCATTAGTCGTAAAGAAATTAAGTATTGGGGATTAAATTAGAGAGCAATAAATTTGTAAGTGTATTAGATAGAAATAAATAAAGTATACAAATTTCAGCAAACAATAGGATCAGAATATAAGAAAAAGAATATAAGAAAGGTTATTGCAATATACAATCAGAGGAACAAGAGAAGCTCGATCTCATTGATTTTAATTCGATAAATCGATCTTTAAATATATGCGAAAGATCTTGATAATCTTCTTACGCGAAAAATTGATATGTAAATCAAAAATAAATAGCATCAAAAACACAGCAAAAGTATCGGTTAAGGAAAAAAGACGCCAATGCAATTAAATCTTGAATACTGAACCTGTACCTGTAATTCAACATTATAAAAATCAAAGGAGTGATTCTTATCTAATATGTCATTGGCAAAAGATGAAGCTGAGCTCTTAACTTCTCTATCAGAATATTTCTTAATGGCTTTATCATTGATCAATCTGGCAAGTGTATTATTGGTTTTAAATGCTGTGTCAATATTAAATCTATTAAAAATGTTTTTGTCTATATGATAACATATCTGTATGGCTTCTGTTAATTTATTGAACAATTTTTTATTATCTTGCTATTCTATTTATTATTCGCTACTAAAACGCTATACGTTTTATTTGAAATTATATTGACTAAATTTAAAACCTTTTTCTAATGCTACTATTATAGTTACCATATTGTATCCTCTCCTGATATTATTTTGTTTCTAAAAAATAGCCTGATAATGATCCTTTGATAAGCCACTTTTACAATTATAATTTGATTATATTAAAGTTGTGGATTGACTTTGAGTTTTATTGCTACTATTTGTATCATCCACATTTGAGGAATGGATAACCTCTTCAAGTTTAGTATTCTTGTTATGAATGTACCTACAATATATTTTGTTTTATGAAATTTATTTTACAAACCATTACTACATGATAGTTCATCTTATTAAGAACAGTAAACAACTAAATGGTTGAATTTACTTTCACTTTTTATTCATATAATTGATTTAAATGTATTGTCGGCCGTTTCGCTATAGAACTAGCATCGTCAGATTGACATTTAAAACATTTTTTAAGAAGAAATAGTGAGAGTTAATTCAACCTTTTAGTTGTTTACTGTTCTTAACATTTTGCTTTAACTATTTATTGTTTTTAATACTGTGCAGTTTAAATTATGCTGTTACTATCTATTGTATAATTTTCATTATTTTATTTTTTAATTATTTATTAATTTAATTACAATAATTTAGGATGGCAAGACATATGGAGACGAATATTTGGCCGATTTGGATTTTATAGAAGCTGCTGAAAAGTTAAAGAAAGATTATGAAGCTGATGTGATAGAAGCGGAAGAGGATAAAATATGCACAAAAAGAAAAACTCCTTCCGAAGATGAAGACGACGATGATTGCTCTACCAAAATAGGCAATTCTAAATATAAGAGGTACAAATATTACGAAGATACTGATTTTACTCCCAGTCATCCGGATAGGTTAACATACAATGTGACGGGATACAATATCAGGTAATAATTTTTATTATAGGTCATATTTTTTATAAATTAATATACTTATTTATTTATATATATTGAGATAGATATCTAATAGTTAAAAATTTAATAAGTAGAACTTACCTTATAATTTACAATAAAAGGATATATTATTAAGTTTTATAGAATCAGCATTTACTTTTTCTTTTGTACATCTAAAGTTTCCTAGTTCATAATTTTCACAAGACATACATTTAATATAAACAAAGAATGTAATGGGCATTTTATATTAAATAGAATCCATATTTTTGCTATTTTATAACATTTAAATATTTCCAATCCATAATGAGTACACTTTTACAAAACAATTTTTTTTGTCCTAGTTCTTTTAAAATTCTAAGTTTAATCTGAAACAATAAAAAGAAAATAAAAATCAAAAGTGTTAATGGTTTTCACATGTTTAAGAAATCAACATGTAATTTTAGTAGGTAAAGTATTTAAATTAATATTATAAAAAGGAAGTACTTACAAAATTATAAAAGACAAATTATTGTCTTCGATATTGTACAAACAAATAAACATCAGAACCATTTAAAACATGTAGCAGGTGTGGTGAAATACAGTAAACTAATTCCCATATCAATAATGTTGGATAATAAAAAACTCTTCGTTTTAACAAAACTTCCAATATTTATTTAAAAATTGAGTCCCATTGTAAGACCTTCATATTGAATATACAGTTTGTTATTAAAAGTAAAATAACTTTGACTAATGCATACATTAAATAAGTCAATTATGTTAAATGTAAAAACAAAATTACCTAAATTAAAAAAATCTGGTGTTTACAAAATTAATTGTCCAAGGTGTAATGCTGTATATATAGGTCAAACACAAAGAAATTTTGAAGTAAGATTTAACGAACATTTAAGAGCATATAGATTAAAACAACCAGATAAGTCAAATTATGCAAAACACCTACTTGAACATCCAACCTCACTCTTTTACACCAATGACATCCAAATACTACACATTTGTAATAAAAAACAAAATTTAGATTTCCTTGAAGAACTTGAAATAAAAAGACATCTAGCAGATCCACAATTTAAAGTTGTTAATGAACAAATAAATCTGGGAAGTTCTCCACTTTTAAAGTGTTTGCTTTGATTGAGTCTTCATTTTATACATAGATAAGACGTAATTGTAACACAAATATATTAAGTTATTGTAAAGATCAGCTGGTTTTTGCTGGTTTTTCAATATCATTGCACAATTATACTGATCTTAGAGGGAAATACATCCAGGATAATCCCTTAGGGCTAATAACATCTAGGCTTTAATATTGTTATGTCTTATTACTTCCATACTTGATCTAGCCTTAATACTACCTAAACATCAGGTACCTAGCTACCAACAAACAAAATGTAACTTAAATGTCAATCTGACGATGCTTCATAGCGAAACAGCTGTCATTGAGTTTTTAAAAAAGCAATTTTTAAATAAATATTGGAAGTTTTGTTAAAACGAAGAGTTTTTTATTATCCTTAATAAGATGGACTTCCAAAAAGTAAGGGTTAGTACAATCAATTTAATAATGTTGGACATAATCACATAAGTTTTTGATAGAACACTTTTATAGTGCATAGTGAAATAAATATTGAAAAACTTAGTGTACAAACACTAACAAAGACATTTTATGTAACAAAATGTATGTAGGATAGTTAGGTAAATGTTATATATAAATTTTAAGTTGTGAGTCTTTTGTAACACAGAGAATCTTATCTTATATAATGCATAATTGATACCTACAAATAACAGAATCTTTTAAAAGTTTAAATTTTAGTTGTTAGAGTTTAAAATAGTAGTTATCAGCTAAAATAGTTAGTTTAACAGATTTATAGTAATTTTAATACAAATAATGGTTTTATTTCAAATTTTGAAGGTCTAAAATAAGTTGACAGCTCAAGAAAATTGTGCATTTTGAATCTAAAATTTTCTTAAAAAAGTCACTTCAAAAATTATACAAACAAAATTTTAGTAAATATAAGGATAAGATTTCACTGTAAGTTAACAAAGATACTATTAGTTTTGTAATTTCATTACCTTCACATTCAAGAATTTTGGTTAGAATTTTGCATTTAAACAATGGAATTTTGTTTTTCGATGTCATACTTGTCATTTTTCCTGGAAGCCTATAAAAAGGCCGGAAAATTGATGATTAACCTCTCTTTTGATATTGGTAGCAGAGCAATTAACATCGTATGTATTAATTGATTACTAACTAGAAGAAAATTTTTTGCATTAATTAAAAGCTGTTTATGTTAAAGTAATACATGTAATATTAAAAATACATGCAGTAAAATAATCAACCATTATTAAATTACTTACCAAAGTAATAAATTTGTCAAATCAGAGACTGATTCCAAAAGAATTTGAAAGATTAAATTTGAGCATTCTTTCTGCAACTGGACCTTGGCCGCCATATTTCCATATTGGTATAACTGTTCCGAAGGCAGACGAGGAGAAGCCGATCCGAATTTTTCGTGCCATTCCATTTAGACAGTAGCAATTTTTAGAGAACGAACTTTATAATAAAAGGTACGTGTCATAGTTAAGGTTTAGTATTTGTATATTTGTTATTTTGTGACTGTAAATTAATTTTATTTGTATGTATCATCTCCATTCTTTTCATATAAGGCTATTCATTTATTTATTTGTACTAAACATATGAAAACCAATTAACAGTTTTTGTAAAATTTATTTGAAATACTTGACATTAAATTTATTGTGTGTTAATTATTAAATAATATTTTAATTTGAATCCTACCCTGATGAGAGTCAGATTTTAAATTTAAATTTCAAAACAAATAGTCTGAGCTAGTTAAAATTTTGATAAGGCGCCCACCCATAGAATAGGCATGATGACTAATTTTTAAAAACTGATCCACGATGTTTTTACGTATATACTTTATCCAAGATAAATGTTATTTTTGCAAAAAAAGAGTTTTTAAATGAGAAATTTACTTTTTAAAAATGTATTTTAAATATGACGCCAAAACGCTAGAATAGTAATGGCGTCTATCTATGACATCATCGATTCGTAAATACCATTTATACTGCGACCCGTGTCATCTGTGGATTCTGTGGTATAAACGTCAAACTTCAAACATTTTGCAGGTTAAAAGAGGGTGGTTGAAAAAGTTTATTTTGTTTTTACTTGTGTATCGATGGTGTGCGGTTCCACAATGTAGGAATATATCAATAAAAACTCCGAACAAGATATTTGTTTACGTTCCAATGTCAATGTCAACAATATTTACGAAAGTGCTTCAGCTAATATGGCGGATTGTTAAATTTAGTGCTTATATTTTTACTAAAATAAATGTAATCACACATGTAATATAAAAATAAGTAAATTCTTTAGAATCTCCGTATCTTATATAATTATAACAAATCAATATTTTAGTGATTCTTACTTACTGTCATCATGCCAATTACAGAAGAACAAGTAAACGTTTTTTAAAAATTAAATAGTATTTAATCATTAAAATCAATCAAAACATTTGACAAAACCAATAAAACAAAACAAAATTATAAATAATAATCACTAAATTTAAATCATAATGAATTGACAATACCAAGGTGGGATATTAACAAACAAAACTATAATAAATCAAACATAAAAATTAAAGAAAAATTAAACCATAGTAATTTGTCGCAATCAACGTGGGGCTCGCAAAAATAGCATTGAAAATAATTAAATAAACAATAATAATAACTTAATAAATTCATAAATTTAACAATAATAACATGGCGGACAAGAAGATGGTTCTTAGGGATGGAAAACAGCTAGGAGAAGCAAAAGAAGGAGAAGTAATGGATCAGAGAGAAAGAGCAGAGATGGAAACACCGGTGTATGAAGAAAGAAACAGAGGTGCTGTAGATTTTATACCAGAACAAGGACAAGAGACAGTAGGAAAAGATAAAGAACAACAAGAACCAGGACAACAAAAGGTACAAGAAACCAAGAGTACAGAAAGAGATGATGATGCAATTATGAAGTTTTTAAAGGAGATGAATGAAAGTTTCAACAAGAAATTAGATACATCCAAAGAAGAAATGAATGAAAAATTAGAGAAATTGGACAAGAATTTAAACGATACCAAAGAAAAATCAAAAAGGAAATGAAGATAGAGCTAAATAATATGGAAAAGAAGATAGATAAAGGAAGAGAAGAAAGTTTTGAAAGAAATAAAAAAATTTAGAGAAGAATTAGAAATGACTAAACAAATAATTGAGGAGACAGAAGAAGAAGTAAGAAAAGAAATAATTGGAAGAGTAGTGGAGGTTGAGAATAGACAAGACACACAAATAGAAAGTCTGAAGAAGAAAGAAAATGAATTAGGATTGGAAGTAAAAAGAAAACAAAAAGGAAATTAAAGCAAACAATAATAAAATAACAAATTTGGAAAATGAAATAACGAAGACAAGCAGAAACATACAAGTAGTGGAAGAGATAATAGAAAAGGAAATTGAAGATTTAAAAGTTCATGGGGAAAAACAAAAAGAAAGTTTTGAAAAATTAAAAGGAGAAATAGGAACAGAATTAGAAGAGTTCAGGAGAAAAAATAGGAGAAGGTAATACCATCATTTATGGAAACAATTTCCAGGATCTGGGAATCAAGTTTGATGGGAATGTTAATAACATACACCCGAAAAATTTTATTAATATAATTAAAAGTAAATTAAATAATATCAAAAATACAATAGATCAAAAGTTAATAATAAGAAGCATGCTAGTTGGACATCCATTGTTATGGTTTTGCAATAAAGAACAATCCATTAATAGATTTTGAAGAACAGTTCATTAAATATTTTTGGGGAAATACAACAAGCCAATTTTAGGGAAAAGTTATATTTTGGGAAATTTGACTATAATAGGGGGAGGAATTTTAACATGTATGCCATGCAAATCTACAACAATGCTCAACATTTAGAACCAACTATGAGAGAAGAGGAAATAGTTTTATACATAGCCAGGCATTTTAAAACGGAAGTGATGGAAACAATAGCACTACATAATATCAAAACTATGGAAGGATTATCGAATTATCTTCAAAGACTGGAAAGAACCATGAATGATAAGGAACACCACAGCAACAATAGAAATCCAGAGAGACATGACAATAGGAACAGAAAAGAGAACAACAGTAACAATGGATATAGGAACAATAATAATAATTACAACAACAACAATAACTACAACAGAGATAGAAGAGAAGAAACAAATAAATATAGAAATAACAACAACAATTACAGAAATAACAATAATAACTACAGGGACAACAACAATACTAATGGAAGAGATAGACCAAGTTACAGAGAGGACTACAGAAATAAAAACAACAACAGAAGAGAATGGACTAATTACCACAATGTAGAAAGAAAATATGAAAATACCAGACCAGCTACTTGACAACAATCAACAAAATAGGAACAATAATAACAACAACCAGAGACAAGTTAATGTCATGGTTCATAAAGAAAATGAAATAGAAACTGTAAATGATCAAAATTTTGCTTAAATAGCTTCCACGTGCATAATGTTATCTATTCTAGGTATGAACATCCAAGGGAATTCATTAATAAAGGGGAAGTAGAATTTGATTTAGATAAAAACACTTTAATATTTATTGAGGGTAATTTTCAAAATGTAATATGTAAAATTTTAGTAGATACAGGGTCAGAAGTAACATTGATTAGTAGTAGAATAGTAGATCAAATACCTAAAGATACAATTATGGTGGTAAAAACAAATAAATTATCATTAGTGGGAGCTAACAAAAAGAAATTATATGATACTAATAGTACAATGATAGGGGATTTAATGTTAGGAAATAAACAATATAAAATGCAGTTTTTAATTATTAATAATTTACAATATGATATTATATTAGGAACAGATGAGATGAATAATTACAAATTGATTATAAATTATGAAAACAAAGTAATTCAAATAGATAAAGAAACAATACCTTTTATAGACCAAAACCAAACTAATTTTAAGTATGTAAATGAATTGCAAATTAGTAATATTAATGAAGATAAGAATAATTACAATGTAGGTGCATGTTCAGAAAATAAAATAGAAGAAATTCAAAATTTAATTAATAAACATTCAAAATTATGTAATGAAGAAGCACAAATAGCAGTTAATTATGTTCATAAATTAGAAATGAGTTCATAAATAAAAAATTTTAAAGTCAAAACATATCCAATACCATACAATTGGAAAGAAGAAGTATATTTGGAAATAGAAAAGATGTTAAAGGATGGTATTATAGAAAGATCCAATTCACCATACATAGATGCCATCACATGTGTCAGGAAGAGTTCGGGAGAAATTAGATTATGTTTGGAATCCAGAAACACCAATCAATATACAATCAAACAATATGAAAGTCCAATGAACATCGATGGAATTTTTGGGAGGATAACTATATAGAGCTAAAGTATTCACAAAACTACACAGCATTTATGGTAGATGGAGTAGTATATCAATTCTGTGTAGTTCCTTTTGGTTTACAAAGTTCTTGCGCTGCCTTAGTACGCACTCTTCATTCAATTTTAAACAAGTACGAGTATGAAACTTTTGTCCTTCATTATATTGATGATATCTTGATTTTTTCTGAAACCAATGAACAACATAAAAATCATTTAGAAATAGTGTTTAAAGAGTTAGAAATTGCAGGGTTAAAATTAAATTTAGAAAAATGTAAATTTTATCAGGATGAAGTAAAATATTTGGGGTACATTTTAAATACAGAAAATATCAGTATGGATCCAGATAGAGTCAAAACATTGTTAGAATACAAAACACCAACCAATTTGAAAACTTTAAGGGGATTTTTGGGGATTTTAAATTATTACAAGAGGTTAATACCAGACTTAAGTAACAGGGAAGTTCCATTAATTGAATTGTTAAAGAAAGATACAAAATGGTATTGGGATGAAAGAAGGGAAAGAGCATTTCAGGATTTAAAACAAATATTTACTAATAATTTAAAAGTTTATCATCCACAATATGATAAGGAGTTCATTTTAAGAACGGATGCATCAGCAGACCGTTTTGCAGGAGTTTTGGTGCAACAACAACAGGATGGAGAAGTACCAATAAGTTTTATATCTAGAGTGACAAAAACATACGAAAAAAATATACAGTTACAGAATTGGAAATGGCTAGTGTAGTCTATTGCATCACCAAATTTAGATTTTTCCTATTAGGAGCTAAATTTATCATTGAGAGCGACCATTCTGCATTAACAGCAATGTTAAAGAACCGTTATGCAAACAACAGGGTTCATAGATGGATACTTCTATTACAGGAGTATGACTTTGAAGTAAGATACATTCCAGGAAAACTCAATATAGTAGCAGATGCTCTTAGTAGAGAAACAGAAGCCCAAAACATCACCAAACAATATAAAATAGGAATCAACATCTTACCACAAAATCAAGGACTATTTTCACTCAATCATATTATAGAAGATCAAAAACAATTACAACATTCAAAAAGAAAGGACACAATAAACATTGATGGGATTTTATACAAAAGACTGCAAGATAGGGAAGTATTTGTTATCACTCCAACACTCAGTAAAATAATATTACAAAATTTACATGAAGAATATGGGCACATAGGCACAAGGAAATTATGGATGATGTTCCGAGAAAATTATATAGCAAAAGGAGATCTAGTCACAGCAAAAGCTATATGCAGAACATGCAAACTCTGTCAAATGGCAAAGGAGAAAAACTTTCACAACACCTATTTAGCTAAATCTATTTATGCACAGAAACCTTTACAAATAGTAGCCATAGATTTTATAAGTAATTTAGTTCCTAGCACTCAAGGCAATAAACACATATTTGTATTAGTAGACATTTTTACCAAGTTTGTTAAACTATATCCATGTTCAAAAACCAATACTAAAACAGTAATATTAAATTTAAACAAATACATTAATAATTTTGGAAAACCAGAGAAATTAATTTTAGATCATGCCACATATTTTCAGAGTATTAAATTAGAGCAATATTGCATAAATCAGAACATACATCTTAAATTCATTAGTATTAGGAACCCTTCATCAAATCCTGCAGAACGTTATATAAAAGAGATAAATAAATACTTGAGAATTTTATGTAATTAAGATCACATACAGTGGGAAAACAACTTAGAAGAAGTAGAAAGATTTTTTAATCAAACTCCACATGGTGTGACAAGGGAGTGTCCCGAATTCTTATTTACAGGAAAAGAACCAACAAGACCTTGGATAATAAACAGAAATTCCAAGATGGAAAATATTATGGCACAAGTAAACACCAGGCTACAAAGAAATGCAAATAAGTACATAAAAAGAATGAATAAAAAAGCCAAGAAAATAACAAAATTCCAAAAAGGAGAGTTAGTGTTGGTTAAGTCGTTACAAGTACCTAAAAGATCTGAACATAAATGTGCAAAATTATTATTACCGTATGAGGGACCATATTTAATCGCAAATGAACATGCAGAAAATAGTTACAAATTAATAGATCCGCAAACAGGTATTTTAAGGGGGATATTTAATATAGGCCAAATTTTTAAGTACCACAATGAATAGATAGCATTATGACACACATTTTATATTACAAACTCATATGTATAGTATTTTTTAAAATATGAAATTTAAACAAATAGAATAGGACTAATAACATTTAATTTTTTTTTAAGAAATAATAAGTTAAGATAGGTAGTTAAATTAGAATAATAACAATTTGAGACTAGGCAATTTTCATTGAATTTTTATAAAAGTAACAAGAATATAATATAAATTTTGAAGAAAATAATATAGAATTTATGTAAAGTAACTGATAATTTGAGATACTATAACAACAAATTTGAAATCAAATGAATCAACAGTGTTTTTGATGTAAACAAGTATAAATTGTGATAAGAATATAACATCATAGGTTTTAAAATTGATTCCTAAAGATAGAGAGATAAAGAATTATATTAAATAATGATTATAAATAAGTTTAATTGAATAAAAGAAAAATTCATAATTTTTATATGTTGAATATACACTTCCAATTATTTGAATAAATCAAGGGAAGAATGTAATGAAGAAGTGATATGTTGGGAAAAGTACTAACAATATAAACAAAGAGTATCAATGGGATTAAATTTTTAAAAAATTTATCTTGTTACACAAGAATTTTGTTAAAAATTAAATTGGGGGATTTGAAATAGATATCTAATAGTTAAAAATTTAATAAGTAGAACTTACCTTATAATTTACAATAAAAGGATATATTATTAAGTTTTATAGAATCAGCATTTACTTTTTCTTTTGTACATCTAAAGTTTCCAAGTTCATAATTTTCACAAGACATACATTTAATATAAACAAAGAAAGTAATGGGCATTTTATATTGAAAAGAATCCATATTTTGCTATTTTATAACAGTTAAATATTTCCAATCCATAATGAGTACACTTTTACATAACAATTTTTTTTTGTCCTAGTTCTCTTTTAAAATTCTAAGTTTAATCTGAAACAATAAAAAGAAAATAAAAATCAAAAGTATTAATGGTTTTCACATGTTTAAGAAATCAACATGTAATTTTAGTTAGTAAAGTATTTAAATTAATATTATAAAAAGGAAGTACTTACAAAATGATAAAAAGACAAATTATAGTCTTCGATATTGTACAAACAAACATTCCAATAGCTCATGAGTACCTTAAAAAGACATAAGAACAATTAAAAACATGTAGCAGGTGTGGTGAAATACAGTAAACTAATTCCCATATCAATAATGTTGGACATAATCACATAAGTTTTTGATAGAACACTTTAATAGTGCATAGTGAAATAAATATTGAAAAACTTAGTGTACAAACACTAACAAAGACATTTTATGTAACAAAATGTATGTAGGATAGTTAGGTAAATGTTATATATAAATTTTAAGTTGTGAGTCTTTTGTAACACAGAGAATCTTATCTTATATAATGCATAAATGATACCTACAAATAACAGAATCTTTTAAAAGTTTAAATTTTAGTTGTTAGAGTTTAAAATAGTAGTTATCAGCTAAAATAGTATTAGTTTAACAGATTCATAGTAATTTTAATACAAATGATGGTTTAATTTCAAATTTTGAAGGTCTAAAATAAGTTGACGGCTCAAGAAAGTTGTGCATTTTGAATCTAAAATTTAAAACACAAAATAATGTTGGTACAAAATTGTTAAATGTAAAAACAAAATTACCTAAATTAAAAAAATCTGGTGTTTACAAAATTAATTGTCCAAAGTGTAATGCTGTATATATAGGTCAAACACAAAGAAATTTTGAAGTAAGATTTAACGAACATTTAAGAGCATATAGATTAAAACAACCAGATAAGTCAAATTATGCAAAACACCTACTTGAACATCCAACCTCACTCTTTTACACCAATGACATCCAAATACTACACATTTGTAATAAAAAACATTCCTTGAACATTTCCTTGAAGAAAAAGACATCTAGCAGATCCACAATTTAAAGTTGTTAATGAACAAATAAATCTGGGAAGTTCTCCACTTTTAAAATGTTTGCTTTGATTGAGTCTTCATTTTATACATAGATAAGACGTAATTGTAACACAAATATATTAAGTTATTGTAAAGATCAGCATGATATAGTTTTTTCCTGGTTTTTCTATATCATTGCACAGTTATACTGATCTTAGAGGGAAATACATCCAGGATAATCCCTTAGGGCTAATAACATCTAGGCTTTAATATTGTTATGTCTTATTACTTCCATACTTGGTCTAGCCTTAATACTACCTAAACATCAGGTACCTAGCTACAAACAAACAAAATGTAACTTAAATGTCAATCTGACGATGCTTAATAGCGAAACGGCTGTCATTAACTTTTTTAAAAAGCAATTTTTAAATAAATATTGGAAGTTTTGTTAAAACGAAGAGTTTTTTATTATCCTTAATAAGATGGACTTCCAAAAAGTAAGGGTTAGTACAATCAATTTAATAATGTTGGACATAATCACATAAGTTTTTGATAGAACACTTTTATAGTGCATAGTGAAATAAATATTGAAAAACTTAGTGTACAAACACTAACAAAGACATTTTATGTAACAAAATGTATGTAGGATAGTTAGGTAAATGTTATATATAAATTTTAAGTTGTGAGTCTTTTGTAACACAGAGAATCTTATCTTATATAATGCATAAATGATACCTACAAATAACAGAATCTTTTAAAAGTTTAAATTTTAGTTGTTAGAGTTTAAAATAGTAGTTATCAGCTAAAATAGTTAGTTTAACAGATTTATAGTAATTTTAATACAAATGATGGTTTTATTTCAAATTTTGAAGGTCTAAAATAAGTTGACAGCTCAAGAAAATTGTGCATTTTGAATCTAAAATTTTCTTAAAAAAGTCACTTAAAAAATTATACAAACAAAATTTTAGTAAATATAAGGATAAGATTTCACTGTAAGTTAACAAAGATACTATTAGTTTTGTAATTTCATTACCTTCATATTCAAGAATTTTGGTTAGAATTTTGCATTTAAACAATGGAATTTCGTTTTTCGATGTCATACTTGTCATTTTTCCTGGAAGCCTATAAAAAGGCCGGAAAATTGATGATTCACCTCTCTTTTGATTTTGGTAGCAGAGCAATTAACATCGTATGTATTAATTGATTACTAACTAGAAGAAAAATTTTTGCATTAATTAAAAGCTGTTTATGTTAAAGTAATACATGTAATATTAAAAATACATGAAGTAAAAATAATCAACCATTATTAAATTACTTACCAAAGTAATAAATTTGTCAAATCAGAGACTGATTCCAAAAGAATTTGAAAGATTAAATTTGAGCATTCTTTCTGCAACTGGACCTTGGCCGCCATATTTCCATATTGGTATAACTGTTCCGAAGGCAGACGAGGAGAAGCCGATCCGAATTTTTCGTGCCATTCCATTTAGACAGTAGCAATTTTTAGAGAACGAACTTTATAATAAAAGGTACGTGTCATAGTTAAGGTTTAGTATTTGTATATTTGTTATTTTGTGACTGTAAATTAATTTTATTTGTATGTATCATCTCCATTCTTTTTATATACGGCTATTCATTTATTTATTTGTACTAAACATATGAAAACCAATTAACAGTTTTTGTAAAATTTCTTTGAAATACTTGACATTAAATTTAATGTATGTTATTTATTAAATAATATTTTAATTTGAATCATACCCTGATGAGAGTCAGATTTTAAATTTAAATTTCAAAACAAATAGTCTGAGCTAGTTAAAATTTTAATAATGCGCCCAACCATAGAATTACAGAAGAACAAGTAAACGTTTTATAAAATTAAATAGTATTTAATCATTAAAATCAATTAAAACATTTGACAAAACCAATAAAACAAAACAAAATTATAAATAATAATAATCACTAAGTTTAAATCATAATAAATTGACAATACCAAGGTGGGATATTAACAAACAAAACTATAATAAATCAAACATAAAAATTAAAGACAAAATTAAATCATTATAAATTGTCGCAACCAACGTGGGGCTCGCAAAATTAGCATCGATAATATTAAATTAAATAAATAAATAAACAATAATAATAATAACTTAATAAATTCATAAATTCAACAACAATAACATGGCGGACAAGAAGATGATTCTTAGGGATGGAAAAAAATATATATATATAATTTAAATAGAAATATTTGCCAACTATTTGTATTATCGGAATGTTTTTGGGGATTAAATTAAAACATTTTTAGACCTTGAAAATGAACCCATAGAGGTTCGAAAGCTCGGTTAATAAATTCTAAAAAGAGTACACTTTGGTTTTATTGCCACATCCCCAAAAACATTCCGATAATATATATATAAATATATTGTAATGTTTAGATATTCTATAATGATTAAAATATCAACAGAAGTTGTTTAATTTAACTAAATCCAATAATTTTAATTATATTGTATTATTTTATTGTATATTTTGTGTATTTGTAAGAAAATTTTAAGTTGGAAATTATTTTATTATATAATGTATCGATATTATATCTAGTACTTAGTAGAAATTACGCGAAAATTGATTATATAATGTGTAAAAAAAGGACAGATAATGTGTAAAAAGGAGACAGATATATTTTACTATATTTTATTCTGGAATTATCGATGATAGACAAAGCGAGTATGTCTAGTCATATATATGAAAGAAAGAGATACACATACTTCTTTCCAGAAATGTCTAAACCCTAGAACAAAAAACGAATAATCTAGAAGTTTGAAACCTATAAAAGACTGAACAGAGGTCGTTAAAAAGGAGTATATAATTGGTAGTCGAACATTGAAGATCTGAGTGTGAATAGTTTGAACAAACAGTTTTTTAAAGGGAGTTTATGATTGGAAGTCAAACAGTGAAGATCTGAGTGTGAACAGTCAATTTGAACAAACAGTTTTTAAAGTAGTTATCATAATAAAGTGTTAAATAGTGACGTTAAGAACAAAGTAAAACAATCAAAAAGCAAAATAAAGTGACATTACTAAGATTGAATCCAAAAGTGAAATTAAAACGTTTTTGGTCGATAAAAAAGAAGAATATAAGTGTACTTACCAATATTAATACAATAAAACGAACAGTAATCCAACAAACACTAAACTGTATCAAATTTGAGGAACAAACAAAACACAATAATATTACACGAGAGTCCAAACATCCAATAAGGCGACATTTTGCCAAGGTCGGAGGTTCCAAGTATCGCTTCGTTCGTCTCCGTTTTTTTTTATAGATCAACTACAGATTTTTCCACCAATCAGGAAGCAGGACTTTATTTCAAGGTCAGATAAAATTGTAAACTTTTAAAAAATTTTTTTGTAGTAGTTAGTTGAATTTTATAATTTAAAAAAACAAAGGAATTTACTTGATATTTAATAATTAGTGTATTTGATAATCTTATTTGCTATTACATAAACAACATTGGTTAATTTAACATAATTCACATCAAGTAAGTTCTTTTATAATTACTAAAAGGCCTTTCTTTTTCCTTATTAAACTTCAATATTACTGTTTTAATTTAACTATTTTGTAATAAATTTATAATTATAATTGAATCAAATATTTAATTCACATACCTAATAATCCAACTGGAAACTGGCGTAACCAAACACCCCTGAAAAAAGATCTTGTTGCTAATAATAATATAAAATATTAATCATTAAAATTCATAAATAAATAAATAAATAAATTATCTTTAGAATCATAATATTCATTACAATATATATATATATTGAGACGAAGTTTTATTATCATAAAAAATTTATTCATTAAAGAAAATATTAATTTCAACAAGAATATGTATTATGATGATTAATTCAAAAACAAAATCATTATTAAGTCAATTAAAAGCAAAATAAATAATAAAAAAGTAATCACATTACATAAAAATAATCAAAATCACCATTAAAAAAATAAATAATAATGAAAATATAAATATAAATGTAAAATAAAACAAACGAACAAATTATAAATTTTTGTAAAATATTTTTCTGTTAAATATATAAAAGGATTTTCAAAGATCTACAAAAGTGTATAAAAAGTTCTTCTACGAATAACACCTGTATGTGTGACGTTAAATTATCAGAACTACGACTGCTCGTACACAACAACAACATCGCGTGTTTGAAATGTTTAGTTTCCATGAACTCCAAAACTTTAGAAGTGCACCTGTGCCTGTGTGACGTCAAATTATCAGAACTAGTGCTTGTACACACCATCGCGTGTTTGAAATGTTTAGTTTCCTCGAAATCCAAGAGCTTAGAATAGCAGCTGCACGTTGTGACGTATGAGTTACTCGGAAATGTATCGGTCGAATTTATGACTTCAAGCCTCAGTGTAAATATAATTTGAGAGCTTTTCCGACCATAATAAATTATATAAAAATTATTGAACATTAAAAATGATTATTGTATATATTATGTAAAAAAATTGTTTGTAAAATATAAGTAGTTAGTTAGAAATAAGCAAATTAAGAAATAGTTCCTTCTGATTGGTTCTCGTGGAGTTTTTAAATGAAGCATTTTTATTGGTCAGAGAATAATGAGAGAGGGATCTCAGTCTTTACGTAAAAGAACCAGTCAGAAAGAATAAAAGGGGATTCAAGCCAAATTTTAAGAGAGTCAAGACCCTTTATACAAACATTAAAGCTTCGTTTAAAAAAAATTTTTCAACAAAACATTTAAGATTTAATTTTAAAAACTTTCACGACTCAATACTCAAGTTTAATTTTAAAAAAGATTCAAGACTCATTTTCAAAACATTCAACAACAGTTATTATAATATTCAACTCGTAATCTACATTTTAAAAAAGACTTTGATTAGTCATAAATTTTATTAACTTTATAAGTTAACAGTATTCGACTTTGAATCGAAAATAGGTTTGTTGAATCGAGCAGAGTAATCTTATAATATAACAGTTTCAACTGTAATTTTAATGATACAAAAGTTAGTATTAAATTAATATAAGAAGCTTGACTTACCTTATATCAGAAATAATCCTAGTATAAAACTTTGTAACACACCACTTGTAAAAAGGGAGTCTTATCAACCAGAAAATTGTATAAACAAATCCACAATTAAACAATAATAAATTCTACATCGTAAGAGTTTCTGTCTTTAATTAAACCATTGGAAGTTCTACATCCCACGTGTCTACCAGAAGAGAAGATAGACCACCAGTTCCAGCGACACCTACATGTGAATGGCGAACACTCGAGAGACAAAGTTAAAAAAGGTACCGTTATTTGATTTGTATTAAGTGTGCGTATAAATTGTTTTAAAGCGATAATAATTATTAGCCGCTAGAGAACATTTATACTACTTTATTGTAAAGATTTTTTGAATTTCATTTTGATAGAAAATTTATAATTTGTTTGAGCGTAAATCTGTGGTGAAACCTGTACGACCTGAGATATACTTTTTCGATTAACGATAGTGTCTATTTTCAAGAAACATTTAATTTTATTTGAGCTAGTCATCATTATACAACATATTATTTAAGGGGCTAAAAAACATTATTATTGTAGTAAAAAACTTCAACAACTACGTCAAATAAAATAAAAACAAACCACTAATAATATCATGCCACAATTAACGTGAATTTACTAAAATAACATTCAATCATCAGAAAAAATTAAAATAATAAAACAAAAAAGAAAACATAAGAACCCAACAACAAATAAACTAATAAAATCATAATAACTTGGCGACCAACGTATCGGGCTCGATTAAAATCACAGATTTTAATAGTTTAAATAACAAAAAATAAATCAATAAACATTACATTAAAATTTATGTAAAAATAAAAATACTAATAGATTATTGTAACTGTAATTAACATATAAAATAAATATTTCTAACATTTTATTACAAATAAAAAGTCGAAACATAATGTCTGGTAAAGAAGAAAATAATTTTGATGCATGGAAGGTAGAAGAACTCAGACAAGAATTGAGAAACAGAGATTTGGACGACAGAGGAACCAAACAAAATTTGATAAACAGATTGACAAAAAGTCAAGAATTAATAGACATGGTTGCTAACACAGAAGAGCCAGAAGAAAGGGGGAACAAGAAGATGAACCTCAACAAAAAGATGGTACTTCTTCACAAACTGGAGGAAATGTCACATTGGCAGATTTGATGAGCATCATCCTAGCCAATTCAGAACAAATAGCGAAAAACTAGAAGCCAACTCGGAAGAGATGACAAGAAAATTAGAAGCTAACTCTGAAGAAATGAAAAACAAAATAGACAAAATTCTGAGGAAATAACGAGAAAAATTGAATAAAATAACGGAAAAATTGGACAAGAAAGTAGAAAATCAATAGAAAAAGATTAAAGTAATTGAGGAAAAACAAGAATTTTTACATAAACAAGTACAAAATATAGACAAAAGAACAAGCGAAAACAATCTGAAATTAAACTCAAGAATATCAGAAATGGAAGATAACGTGAAAAGAGGAATACAAATAAATTTGGACATAGCCGAACAGGAAAACAGAAAAACAGAGAGACAATTAAGAAAAGAAATAGAAGAAAAATTAAATACAAATATAAACGTGGGAAACAGTGAAGAAATCAAGAAATTAAAGGAGGAACTCGAAAATAAAATAAAACAAGTGAATCAAAATATTTCTGAATTATCAGACAATCGCGTAACACCTGACTTGGGTTTTCAAATTATAAATATAGGGGGGAAGTGTGAAGAAAGTTCGAAATTTTGTGGGGATTATAGGAAGATACATCCTATTAATTATTTACATTCAATTAAAAATAAGTACTCTAAAATAAGAAATTTGCAAGATTTTAAAGAATTTATCAGATCAAGTTTAACAGGCAATGCACTATTATGGTGGAATTGTAAAGAAATGTTTGTAGATTCATTTGAAACCTTTGAAAAAGTATTTCTAGATACTTTCTGGTCAGAATTACAACAGAGTAAAGTCAGGGAAAGATTGTATTTTGGCAAATTTGATAATACAAAGAATAATCTATCCAACTATGTTTTACAACTCTATGCTACTGGTCAATATTTAACTCCTCCTATACCAGAAGCAGAAATTGTAATGTTTTTATCAAGACATTTCAAACCTGAAATATCTGAGATAATTGCAGTACAAAATATTAATAAATTTGATCATTTAATAACATATTTGCAGAGAATTGAAAGAAATTTAAGTAATAGTATCAACAATCAGAATAGAGATAATGTAAGAAACTTTAATAACAATGATAGAAGTTTTAATAGGCAAAGTAACAATAACAATTTTAACAGACAAAATAATAATAATTTTAACAATAACTACAATAATCAAAACAGAAATCAAAATAATGAAAATAGGAACAATTACAATAATAATAGAAATTACAATAATAATCAGAACACTAGAAATTTTAACAATAATTATAATAATAGAAATTTTAATAGATTTGAACAAAATAACAATAATCGAGCAAATACAAACAATAATAATAGACAAGTAAACGCAATTAATACGAGTAACAGTAATGAGGGGATAAATGAGACAAATAATACACCGAGAGACATTGCACGTTCAGGTAGTAGAACTCCTAGGGCCAGATCTCCAGTAGATGATGCCCAAACCACAAATTTTCAATAGGGGTGCACAATGTAAATAGCGCTAGATGTGACTTTGTACACCCACGTGAATTTTTAATGGACAAGGATAATCTGCATCTAGAAAATAAAGAAATAGAATTAGTATTAATTAAAGCAAATATTGATAACAATTTATTAAGCATTATAATAGATACAGGGTCTACAGTTTCTTTAATATCAGAAAATACATTAAATAAAATCTCAATGTTAAAAAACAATATAATCAATATTCCAAAAGTAAATTTTACAGGGATAAATGATAAAAGTTTAGGATATTCTAATAAAACAGTTTTTGCTTCTTTGAATATAAATAATGTAAAATTAAATGTTCAGTTATTAATAGTCAATAAATTAAAATATGATATATTATTGGGTAACGATGAATTATCAAAGAATAAAATTATAATAAATTATATCAAAAATGCAGTAATATTTGGGGATAATGAAATAAAATTTGAGGTAATAAATGATTTAAAATTAACTAGTAATTATAATATAATTAGTATATTCGACGAGTCATTAGAAAATAGTAATAACAATTTCTGCCAAGAAAAAATAAGTGAAATTTGTGAATCTAGTTGCAATTTAATGGTACAAGGGTGCCGAAATATATTTAATAATGTGGCCATAGATGCCGAATTAAATTTAAATAAAAATGGAAATGATAATCATTTAGAAAGGGTCTTAGATACCAAAAATAAATTAAATTATGATTATGATGAAAGGGCAATTGATGCCGATGATAGGGTTAATGAAAAGAATTTAGAGGTGATGATAAACTGCAATAAAGGATGGAAAAAATGAAGTTATAAAATTGGTAGAAAGATATAAAAGTTTAATTAATGACGAATCTAGAGTAGCTAAAAATTATTCCCATAGTATAAAAGTTAAAAATATAGAGAGTTTTCAGTCAAAAAGTTATCCAATTCCCTATAAATATCAAGAAGCGGTAGATAAACATTTAAAGAAACTGTTGGCAGATGGAATTATAAGTTATAGTATTTCATCCTATATTAATCCTATAGTAGTGGGTAAGAAAAAGAAACGATGCGTTTATGTTTTAAAAAGTATAAAATAAATTCTAATGTTTCCTAACACAAAAATTTCACGTGGTGTGTTTCATGTAAGTTCACTCAAGTAATATATTTAGTAGTTAAGTGTAAATAAATATGTAAATAAAATAAAATAGGATATAGTTTGAAGTTAAAGTAGAAAATGGAAACTTATAAAAATTTATCCGTTGATAAATTTATTACAAGTTTGGGGGGAAGTTGAGACGAAGTTTTATTATCATAAAAAATTTATTCATTAAAGAAAATATTAATTTCAACAAGAATATGTATTATGATGATTAATTCAAAAACAAAATCATTATTAAGTCAATTAAAAGCAAAATAAATAATAAAAAAGTAATCACATTACATAAAAATAATCAAAATCACCATTAAAAAATAAATAATAATGAAAATATAATTATAAATGTAAAATAAAACAAACGAACAAATTATAAATTTTTGTAAAATATTTTTCTGTTAAATATATAAAAGGATTTTCAAAGATCTACAAAAGTGTATAAAAAGTTCTTCTACGAATAACACCTGTATGTGTGACGTTAAATTATCAGAACTACGACTGCTCGTACACAACAACAACATCGCGTGTTTGAAATGTTTAGTTTCCATGAACTCCAAAACTTTAGAAGTGCACCTGTGCCTGTGTGACGTCAAATTATCAGAACTAGTGCTTGTACACACCATCGCGTGTTTGAAATGTTTAGTTTCCTCGAAATCCAAGAGCTTAGAATAGCAGCTGCACGTTGTGACGTATGAGTTACTCGGAAATGTATCAGTCGAATTTATGACTTCAAGCCTCAGTGTAAATATAATTTGAGAGCTTTTCCGACCATAATAAATTATATAAAAATTATTGAACATTAAAAATGATTATTGTATATATTATGTAAAAAAAATTGTTTGTAAAATATAAGTAGTTAGTTAGAAATAAGCAAATTAAGAAATAGCTCCTTCTGATTGGTTCTCGTGGAGTTTTTTAAATGAAGCAGTTTTATTGGTCAGAGAATAATGAGAGAGGGATCTCAGTCTTTACGTAAAAGAACCAGTCAGAAAGAATAAAAGGGATTCAAGCCTAATTTTAAGGAGTCAAGACCCTTTATACAAACATTAAAGCTTCGTTTAATAAAAAAATTTTTCAACAAAACATTTAAGATTTAATTTTAAAAAACTTTCACGACTCAATACTCAAGTTTAATTTTAAAAAAGAATCAAGACTCATTTTCAAAACATTCAACAACAGTTATTATAATATTCAACTCGTAATCTACATTTTTAAAAAAGACTTTGATTAGTCATAAATTTTATTAACTTTATAAGTTAGCAGTATTCGACTTTGAATCGAAAATAGGTTTGTTGAATCGAGCAGAGTAATCTTATAATATAACAGTTTCAACTGTAATTTTAATGATACAAAAGTTAGTATTAAATTAATATAAGAAGCTTGACTTACCTTATATCAGAAATAATCCTAGTATAAAACTTTGTAACACACCACTTGTAAAAATGGAGTCTTATCAACCAGAAAATTGTATAAACAAATCCACAATTAAACAATAATAAATTCTACATCGTAAGAGTTTCTGTCTTTAATTAAACCATTGGAAGTTCTACATCCCACGTGTCTACCAGAAGAGAAGATAGACCACCAGTTCCAGCGACACCTACATGTGAATGGCGAACACTCGAGAGACAAAGTTAAAAAAGGTACCGTTATTTGATTTGTATTAAGTGTGCGTATAAACTGTTTTAAAGCGATAATAATTATTAGCCGCTAGAGAACATTTATACTACTTTATTGTAAAGATTTTTGAATTTCATTTTGATAGAAAATTTATAATTTGTTTGAGCGTAAATCTGTGGTGAAACCTGTACGACCTGAGATATACTTTTTCGATTAACGATAGTGTCTATTTTCAAGAAACATTTAATTTTATTTGAGCTAGTCATCATTATACAACATATTATTTAATGGGATAAAAAACAGTATTATTATAGTAAAAAACTTCAACAATTACGTCAAATAAAATAAAAACATACGACTAATAATATCATGCCACAATTAACGTGAATTTACTAAAATAACATTCAATCATCAGAAAAATTAAAATAATAAAACAAAAAAGAAAACATAAGAACCCAACAACAAATAAATTAATAAAATCATAATAATATATATATATATATATATATATGTAAAGGTAGTTTATTTGCTAAATAATTAGGTATTAAAACCAGATATATTGGGGTGTACCGCTATATATATATATATATATATATATATATATATAATTAAATGTGTGTTATTTGCCGACTAATAGGTATTAAACCAGAATTTTTGGGGTAAACGGCAATGTTTTAAGAAAACTCTTTTACTTGTTTTCCAAGCTTTCGAAATATATTTATTTCATTTTCAAGGAATAAGCGAGAGTATATACAAAATTGGTGTTAAAAAATGGTAAAATTCCAAATTAAAGTTAAAATAGTTTTTGATGTTATATTTACCATTTTTTAACACCAATTTTGTATATACTCTCGCTTATTCCTTGAAAATGAAATAAATATATTTCGAAAGCTTGGAAAACAAGTAAAAGAGTTTTCTTAAAAAACATTGCCGTTTACCCCAAAAATTCTGGTTTAATATATATATATATATATATATATATATATATATATATATATATATTGAGACGAAGTTCTATTATCATAAAAAATTTATTCATTAAAGAAAATATAAATTTCAATAAGAATGTGTATTATGATGATTAAATCAAAAACAAAATCGTTAAGTCAATTAAAAGCAAAAATAAATAATAAAAAGTAATCACATCACATTACATAAAAATAATCAAAATCACCATTAAAAAATAAATAATAATGAAAATATAATTCAAATGTAAAATAAAACAAACGAACAAATTATAAATTTTTGTAAAATATTTTTCTGTTAAATATATAAAAGGATTTTCAAAGATCTACAAAAGTGTATAAAAAGTTCTTCTACGAATAACACTTGTGCATATGTGTGACGTAAAATTATCAGAACTACGACTGCTAACATCGCGTGTTTGAAAAGTTAAAAAGTTTCCATGAACTCCAAAACTTTAGAAACGCACCTGTGCCTGTGTGACGTCAAATTATCAGAACTACGAGTGCTCGTACACAACACATCGCGTGTTTGAAATGTTTATTTTCCTCGAACTCCAAGAGCTTAGAATAGCAGGTGCACGTTGTGACGTATGAGTTACTCGGAAGTATATCGGTCGAATTTATGACTTCAAGCCTCAGTGATAATATAATTTGAGAGCTTTTCCGACCATAATAAATTATATAAAAATTATTGAACATTAAAAATGATTATTGTATATATTATGTAAAAAAATTGTTTGTAAAATATAAGTAGTTAGTTAGAAATAAGCAAATTAAGAAATAGTTCCTTCTGATTGGTTCTCGTGGAGTTTTTAAATGAAGCATTTTTATTGGTCAGAGAATAATGAGAGAGGGATCTCAGTCTTTACGTAAAAGAACCAGTCAGAAAGAATAAAAGAGGATTCAAGCCAAATTTTAAGAGAGTCAAGACCCTTTATACAAATATTCAAGTCTCGTTTTAAACTTTCAACAAACATTTAATATTTAATTTTAAAAAACAACTTTCACAACTCAACACTCAAGTTTAATTTTAAAAAGATTCAAGACTCATTTTCAAAACATTCAACAACAGTTATAAAAATATTCAACTCGTAATTTACATTTTTAAAAAAGACTTTGATTAATCATAAATTTTATTAACTTTATAAGTTAACAGTATTCGACTTTGAATAAAAAATAAGTTTGTTGAATCAAGCAGAATCATTTTATAATATAATAGTTCCAAATGTAATTTTAATGATACAAAAGTTAGTATCAAATTAATATAAGAAGCTTGACTTACCTTATATCAGAAATAATCCTAGTATAAAACTTTGTAACACACCACTTGTAAAAAGGGAGTCTTATCAAATCAACCAGTAAATTGTATAAAAAAAATCCACAAGTAAACAATAATAAATTCTACATCGTAAGAGTTTCTGTCTTTAATTAAACCATTGGAAGTTCTACATCCCACGTGCTCACCAGAAGAGAAGATAGACCACCAGTTCCAGCGACACCTACATGTGAATGGCGAACACTCGAGAGACAAAGTTCAAAAAGGTACCGTTATTTAATTTGTATTAAGTGTGCGTATAAACTGTTTTAAAGCGATAATAATTATTAGTCGCTAGAGAACATTTATACTACTTTATTGTAAAGATTTTTGAATTTCATTTTGATAGAAAATTTATAATTTGTTTGAGCGTAAATCTGTGGTGAAACCTGTACGACCTGAGATATAATTTTTCGATTAACGATAGTATTTATTTTCAAGTTAAACAAACGAGCGTAGAAACATTTAATTTTATTTGAGCTAGTCATCATTATACATATTATTTAAGGGGTTAAAAAAAAACATTATTATTGTAGTAAAAAACTTCAACAATTACTTCAAATCAAATAAAAACAAACCACTAATAATATCATGTCACAATTAACGTGAATTTACTAAAATAACATTCAATCATCAGAAAAAATTAAAATAATAAAACAAAAAAGAAAACATAAGAACCCAACAAAAAAAAATAATAAAATCATAATAATATATATATAAATATTAAACCAGAATTTTTTGGGGTAAACGGCAATGTTTTTTAAGAAAACTCTTTTACTTGTTTTCCAAGCTTTCGAAATACATTTATTTCAATTTCAAGGAAAAAGTGTGAGTTAAAACAAAATTGGTGTTAACAACTTGGTAAATATAACATAAAAAAACTATTTTAACTTTAATTTGGAATTTAAAAAAATTTTAAGTCAAATTATTTATAAAACAAAATAACGTCATAAAATTAGTAAACAACTTAATTGCTTACGATAAAATTTAATAATAAAGAGTAGAAAATAATAGGTTATAATTTGATTTCTTCTTTTATAAAAAATGTGAATTTTGATTAAAATTTACTAAATATTTAATTGTTCTATGATAAAATAACGATATCTTATTCTTTTATAATTTTGAATTAAGCTTCTAAAATGTCATTTAAAAATCAAAAATAAAAATGTCAAATAGATGTCATGTGTTTTAGGTATTATTTAGATCTTTATTTGTATGTTTATCCAAAGATAGCAGATAATAATAAATGTCACTCAAGTTTTTATGGTTACTTTTTTTTAATAATATTATTTTCTTGTGATATAGATGCCATTTCCAAAAAAAGTCTTTTTTTTTATTTTAGTGTTAAATTGTATATCTAAAATATTAACAGAAGCATAATCAATAAGATGGTCATTATTTATGGAATGTTTAGCCAATTCACATCTTTCAGGATGTAACCTTGTATCACTCTTATGTAATGATAAACGTTGTTTTAATCTTTGGCCAGTTTGACCTATATATTTTTTTGGTCGCAAACAGAACAAGGAATACAATATACTACATTAGATAAGTCTAAAATTGGAGTTGTATCTTTTACTTTACTGAAAATGTTTTTTATGGTAAGACATGTTCTACTGGTAATTTTGATATTATTTAATGGTTTAAAAACTCTACTTAATTTGGATGAAATTTCTCTAATATATGGTAAAGATATATATAATTTTGTATTATTAGTTTGGATTTCTGAATCTTTATTATTATTACGATCATATGTATTTAAATTGTTAGAATAATTATTTAATACATTTTTAATTAATTTATTAGGATAACCATTTTCTAAAAACATTTCATGTAAAATTTTAAAATTTTTATTGGGAAAAATAGGATCCGAAATCAATGTTATTTTTTTTCATTTGCATTATTAAATTTATTTTAGTCGAAAATTTATGATATGACCAAAAATTCATTATTCTACCAGAATTTATTGGTTTTCTGTACCAATCTATAGTTATAGTGTTATCTTTTCTAATAAATTTTGTGTCTAAAAATGGTACACTATGTTCTTCGTCCTCTTTTTCTAATGTAAACTGAATGTGAGGATCATAAGAATTAAATATGAAAAGAAGTTCATTTAAACCATCTTTAGGTAATGCCAAAATAATGTCATCCACATATTTTTTAACAAAAATTAAATTAAAAGGTAATAAGGAATAACAGTATCTAGTAAATTATCCATTACATAACAAGAAATAATTGGAGAGATGAAAGCTCCCATTGCAGTACCGAATGTTTGTTTATATAATTGATTGTTAAATGAAAAATATGTATTTTCAAATAAAAAAATTAAAATTTCTTCAAAGTATTTTTTGGATATTGAACAATGCTGGCTAATATCACTCCATTTTTTATCTATTGCTCTTAAAGCAAATTCTAAATAAACATTACTAAACAAAGAAACGACATCCAAACTACAAATAATATAATTTTTCGGTAACTGAAATTTATTAAATTTTTTAAAAACATCATAAGAATCTTTAATGTAGTATTCTGTATTATAATCATATGCTTTTGTTAATATTTCAGTAATATATGAACCAAGTAAATTAGTAGGAGTGTTTAATGAAGCTACAATAGGTCTAATTGATAATACTGGTTTGTGAATTTTAGGAAGACCATAAAACTTTGCTGGAATTCCATTATAGCAAATCAATTTTTGTTTCGTAGTTTTATCAATTTGTTTTTTATTGCTATAATGGAATTCCAGCAAAGTTTTATGGTCTTCCTAAAATTCACAAACCAGTATTATCAATTAGACCTATTGTAGCTTCATTAAACACTCCTACTAATTTACTTGGTTCATATATTACTGAAATATTAACAAAAGCATATGATTATAATACAGAATACTACATTAAAGATTCTTATGATGTTTTTAAAAAATTTAATAAATTTCAGTTACCGAAAAATTATATTATTTGTAGTTTGGATGTCGTTTCTTTGTTTAGTAATGTTTATTTAGAATTTGCTTTAAGAGCAATAGATAAAAAATGGAGTGATATTAGCCAGCATTGTTCAATATCCAAAAAATACTTTGAAGAAATTTTAATTTTTTTATTTGAAAATACATATTTTTCATTTAACAATCAATTATATAAACAAACATTCGGTACTCCAATGGGAGCTTCCATCTCTCCAATTATTTCTTGTTATGTAATGGATAATTTACTAGATACTGTTATTCCCGTATTACCTTTTAATTTAATTTTTGTTAAAAAATATGTGGATGACATTATTTTGGCATTACCTAAAGATGGTTTAAATGAACTTCTTTTCATATTTAATTCTTATGATCCTCACATTCAGTTTACATTAGAAAAAGAGGACGAAGAACATAGTGTACCATTTTTAGACACAAAATTTATTAGAAAAGATAACACTATAACTATAGATTGGTACAGAAAACCAATAAATTCTGGTAGAATAATGAATTTTTGGTCATATCATAAATTTTCGACTAAAATAAATTTAATAATTCAAATGAAAAAAAGAATAACATTGATTTCGGATCCTATTTTTTACAATAAAAATTTTAAAATTTTACATGAAATGTTTTTAGAAAATGGTTATCCTAATAAATTAATTAAAAATGTATTAAATAATTATTCTAACAATTTAAATACATATGATCGTAATAATAATAAAGATTCAGAAATCCAAACTAATAATACAAAATTATATATATCTTTACCATATCTTAGAGAAATTTCATCCAAATTAAGTAGAGTTTTTAAACCATTAAATAATATCAAAATTACCAGTAAAACATATCTTACCATAAAAAACATTTTCAGTAAAGTAAAAGATACAACTCCAATTTTAGACTTATCTAATGTAGTATATTGTATTCCTTGTTCTGTTTGCGACCAAAAATACATAGGTCAAACTGGCCAAAGATTAAAACAACGTTTATCATTACATAAGAGTGATACAAGGTTACATCCTGAAAGATGTGAATTGGCCAAACATTCCATAAATAATGACCATCTTATTGATTATGCTTCTGTTAATATTTTAGATATACAATTTAACACTAAAAAAGACTTTTTTGGAAATGGCATCTATATCACAAGAGAATGATATTATGAATAAAAAGTGACCATAAAAACTTGAGTGACATTTATTATTATCTGCTATCTTTGGATAAACATACAAATAAAGATCTAAATAATACCTAAAATTCATGACATCTATTTGACATTTTTATATTTTTTGATTTTTAAATGACATTTTAGAAGCTTAATTCAAAATTATAAAAAAGAATAAGATATCGTTATTTTTTATCATAGAACAATTAAATATTTAGTAAATTTTAATCAAAATTCACATTTTTTATAAAAGAAGAAATCAAATTATAACCTATTATTTTCTACTCTTTTATTATTAAATTTTATCGTAAGCAATTAAGTTGTTTACTAATTTTATGACGTTATTTTGTTTTATAAATAATTTGACTTAAAAAATTTTTTAAATTCCAAATTAAAGTTAAAATAGTTTTTTTATGTTATATTTACCAAGTTGTTAACACCAATTTTGTTTTAACTCACACTTTTTCCTTGAAAATGAAATAAATGTATTTCGAAAGCTTGGAAAACAAGTAAAAGAGTTTTCTTAAAAAACATTGCCGTTTACCCCAAAAATTCTGGTTTAATACCTATTAGTACTGGTTTCATATATTTGTATATATATATATATATATATACAAATAGTAGTAGTATTTTTGCGGGAATGAATTAGATAAAAAAATGGAGATATTGGGTTAAGCCCGCTAATGCAGCCGTAGACACGTGTTTCTGTCTCCTTAGACTTCATCAGTACGGCATAGCTAAGGAGAATATTAGCTGGAAAAGTAAGGGTTAGTACAATAAATTTAATTAAAGATTATAAGTATTGGTAAAACAAAAATAGCGAATCTTTTCAAGGAAGTGCGGAATATTGAGACTATAATTAGCTGGCTTGACAAAAATCCTCCGTATAAAAATAGTATAGTAGTAGTAGTAGTAGTAGGCATCAATAACAATCATTTCGGGCTGGTTTAAGACGATTTTTTCGGCCTCCAATATTAAGTCCAGGTTCATTGCGCTCGGTAGTTTCTTCATACAGTTTTGATAAGAATGTCAAACTGGAAGAAATTTTGGAGAACGATAACTCAAAAGGCCCCAAAATGTTCGTTAAATTTTATTGTAAGGCTGTAAAAAACCAAAGACACAATATTTTGTTTTATTCCTTTAAGCCTGTGTGATTAAGTTATTTAAATATAAATTTATGTAGTTACTAAATGTAAAGAGAGATTTAGTTTTAAAACTGAAAAGCTAGAGAAAGCCTATTATTTTAAATTGATGTTGATTAATAATTTTAAAGTTTCTGATTTCTAAAGCTTTTTCCGAAAACCGTTTACACTACCACTACACCAACACACACTTTTATATGCCTGACGCGCGTTTCGATAACCAAGTTATCTTCTTCAGAGACCGAAGGTAAACTTTTTAAAGCTTTTTTCCACTTGTACAAATACCCACTTTTAGTCTTTAAGGTTAGAGTACCCTGTAGGTTATGAGCCGACAGCTACTAAACACCTCTCCGAAAGGTCGAGCCGGAGGTTGGCAGGTGACATTCGATCGGGTTGCAGTGCAATTGGAGCGTGGTGTCCAGTATCAAATCGATGTTCTGAATAGGTAGTAGGCTCTCCCCGTTCTGAACGTATTCTCCCTACTTGCCAAAAAGTCATTAAGTCGGGTTAATTAATTTAGCCCCTGTATCAATCAAACCTTGACCTTTATGTTCTAATATGTTGATCCGTAAAACTGGTCTGGGCTGGGGAGAGACTAATGTGTCTACCGAAGAAAAATCTAATGATGATGTTTCCGTGTTACTACATACCGGGCAATTTGATCTAATAAAGCCTGGTTTACCGCAACCATAACAAGTTAAAGGAGTACTTAAATTATTTTAAGGTGTTTTGAAAGCAGTATTACTAGTAGAACGTATGGGGCCTGGTATTGCCTTTGAAATGGTAGGACCAACATGATCTTTGGATTGTTTGGATTTACGACAGTCGTCTTTGGAATGTCCAGGTGCTCGACAATAACTGCATCGTGTCCGTCTTTGGCTAGAATCCTGATTATGAAAACCTTTGATTCCTTTAGAGCTTGATTGGCCGAAGACGTCTTCGATTTTTCGAGCTTCGGTTAAGAAGTCGTTAAAAGTTGCGATTGAGTGTCTAGAAATATGTTTTCTAACGTTTTTATGTAATAAACCGTAAACCATTTCCATTTGAACAGATTCGACGAGGGTGCCTGGTTCTAATTGCGCTAGTATTGATCTACATTTGAATATAAAAACATCAACAGTTGTTTTAGCATCTTGTTCTTCCGAAAATAATTCTCGATATACACGACATGCCGGTATTTTCGGGCCGAAAGTATGTCTTAAAAGATTAACAACTTCTTCCCACGAGGAAATAGTGTCTTTAACGCCCTGATTCCACTTAGCGGCAAAGTCATCAAGGAGCATTGAAGTCTTTATATATTTCGACGGCACTCATCAAAGCGTTTAAGTCTGAGTCTTTTTCCCGTCGAAACGCGAAGGACACTTTGAAAGATTAGCGTTTTGAGTTGAAGACGAAACGTTTTAAACCGAAAGCCTGGACAAAAGTTCTTGAAATTGTTTGTTCGTTCGTTAAAACTACATTTTGGTTCATGTTTATGCCGTTTGTGTTTGCGGATGACTTCGAAATATTGTCCAAATTCGACAACGAAATATTTAAAGATAGTCGCGGAACAGAGTTTTCTCTTTGCGATGAGCGTAAATTATACGAATGCTTTTGCTCAGTTTTGAACCGTTATTCTGACAGCATAAGATATATTATACAGATGTAGAGTACTTACCGTATCTTGAAAATACTCAGATTTATATAAAATAATACCTTCACTACTGCACTGTGCTGAGAAATTTTTAAGCCGAAACTTTCTTTCTGTCGAGGATACACTGAAGCTAAGTTAAAATAATTGTCCGAAAATCTCGAATACAAGATAACGAAACTGAGTTTTAACCGCCCTTACTTTGTAAGCAATTCACACAATTTTGGTGAAAACGCAAGCCAAATACCGCGGATAATTCATTATTAACGTATTTTTCTTCTAATAAAACAAGCCAATAAGTAGGACGCCAGTATAAAAATGGTATTCGTTTGGGTTTACTAGGGTTCTTTGTAATGAAATAGAAGGAATTGATTACTAGCACTTTATTTCATATGTACGTAACATAAAACAAAACAATAATGGTACACATGCCAAAGTTTTACCACGATAACCTCACAAAGGCCTCTTTATCCCTACCCTACTTCATCGTGTTGTATAGACTACCTTCTTGAAGTCGTCAGGGCCGGCTCGGCTACGGGAATTAACGTCTGTTACATTGGTCAAATAACAAAACCAATAAAAAACAAATACATATAAACATATACAACAAATATTTAAAAATTAAATTAATGTGGTAATAGTTAAAAATAAAATAAAAAAATAATTAAAAAAGTAGCCGTCATCATTAGGATTCGAATCCCTGGGCGCCTACTTGAAAAAAATACCGGTGTTTAATAAACTAGGCTATGAGATGTTTTCTTAGTTAAAAACTGTCAATCTAGTTCAGATGTTAAAAGTGGCACCTTAGTCGCTGTAATGTAAGACTAAAGTTGTAGTAGTACTCCATGTGGTATAGAAAGGTAGATTATTATGCATTTTTTGCGTTGTAAAGATGGAGCTTAAGATTAATTTTGACCTTACCTCCATAATGACAGTATTAAGCATAAAAGGTTGTAGTGTAGATTATTTAATAACACTGGTTTTAGAAACGTTTTAGTACATGTGGTTACAATCACACCATAGCTTGACAATGGTTGTCATTCGATACGATTCTAGTATCTTACACTTAATCAAAATTTTTTGAAAAATCACATAATACTGTAGCTGTGAGGTGGTGTTTAAACTAGAGTTCACAGTATTAAAAAGTGAGAACATTTCATCATTTGCCACTTGATGCTTACTTAGAATTTTGTATTTAATCAAAAAAGACAACCTTTCAATGATCTTAGATAAGGTAGGAAGAAGTGCCATTGGGTTGATTTACCTTCAGTAGATGTGTAGTAATGCAAATATGAAAAATAGAGTCAATCAAACTTCGAAACATGAAATTTCGACAGTCTCCCTAAGAAAGTCTGTTCTTTCGAGCTATTCATTTCAAAACTGCGTAATTTATTTACTTTGGTATTTATATGTATTAACCACTTGATTATCTTAAATAAAATTTTATTTTTACATATTTCATTCTGTTTTCTATATTCATATATTCTTTCTCTTAAAGATAGTAGGGAGTACAATAAATTTCAATAAAGTTCACATATTCTATTTTATTTGTCTTAATATTATTCTTTTTTACTTTTCTTAGTTCTGTACTGAAAGTATTAATGGTGACAATTGAATCATACATCAACGCTTTGGGGTACTCCATTTACAATCAACTGGAAGTAATAAAAACTAAGTTTATTTAGTTGATTTAACCCAGAAGCACGACTCTAAATTGTTCTCACGTCACTTAATCAGGGATTATAGAGAGAATCACCTATTATAATATGCCAGGAATACATATCATTATCATACTCTCTTTATGGATTACAATAAAAGTAGTTTTATTTTTTGACTGAAATGTCATTTTTAGGACCAGGCTTAGAAAACGATATGAAAAAGTTGCAAAGTCAGAAGCAGACATTATACCGAAAAAGAAGGTGAATCTGAAATAAATATAAATTCAGTCAAAATAAAGCAAGAGGTTATGGATGAACGAACTGATTTAAAAGTCGTTCTAGAAAAACTCTCCCATAATATTGAAACAGTTATCATTAGTGACGATGAAGATGGTAAGTTACAAACGTATTCTCTTGCGTATAAATAGATTATTTTTTTTATTATTTAAGCTTTTTTATTCTTCCACTTTTCAATTTTTAAATAACAATAATAAAAATTCTTTAAATTCCACGGTTCTATAGGTGTAAAATGTTCAAATATTAATTTTAGTGAACAATGCCATTCTTGATAAAAAGTTTTTTAAAACCCGTCCCATTTAATAGCCAGTTTTATATAAACCGTATGAATTATTTGTTAAATGGTTAAATTAAATTAAATTAAAAATAAAAAATATTGGTCAATAATGTCAATAATCGCCCAAGAAAAAATATATCCAGCTATCTTCTAATTAGCACAATTATTTGTGACAGTGATCATTCATGTTGAAAGAACATGTTACGCCTTTGCTTCAAGGGAATATTTTCTAATGGGGAGTCCCTTCATGGTAGCCAACCTGAAAAAATAGATGAAAAACCACTGCCTTTTTTTGGGAATGATTCAACTTTGAATGTATAGTTTTCAGCACATTCAGTATACTGTAAAAGTTTTTCTTGTCACGAAGGCCTCATTTATTAGATATTGGATAAAATGTTTTTCGTAGGGATTTTCTGATGTTATGTTTTCACTAAAGGATAACCAATAGAAACCATTATCATATGTCATTTTCTATTTCTTTGTCTGTCAAATGTCTAATATATCAACAACGTTTTGACACTATAGCGGTGGATGTTTGGAGGTTAATTGTATGTGTTTTTATTCGTGGTTAAGGTGATTTTGTAGATTCAGTTTATTCGCAGAAATCAGCAAGTAGTTTCAAGTTATTGAATTATTCTCATTTTTTAACCAAAATTGTCTTGTCTACTTAGTTTATTGGATTTCTGACTTCTTTCGGTATCAATTTATCCAGATCATGTAATGAAATTCAAACAAAAGCAGAACACAGAACAAATAAAAATCCTTAGAGTTTATGTTCTAAGTAAAAATCAAAATAGCAAAATTGACAATGATGGCATGAATGAAAATTGTCAATTGTCACAATTCATTACTGAAAACATAACATACGAAAATATCCTACAAAAATCGATTTTTTCCAATATCTAATAAATGAGACCTTCGTGACACGAAAAACTTTTACAGTATACTGAATGGGGCAAAAACTATACATTCAAAGTTGAATAATTCCCAAAAAAAAGGCAGTGGTTTTTCCAGGTTGGCTACCATGAAGGGACTCCCCATTCAGTTAAGAGGGGCGTCAAAAAATGTGACAGCTGAAAACGGGTGGCAAGCCTGAATTGTACCCAAAATTTCAATCATTTTGTAAACAACAAATCTAAAGAACGCCTTTAAATTACGTATTCAAATTTTAACAGGATATAGCTTATACCTTTCTCTAGGAGATAAGGTTTTTTAGTTAAGTTTTATTTTGTAATAAAAGAGATATTGGTGTCTAAGTGATGGTATGTTTTTAAAAAGTTTGACAATTTGTGATCACGGATTTTAACGCCAGAAGCTTAACTCCTAAAGAAAGCATAGAGAATGCGACTAGCAAAATAGGAATTTAAAAAATATATCTTTTTTGAGATTTGTTGCACGCAAAATTTGAACATTGCACTAATCTGTCAATTTAGTTCAACAGTTTTGGTGGCACTATTTTCAAAGACGTATGTCGATTCTAATTCTCCAAATCCAAACTTCACTTAACATAACCAACCTAACCTTATTTCTCGTTTATAATGTCAAAATAATACATTAATTTTAGTGTTTTGCTTTTAAATATATATTTGTCTATATTACTATTCGTTTATAATTTACCAGAAGTTAAAAAAAATTAATTTTAAAGTATATTTTCACAATTTGCGTTGGTGTTTACATTGTTTATAGCATTATCCAACTGTGATATGTGCAGTGTTGTTGGAATTTAGTGTTATGAACCGTTGTTATTTCCTAAATTACTTTTTACTTAAACACAGTTGTCTTATTTTAGTCGAATTGGTAAAAATGCGAGTTTTGAGAGACCCGATTTTTGTTTATACTTTTTTTAATCATTTAAGTTACCTAATCATTATCTTATATATTTATTTGTTAAATAACTAAACCCAACCTAAGGGATTTACATATATAAATTAATACCACATAGGTATTATGTAAATATTAACAGCTAAGTGTTAAACTGTTTTTCTAAATAGGCATGATAATAATGTCCACAAAGTAAGGGTTTCTACAATATTTATTTACATGTTCAATATGCATAAATATAATAGCTTTCTCTTTAGATAATGTGAAGAATTAAAATTTACAGTCAAATATGTAATATTTTTATTAAAACAGTTTTACAAATTTGGGTTGGATACATTTACTTGTTATTTACTAATAATATGCAGATGTTATTAGGTAATGTTTGAAATGTAATTGAACCTTAAAATAAACATTTGTATTTTAAAACACATAGTAGTAGCCCACAATAGGTTTCATATTGATGTAGCCATGGGTTCTATAATGGTCCAGATTCAATGTTTTTGAAGAAAGAGTTCTAAAAAATAAAAGATTATAATTAACAGTAAAAATTATTAATTATTTACTATAAATAGAATAAAACCTGTGTAGGCAGTTACTTCAGGTCCAAAATTTTTGAGGAAACAGTTCTAAAAAATTAAAGATTAGAAATAAAATATAAAATAATTCATAACATTACTAACTCGGTTACAAATTTTGTCAGTCTTCTTACTATCGACAGAATACAACCAGTGTAGGCAGTTGCTTACCAAAGTTTTTGAGGAAACAGTAGCATACATTTTAAAAACCATCGATTTATTTCTCCAACAATTTAGGTAATTATCTAAACATATATGGTTGCCAGAAAAAGTATATTGCTAAAATAGTATTTTCAGGACATTTTTGAAATACTTTAGAAAAGTAGTAACCTATTGAATCTTGTAGAAATATTTTGTTTACCATACTCCACCTAATCAAAAATTAATCAAATAGTTTTGATTTAGATAGTAATATTCTTCCTGGTCTATCCTAGTATTTAAAGTAGACAAAGGATGGCTTAAAGGACGAGTAGCATTAACACTTCTCTGAGATGTCCTAGTAAAGACTCTTATATGAACTCAAAAAGGTATAGGTAGGTACTCAAAAAGAAGAAAATTCATATATCTAATATGCAAAATACCTATATCAATACATCTTTTAAAACTAAATTTGATATTAAGATCTCAATCATAGATAATAAAATAAATAATACCTACCTATTAATTGTAAAAAAATTAAAACAGTAAATAAACAAATTAAAACTTACCTCTTATCACTTTTGATGGAGAGTGCTTTCAAATGTAAATAAAATATGGATCTTTATAAAATAAATAAGATTTTTTCATTTTGTGTGAAAGATATCAGTTAAAAAATTATTATGTATGTATTGAAATTAAAATGTATCCTATTGGATACATTTTGGGTATGGGTTGACATTTTTGGAATATAATTAATAGCCATAATTTAATGATACAATTAGTTTTATTAAGATATACCCATAACATTAACAATTATGTTTAGTACTTGCAAGAGTATTGTTGGCCAATTGCTGATAGTCAGCTTATCCCAATTCTTTAGGTATCTCAAAATAAAAATAAACTATAGGTAAGCTTTATTGTAGGGTGTACTTTACTTTGTACTCCATTTTTCATTAAATCATGGATCTGGGTGGTAATTTAGGAATGTCCAATACTCTCTAAAAAATAAATGATATTTATTTATTTAGGCAGTAAATAATTAGCAAGGTACTTACTTGAAGTCATATTGAAGACAGACTAACCTGTTAATGTTTACAAACATTGTAGTAACACTTTTGCAATAATCATCAAACGTTTTGGAAAAGTATTTAAATTTTTCCCCACAAAATATATTCTAAAAATTTACATCTACTTCAACACCTTCAAATAATACATCCATCAGAAAGTAAATAAAATAATCTCAAACTAACCTCGTTTAATTTTGCATTGTTGCTAATACATTTCAATCTCAATTTTAAAAAAGGTATAATTATAAATATACTTTCCACTTTATTTCAATTTTTCTTTAGACCATGTTGATGTGTGTATATAGAAACCGTAATATGTTTTTATTATAATTAATATATTTATTCTAATAAATACCTTAATTAGTAAGGGGTAGTACCAGAGCTGGGTAGTATCCGGATATTTTTATGTATCCGAAAGCTGTATCCAGAATACTTTTTAAATTTTGTACCCGGTATCCGGATACTGTTTTTGATATTCAGATACTTTTAAATATTATTTATCGCCCTCCGATATTGCACCTAACGTAGGCACAACACTGCCCTTCCTTTAATTCAGATGTGTCTAACATGTTAAATCCCATTTTTCGTACTGGTTACCGTTATAATATATATTATTATTCTTTTGACTGTTAACGTCCTTCTGAAAAGTGTAGTTCTTTTTCACGTTTCATCGATTTATTTCGACATCTTCATAAGTTTTTGCCCTGAAGATGTCGAAATAAATCGACGAAACGTCGGCCAAAATTTAATTTGTTTCTTTATATGCCTGTCCTCATACCCGTGAAAAAGAACTACACATATATTATTATATTCTAATGGAGCTTTGTTTTTACCTATAAATCAGTTATAAAGTTTCATAAGTACGTTATTTATTTTTTATATTTTCTATATCTCTCTTTTCAAGAACCCCTTTGTATCCTGTATTTATAATTCTTAGAAGAAATTATTTTTTGGATTATAATAAAGGCCATCCTAATATTTATATTTTTATTTTAGTGTACCTACAAGTACAAATAAGTACACCCCCTAAAAAGTTTGAAAACTCGGCTGGCCCGACGCTGGCCAAATTTAATATTAAAAGCTCAGGCAGTGACACGAAAAAGTTTTTCGTTAGCTCATCATTAAATGTATTTTTATTACATATTACATTAAAAATACATGCACATCACATAGTTTTAATACTAATAATTTATGTCCTTTTTAAAAAAAGTATCCTAGGAAGTATCCGGATACTTTTTTTCAATATCCGACCCAACTCTGGTTAGTACAATAAATTTCATTAATTAATTATTTGTTAGGAATGCGAAATCTTATTTTATTTTATTTTTTTATATATCGATATTTTAAATCCTAAAAACAATTAATTTGTTACGCCTATGACACAATACAATATCACAACAAACTTCCAAAATATATCCAAATAGGATATTTAATAAAAAATATACAGGTATACAGGTATTTTTCATCTGTTTATGGTTTCAAGGTCAAATGTATGTGTAAGTCGTGAAAATATTCAAAGATTTACGAAGCAAAATTCATATTTTCATCTCTGTCTAAGATAAAGAAAGTCGACAAGCTCTAAAAATATTCAAATTTATAATAAAAAATACTAATTTGAAACCACTATCGCCATCTACTTTACATTCTTGTAATTTAAAAATAACCAGATTTTTCACTAAATTCAGGCAGTAGTACCAAATTAGAAACGCCCCTCTTAATAAGAAGTTTTTTAGCGAATACAAATAAATCTCCTAATTTAACGTGTCTTTCAGAAAATATGGTAGATTATTCGATTCGGTAAAATCACACACTAAACATTACCAAATTGACTATTACACAATAATCTTAATCTTTTAAGGTATGAATGGTTTTTAGTTTAAATCAATGGTTTTTGCTTAAATACTTTCTGTAAGTGATACTTCCAAAAACTAACCTCCACTGATAATATCCTTTCGCCATCTATCAACGACTTCAAGTAACCTCTTACTATATTTTTATTTAATAGTAGGTATTACTTTTTATTATATTTTTGTTGAATATTGTTTAGCACGAAAGAAAGCGACAATAAGGTAAAAGAAGTGTTAAATACTGAAATACTGATTGAGACAAGACCGGATATAGCCGACATTAGGACCAATATTTATAGATATGATAACCAGAAGAAAAATAATGAAAATTTTGAAAATGATAAGAAATCTCAAAAAATACGAAATGTACTATCAGTGAATACTATCCGAAAGGATTTAAATGAAAAAAGTTACTTAAACATATGGGAATATTCCATAGACGATGTAAAACCATGGAAAACTAAAAACTATATACAGTCAAAACTAATTTTGAACAGACATCAAGTGTAAGATGAAAAACAAGAAAAAAGGAAAGAATTAAATAAAATAACAAAATGCATACAAAAACTCTAGAGCAAGGGTTTATGGACCAGGGGATATTGCAACGAAAAAAAGAATTATTGATTGAAATAGAGGATACAAATTAAATAAGAATGTAAAACAAACGCAGGATATAAAAGAAAAAGAAAACAAAAAAATCAAAGATAAAACAACAAAAAACGAGAAATGCAACATATAGAAAGAAAAAAATTGGTTAATGGAAAACTAAAAGAAATTGAACAGGATAGACAAAACAATAATTTAAAACAATTTTACTGTCAGACTAAAATATCGGCAAAAGGTGTAATCAGAACAAAAGAAATAAAAGATAAAAATAATATTACGTCATATGAATCAGTGAAAATGGGATTATGGAAAGATTATTATTGTGAAATGTTACGTGAAAAACAGATAATTAGCACAAAAAAAATAAAACTGAAATAGAAAACTTGAAAAGAAAAGATAACATACCAAATTGTTCCTCGGAAGAGGATATATAGAGAGAAATAAAAAGGACTTAAAAATGAAAAGTCACAGGGGAAAACAAAGTATGCTAAAATGTGGAGGTAAAGCACTATAGAAAAATATTTATAAATTAATAAAACAAATGTTAATGCCAACAAAATGCCAATTGAATGGTACTCTGAAATAATAATTATAGACCGATAAATCTACTCTATACCACTTACACACTTGTAAACATAATCCATAAATTGAAAGAGACTATCAAAAAAATCTTGCCATACATGCTAGGGAACAGATTTTGGAGTAAAGTAATACAATATGAAACTGCATGTCATCTTCATTGATTCCAGAAATGCATTCGATTCAATGATAAGATCCATGATAATAAAGCAAATGGAATAACTGGGAATCCCAAGAAAAAAACGAAATTGAGATTATTAATACAAAAGACACTACAAAGCGCCACAGGAAAAGCACAATTCCAAGGTTTATTATCCAACCAACTTAACTTAAATAACGAAGTAAAAGAAGGAGATCAAATTTCCCCAACAATTTTTAATTTGGCACTTAAAGGCATCATAGGAAAAGCAAAGGTGAATGATAAAAATATAATGATGAAGAAGATGCAAGTAATAGCATAAGCTGTAGACCTCAGAATTGTAGCCAAAACATAAAAAACTTACTAAGGACATAAAAAATTATAGAAATTAATTATAGAAACTTATCTAAAAATTTCATTTTAACAACTCAATGGCTGTTGCTGACCTCAAGTCAGTACCTCAAGAGTGTCTCTCAAGAGGTGAAATTTAACTGGTTCAATAAAAACTATGTAAATTTGTGACGTTTTCGACTCAACTTTTTATTTTTCTAAATTGACCTTGACATTCAATACTAAATACAGAATATTATTATGAAAAAAATTCAGGCAAATAGAAAATATATTCAACAAAGACAAATGAAACAATTGAAACAATCTGATATATTAAAACCACTCATAAAATTTGAAATTTTTAATATAAAAAAAGGATGCGAAATCAATGTTATTCTATTTTTTATTTGCATTCAATTCAATATGTCTGCCTTGATTTACATTGTTACTTGGTAACCGCTGTTCATTTTTCATTTATAATGCAAATCAACCATGTTAAGAATAAATCAAGAAACATATTTTTTTTGTAGCAGTCTACATGACTTCCTAATAAAATGATCAAATATGTAATTTCAGTTTCATATTCTACTGCGTTTAAAATTAAAAGAATATAATTAAAACTAATAATTTAATTTATATTTTTAACAAACAGTTATGTAATTTAGGTAGTTAAGTATTTGAATGTTAGGTATAAGGTAGAAGTAGATGTGTAAATATCTTACAGTGCTTTTATAACAGATATGTATTCAGACAAAACCTCATAATGTGAGAAATAGGTACCTAAAAACATATAAACTGAAATCAGTGTTAACAATAAATGTTACAGTATAGCCCTACATTATTACCTAAAATTCACATAGTTACCTCTGAAAAGGTATTCAAAATCAGTTGATAAAACTGAAAGCTAAAAAGCTAAAGCAATTTAGTTATAAGAAATGTATGTAGAATAGTAATCAAAGTTTGTACACTAGTTATAAGCTCCTTAATCTCTGATTATTATTATGAATTAAAATAACAAGTCTAATTTCCATTCCTTTAAATCAAATTAGTATTAAAAAATTATAATAGAACTATCTTACTAGATTCATGCACAAATGAATATCCATTTCATGTTATTAGCTCAAACCTGTATAAATCTCAGGAGCTGTAACTGCTACAATTAGCAGATTTCAAGCATCAAATTTAGATAAAAAAACTGATCAAAAAATAATTTAAATAGCTGTTTCATAAATTTATGAATGCAAACTTTTTATACATTATTAAAGAAACATGCAAATATGTTAAAAAAATTTTATCATTTTATAATAATTTAGGTTATATTTTGCAAATTGAAACAATTGATTGCTAATTTATTGTCATTAGTGTCATAATTAGGAAAATGTATAAAAGGCCGTGAATTTTGGCTTTCGCTCTCTTATTCGCACATGAAATGGAATCTGATGTCTTAAGTACAGTGAATACTGGTATCATAACCTTACTTTTAACAAAAGTTGAATTTAATTATATTGTTTAACAAAAATATTAGAATCAAAGTAACTAAATATAGCAAAAGAATTTACTGAATAGTGTGATCCATCAATATCAATCTGAATTTTGGTAAGATTGATAAGATTTCTTTATCCGTGTGGACAATTTTCTTACCGTACCCATACAGCCAAGCGGACATGTTGCCGATTATCTAACTAGCAGAGAACAGCAGCTCCGAGATCATTGCCAACAAAAAGACAGTTATTTGAGGTATGTTTGTTAAGAAAATTTTGTTTGTTTATGATAAGAACGGTAAACATAACTAAAAGTTTGAATTAAACTTTCACTATTTATTCGCAAAATATGAAATGCAATGACGGCCGTTTCGCTACAGCGAAACTATTACCTGAAAATTGTATAATTAAAAAATAGAAACATTTATCTATCGCAACCATAGTTTTTTAATAATTGTTAAAAATTATAAAATATATTCATTTTTATAATATTCGTTAAATGAAAAACAGGGTAAGTCAAAATGCTAGTACATTATTTTCTTGGTAATTTTAAATAGAACACCCTGTATTTTATATCATATGAAAAGTACTAATGTTACACTTATAAATTTTATAAATTACTCACTATACCTAAAGTTATCAGTTTCCTAGATATTTTTATTTTTTCATCAAAGTATTCATTTGGTAGATAGGTATTTTAACGTTTACCAATAATTATTTGTAAGTTGGTCCTGATTGATTTGTCAGAAACTCACTGTTTACATTATTGTTTATTAATTCAATATTGTGGTACACTGTAAATTAGCAATAAGTAGGTATTATTTAGTAATAGTAGAAGTAATTAATTCAATTTAAATTAACAATAATGAATTTTACTACTGATGAAATGGTAGATATGATCCGAATTTTAGAGGAATGCAATAATAATTCATTACTATCATTTGGAGGGTCATTTTGAACACATTACTTAAACAAGATTAGTTAAAATTAATGTAGTTTTCTTATTATTCTATGTGTTACTATTTTTTTTACTTTTCGTCCGTTATTTTTTATAAATTTTATTCCAAATAAATTGTTTTCTTTTCTGTGACACTATTACTGAATTAATAAACAAAAATGTCAAATTGTCAGTTTCTGACGAAACAATCAGGGCCAACTTACAATAATTATTGGTAATAGTTAAAATATCTACCAAATGATTACTTTGATGAAAAAATAAAAATATCTAGAAACATGTTAACTCTAGGTATAGGAAGTACTTCATAAAATTTGAAGTAGTTGTCAAACAAATTATTTACTTTAATTGGCTTACAATATACAAAACTGTTGTCAAATTACAATATAAACTAGACTTATTTTGGGTTGATTTGACAGATATCATCACAAGCAACTTAGATGTTAGTAAATAACTATAGGATCCAATGTTAAAGTAGATACTCTAAAATTTCTCCCAAATTATTACAGTTAAGTATAGGCAACCCTAATACCAGTTGAAAGGTAATTAGTTACAGCTTCCTATGTGATACAAAAATACAGGGTGTTCCATTTGAATTAAGCCATTTATTTACGTTTTAAATGGTAAGTAATATATGGTTATATTACAAACACTCTGTATATTATGGCATATTAATAAATATTGCAAGAAGGACGTTAAAGACTATTGTATTTTTTCAAGGGGTCTACAAATTACGTAAAATCGTTTTTTCTCAAAAACGGAAGTGGGTAGCTATAGGGACATGTTAAGGAATAAACATTATTTTTGATCGTATAATTCAAAAACAAAAAAATACAGGGTGTTCCTTTTAAAATAACCTAACATTAATATGTCACGCTTTTCTGGAGCTCCCTGCACAATCCAAAATATTTTTAGAATGTAGTCCCAACAAATTTAAATATACCTATTTTTAATTTTTTTCAATATTGTTTGTCGTTTTGATTTTGATTATATAAATATATTTTTGATCTGATGAAAACCCAGATAGAAACAGGTACCAGATCTGGGGATGTAGTCAGGATACCGGCCAAAGGTAAATAAAACTATTTGTCAATTATCGAGCTTTCGAATTTATTTTAAATTCTTCTTCAGGATACTATTAACAAAAATTAACATTAGTAGTGTTGAAACCAAGTTAAAAAGGACTTACTTAACGGAAGTTTGAGTAAGCTGCCATGTAAAACTAACATTACCAAGAATAAAAACAACTCACAATCATTTTAGGACGATACAATTAAAAAATCACAAATAAAAACAATTCAAAAGACAATACTCCTTGTAAATGAAGAATTGTAATAAAACCATTAATAAATTGTAAACTTCGAAAATAATAATAATAGTTCTTATTATAAAAATATATTTACAAAGAGTACGGATATAAAAAATGTTGTTAATAATCGTAAACCGGTCGATGAGACTGTCGCAATTCAACTAACTCGACTAGGTACTTGGTCCTTTTTTCAATAAGGGTTCATACACCCTTCTTATCGGTCCTGAAGCGTGCAATCGCATAAATTATCTTTTTCCTTTAGTATCCTCACGACTATATTTAGGAAATGGTTACAGTCGGCCTACCTGATTTTTCTTCACGCCCTCGTGAAGCTGGACTTAACTAAACAAAACAAAAAAAACAAAGCATTAGTGAAATGATTTTAACATGATTAAGTACAGTGACAAAACACATTTGTCTACTGTTAATTCGTTATCACTATTTTCATCATCAGTAACAGTAGTAATGAAGGGTTTTATCCTATCAGAAGGACAAATGCCCGTATAAGCCGTCCTACAACGTTTAGAACCTTGTATTTCGTCCACTACATATCTATCGTTATCCAGTACTTTTGTTACAACAAAAGGACCTTTATACCGGGGTTCAAGCTTTCTACTCCTTCCGTCATTGGAGACCTTACTGGCTTGAACCACCACATGTTGGCCAACTACGTATTTCGTAACAGGGGCATGCCTACTACCTAACCTAGTAGATATGCCTAACAGGGGCATCTCTACTACCTTCCTTACGTGTAGCTTCCAAGTCTTGCCGTTTTTCGCATGCGACTTCTGAAGCCACAATGAGTCGTTAAACTCACTGAATCATCCCAACGGGATTCATCATCAATAGAAGCTATAAGGGCCGACAGGATTGAGCAATTCATCCTCTCCACTTGCCCATTAGCCACATAAAACCTTCGAGCATATAACGTAGAGACAGCAAGCAATAGTGATTGTTCCGCATCACAGGGGAAACTGTCAGACACTACAGCCAGTGTCGTATCATTTTTAGGGGCTTGAAATGAATACCTTTATAATACATTTTGAAACATGCAACAAAATATTTTTTTTTTATACTTGAATTTAAGTAGTAATAGTAATTAATTATTTACATGGAATCATAAGATATTTTATAAAATAGAAAGTTGGATTTATTGCATAAATTTCTAAATTTACTGTATTCTTAATAATATGGCGGTATATTTGCTTTATGCATTATCCTATTTTTAAACAAGTGTAAGAGACGCTAATGCATATTTACTTGTAAACGACCTTGATGATTCATTTTCATATTTATATTTACAAATCACACAAACTCTCACCATATAATATATACTCAAATTAATTTAAAAAATGGCTTTAAAAGTAATATCCAAACACTATTAAATTGTAAAAATAACTCTAGATGTAAAACAAATTGACAATAATGGCAATTCGACTTGACACGCAAATTCAAAACGGACCAATGAGATTGCTGGACATTTATTTTCCCCCTCTGATACAAAACAAAACTCATTTGGACGCTGTCTACACGTTAGTATATATGCTCGAAGCATAAAACACGTTTAATACCTAACGACTGACAAAAGTCCGTAAAACTTTTGCTCGTAAACGCTGTGCCTCGTGAAGGTTTATCTGCAAATAAAAAAAAATAGCAAACATTAGAACACTTTTCAAAAAAAAATAAACAAATGGAACTATTCACTATCCGTGTCGCTCTCGTTAGAGGCTCCAGTAAACAGTTTCATTCGTTCCGAGGGACAAATCCCTATATAGGATCTCTTAGATCCAGGCAACTCTTCGATCACGTAACGATCGTTATCTAACACTTTCGTAACGTGAAATGGTCCTTTAAACCGTGGCTCAAGCTTTCTGCTTTGACCGTCATTAGAACCCTTAGATTTCATTACAAGTACTTGTTTTCCAACTCCAAACTTTATTGGAGACGCATGCGCTTTATCGTAATACTTTTTTCTGTTTGGCATTGATTTGCTGAGATCCAATTGATTATCCTGACTTACCTCTGTCGACAAAAAGGCAACGTGAACACCTCTTGGTCGATAACCAAAGAACAATTCATAGGAACTTTTCCCTGTCGTGAAATTAACCGTCGAATTAATTCACCACTTAACACCACTTACAGCCTGATCCCAACACGTTTCGTCATCAGTTGAGGCCATCAATGCTGAAAGTATCGTTCGATTCATCCGCTCCAATTGGCCGTTAGCACTTGGAGTAGATGTGGCACACAATACTCGCTTAATTCCTAACTTTAAGCAAAATTCTGTAAACTGTTTACTCGATTACAGATTATTCTACGAGGGACTCCAAATGTATAAAAAAAAATACCGTTTAAGAAATTAAGGATAGGAACTGTTTTCGTATTTGTAACTGCCTTTAAAAATGTGAATTTAGTAAAGCCGTCTACTGCTACTATCAAATAAGCATTTTTCTTGACACTTTTCACAAAAGGACCTAGGTGGTTAATGTGCAACGTGTTCATTGATACAGGTTGTTTTTCAATAGGATTTAGGCCTCCTGGAAAGCGTTTTCTTGTTCTTCATTCCACGTAAAAATGGAATTTTTGCTTGTAAGGCTAGTTAAAGGTTTGACAATGGACTCAAAACCATAAACAAATTTCCTGAAATAGCTGGCTAAGCCCAAAAATCGCCTAACTTCATGGACATCTTTTGGAGTTGGGAATTCTGATACCGCTTTAATTTTTCCATATCCGGGCTTCACTCCCTCGCTTGTAACTTCGTGTCCAAGGTACTCAATTTGGGTCTGCAGAAAATGGCATTTACTTAGCTTAAAAGTCATGTCTGCTTTCGTAAACGCTTGTAGCACCATCTCCAACCTTTCAAGACCTTGATCAACAGATTTAGATGGAATAAGTAGGTCATCAAGATATGTCATAGCCTTGTCAAAACGAAGTGGTCCTAGTACCTTATTAATCGTCCTCTGGAACACTGCAGGAGCATTTACCAAACCAAATGGCATCCTTAAATGTTCATAGTGCCCGTCAGGCGTGATAAATGCTGTTTTTGGAATGGCATCATCGTCTAACGGGATCTGGTGGTAGCCTGAAGCCAAATCTAGGGTACTATAAAATATGTTGCCATCCAAATTGTCTAAAAGGTCGTTAGTTCGTGGTAAAGGTTGGTTCACCTTCAGACATTTTCGATTTATTGCACGGTAATCTATGCACATACGTTCTTCTCCGGACTTTTTCTTAGCAAGCAGGATAGGACTAGCATATGCTGACTCTGATTCTTGCACAATACCATTATCCATTAGTTCCTTTACCATTTCTCTCACTATCTGTCTATTTGCATAAGGCAAGCGATAAGGCCTGTACGTCACTGACTCGTTATCGATCAATGCAATCAACATTTTTTACGACATTTGTTTTACCAAGTTCTCGTTCTCGAATTTGCAAAACAGGTACGATACTTATTAAGAAGATTTACTAAAACCTGACACTGATTCTTATTTAAATTGGGATTGATTTGATTTCTAATTTCTTCAAATGTTATTGGATAAAGTGGTGAAATATAAGTTTTGAGACACTCCCTAACATCAACATCGCCGGTACAATTTTCGTAACATGTATATCTTCTTATAACGACTCTTCCTTTTTCGTAACATAAAGGTCGATCGGAAATATTTAAGACAGGTATTGAGCAATCAGTATTGAGATCTATTACACACGGTAATAAGATGTGAGTGTTATTGCACCAATTTCTTTATTGAAGGTCAATAAATACTTCGTCTTGGCATTCATCATTTACTACCTGAATTTGACCCATAAAATTCGGTGGTATTACGGTTGTTTGCTTTGCATATAAACAGCAGCGCAACCCGAATCAACATAACCACGTAATGATTTGCCATTTATATTACAATCTGTAGGAATTATGGGATAGGCAATGTTTAAGTTGTTAAATAATTAATCTTTGATTATTAAAAGAATGTCTTTATTTAAAAGGAGAGTCTCGGAAGTATGTCTATACACTTACAAAATTGAGAGAGAACTGAAAAGCTTTACAACTAGGTTACTGTAGTTGTCCCTTAACATCTGGTGATATTTTGGGTTCTCAACTCAGCTTAAATTATACCTGGTTTTATGATTCGTAGTTTAAAAGAATTTTATTTTAGTCTTTAGAAAATAGAAATATAAAACACCAAATGTTCACGTTTACAATACCTACAATAAAATAATAAAATATAATATAAAAAGAGGGATTTTTGAACTCAATATTTCTACACGCCCCCTCAAAAATTAATCTCTTTTAAGATTTACAATATCAATAATTATAAAATTAAACCAGATATAATAATATTTGACTAGAATACTTTTAATATTTACTGACATATCTTCCGTTAACTCTTTGTCTGGGATGGTTATTACTAACCATATACATAATGATCCGACATTTGTCTTAACGATAAGGGAAACCCAGAAAAACCTTATCAGATCATAAATCAAAATAATAAAATTATAATTATATTATTAATACATCTATATTATTTACTAATTTTTTTTTTATTCAAACTTCTAGTCCCAATTTCGCTCTCAACTCCAAGAACTTGACCCTTGGTAGTGGCTTGGTCAGCATGTCTGCAATTTGCTCACCTGTTGAAATATGTTTAAGAATTATTGTCTTTTTCGCAACTTCTTGTCGAGAAAAATGATATTTAATGTCAATATGTTTGGATCTTTTGTGGCTTGTTGGATTATTAGCTATGCTGATACATCCATTGTTATCTTCATATATTAAAATAGGTTCTTTTGTTTCCAGGTTTATACCTGCTGCTAAAATTTTTAACCACATTGCCTCTTTGACAGCTTCATACAGTGCCATATATTCAGCCTCTGTAGATGAACCTGCCACAGATGCCTGCCTTTTGTATTCCAACATATTGTACATCTATCATATAACTTAAATAAATAACCCGTTGTACTTCTTCTCTTAAATTTTAAGTCAGAGGTTTCATTTTCATTTCCCCCCCAATTAGCGTCAACATACCCTGTCAATATATTATTATATGTTCCCTGTACATATTTTAATTTTAAATTGATAGTACCTTGTAAGTATCTAAGTACTCGTTTTAAACATTGCCAAAGTTCTTGATTATTTTTATTAGTATATCTACTTAATGTATTTACAGCTAGAGTTAGATCGGGTCTTGTACATACCATTAAATACATTAGACACCCAATGAGACTTCGACACGGAGCATCGTATATCTCATCAGATTCCAATGCACTATAATTTAAATTAGTTGCTAATGGTGTACTTACAGGCTTGCAATCTGTCATATTAAATTTATTTAATACTGCTTTAATATATGTACTTTGATCCAGTGATATTACTTTATTTTGTTTAGTAACTCTAATACCTAAGAAAATTTTTATCTCTTTTAGATCAACCATTGAGAATTTATTCATTAAATAATTTTTAAAATTCTTCATTGTAATATTATTTGCAGTACATATCACTAGATCATCCACATATAATATAGTGTAAATATTTTTAGAAATATCTCCTCTGTCTAATATGTACATGCACCGATCTCCATGGGAATTTGTAAAATTTAATTCTAAAAGAGTCTTTTCAAACATTTCAAACCAACATCTGGCAGCTTGTTTTAGGCCATATAATGCTTTGTTTAACTTACAGACCTGGTCGTCTTTACATTTTACACCCTCAGGTACTCTCATGTATATTTCCTCTACTAACTCACCATTTAAAAATGCAGTTTTTACATCCATCTGGTGGACTAACAAGCCATGTTGATTTGAAAATGCTATTAAAAATCTAAATGTTGAAATTCTTGCTACTGGAGAAAATGTTTCATTATAATCTACAAGATATTCTTGACTAAAACCTCTGGCAACTAAACGAGCTTTATACTTTAATGGATTTCCGAACTCATCGTTCTTTATAGTAAATATCCATTTACAATCTACAATATTTTTGTTACTTGGTTTCGGTACTAAAGTCCAAGTTTTATTTATCATTAAAGAATTTAATTCATCTTTAATTGCCTGTTGCCATTGTTTAGCATCATTCCTATACTTAATTTCATGATACGAATTAGGTATAGGACTTACAATGGACTGTGCACATAACAAATAATCGTCAGCTACATCATCTTCATTATATGAAGCTTGGCTACGATCTTTGAGTCTATCACTCCGCCTAAGTCCTACACTATCTTTATCTTGAGATGAAGAATTATCCTTTAGTTTTTCAACACTGTCTATTTCGTTACAAGGGTCGTCTACTGAGTTTAACACATCGTTAGGGACTTCAGTTTTTCTACCTGAATCGACCTGACCTTCAAGTACCTTTATTTTCGGTCTTGACTTAACAAAATTTGTCTCATCTACAATTACATCTCTTACTACCACGTATTTATCATTCTCCACTTCATATACTCTATACCCATTTGGTTCGTAACCTACCAGTATTCCCTTTGATGACTTTTCATCAAACTTGTTTTTACTGGTTTTAACATGCACATATACAGTTGAACCGAAAACCTTTAGGTATTTTAATTGTGGTTTCTTATTATACCACATTTCATATGGTGTTTTGTTTGCATTCAATGATTTTGTTGGTGTCATATTAATTAGATAAGTTGCAGTTAAAACTGCATCACCCCAAAATACCTTATCTAATTCTGCACCAGATATCATTGTTCGAGCTTTCTCTGTGATGGTTCTAACCATTCTTTCAGATACACCATTTAACTGTGGAGTTCGTGGTACTGTAAGATGATAACTAATGCCTTTTTTAACACAGTAATCCTTCATCTCGTTAGATAAATATTCTTTACCATTATCTGTATATAAGTTAACAATTTTTAAATTAAACCTGGATTCACTCTTCAAACATTGCAAAAACATCAGATTTATTTTCAATTAAATAAGTTACACAGTAATGAGTGAATTCATCAACAAACAATACAAAATAATTTTTATTATTTATCGCAGAAGGCGTAATAGGACCACATACATCTGAGTGTATGTTAAATAATGGTCTTTTTATGTAATCTTTATTTTTAAATTTATTGAATGATAGTCGCGCTTGTTTTCCGTTAATGCAAGCTTCACATAAATCATTATCAGGTATAATTTTACTTAATGTTTCTACGTCATTTACTAATTGCTTATTTCTTATTTCATTAAATTTATCTTTTCCGATATGGCCTAATCGCTGATGCCATAATTTGTAATCGGAATTAGATATGTTATTTGAATAATTAATAAAGCTTTTACTTACAGAAAATTCCAGTGTAAATAAATTGTTCCTTGGCTTACCAGTCATTATTGTTTTACCGTTATGGCTTACTATTACTCCAGAATCACTGAAGTTTACCGAGTATCCTGCTTGTTGCATTTTTGAAGACTGATAATAGATTGTACGGTACATCAGGACTGTACAGTACATTCTCGATTTTCCCTTGGACTCCAATGTTGCTCTCCAGTACAATGGTCCCCATCTTAGTTGCAGTGATGAAAGCTCCACTCTTGGCAATAGAAATCTTAATGGGTGTATGTAAATTAGAAAAGTTTTCAGCTAGATCTTCTCGGTTTATCAGATGATCGGAGGCACCTGAATCGAGTAGAAAAGAAATTTTATTCTCTTCATTTGCTAACTGAAAGTTCCCAGCCATAAATGCAAATCCTTCTTCGGTTTGTGGGGCAACTTGGATTGTCTGGATGGTCCTTGGTCTTTCTGCATTTTGTTTAGGCTTTAAAGTTTGCAAGTAGTAACGGCACTCATTCTTATAATGTCCTCTTCTCCCACAATGATGACACTTTACGTTCTTTTGTTATTATTTGCATGTTTTGGCTTGAAAATTCCGCGATGATTCTTCGATGATTTTCTAACATTCTTAAAATTCCGTTTCACCTCATTATTTTTCTGCTCTACATAGAGAACCTTTTTACTTGTATCAAGATTTTCATTTACAAGTTTAACTTCATGGTCTAACAACCGTGATTTTACAAAACTTAATGTCATATTGTCTTCTGATAACGTCTCGATAGCCGTTATAACACCATTGTAAGAATTTGGTAAAGTCAGTAATAGTTGGGCCACTTTATCAACTTCAGAGATAGTTGCTCCAGCTGATGCTAATTCTGTTATCAGAGTATCAAACTGCATAAAATGCTTACATAAGTCTGTCTCACCTTCTAATTTTAAACTAAACAATTTCTTCCGAGCTCCGAGTTGTTTCGCTACACTTTTCCATTCAAAGATATTGTCTAGTGTGGCAAAGATTTGTCTTGTCGATGATTCCGGTTTTACGTAACTTAAATATGAATCGGACAAGTACTCGATTAAAACATTTTTTCGCGGTTGATTCCGATTTCTTCCACTTGCTGTCCGGGTTCGCCGGTTCTGGTTTGTCAATCACATGAATCACTTCAAGTTCACTGAGAAGACTTCGGATTCTGAACTTCCATATGTTGTAATTTTCACCATTAAATGGTTGAATGTTTCTCTTTGATTTAACGTTTAGATTCTCCATTTTATGCATCAAACAATAATTTAATTTTATAATTAGATTTATTACTTACTCGTAATCACTAACTTTTATTTTGCACTCACTAATTTTTATTAATTAATCACAAACGTAACCTGGGCCCATAACCTGTAGGAATTATGGGATAGGCAATGTTTAAGTTGTTAAATAATTAATCTTTGATTATTAAAAGAATGTCTTTATTTTAAAAGGAGAGTCTCGGAAGTATGTCTATACACTTACAAAATTGAGAGAGAACTAAAAAAACTTTACAACTAGGTTACTGTAGTTGTCCCTTAACATCTGGTGATATTTTGGGTTCTCAACTTAGCTTAAATTATACCTGGTTTTATGATTCGTAGTTTAAAAGAATTTTATTTTAATCTTTAGAAAATAGAAATATAAAACACCAAATGTTCACGTTTACAATACCTACAATAAAATAATAAAATATAATATAAAAGAGGGATTTTTGAACTCAATATTTCTACACAATCAATAAAATAACAATTATTGGCTATTGGTATTCTGATCGTTAGCAGAAAGAAGTAAAATAAATACTGACTTACCCCTATTAACAAACCTACCAGATTTGACTCTGCAGTGTTCGGCATCATGTCCTAACAGATGACACTTCGAACACTCCAATTTCGGCTTTGAACAGCTTGATTTTTCCCTCATCTTGCAGTCTAAACACATTATATTTTCTATTCCATTTGCAGTCTTTTCTGGGCGGTAGTACGGTTAAAATTTTCTGCCCTCTCTTTGTAGATTGCGTAACTCTACACGTCGATTTTAATTAGGTTGATCACTTAATGAATAATTACCGATGTTGCCTTCTTCACGCAACATTGCCAAATATTCTTCGAAAAGAGCCTTTGGTGTTGCGTAACGACCAGCTCTAGCTGCATTTTGAATAGAAGGATTGGGTATACCAGTGTCATTTTCAGGAAAGAATTCTGGAATGCAGTCGCTATTGGAAATGAACCTGCGTACCTCTGGAGTTTTATTTGGCTCCTTATGTTCTCGATGGTTTGTTCCAATAATTTAATCCTTTCCTCATAGGACCGTGTATCAGTTGCCTCCACACTGTTGACAATTGCACAACTTGACGTAGGTTACCGGTGTTGTAATAGCAGATTGAACCCTTGACCTGCTTTTTCTATATTCCCTAAGAGGAGAAGTACGCGTTTTTCAGTAGCGGTTCTCCTGTATCTCTCCCGAGAACGTAACCGTGACGAATCACTACTTGAACTGGAGCTCTGTCTCCGCCTATGAGATTTCCCCATTGTTTGTTTTATATACACAACTATGTTAATTAATCTTACTTAACCATTAATTAATAACTATAAAACACAAAACAAAACGCACAAACTTTTACGGGATTGTAAGTTACACTCCACACCTGAACTGTAAACTTCGAAAATAATAATAATAATTCTTATTATAAAAATATATTTATAAAGAGTACGGATATAAACATTTTGTTAATAGTGGTAAGCCGGACGATGAGACTGTCGTAATTCAACTAACTCGACCAGGTACTTGGTCCTTTTTTTCAATAAGGGTTCATACACCCTTCTTATCGGCCCTGAAGCGTGCGGTCGCATAAATTATCTTTTATTGTTTAGTATCCTCACGTCTATTTTTAGAAATGGTTACAAAATACATTTTAAAACTGGTAAAACAATCTTTATATTTATCACACATACCAGACCTGGAGAAACACTTCGTCTCAGGTAAATCTAAAAAGCGGTTGACAATTATAATCCGTTATATATATAAAAAAGGAAACAAAACAAATTAATCGAATTCTTAAACAGCTATCAGGTAGAAACCAATTGGTTGGTGTTAACCAAATTAGTAAACCTTCACTGAAAGGGACATCAATTATAAAAAAAGAAAAAAGAACAAAACTGTATTTATATTTATGTTGTCTGAAAAGCTTGTTAACAGAAGTATTACATCTATTTGGTCAATTTCACTGGTATTGAATGAAATATTTAAAACAAAAAGACGGTGTGACAACTATCAATTTGGACAATATACAAGGTTATATTGAGTCATCAATATTGGGTAAAGAAGAGGTTCCATCCTTTTCAATTCACATGTGAACTTGAACATGATGGTATGCTCCCATTTTTAGATATAAAAGTGCGCAGAAGTAAATCGGGTTTGTTGCGCACTAGTTGGTACAGTAAACCTATGGCCAGTAATTGATATCATAACTTTTACTCACACCATACCCAAAAAACTAAAATCAAACTGATTAAAACTTTAAAACATAGAATAGTCCAACTTTCTAACCCTTTATTTAGAAAGGAAGATTTAAACTCACTTATATGCATATCTTTTGGATTTGGAGAAACAAAATTTAAAAAATTAAAAAAAACGAATTACTATGTAGAATTTTAAAACAACTGAATTTATATATTAAACAAATATATCAAAATTTTTAAATCATATTGTTTTTTGAGTTTTTTAGTACACATGTCACATTTATTACAATTTTTTACACCGTTTTACCTATAATCTCACTAAGATATGTAAGTATTATTTATTTTATTACCTGCTATATAATTTCTTTATAATATACAATTTTAAGACCTTGAAAATAAACCCATAGAGGTTCGAAAGCTCGGTAAATAAATTCTAAAACGAGTACACATTGGTTTCATTGCCATATCCCCAAAACATTCCCATTATACAAATAGTTGGCAAATATTTCTATTTAAATTATATAATATATATATATATATATATATATATATATATATATAAAGGTAGTTTATTTGCTGACTAATAAGGTATGAAACCAGTAATATTGGGGTATGCAGCAATTAATAAAAGTAAACTCTTTATACTTTTTCCAAGCTTTCGGAAAATTTATTTCCATTTTCAAGCGAATGTATACGAGGATTATAAAATTTGTTCTTTATATTTATATTTACCATTGTAAAGAACAAATTTTATAATCCTCGTATACATTCCTTGAAAATGGAAATAAATTTTCCGAAAGCTTGGAAAAAAGTATAAAGAGTTTACTTTTATTAATTGCTGCATACCCTAATATTACTGGTTTCATATATATATATATATATATATATATTGTAATGAATATTATGATTCTAAAGATAATTTATTGATTTATTTATTTATGAATTTGACTGATTAATATTTGATATTATTATTAGCAACAAGATCTTTTTCTCAGGGGTGTTTGGTTACGCCAGTTTCCAGTTGGATTATTAGGTGTATATGAATGAAAAATTTGATTAAATTATAATTATAAATTTATTACAAAATAGTTAAATTAAAACAGTAATATTGAAGTTTAATAAGGAAAAGAAAGGCCTTTAGTAATTATAAAAGAACTTACTTGATGTGAATTAAGTTAAACTAACCAATGTTGTTTATGTGATGGCAAATAAGATTATCAAATACACTAATTATTAAATATCAAGTAAATTCCTTTGTTTTTTTTTTAAATTATAAAATTCAACTAACTACTACAAAAATTTTTAATAAATTTACAATTTATCTGACCTTGAAATAAAGTCCTGATTGGTGGAAAAATCTGTAGTTGATCTATGAAAAACGGAGACGAACGAAGCGATACTTGGAACCTCCGACCTTGGCAAAATGTCGCCTTATTAGACGTTTGGACTCTCGTGTAATATTATTGTGTTTTGTTTGTTCCTCAAATTTGATACAGTTTAGTGTTTGTTGGATTACTGTTCGTTTTATTGTATTAATAATGGTGAGTACCCTAGAAGAAATTTATCTTGGCGTTATATTGGCCAGACGTTGCCGCCAACATTTAAAAATATTGGAATTAGAGAAAAATGTTAACGCTTTCCAATGTAGGAACAATATTGGCGCAATATTGTATTATATTGTGCCAGTATTAAGCCAAGGTTAGGTTATATTGAATAGCAATATTGGGCCTTTATTGGCAATATTGACGAGCCAACGTAACCTAACGTTGGCTCTTCAATATTGGCCAATATTGGCGCAATATTATTTGCCATGATAGGGTACCATCCCGGCCAATATTAGCGCTATATAGCACCAATGTTGGTAGCCAATTTAGGGTTTTCCTGGCCACAAATTGGAATCAAATATTGCGCCAATATTAACAATATATATAACCCCAATATTAGTAAATAATATTGGGGCTATATTTTTAAAATAGCCTGCCCTAATATTGCTAGCGCTTATAGGGCCAATGTTGGTCCTACCAAAATGTCCAATAATTGTCCAATATTTACAACCAAGATAAGCTATATATTGTATACATACATAGATCTGTAGTATACCAGAATTGTTAGGGTAAACAGCAATGTTTAAAGAAAACTTGCTTTCCAAACTTTCGAAATATATTTATTTCATTTTCAAGGGATAAGTTTGAGTATAAATTAAAACGGTGTTAAAAAAATTGGTAAATATAACAAAAAACTATTTTAACTTTAATTTTAAAATGTTAATTCTTTAAATTCAAAATTAAAGTTAAAATAGTTTTTTGTTATATTTGACTATTTTTTAACATTATTGTAATTTATACACACTTTTTCCTTGAAATTAAAATTAATACAATCCAAAAGTGTGAAAAACAAGTATAAAAGTTTTCATTAAAATATAGCAGTTTACCCTAATAATTCTGGTATAATACCTATTAGTCAGTAATGTATATACATGTATTTAATAATTTTCTGCAAATATATATATATATATAGTATATAGTTATTTGTTTGTTAATAATGTCCAGTTTCATTTATTTATAAAGCAAAGTGTTGTACTCAATATTTAGCTTAAATGAATAGTTAATATTTCCCTAGTGTAGTAATTTAATAGGTTAGAAATACAAAAATTATTTAGTTTTCAATAAATTTATTAAAAACAATAAAAAGGTGAACAAACAAATAACAAAACTTAAAAAATGTCACTCCTGTTTATCATAATATACAAAAAAACAGTTATTAACAGGGTGTAGATGTTTAAAATTTTAGTCATGAAAATTCACAGTCAAAAATCGAAATTTACTTGAAAACATGTGTAGTTACTTATGTGTAAAAAATCATCACAGAAAATATATATTTTTATGAATTATTAATGATAGACACACCCTGCATATAACTTACACAAAGGGAAAATAAATAATGTAAATAAATAACATTAAGCATAATAAAAACTTTCCAAATAAAACAAAAATAAAATGAACACAGAAACTCTATACAAGACAATATAAAATATGTGTAAATTATAAAGCTTGTATGTCAAAACATATATACCCATACAAATAAATAAAACAGTTGTTTGTCAAAACCCACTATGCAAATAACACATAAAAGATGATCCTACAACGCGATAATAATGATAAAATATACTTTACATATTATATCCTAATGGACATTATCATATTGCTTAAGTACCATATTGTTCACAACTACAAAACATTGCCACTGCCACTCGAAGTTGTGGTCGAATCTCCTGAAGACAAATAATGACTGGAAGTACCTAAAACAATAATTAAAAAAGTCCATTAGATAATCTGCATATAATTATAAGAAATTGTTTCAACCATTACTACATGGAATATTTCCATAAAAAGTTAATTATTTTATTTAAAATGTATCACATGGTAGAGACAATGTTTAAGAAAATAAAACAGTAGAGTTCAGCCAAATAAAGAAACAGAAAACAATCATATTGGACTTTTGTTTGTTAAATATATCATGTTTGGAAATATTCTAAGCTGATTGTTGACCCTTTATCCATTTGCGTGAACTTTAAACAATAACAAGTAATTTTAACTAACCATATTGTTTTGTTGATCTTGCTTTTCTGCCCCCATCACGATCACCAGATGTTGCCAGTACTGACGACATTCTTATTAGTACAACAATATCATCTACCTCGTTGTAACGCATTTTAACAGCTGCCAATATAACCTTGTAGAGATGTAAATTCGAAAAATTCTTCTTTCCTTTTCTACCAACAGCACTATAACCGAGGCAGACATCCTTGGACGTTTTTCACAGTATATTAGAAATTAGGTTGTTAATATCTTTTCCTCCAACAAGGGAGACAGAAGCAAACTAAAACATAACAATGAAAAAATTAATAGTTATTAAAGTATAATTATAATCGAATTGAGTTGTAAGTATACTCTACAAAATAGACTCACCACTTTTTGAAAAAATTCAGGACGTTGAAGTTTCACTTCAACATCGTGAAGCTTCTCTTCGGATTTAACAGCTGCCAATATAACCTTGTAGAGATGTAAATTCGAAAAATTCTTCTTTCCTTTTCTACCAACAGCACTATAACCGAGGCAGACATCCTTGGACGTTTTTCGCAGTATATTAGAAATTAGGTTGTTAATATCTTTTCCTCCAACAAGGGAGACAGAAGCAAACTAAAACATAACAATGAAAAAATTAATAGTTATTAAAGTATAATTATAATCGAATTGAGTTGTAAGTATACTCTACAAAATAGACTCACCACTTTTTGAAAAATTCAGGACGTTGAAGTTTCACTTCAACATCGTGAAGCTTCTCTTCGGATTGTATAGGAAACATTGAAGCTATTTCAACATCTTGTGAGATATTACACTTTGCTAAAGCAACATTTGAAGTTGAAAATTGTTCACGCAATCCCTTTAGTTCATATTGAATGCCACCGAGTATTTTTCCTAAGGTACATAAGGTGTTGGCCTGTTTCTCCATAATATTGACTAGCTTCTCCACAAAACCTGAAAGTTAAATAATTATTAGCTATTTGTCTAATTAAAATAACATTAAGTCTGAATTGAACATAACCATTAAAACAATCAGCTGTTAAAGGTATTTTGCCAGTAGTGGACCCAAATTTCTTTCGAATGTCATCTGCACTTGGTGACATGGTGTCAGTAAGTGTTTTGTCAAATTCGATTGATGTATCTTCCAACACAGAGAAGGAATTGTCATTAGTGTCAACGAAATCAATTGGAGTGGCTATAAAAAATAAGTTAGTTGAAATGTTGGCAAAATTACAGGTAACTGGTAACTTTACAGGAAATGAAAAGTATATGTGAAATTAACCTTATCGATAGAGTTTACTTAATTAAATAATAATAAATAATAATAAAAAAAGGTTAATGATACTTACATGTTGGCAAATGTGGTTTATGGCATGTATCCAAGACATTATCGGTAACAGTTTGTGATTCTAATGGTGTTGGTGTTTTAGAAGTTGTTGATGTACTTGACTCAGAGCAGGAACTTATATTATCTATATAATATGATACATAGTCCTTAGCCTCTGTTATGGAAGTGACTGTCCTTTTAGCATGGAGTCGTTTTATTACTAAAAATGAAAGTTTATTGCTAATTCGATATGTACACTGGTTATTAGTTATAAAATTAGCTCCCCCATGCCACATTATTGTGGTCTTTTTATTTATTTAGTCAATAAAAACTCTGTATACAGGAATTAATTTGTTTTGACTAATAATAATTATTCTGGTATAACTAACTTTTTAAAATTGCCAAGTAATACCCTACATGTTTGACCCCACAAGCATGCTAAATCAATAAAATTATATTCCACAAAGGGGTATACATAAGATTTATTATGCAAATTGTTAATCGTTTTTGGGATATTTTATTATAAATGTAACATATTTATGAAGTGAACAATCCTGATTGACAAAAACATTGATCATTGAAGTGTGTTTTACTAAAATTCATGAAAGTGTGGTGATGAAAAAGTTAAACTTATTTTTAATATTTAAGTTAATGTAAACTCCTTAAATTAAAACTATTTTTTAATCTATTGAAAACATGACATTTTTCTGAGGTTATACTTAAGCAAAATATTAAATATACCCTCCAGTAGGTATACTTTAGATACCCACATGTTTAAGAAAAATGTTAATTAAATGTAAACCAATCATAATTTTTGTATTACTGAACTTTCAACTGCATAGGTTAAAATATCTCAAAAACAATTAACTATTTGCACAACAAATGAATTTTATGTATATGATGCCTACCTTATGCTGAATGGCATTGACCACTCTTCTACATGAAGGACAGGTTCGATGGTTTTTCGTCCATTCCTTTAAACATGCAGTGCAAAAGACATGTCCACATGGATTACCGTAGCTAAAATCTGTTGATAACTCCCCCAAACAACAATTGCAAATAAATGCCGCCTCTTGATAGTCGACCGGCATTCTATGAGCCAATCGGATGGAACATGCACTAAATTTTTTACAAATTCTTGTTTTGGCATATTCGTAGCAATGTCCACCTTTCAATTGCATTGTTCGGAAAATTTCTTTTTCCATGTTTGGGGGTACAATCAACCGCTCTATATAATATTTTTCCTCAAAATAGTGGACATGAAGGTACCTGCAATTTTGCCCGAACTTGCATTTACCTCCTCTGAATGCCCGACAATAATTGTAATAATGCAGAGCAGGACATTGCACATTTGCACATTTATCATCCAGAAAGTCAAAACACAATCTACAATATATTATCCAATTAACTTACTTAATAAGAAATTCTTTTTAAATGACAATAAAAAGATTAAAATAATTTTCCTAGACCCTTCATAAAATGTTTGTAAAAATCGGAGCTCACAGGATTATACATAATATTTACCACGTAGCGAAAAATTACCGGTTGTTTGGAATTTTTTATATTTTAAAACACTGAATAGGCGTTTTCGGAAACCTACTCGGGTTGGCCCGATCCCTAACCTACGCATTCGTTTACCTAACCCGAACTACCTACCCGTGTTCGTAAACCACAGAGCTGTTAACTCGATCACCAACTCAGGTTGATCTACTGTAACCCTATCGAAAAGCAGGGTCGTTCATATCGCTTCAGACACCGCATGCGCATTTCGAACCATTTTTAAATTTTGTCATTCTCTAAAACCGCGGGAATTCAATATCTTCTTCATAATCTCTTTCACGTTGATGAAATAGAAATGGAGATACAAGAAAATTTGGGTAGGTGTGAAATCTGTGGTTTCATTAACCAAGAATCTAATGTTCGACGACACATGAGGCAAGTTCATCAATCTCCTGGTAAATTATAAACTTTGATATCAATATTATTATATAATTTATCTACACCATCAGATTCTGATATCTTTCAGTTCAAGTAGTTAGAGACAATTATGAATTAGAAGGTTGATAATTTGAATTACTTATGACAGCATATTGAATACTCCGATCTGAAACCTGTGATGTTCGTAAACATGGTTGGTGGGTATGTGATCCATGGTGATCCGTCACGTGACCCCAGTGGATCGGGTTGGCAACCCGGAGTAGGTTTCCGAAAATGCCTAATGTAATATAAAATCTTGTCTCTCGTAAATTTAATACGCCAAGGCCGATATTAGACGAAAATCTTTTATAAAAAATTACATTGACGCCATTTTTTTTACTAACCGGTATATCCGACCGGTATCTTAAAAAAATGTTTATAAAATAACTGTCTACTTCATTTATCAAAGCAATTTTTTAACAAAATATTATATATTACATCATAAATTGGATAAAAGAACGTTCATAGATTTTTGTCTAACATCTACACTATGACACCATGATAGCGTCTCCACTAAATTGTATATAAGTAGAAACTTACCGTTTGGATGATCCTTCCATTATATCACAAACTACACTATTGTTCATCAAATTCACAGATCAAATAAATATTAAATAATATGTACAAATCAAAACAAAATCAAAAATACTAAAAATGCTTTATAAAAACCTACAACGCGTGAAATATATGTTTATAACATTACAAATAACTGCCGAATATTTAACTGCTAAATATGTGATCGAAGTAGAAGTACGTAAGTACCTGCCTCTGACCCTTCACCCTTCGCTCTTCGCCGCCGAAAACATCATTTGAAGAACAGTGTTGCCAAACATTATTTATTTAGAAGTTATTTTTTTAAATTAGATTTTTTTAATTCGATGATAGTTTTATTAAAACAGCTGTCATTGAATTAAAAAAGTTAATTTTTTTACATAAAAATGGAAGTTTTGTTGTTTATTGTTCTTAGTAAGATGGACTTCCACGAGGGTTAGTACCTACAATAAAAGTATCAGAAAATGTGGCAACGCTGTCAATTTATGCTAGAGCAATGTCAAAGCAAGGTCAATTTTTGTACCTAATTTGGTAAAATAAAAATTATAGGTCTCTTTCAACACGAGAGAAATAGGTACATGTATCGGTTATTTCCATTAATTCCATTCGACCAGTTGTTTAAATCTAACTGTGTTAAGTTACAAATATTAAACAATTGAACGAGTGGAAATTACCGATTCATGTATGGTTTTCTGTTGTGTTGGAACAGAAACTAATTTCCAAACGAGATTGCAATTAAACTGTTAAATAAAATGCGTATTCACCTGCTAGTATTATTTACATATTAGATTTTAGAAATTACGTTCCTACGAAAATCTTAAAATAGATTAGGTAACATAGCAATGTGTTACAAACTCACTATTTGATCACAAATTGGCTTTTAAAGGGGTGTACAGTATTGGGGGTACATTTTGAAATAAATCTATGATTTTATGTGTTGTGTGAGTAAAATAATAATTTTAATGAAAAAGACAAATACCAATGTTTTTATAAAAAAATAAATTATTTACATATCTCCCGTATATGACGGTAAAGGAAAAATTTATGCGTTTGCACGTTTTGTGACTGTGACCGCCAAGGGAACCAGCTAGTCGGGTTAATCGAATTGCGACAGTCTTATCGGCCGGTTTACCACTATTAATAAAGTTTTTGTATCCGTATTCTTAGTAAATATATTTTTATAATACGAGTTATTATGTCTTTATTTTTAAGTTTACAAATTTATCCTGTCCTTGGTATTACATTAATATTCATCGAAGTAATAAATATAAATTAGTACATTGCAGAGCTTATCTAGAAAGGGCCAATTCATGTGCACTGGGCGTTATATTGAGGTTCATTTATTGAAGGGTTTCTTTACAACTAAAAATTCGTTTAACGAATATAAAAATTACCGTTGCGGAGGGGCTCCCGCTTCTGAGAGGTATCGGAAATAAGAAATTTTACTATAATTTATGGGGAGAGGGTTGCCAGACGGTCGGGAATTGGCGGAATTCTTCCGAATTTTTGTATGTCCTCCCGACTCCCGAAAAACAAGTTCGATAATTTTAAGCTCATCACATTTTCGTCAATCCACTTGGACTAAAGGACAAGATGAGCTATGAGCATATTTTATAAGAAACTGCGTTGAAGTTAAAAGTTTAACCAAAATTATATGTTTTATATTTTCAATTGCAGTAAGTAACTCTTACTGCGAACGCGTTTTTAGTATACTTAATAATTTATACTCAAAAGAAAGGAACCGAATAATGGATTAAATAAAGGCGATAAAGCTCAAACGTGTTGTTAAACGCGGTAAAAAAATGATAAATACTTATGGCAAGAACAAAAAGAATAAACATGCTCATTCGGTTCTTATCTTATATGTCACAAACACTTACTATGTTTTTTTTCTTATATGTACAGTGCAATGCAAAATATGTTTGTTTACATATTATGTATAATTAATATTATTAACTTATTTTTTTATTTCTCCCGACCAAAGCCCTAAAATCCCGAAAAATCGGTTATTGATCCCGATAACAGGAAGAATCGATCTTGCAACCCTAGTTGGGGATGGTTACAAAAAAAGTTCATAATTAATCCCTCTATATACATTACTAGAGATATAGAAATATTGGTTACTGTTTCTTGTATTGGGGATTATTATATGTGCTTACAGATTCTCTACTATGAAATCATTGTCGGAAGTCGCAATGTATTTAATAAAGTTAACATAGTTGTTATTTATCACCCATTTCATCCAATTTAATAATAATATAGGTAGAAAACTGACAGTCTCGTAGAAATACAATATAAAATTTTCATTTCTAAAACAAATATTGGCTAAAATATGGTTTTATATAAAACCGTCAATATTATTGCCAACAATCTATACTAATATTGGTAGAACACTGGCAGTTCCATATAAAGACTATATAAAAGTTCCATTTTTAAGCCAATATTGGCTACAATATGGTTTTATACATAACCGCCAATATTATTGTTAAAAATCTTAACTAATATTGGTTAGAAATTGGCAATTCCGTATAAAGACAATATAAAAGTGTCATTTTTAAGCCAATAATGGCTTCAAAATGGTTTGATACATAACCGCCAATATTATTGTTAACAATCTAAACTAATATTGGTTGGAAATTGGCAATCCCGTATAAAGACAATATAAAAGTGCCATTTTAAGCCAATATTGGCTACAAATGGTTTGATACATAACCGCCAATATTATTGTTAACCATCTAAAATAATATTGGTTAGAAATTGGCAATTCCGTATAAAGACAATATAAAAGTGCCATTTTTAAGCCAATATCGGCTACAAATGATTTATACATAACCGCCAATATTATTGTTAACAATATAAACTAATATTGGTTAGAAATTGGCAATTCCGTATAAAGACAATATAAAAGTGTCATTTTTAAGCCAATATTGGCTACAAAATGGTTTGATACATAACCGCCAATATTATTGTTAACAATCTAAATTAATATTGGTTGGAAATTGACAATTCCGTATAAAGATAATATAAAAGTGCCATTTTTAAGCCAATATTGGCTACAATATGGTTTTATACAAAAGAGCCAATATTATTAAAAATATTCTATCGTTATATGGGCCAAACGTTGTCTTGCCAATCTATAAGTAATATTGCGTCACAATATTGGGGCTATATTAATCGCAATATAGGCGCAATATTAAAGTTCGTTGGCTCGTCAATATTTTTGCTTAAGCAACATTCAGCCAATATTGCACCAATATTAAATGTCTATGTAAAGACAATATTACAAATAAAACTTAAGTCTATATATATCCAATATTGGTGATATATTGGCAATATTGTTTAATATTGCGCCAATGTCCTGCCAACATTTACTTGCCAACATTTACCAATCTTGACTATATGTTGGAAAAAAACCAGAGGCCAATATTGGCTATACATTGAGATCTTGGTGCAATATTGCGCCTATGTTCCAATGTTGGCGCAAGGTTGCGCCAACATATATCCAACATTCGTTTCTACTAGGGTACACTTATATTCTTCTTTTTTATCGACCAAAAACGTTTTAATTTCACTTTTGGATTCAATCTTAGTAATGTCACTTTTTAGTCACTTTATTTTACTTTTTTATTGTTTTACTTTATTCTTAACGTCACTACTTAACACTTTATTATGATAACTACTTTAAAAACTGTTTGTTCAAATTGACTGTTCACACTCAGATCATCACTGTTTGACTTCCAATCATAAACTCCTCTTTTTAACGACCTCTGTTCAGTCTTTTATAGGTTTGAAACTTCTAGATTATTCGTTTTTTGTTCTAGGGTTTAGACATTTCTGGAAAGAAGTATGTGTATCTCTTTCTTTCATATATATGACTAGACATACTCACTTCGTCTACTGTCCGATCATTCGAGAATAAAATATTGTACAAATATATCTGTCTCCTTTTTACACATTATCTGTCCTTTTTTTACACATTATATAATCAATTTTCGCGAAGTTTCTACTAAGTACTAGATATAATATCGATACATTATATAATAAAATAATTTCCAACTTAAAATTTTCTTACAAATACACAAAATATACAATAAAATAATACAATATGATTAAAATTATTGGATTTAGTTAAATTAAACAACTTCTGTTGATATTTTAATCATTATACTATTGTCAAATATTTAAACATTGCAATATATATATATATATATATATATATATTACGTTTGTCTGTGTATGTATGATTTTTTTATTATGCTATAATGAATCTGATTTTACATGAATAATTGATTTTTTTACAGACACTAACATAACCTTTTATTTACTAAAACAAATAAAAATTTTCTTCTCAGGGTTCTGTGGGTTCACAGGCTCTAGGTATTATAATTTATTATTATTTACTATTGTAGTTACTTGAACGCCCTATATCAATTGTTGATTTATTCTATTATTATTATTATGTTAAAAAAAAATGGAAGTTTTTAATTAAATTTACTGTTAAATGCAAAACAGATCAACCAAATTCAATGTAATGTTTTATTACATAAATGTTTCAAAAAAAAAATTAACACATTTCATTATACAAATACAAATTCATGATCGTTTAAATGTTCTTTCATACTTCACACATTCACGCTAATGAAACTAATACTATTACAATTAATTATGCAACTCACATAACAATTATGTGTGAGTTCTTTTTAAGTTTTACAGTTGGTAGTCCTTTCTATAATTACAGTTACAAAAAAGAAATGGACGATAGATCACTAAGCGTTATTGAAAATTTAGTTTCTCACACACTGGTAAGTTTATTTAACAAGAATTCATTAAATACCTTTTTATTACTTCTCCTAATAGCGTTTGATACTGTCTCGATGTTTTAAAACAATATGAATACCTTTATATTGTTTTGTAGACCGTGGTTGACTGTTCGTGTGGGTCTCCTGCTTTCCTCCCGTGTGGAATTCGGTTCAAGATGTTACGAAGATCACTCAGGATCCACCTTTTACTTTGGGAACTTTTAAAAGGTAACTTACACTGGTCACAAATCACTATTTTACTATCTAATTACAATTTTAACAAAATTTCATATATGATTTTGATTAATCTGTTTCTAATAACTTTTCTTAACAAAAAAACCTTTTATTCCTTCCAAAACCAAAAATTACTAATTCCCTTTTTAAAATCAATAACTACCCCGATTTTCCTTTTTTTCTTTTTTTATATTCAAATTCGCCCTCTATATCTCTAATTATGCTTATATCATTCATTGTCCAATCAAATTAACCTTATGGTTTTTTATAAATAAATTTAATAATATCTAATAAAGCTTTGTTTTGAGAATAGGAAACATTACATCTTATATTTCTAAATTGGAATTTGTTTGTATCACATCTTTTATTATTTAATTCATGTCAATTACGTTAACCTTTTTCTTCTGTCATAGTTGACATATCAAAACATCTCTTTAGAAGCTACCCTATATCAGGTGACAATTGATGTCACTGTCATTTAATTCATAACCCCATTATTTGTTTATCTTTTTATTTTTCAGATTGTATAATTAGATGTAAGCAAAATTTCAGTGAAAGCTTTATAAGTACTAATTTTGAATAATTTGTTATAGGCATCATGAATACATATTTAGATAATACATAGAAACCATCAACCTACTCGTCTGTATGGTAAATCTTATATTATGTAACAGGTGATTTGTTGACAATTTAATTTATGGAAATATAATTTAAATTTTATTACATTCCTTTATCTGTTTAAATTTAAATAAACTACCTTCCCTCTAATTAATAAATAAGATTCTCTTGTTAAATATTTTAATCTTCTAATAAGGCCATTTGATTACGTTACAATATATATAATATATATATATATATATATATATATATATATATATATATATATATGTCCAAAGATTACTTCCAGACCATTTTATATGACGTATCGATTACTTCCAGGACAAATGATTATTACCGGTACTGGACTGGAAAATTTATTTGTTTTACGATTATTTCCAGTCCGTCCCGGAAATAACATATGTTCATCGATTAATTCCGGTACTATTTCAATAGTTATGCCAGTATGTTTGTATTCATGTTAGCGAAATGCGGAATCTATTATTGAAATTTTGAGCATCTTCCAAAAGGTTAATTAAATTTAAATTTTACACACATGTCAAGAACCGATGACAATACAATAACTCCATTAGTATCAGTATAATTAAGTTTCACCTACTTCCAAATGCCTAAAAAAATGAAATTTTAAAGTTTGTTTTGGTTCAAGAGGGAAAACAAGAGGATATATATAAAAATATATTTGGAATCACGGAGAAATCATAAGAAACAATAATGGAAAACGACTTCTCAAGTTTTGCCTGCTACATGATTTAATAATAACAAATACCTGGTTCCAACATAAAAATATCCACAAATACACAAGGGAGATGAGTAGTAGAAGGGAAAGATCTATTATTGATTATATAATAGTCAAGAAAACAGATGGCAAAGCAGTTTTGGACACCCGAGTTAAGCGTGGATATGAGATAGGTAATGATCATTTTTTGCTTGTATCAACAAAAAGCATAAGGAAAATAAGGTTAAAGACAGTTGTAGAAATGTAAATTTTGAAACTATAAGGACATACAAACTACGAGATAGGGATGTTGCAAAACACTATGCAGAGACATTAGTAAAAAGTATACGGACAAAACAGTCAAAAAATTCCACAAAAAACTTGGAAGAATTATGAAATATATTTAAAGAAGTATTAATTGATACAGCTAAACAAGTATGTGGAATATGTAAAAATATAACAGTAAGAAGCTAACCTCATGGTGGAGTAAGGAATTAAAAGAGGAAATAAAAAACAAAAAAGTTAAATGGAAACAATATCTTTCCAACAGAATCGCCGAAAATTACTCTAAATATAAGGACCAAAGAAAAATAGTTAAAATCCTGATATTAGAAGCAAAAAAAAAGAACTGGGCCTACTTTGGAAACAAATTAGAAAACGACAGCAAAGGTAACCAGAAACTATTTTATAAAACACTTAACTCTCTAGGAAATGGAAGAAAAACCGACGAAATATCAATAAAAGATGAAACTGGAGTACTTTTAACAGATGAAATATTAATAATGGAAAGGTGGAAGTCATATTATATGCAATTACTTAAGGGTTTAGACGACAAAAATTACCAAAACCCTGGAAAAAATGATACATGTATGCAGGAGAGCGCTAGTAATGACATAACAAAAACAGAAATAGCAGTACCAATTAGTTGGTTAAAAAGCGGAAAAGCGGCCGGGCATGATAGAATAACTGCAGAAATGCTAAAGGCTATGGGAGAAGAAGGACTAGACCTCTTCACTAATATATGTAATATCTCCTGGAAGATAGCCAAAATACCTAAAGATTGGGAAATTGCGTTATTATTGCCCATTTTTAAATCAGGTGATAGTAAACAATGTTCCAACTATAGAGGAATAACTTTGTTAAGTACGGCGATGAAAGTATTTGAAAAAATACTAGAGAACAGATTAAGACCAAGAGTTGAAAACACATTAAACGAAGCGCAGAGTGGATTAAGAAAAGGGAGAAGTGTACAAGATCATGTATTTACCATCAAACAGCTGATAGACAAAACACACTCACACTCTTCCATTCTTTGTAGATGCCCCCACCAACTAAGCTGTCTCTGCTCAATAAACTCCATTAAAGATACTATACTTAAGTCTTGTCGTATTTGGACATTTGTCATTCTATTCAATTTTGTTACTCCTCTAACCCGCCTTAGATATTTCATCTCAGCCTCTTGTAGTGAGCTTTTTTGCGTACTTGTTAGTGTCCAAGTCTCACATCCATAAGTCAATATTGGCCTATAGATTGCTTTGAAAACATTTAATTTTGTTTTTGTGGAGACTTCCCTTTTATTAATAAAACTATTACTTAAGCTGTAGTAGATATTTAAAGCGTTTTTTATTCTGGTATTGATTTCTAGGTCTTCACTTCCCGTGTTTTCTATTTTATTTCCTAGATATTTGAAATTTTAAATTTTTTCTCATCACATAATTTTCGTTTCGTTTATATAAACTCATTATTGCACTTTTCAGTTTGTGATCTATTTCCCGTTTATCCAAGCTGTCCCATAATTTCTCCCTAGGTACCCAGTCAAACGCTTTTTCCAAATCAGTAACATGTTCTAAACTTAAATAATTAACCCAAATATTTAACAGAAAACCAAATTTTAACAACTTGTAAACAAACTATGAGTCATAAATGGTTATCCAAGATGGGCGACTTCCGTCACCAGATTTTAACATTGCAGATATACCATAAACTCCTTCCTTACTATTTTATGTTCTAAGGTTTCAACACATCTGACACAGCATAAAGTATCAGCACAAAAGTGTGATACAACACAGTGTAACACACGCCTATAATAAATACGGGTACCTACTAAACATTCGCAGCTCGTTACTTTGGTGTTAGATTATAACTCCCTGGTTAACAACATACAAATAATTAATAAAAAATACACATAAAATATTCTTTAAAACGAAATAAAAATATTTTATAGGAAAAATAAATAATTGCAAACTCAATAAAATAAAATAAAAAAGTTTTATTTTTAATGTTCTTAATAAGATAGACTTCCACAAAGTAAAGATTAATACAATAAATTTCATTAAATACATATATGTTTACAATGAGAGTATAAACAAATCATACTTTATTTTCCCTGCATTTTCACAATAAGAACGACCATATTACAGACAACACAGAAACTCACACTTAAATCTCGTATCCTGTCGTTTTGATTTGAATATAGTTACGAAACTAAAACAAACCTTTGTATATGATGCAATACCTATTCTAATATCAATACGAAACATGAAAATAACGACATACGGTATCAGATGCAATATATAAATTTTTGTCTATAATGCGATACCGATACTAGTACCTATTTAGATCCGGTATATCGGACGTACAGATATTATTTGCTAATAATACGAGGCAGTATACTTAGTATATAACTAGTAAATGATTCCTAATGTATCGTATATATTTGTATTCATATGTATCTAAACTCTTACAATTACAATCCGATTACAGTCGAAACTGTTTATTGATACATTCAAGTAAAATATCCAAGATTTGTTCTGTGATCATACCGACCTGGACCCTTATTCTCGAATAATTCCTACAAGAGAGTAAGTTTCTCACCTCACTGATACGAAAATAACTCATACTTCGTAGGAGTGAGAAATTATTCTCTCGTAGGAATGATTCGAGAATAAGGATTCCAGATTGATTTGAATTTTTCAGTTAATTCAATGTTTATCTAATGACAATTTAGCTTTAGATTTTTATTTGTGTTTAGTTAACGTTTGTATTAATAAGGAAAATATTGAAAACGATATAAGGTAAATGTCTTATTATGGTCGTTCCGAAAATGGGAGGTACGCATGTACATTAGAAAATATTTAATAAGGGAACCATAATAATTTACTGCGTTCCCTTAAGTATTTAAGGTTTCCTTATGTCCCTAATTTGCCAAACCTTACCTCCTATAACAGTTTTTTTACTCAAGTAATCTGGCTGTATTTTTGGTTTGAGTTTTCTTTTGTGTCGGTATAGATAGTGCTGAAATTGTTTTCCTTCCAATGTTCTACTCTAAACCTGTATAAAAATTACAATAAAAATTCACCCAGATTTGAACGTTTTTTTAACAAACAATCAAAAGACTATAAAATTAGATAGTTCCGTATTGCTAGGTAGTACTTTTAAATTTTGAATACAATTTAAAAATTCGAATTTATTATTTAATGTATTGTAACAGGTAAACGTTGAAATCATTTTGTTGTATTTAATAACAAGTCGAATTAAAAGTTCCACAATAAACAAAATATACATACCAAACAAATTTAACTAGGTAAATCTACTAATATTATGTAAGGCGCATCCTATAAAGAATTTTTAACAGTGTACCTAATACAGATAAGAATATAATAATAATAATAATAATAGTTTATTTCATTATATGATAAAATTTTGTCAAACATTTTTTTGAATACCTAATTTCTGGTAGGTATAATTCTTTGTCGTTTAAAGCGGTTCTTTAAATATAATTCACAATAGGTATTACGTTACCTAGTCTTGGACTTATTAATAAATGTTTATAAATCCCCCATTTTTGCACAGTAAGTAAAAAAATTAGATACTAAATTCTAAATTAAACTAATCACAAAATTTTTTAAAAACATGTAACAAATCCTTTATTACTAAGCAACAATATCGATTTTGGGTGGCCTTCAGCCTACGAGACTTTCCGTTACACCTGCGTAAGTATATAAAAAACATTGCGTGACCAAGGAATGAATGTTTTTAGAAACACGTATTCGAACTAGGGGTGAGAGTTACGGAATTATTATGTTTAAAATAAATCACAACTTTATACTAAAAGTCTTATTATTAATAAATATATATTTAAATCTTTAATAATAATAATAAATCTAGGTACCTAAGCAGCATTAAATTTAATAGGTACCTAGTCACAGAAAACAGACACACGTCTGCATTTTGTATTAATAGTTATCTGTGATTTGTATCTGGACATTTAACAAGCAATGTACCCTTCTTAAAATATAAACACAATTACTTTGTTTTAAAAAAGCAATGATAAATATTGTAATAAGAACAATTTTTTAATATACCCATCTTATTCCTTGAGCTCTTAGTAGTATTACTTATTGAAAGCTCTATAAAACCACATACAAAAGATTGTAGGTATAAATTTTATGTTAAGATATTCATTTTTTACTTAAAAATAACTTTAATTTAAAAAATAGTTATGCTTTTTCCAAAAAAAGGTGGTCTGTTAACTGCACTACTGATAACTCTACTTTTTGTTTCTTAGACAGTAAAAACCCATTTTTACATACCAAATAGAGGAAAATCATTTGAAATAGCAACAAAAAACATTTTTAGTTTAGTTTTACCGTTGAGTGATAAATATAAGTTTTATCGCTTAACGGTTTTACGTAGTGGTTGAGTTTGAAAGCAGAGTAGATTTTTATGCGTTGTTGTCAAATGGGTTAGGTAGTTGTTCTAGTTCTACGGTAGGATATTCCAACCTTCACTATAAACACATCTAAACGCCTTGGTTTATTCCTTTTAATTAAATGATTCAAATGGAAAAGATATATGGGCATTATTTTAAAAATATTTTGTACTATACAGAATATAAAAAAAAGTGGAAGTGGTACCAATGTTCGATTTTTTAAATACCTGTCATATGAAATTAAGAAGGATAAGATTGAGTAGATATAGGTATTACGACTGTAAATAAAACAAAAAGCTGGCAGTAAATAGGGAAAACAAAAATATATTTATATAATATAGACATATTATTTACTTCAATTCATTACCTACTTACAACTAATAATAACCCAAATCTAAATCAGTATCGTCTTTATTTAAATGCATAAGTAACGTAACAGCATTTCGATATGTACCTTCAACCAATCAATGTGCTGAATCGAATTATTCTAGCTATCAGTAGGAATTTTACTTGTCACACTTCTAATTAACTGAATCACTTGAGTTAAATGTAGGTTTATACATTTTCAGATATTATAACTCTGGATGCCATATGTGTTCAATATGCAATAATACGGGTGAAGCCGTAATACTGTAGTGTGGCCCATATTTTTAGCGATAATATCACGAACGCATTCTTTTTCGATATCGAGTAATTCTTGAAAATAAAGGTAATTTTAAACAAATACTTTTGAATTTCTCGTTGACTGCTGTTGTTTTTTGGTGATAATCTAAACTTGAATCTATCTATTTGATTTAAGTACGATAAAACTCCTATCAGTGTAACTCCTAGCTGCTGGGTGTTTTTCTCTTAAATCAATTATTTTGACGTTAATTTAAATCAAAATATCATGCAATGAACTCTGCATACTGGTTTTTTTTATTTAAATCTCCGTGGAGTTTACCTAATGAATTCTTGTTACTTCGCCTATACATTGTGTCCGTAAAGTGTGGAACATTCTTTATTAGTTAAATTAACAATATTATCAAAAATACTTATTGTCTAGCAAACAGAATATGAAAGAAATTATTTCTTATCAAGAATAATAAAAAACTCTTGTTTTAACTTAACTTCCTGGTTTAATTGAACAAATTAGGTATAAAATTACAATTACAGCTGTTTCGCTATATAACTAGCATCGTCAGATTGACATATTGAAGTTACATTTTGTTTGTTTGTAGCTAGGTACCTGATGTTGATTAAGTAGGTAAGGCTAGACCAAGTATGGAAGTAATAAGACATAAATATTAAAGCCTAGATGTTATTAGCCCTAAGGGATTATCCTGGATATATTTCCCTCTAAGATCAGTATAACTGTGCAATGATATAGAAAAACCAGGAAAAAACTATATCATGCTGATCTACAAACAAACAAAATGTAACTTCAATATGTCAATCTGACGATGCTAGTTATATAGCGAAACAGCTGTAATTGTAATTTTATACCTAATTTGTTCAATTAAACTTGGAAGTTAAGTTAATACAAGAGTTTTTTATTATTCTTCGTAAGATGAACTTCCAAAAAGTAAGAGTTAGTACAATAAAAATTTTATTTCTTATCAATTTAAAAAAATAGATAGTCTTTTAGTCTTTTGTGAAATGTCATTATTTGTTTAGTCATTTATTGATGATCAGTGACAGCTTAGTACAATGTTTTTGGTATTCGTGAATGTTTTAATTATTGCTTAGATTTAATAATTTTCTGTCTGCTACATTATTATATTCTGTTACACGTTACTTTATGAGCATACACAAAACTATTGTATTTGAATCATTATGTGATACATTTTTGGAATCTGTTTAGCTAGAGTAATCCGAAAACGTCATTACGTCATTACTCTAAAGTAATTCACCCAGTATATTATATTATTTTAAAATACCGTAAAATAAAATTAAAAATCGACAGGTTTCAGAATTATTTTTTGAAATGGCTTGTTTAGCTAAAAATGAATTTGTTCTATACTTTTCGGACACAGTGTATAATAGGTATATAGAATTTGATTTTCATGACTGATTCATCAACGCAGAGCCTAATCGAAGCTAGAAACATGGAGTTTAGACAGTAGGTTCATTTTGTAACGTAACCACTCACTAAGAAAGGATTTTTTGTTTTTCGACCCCGAAGGTGATAAAGGTTTAAAGTTTGTATTGCAATTTTCTAATTTCTTATACAATTCGCTTAACTATGCGTAATAAAATGAATAGATATACCAAAGTATGTTTCAGGCTTTACCCCACTTTCTACAAATAATTTGAACCATATCAACTACTCGTACTAATTATCTTTAGGTAGGTACCTACCTATTCTTATTTAAAATAAATCTCTAATTGTATACTTTCTGAGAAACAATTATGTTCATAAAACAACTATTATAGGTATAACAATTAGATTAATAATAATTGTATATTTTATTATTTTTAACTTTCGCCCTGGTATAATGACAAAATAGTTTATAAATTTTGTATGGTCAGAAACTAACAAAAAATCATATATTTTGTTAAATAAAGTATTTTTCTTAGGCCTGTCCACTGTTTTATTAAATATATGGGAATGTATAAAGTTCCGGGACATCCCCACAAAAACCGTTGTTAATAGACGTACGTTTTTTTTATTCTTTAGTTTTGTTCGTAAATTTATTATAGGAAAGTTTAAGTTTAACATTAAGTATTATATTTCCTATTCTTATGCATATTTGCCATTGATAATTAGATAAGTGTTAATTAGATTACATTATAGTGTTTCATTCTTTCTTTACACATCTACAAGTTAAATAATCATAATAATAATAATTAAAAGATTGATCGACTTACCTATAAGAATGATCGATCTTAATTATTTGAGCTATTGTCCGAATGATTATGAAAACAACCGCCCACCCCTGGTGATCTAATTAACCATACTTACCTACCCCATAAATGCAATGAATCACAAGATAAGTAAGTAAACAATTTTTTGCTTATTCTTTGTATTTGTGCTGGAAACGCATGAGTCAATGCATACTACAAGTTAAATAATCATGTAGGATAATAGCTCAAATAATTAAGATCGATCATCCTTACAGGTAAGTCGGTCAATCTTTTAATTAACCTGTTTATAGGTTTGTTGTTCATTATATCTTTTTATAGGAATGGTCACTGTCAGTTTTTATTAATTAAAATAAAAAGTCAGTTACTAAGTGATATCTGATTATAAAATAAACATGATATTTTTATGTTTATTGGTACACAATAATATTAGTATTCTATGTTTATAAAAACGTAACCGTAATCATTGTATCCATACTATGCTCCAAAGAAAAACTATTTCTATGAACAGATGGTATAGGTGATATTAATAAATGATTAATAGATTAGAAAAAGGAGTAAGCAGTTGTAGTGAATACCATTTCTCGTGATATAGAAGAACTAATATGATAATGGTGAAACGCACTCTACAAACATTTAGCACCTAAGAAGTAAGGTCATAAGTTTGAGTTAAGTTGCAGAAACTGTGTTCTCCTATTTAAGATCTCTCTAGTCGCTTTGGACGCTTATCTCACCAAATAAAGCATTTCAGAAATTGGTTGAGAGGGGTTTGCCTGAACCTCAAGAACTAATTTTGGGAAAAAACTATGTTGAAGAAAACTGAATGTCCCCAGTCCATCGTAGAGGTTTTGTCAACCTCAAATATGACTAATAAAAAATGTAATTCTTTAGTTTAGAAGGGTTTGTCCTAATGGTGGCTTGGATTTTGCTCTCGTATCATTTCGGTGCGGTATGGTTTGGTATTTTTAACAAGACAGTAATGTTGGAAAAGCCTTTTAGGAAAATAATTTTGTAGGCAAAAGTTTCAAAAGAATTAAGACGATTAAAGATCTTTTATTTTAAGCAATATTTGTAAAAAGCCTTTTGGACATTTGGGGTATGTGGCGGTGAAGGAGATTTTCTTTTCCTTCTTAATATTCATCTTCATCTAACAAGTCAGGCTAGATTGTGCTGTATTTGTTAGTCCCAATTAAGTGTTTAGTGTAATATTACCTATACAGCAAGTTTTTGCTATATCAACCCATACTGGACTGGGGTACAGTCCAAATTAAATATTAAACTTCGAAGGGCGAAAAAGGACAACTGTAAGGTTATCCAAATATTTTTCCCAAAAACTTTGATGTTATAGTTTTTAAATAATATATAATTGCGAAACTTTTATTATTGTTTTAGCATAATATTAAAAATAACGTCTATAGGGTTTTGTTTTTATTTTGATTTTGGGTTCTTGGATTGAGAGTACTTTCACGATCATGTGTTTCGTCTTTAAAAATTACCCTCTGTATAATTTGTGTACCGGAAGTAATCGATACGTCAATAACTTTAAAAAAATGACATTTTTCAAAAAGTATATATTTTTCCATAATTGAAATGTCAATGTATACCCAATTTTGATGTAATATCAATATGTAAATCTAGGTACCGGAACTAATCGTTGGACATATATATATATATATATATATATATATATATATATATATATATATGTTTATCGGACGCATGTTTTGGGACCACATTTTCAAATTGTCATATTAGGCACAAAAAAATATTGTTTCAAAGAAAAAAGAAAATTTTTTTTATAAATTATAGAAATTAGATAGTTCGAGACCAATAACTAAAGGCATAGGACTGACCCCGAAGTATGTTATAATAAAATGGGTTCAAAGTATCTATTTCATATATGCCATTAATATATTATTAGTGATAAGCATGATTAGAGGACTACTATTGTATATAACGAAAGGGGTAAGATTAACTAATTTTACTTTCAATCCTTGAATGCATGCTTTGAGGACCACACCTATACTATGCTTTGACGTTACGCTTAAAAATAAATTATTTGATCACTTTTATACTGATAAACTTAGACATGGTTTCAAACCATTTTCCCACTTTTTGTTCTTTACGAATAGAATAATTTATATTTGTAGACACTTATGAATACATAATTTTTATGGTAAATAAATATTTAAATATAATTGTCATTCAATTAAACTTTTTTTTAAATAATCAATTTTATATTCTAAAAACCATCTGTATGTATCATGATTATATATGATAAATAAAAATGCTTAACTTATGCTGATAAATGTATTTATTTGTCACTTTTAAAATATAACTGGCAAAATACCAAGAATATAGGATAATGAAAAAATTAAATTATAAAAAAAGATAAGAAAATAAGAAAAACTGAAAAAAATAATAATCATAAAGGAAATAAAAAAAATTAAATGGAACATAATTGAGAACATTTGACGGAGTAGTCTTGACCTTGAATTACAGTTACTCGCTTGGTACAATGGTACAATTGAGCATTCTCCATTATCGAACTTTACAAGACAACGTTGTTATATATAAAAATTACCAATATTAACTGATTTATTATTAGCTAATTAAGCATATTAATTCAAAATATATTATCTTCATTGAATTTTATTATTTATTATGTGTAAGAATTATTTTAAATTAATGATATAAATGTAATATGATTCCGAGAACTTTAGCATACGATTCAAATGTCTTGACAAATACCTATATTTATATATTATATAATATATAAATCCCAAATTTTCTGTTTCTGAACTGCATCACTACCTATATAAAAAATTGTCGAGTATAAAAAGATCCCGCCAAATATGTATATAAATATTATATCGCAGTGGTTCCGAATCATGCTGTTAAATCCACTAGTCGAACTCATGATACAAAAAATATACAAGATATCACGTATGTTTGAGGCATGGTTAGTGACGTCACCTTGTGACCAGACGCCATTGTTTACAGGTTATAATTTTAAATTTCCCTGGGAAAATATAAAATAAATTAATTAAAATATCAAATTCCTAACGTTGAAACGTGCTATAGAAACCTACAAGGTGACGTCACATGCGCAGGTCGGACGAGTTTTGAACCGCTAGTTATCATACCTTGTGTTTAGTTGTATCATGAGTTAAACTCATGTTTATTTATATAAACAAAGCCGTGATCCAGAACGAAATAAATAAGCAATATAATTGAGATGTTATTTGGAATTTACTAAATATTAAATACATATTTGGATTAAAGTAAACGATGAAGCACTTCAATAGTATACACTGCTCAACAATTGAAGTGGATATTTTTTAAATTTCAGAAAATTGCGTACAAAAAATATTTTAAATATAGGTTTAATGGTATCAGTAAACTCTGTTTATAGCAAATTGTTTTTGTCTTTTTTATTTATTTTTATACGCTGTTATCTCTTTAAACCGAATTGTAGGAATTCTATTTCCAAATACGAACATTTTAGTCGCGTAAGAGGGCTTGCAGTGACTTTAACATTGTTACTTAGTCCGTAAATCTGTTTACCTGGAAAAAAATGGCATTATGGCGATTAGAAATAGTGCAACTCGATCAATTAGTATGTTGGATACACAAAGGCTTAAGTCAAGAAGTTGCTACACGGCTAAATGTGTCCCAAAGTGTTGTCAGTAATAAATAATTCTGTATTTTAAATTGATATGTAAATAATGTATTCAGAATTTACACTTTGTATTACTTTTCCTTTCAAAACATATAAACAGCTTGGTAATTGATAATTAAAATTATTAATTTGATTACGTTTATTTATTAAAATAGAAAAGATATAAAAAAATAGTTACAGTTTTTCGTTTACACATTGTTAATATTTTATTTTACAGGTACTATTTTATTAAGAATAATAAAAAACTGTTCGTTTTAACAAAACTCCCAATGTTTATTTAAAAAATCTGCTTTTTTAAACTCAATGACAGCCGTTTTGCTAGAATTAGCATCGTGTCAGATTTACATATTGAAGTTATTATTTGTTTGTTTGTAGCTAGGTACCTGACATTTATTAGGTAGTTATAAGCCTAGACCAAGTATGGAAGTAATAAGACATAACAATATTAAAGCCTAGATGTTATTAGCCCTAAGGGATTATCATGGATGTATTTTCCTCTAAGATCATAATAACTGTGTAATGATATAGAAAAACCAGGAAAAAAACTATATTATGCTGATCTTTACAATAACTTAATATATTTGTGTTACAATTACGTCTTATCTATGTATAAAATGAAGACTCAATCAAAGCAAACACTTTAAAAGTGGAGAACTTCCCAGATTTATTTGTTCATTAACAACTTTAAATTGTGGATCTGCTAGATGTCTTTTTATTTCAAGTTCTTCAAGGAAATCTAAATTTTGTTTTTTAATACAAATGTGTAGTATTTGGATGTCATTGGTGTGAAAGAGTGAGGTTGGATGTTCAAGTAGCATATAGATTAAAACAACCAGATAAGTCAAATTATGCAAAACACCTACTTGAACATCCAACCTCACTCTTTCACACCAATGACATCCAAATACTACACATTTGTAATAAAAAACAAAATTTAGATTTCCTTGAAGAACTTGAAATAAAAAGACATCTAGCAGATCCACAATTTAAAGTTGTTAATGAACAAATAAATCTGGGAAATTCTCCACTTTTAAAGTGTTTGCTTTGATTGAGTCTTCATTTTATACATAGATAAGACGTAATTGTAACACAAATATATTAAGTTATTGTAAAGATCAGCATGATATATTTTTTCTATATCATTGCACAGTAATATACTGATCTTAGAGGGAATTACATCCAGGATAATCCGTTAGGGCTAATAACATCTAGTCTTTAATATTGTTATGTCTTATTACTTCCATACTTGGTCTAGCCTTATAACTACCTAATAAACATCAGGTACCTAGCTACAAAAATAAAAAGTAACTTCAATATGTGAATCTGACGATGCTAGTTGTCTAGCGAAACGGCTGTCATTGAGTCTTTTAAAAAAGCAGTTTTTAAATAAACATTGGAAGTTTTGTTAAAACGAAGATTTTGTTATTATCCTTTCTAAAAGTTTAATATAAAATTAAAATACATCGATCTTTTGCAATACAGACAATGAAATAAAAAAAAAACATAATGTATAAATAAAATCTTTTAAATAGTAATTAAAATAACATTATTTATATCTACATTAGTTGGTACTTGATTCATACAACGAGTTTTACCATGTTATACATGGTGTGGACTAAAATTTACTAAGTAATAGTTTGTGGTATATTTGACTTGGTTATTGACATCTTGTTTATTGTTTACTGCGTTTGATCATTTCTTTAATTGTTAATTTTTTGTAGTTTGGATCTTCCGTTAAAATTTTAGTGTTTTTAAAGTTAAATTCGTGTTTTTCATTTTTTTCATGCTTGTGAAGTACGGTTGAGGCATTTTTTGTGTATTTATGGCCATTTAACCGGTTTTCTAATAAAAGTAATTCCATAATTTTCACTTGAAAATTTTTACTAAAACGACAGAACGTATAAACCATTAATTTTTACAATTAAAATACCTCTTTTTTGCAGTTTATGGAATAAATTTCGTGGGTTTTATTAGGCAATATTTGGTTAAGCCCCAAAATCCTTAGTTTTTAGAATTATTTCGATTTATTTTTTACGTCGCATAAAAGAAATTCCATGTTTTAATTACACCTAGAACATAAGCAAAATTAAATCTCTTAAACCTGATGACCATCTTAAAAAGTTAAACATATCAAATTGATCTAAATTTTTTTTTATGTCCAGTAACTCCGCTTAAAGAGATAACTTCGAACGTTCATTTTTATATCAAAAACTGTTAAAATCTCAATCCATTAGACGAATGTAGGTATATCTTTTTACTTGCATATGCATTTTTTTATAATAACTACCCATTTATTTAATCTTTATGAACCTCGAAGTCATAAAAGCTTTTTAGTCATTTTTCACACTACTTCACAAAAAATATTTAATTACTATATTGTGAAAGCACAAAACAAATTATTCTGTCGTGATATTTGAACCTCTCCCTCCTCCCTCTTTCCCAAATTTCGAGAGCCACCGACTGGTCAAAGGTTTTTCACTAAAAGTAAAAATCTATTACCTACGTATTTATTCTTATTACATTACATCTACATAAAATATTATTCCACAACTTAGATTATGTAGGGAACTAACGAACATTGTCGTATTATGAATAATTAATGATGATAATAATTAATTACTTATGATTTCCTAAGAACAAAATAACGTAAACCTTTTTTAAACTAAAGAGACCTGGGCCGGTATTCTCAGGTCCTCGCTTGGAGCGATATCGATGTCGTTGAATGCGAGGGGAGTGAAATTCACTGCCAAATCGATTCTCATGCCCTCTCCTCGCATGGATCGCTCCTGTCAAAGAGGAGTGCTTTATTTCACTCGCTTTCATGTGTACCAGTTGCTCGTGTCATAAATTTGCGAGCGGAGGGATACATGAGAATCTAGAAAAGCCATATCGCTGCCAATCAAATCACTCCCTTTTGTGATCGCTCGCTGTGAGAGGAGTGAGTTGAGAATACCGGCCCTGGTCACAATTCTTTTCGCAGCGTTGCAACATGAGGTCAGCGACTAATCCCACCTAAATCTAGTTGTGCGTTTCATTTGTCTTTGAACTACCTACGTATTTATGTTCTTTATGAATCGGTCTATCTATTAGTATTAGTAAAACCGCATGAAAATTCGTCAAGGAATATTGATTTTATTGATAATAATCGTGCGCGTAATGGATATCCCAAAGATATGACTATTTAAGAACATTAAATAAAGAAACCTTGAACAAACCTTCCACTTTCATTTTAAAAAATTAGCTTTTTTAAATTCAATGACAGCTGTTTCAATAAACTATTGACTTATTGAAGTTACATTTCATTTTTTCAAGGTAGCTATCTGATGTTGATTACTAGTTGATTTGATTTTTTTTGTTGATTTTTTCAAAAAAATGTTTTGCATTCTTTGTATTTTGAAAATGACATTTAACATAAACACTTTTTGTTGTAACGCCTTTAAACATCATTCTTTAGTTATTTTGTTTATAAAAATTAAAACTCCTCTTTATGATTTGGAAAATCAAAGAATATTTATAAAATTGCAATAAATTATATAAAATTATGTAATTATACTATTTTTATAGGTATTAATTGAATTACTAAAACACCATATTTAAATAGTAAAAGAAATAAAAACAATTGTTGAATTTCAATTATTCTAAAAAATCAAACAGCATTCTCATAAATGTATACCACACCTAAAATTGATTTAAAACAGAACCTTGTTTACCGTCGTGCCATATTAGTAAGGTAATTTTGTTTGTATACATCATTTTATGAAATCGATATACCTACCTAGTCTGCTTAGTTAGTTGCCGAGTACCTATGCATGATTCTATTATACTTATTATTAACTGAAAAGAAATATACATACTATATCTATATATAGTTTTAAGTGTATATATATTATTTGTGGCAATAAGAAGAATAGCAATTCATTATTAGTTAAGTAGTAAATCATAAAAAATTTTAATTAAGGAATATTGGATGGTAATTTTTATAAATTTATATTAAATAAAAATACTTTTTTAAATGAAAAAGACATTTAAATAACAATTGATTTTCTAAAATCTAAAAGGGCCCTGAACTATGCTGTTTATGAATGTATCCACTGTCCCTGAACTATGCTATAAAAACCTGTGGGACGGTCCCAAACTATTATAACAGAGATGATAAATCTATATAAATATATTCATCTGTCTGGTTTTGATTCATGCCATAATATAAAGGTCTTGAACTATACGTTGTATATAAATATCGTACAGAACCTGGCCTCAAAGCATGCAAATGTCCTCAAACCATGCTATATATCGAAAATTTGACCCCAAAGCATGCTTCCGACATACATACATATATATATATATATATATATATATATATATATATATATATATATGTATATATAATATTAAATTAAAGGTTTTTTTGAGGTAAGCAGTCAAATAAAAAAGGGCAATTAATGTAAACTCTTTATATTTGCGAAGCTTTCGAAAATGTTTATTTTCTTCTTCAGCACAAACTAAAATTATAATAAACTTTTAACATTATATTATAATAGATAAATTAAAAACTTACTATCGTGAGGTTAAATAATTTTTGGCCTCATAAATGCGCACATTATAAAAATTTTCACCAAAATACAAAAATAAATTAAATTAAAAGAAATGTTAATTTAGAATAAATTTTCAAATTCAAAATTTGACGATTATGTCATGATAACATAAACTATCAGAATTTAAAAATATTAATTATAAAGAGGAAGAAATGAAAGAAAATTAAAATTTTTAATTCATTTGTTACACATCCATTGATAGTATTATAACTGTAGATATTATTTAAATTATCAATATCTGATCTTTTATTTATACAGTTATTTTTATTTATATATACCATCTTAAGAAGTTCTCTTTTTGTAAATTTTTTTCTCGAATTAAAATTTTTGCTTGATTAAAATTAAAAGAATGATTGTCACTAAGAACATGTTCGGCCAATGCACATGAGTTAACACCTCTTTTTATGTCACTTCTATGAGAAGTCAGTCTTCCAGACAAATTTCTAGAGGTGTGACCTATATACATTTTGTCACAGTTACTACATGGAATGGAATATACAATGTTAGAACTTTCAGATGTAGTTAAAGGTGTTTTAGTTTTAGTAAATAAATTACCTACCGTTTTAATATTCTTTATAGCTATTTTAAAATTTTCAAATTCTTTAAAAATTTTTAAAAGTTTAGGAGTTAATATTGGTATAAAAGGAAGAGAAACGTAGGTAATAAAATTTTGTGTGTCAGTATCAGTTTGTACTTGAAAACTTAAATTTCTTTGTGTTGTGACAATTTCATTTGAAAAAAGGGATTAGAAGTATTAAAAAGTAATTTATTTATTAATTTTTTTGGGTAGGAATTTTCAATTAATATATTTTTTAATTTTACTAAATCGTTATTTTTAAATTTAATATGTGATAATTTGATGATTCTATTTTTAAGACCCAAGATAAAATTTACTTTCATATGTTGTGGATGTTGAGAGTAATAATTGATAAATCTATTGCTATGTATATCTTTTTCTATGCCAACTAGTATATAGAATATTATTAGAGTCTCGATGTATCATCATGTCTAAAAAAGGAATACAGTTATTATTTTCTTTTTCACAAGTAAATTGTAAATGAGGATCAAAACTATTAAAAATATTTAGTGTTTCTTCGATCTTATTAAAAGGCAAAGCTAAGATCAAATCATCTACAAATCTTTTTGATAAAAGGTACACAAAAATTCAATTTATTATAACAGTCAGATATAAGATCATCAAGTACAAAATTACTAACAATTGGTGATACACTAGAACCCATTGGAGTGCCAAAAATTTGTTTATAATAAGTATTTTCAAAAATTAAAAAATTGGAATCAAAAATAAATTCTAAAATTTTGATAAAATTGTTTAAATCTAACTTACAATTTTTTTGAAATAGTATCCCAATGTCTTTTAATACTCTTAATAATAACTTGTAGAGGCAAATTAGTAAAAAGAGAAACCACATCAAAGCTAACAATAACATAATTATCTGGAAGTTTAAATTCATTAATAAATTTACTAAATATTGACTAATGCTTACGATTACAACACAGAATATTACATAAAGGATTCTTTTGATGTTTTTAATAAATTTAATAATTTTCAATTACCTAAAAATTATGTTATTTGTAGTTTAGATGTTATTTCTTTATTTAGTAATGTATATTTGGATTCTGCTTTAAGAGCTATTGATAAAAATTGGAATAAAATTAGTCAACATTGTTCGATACCTAAAAACTACTTTCAAGAAATAATTAAATTTCTTTTTGAAAATACTTATTTTTCATTTGATAATCAATTATATAAACACATTTTCGGTACTCCAATGGGCTCTGCTTTTTCTCCAATTATAGCATGTTATGTTATGGACAACTTATTAGATACAGTGATACCAGTTATACCATTTAATTTAATATTTATAAAAAAGTATGTAGATGACATTGTCTTGGCGTTACCAAAAAATGGATTGGAGGAAATTCTTTTCATATTTAATAGTTACGATCCACACATACAATTTACTATCGAAAAAGAAGATAAAGAACAAAGTATAGCATTTTTAGATACTAAATTTATACGTAATATTGATAATACTATTTCTATTAATTGGTATCAAAAACCAATTAGTTCAGGAAGAATAATGAACTATTGGTCTTATCATAAATATTCTATGAAAATTAATTTAATTAAACAAATGAAAAATCGTATAACCAAGATTTCAGATCCAATATTTTATGAAGATAATTTTAAAATACTCCATCAATTATTTTTAAATAATGGTTATCCCAATAAATTAATAAAAATATATTATTCAATAGTTCTTCAGTAATCGATAGAATAAATCCTAATGTAAATAATTATATAAATAATACAACTGAAATTATAAATTATTATGTATCTTTACCATATATAAAAGAACTAACACCAAAATTAAAAAGAATTTTTAAACCATTAACGAATATTAAAATTGCAAATAAGACGTGTTTTACAATAAAATCAGTATTCACAAAAGTAAAAGATAAAACTCCAATTCTTGAATTATCAAATTTAGTATATTGTGTTCCATGTAAAAATTGTGAAAAAAGTATATTGGCCATACAAGTCAAAAATTAAAAAGTCGATTATCTTTACATAAAAGTGATTGCAGATTACACCCTGAAAGGTGTGAATTGGCCAAACATGTATTTGAAAATGATCATATCATGGATTTCGTATCTGTTAGTATTTTAGATATACAACCTGTTTTAAAAAAGAGACTCTTCTTAGAAATGTCTTTTATTTCTCAAGAAGAAAATATTATTAACAAAAAAAGTGACCATAAAAATCTCGGTGACATTTATTATTATTTATTATCCAAAGATAAACATAAAAACAAAAAGAAAATTTAAATAATCAAATATCTTAAAAATTACTGTTAACCAAAATAATTTTTTTGAGATTTTATTTTGATTACTTTCTGACTTTGACAATTATATTGATATATTATTTTAACATTGTAAAAAGTGACACTATGAAATTCAAAATTAACCTAAAAATATCTTCTTTTATTTTAATTTGATAGAAATAAGTAACTAGCTAGGACTTAATTAAAAAATAACGATTGTCTAAACAATTTCATAAGTGCTATTCTGACAATTTTTGTTGTAAAAAAATTTTCTTTATAAATAATAGTTTTAAGTTTTTACATATTGAAACACTTGTGAGGACTTTTAACACAATTTATTCACAAATTGTAAGAATACAAGAATTCAGCTGGTTACAAATTACTAACTGTCACTTATTACTATTAAACTTCACGAAAACTGAACGAATACTAACCCTACTACCGCGAATGACCCGCTTTATATATCAAAATACTTCTCGATTTTTCTAGAAATAACTATTTACTAAAATCCAAATATTACTAGAATGTTCGCGAATAACTACCAACCTAAAATAATTATAAATCATGTCAAGTTCCTGTCAAAACCTTCTTCCTCATTCACGGACTCTACCCTTTATGGCAAGCAGCTACCAAATTCAAAACACATGCATTCCTCTCGCGCATCTGTCACAATCATCCGTCACATTCATCCGTCACACATCTGTCACCCGTTACACTGCCCCCTCCTTAGATTCATTCCTCCCGGAATGTGATAACTCTCCGGAGTAGACTTCAGGGTCATCTTCGGAACTGGTCGAACCCTCTACCCGAAGATTCAAGCCGTTCAAGAGTGGCCGGTCCCTTCTGATAAGCATCAACTTCGCAGCTTCCTGGGTCTTTGCTCATATTACCGGCGATTTGTTAGAAATTTTGAAGACATCGCCAAGCCCTTAACGAGACTAACTGAACAAGATAAGACTTTTTGTTGGAGTGAAGAATGCCAAAAGGCCTTTGAATTTTTAAAGAAAGAATTGACTTCGGCCCCTGTTCTCGCTTATCCTCGTCCTGAGGGCAGACTTATTCTGGATACCGACGCTAGCAATGTGGGAATCGGAGCTATACTTTCACAACTTCAAGACGGAAAAGAAAGAGTTCTAGGATATTTTAGCAAGACATTATCAAAATCCGAAAGAAACTATTGTGTAACGAGACGTGAACTCCTCGCAGTTGTGAAGTCTGTGGAACATTTCTACAAATACTTATATGGCAAAAGATTCCTAATTAGAACAGACCATGCCAGTTTAAAGTGGCTACTGAGCTTTAGAAATCCAGAGGGGCAGATAGCAAGATGGTTGGAAAAACTCCAGGAATACGATTTTGAAATCGAACATAGACCTGGAACTAAGCATAGTAACGCCGATGCACTTTCTAGAAGGCCATGCCCATCTAATTGCACAAATTGCAGTCGACTCGAACAAAACGAGAAGCTCGCTCTAATAAAAGTGGTGCCAGACGACTTGTGCTCCAGAATGGAGGAGGAACAAAACAACGATCCCGTTATTAGGAAGATCCTGGAATGGAAAAGAACGGATCAGCGTCCCCTATGGCGAGAGGTATCATCGTCCTCTCCGGTCTTAAAATCATATTGGGCCCAATGGAATTCTTTAACTTTAGACGGTGGGCTCCTTAAAAGGATAGTTGAAAACCCTGAAGGCTCAGAAATCAAGAAACAAATTGTGGTCCCAAGAAGTACGGTACCGAAAATTTTAAAACAACTTCATGATGACATATCTGGAGGACACCTAGGTATTACAAAGACGCTGCAAAAAGTCCGGGATAGATTTTATTGGGTTAATTGCTCCAACGATGTTAAAGATTGGTGCCGCAAATGCACGACGTGTGCTGCTAGCAATGGACCTAATCGTAAACCTAAAGCAGAGATGCAGCAATACCTTGTCGGAAGTCCATTCGAAAGAATCGCCGTAGATGTGTTGGGACCACTACCAACCAGTGAGGTCGGAAATAAATACATCTTCGTTGTGATGGACTATTTTTCTAAATGGGTGGAAGCCTACCCTGTTCCCAACCAAGAAGCCCCTACCTTGGCCGATATTCTGGTCAACGAGTTCATTAGCCGTTTTGGGGTACCGTTGGAACTGCACGCAGATCAGGGAAGAAATTTTGAAAGCAAGCTATTTCAAGAAGTCTGCAAACGATTAGGTATCCATAAAACTAGAACTACAGCTATGCATCCGCAGTCTGATGGAATGGTTGAACGAATGAACCGAACCATTGCAAATTATTTATCGAAAGTGGTCTCAGAACATCAGAAAGATTGGGATAAACATATTCCGCTATTTTTAATGGCTATCCGATCGGCTGTCAACGAATCTACGGGTCAGACACCTGCGAAAGTCCTCTTTGGTAGGGAAACTAGATTACCCTGCGATTTGATATATGGGAGCAAGCCTGGTGAAATAGCAACCGGTGAAGGATACGTCGGAGATCTTCAGAAGAAGATCGAAAATATTCATGAACTGGTGCGCCACAAACTACAACTCTCCAGTGACCGGATGAAAAGGTACTACGACTCACGAGCAACAGGAAACACTTATGAACCTGGAGAATTGGTATGGCTCTATAATCCTCGACGGAAACGGGGTGTGTGTCCGAAACTTCAAAAGAAGTGGAAAGGTCCATATTTAATTAAAAAGAGAATCAATGATGTGATCTATCGGATTGTTAGAGTTCCCAAAGGAAAACCCGTCGTAGTCCATCATGATAGGTTGGCGTTATATCAGGGTGACCACAGTAGGGAGGTACAGCAACTTCGGGTAGAGGGTTCGACCAGTTCCGAAGATGACCCTGAAGTCTACTCCGGAGAGTTAACACATTCCGGGAGGAATGAATCTAAGGAGGGGGCAGTGTAACGGGTGACAGACGTGTGACGGATGAATGTGACGGATGATTGTGACAGATGCGCGAGATGTCAAGTATTTTGGTATATAAAGCAGGTCATTCGCGTTAGTTAGTTAGTGTTCGTTCAGCTTTTGTAAAGTTTAATAGGAAAAAGTGACATTTAGCAATTTGTAACCAGCTGAATTCTTTTATTCAAACAATTTGTAAATAAATTGTGTATAAAGTCCTCACAAGTGTTTTAAATTGGTGTCAGGTGTGGGGTCGATGTCGCCCTCCAGGAGTCGACCCTTTTTAGTTTTCCTGCTGTTGGGAGACAGTAGCAGAAGACGTCTCCTTGCGTGGACATGAGTTTTTCACGTGCCCTAGTTCTCCACAATTCCAACATCGTATAGGTCGCCGTCTCCTTGTGGGTAATAGCCTTTCCACTAATCCATCGACGCCATCAGCAGTCATCTCCCTTATTCGTGCAACTCCCCGTGATGCTTCCGTTGCCGCTTCGAATTCAAGTGCAATGGTTAACGCGTCGACAAGGTCTGTAATTCGGTTGGTAAGTTCTTGTTGCTGGCTCGTAATTCTATTGGCAAGCTCTTCTTGTTGACCCTTTATCTGACTGGACAGCTCGGACATTGCTTTGTGCATAGGATCTTCGAATTCCACCGAGTCAGGGTCAATATTTATACTTAAATAGTACTCACGTAATCTATTGATTAAAATAGTTTTTCCTCCGGTGGTATCCAAATCCAATTCTTCCAACTCTCTTCTGAGCTCAGCCACCAACAGTTCACGTAACTTCTTTCCAGGCATTCTTGCTTCTTCACCCCACACCTGACACCAATTTGAAACACTTGTGAGGACTTTTAACACAATTTATTCACAAATTGTAAGAATACAAGAATTCAGCTGGTTACAAATTACTAACTGTCACTTATTACTATTAAACTTCACGAAAACTGAACGAATACTAACTCTACTACCGCGAATGACCCGCTTTATATATCAAAATACTTGACATCTCGATTTTTCTAGAAATAACTATTTACTAAAATCCAAATATTACTAGAATGTTCGCGAATAACTACCAACCTAAAATAATTATAAATCATGTCAAGTTCCTGTCAAAACCTTCTTCCTCATTCACGGACTCTACCCTTTATGGCAAGCAGCTACCAAATTCAAAACACATGCATTCCTCTCGCGCATCTGTCACAATCATCCGTCACATTCATCCGTCACACATCTGTCACCCGTTACAATATTTACCATTATAAAATTAAAATTTAATATTTTCATATACATACCTGGATAATGGAAATAAATTTTCCGAAAGCTCGGTAAAAAGTATAAAGAGTTTACTTTTTCTAATTGCTGTACACCCCAATATTTCTGGTTTAATACCTAATTATTCAGCAAATAAACTACCTTTACATATATATATTTATATATATACGAGTATATATATATATATATATATATATATTAAACCAGAATTTTGGGGTATACGGCAATGTGTTTTAAGAAAACTCTTTTACTTGTTTTCAGCTTTCGAAATATATTTATTTCATTATCAAGGAATAAGCACGAGTATAAACTATATTGGTGTTAAAAAATGGTAAATATAACATAAAAAAAACTATTTTAACTTTAATTTTGAATTTAAAAAAATTTTTTAAGTCAAATTATTTATAAAACAAAATAACGTCATAAAATTAATAAACAACTTAATTGCTTGAGATAAAATGTAATAATAAAAGAGTAGAAAATAATAGGTTATAATTTTTAATTTCTTCTTTCATGAAAAATGTAAATTTTGATTAAAATATTTAATTGTTCTATGATAAAAAATTATCTTATTCTTTTTATAATTTTGACTTAAGCTTCTAAAATGTCATTTAAAAATCAAAAAAATATAAAAATGTCAAATAAATGTCATGAATTTTAGGTATTATTTAGATCTTTATTTGTATGTTTATCCAATGATAGCAGATAATAATAAATGTCACTCAAGTTTTTATGGTCACTTTTTTTATTCATAATATCATTGTCTTGTGATAAAGATGCCATTTCCAAAAGAGTCTTTTTTATTGTTAATTTGTACATCCAAAATACTAACAGAAGCATAATCAATAAGATGGTCATTAGTTATTGAATGTTTAGCCAATTCACATCTTTCAGGATGTAACCTGGTATCACTCTTATGCAAGGATAAACGTTGTTTTAATCTTTGGCCAGTTTGACCTATGTATTTTTTATCGCAAGCAGAACAAAAAAATACATAGGTCAAACTGGCCAAAGATTAAAACAACGTTTATCCTTGCATAAGAATGATACCAGGTTACATCCTGAAAGATGTGAATTGGCTAAACATTCAATAACTAATGACCATCTTATTGATTATGCTTCTGTTGGTATTTTGGATGTACAAATTAACAATAAAAAGACTCTTTTTGGAAATGGCATCTTTATCACAAGACAATGATATTATGAATAAAAAAAGTGACCATAAAACTTGAGTGACATTTATTATTATCTGCTATCATTGGATAAACATACAAATAAAGATCTAAATAATACCTAAAATTCATGACATTTATTTGACATTTTTATATTTTTTGATTTTTAAATGACATTTTAGAAGCTTAATTCAAAATTATAAAAAGAATAAGATATCGTTATTTTTTATCATAGAACAATTAAATATTTAGTAAATTTTAATCAAAATTCACATTTTTTATAAAAGAAGAAATCAAATTATAACCTATTATTTTCTACTCTTTTATTATTAAATTTTATCGTAAGCAATTAAGTTGTTTACTTATTTTATGACGTTAGTTTGTTTTATAAATAATTTGACTTAAAAATTTTTTTTAAATTCCAAATTAAAGTTAAAATAGTTTTTATGTTATATTTACCAAGTTGTAAACACCAATTTTGTTTTTAACTCAAACTTATTCCTTGAAAATGAAATAAACATATTTCGAAAGCTTGGAAAACAAGTAAAAGAGTTTTCTTAAAAAACATTGCCGTTTACCCCAAAAATTCTGGTTTAATATATATATTGTAATGGATCATTATTACTGATAAAAACAAAACTTACCTTTTAAGCATCCATCATAGCCATTACACTAATGGATTAATTAAAAAAAGGATATGCATAATGAAACACACTTTTCTTCTTAAACCATGTAATTACCCAAAAAGAAGTATTGTTTTGACTACAGTATGAACTTGATTATATCATAAATTTGGTCACAACAGGTTTTCATTTGGACTTAGTGGATACATCTTATTAGAAAATGAGATGAATTTCCATGACCTAAAAATAATACATATAATTAGTGTGAATTTGTATAAACAAACAGTATCTCTACAGTTACACTAAAACAAAGTAGTATAACTTACATATCAGATAATAATAAACAAACATCATAAGATAAAAGTCAATATAGGGTAGATAGTCATATTGGAAAGTCAACATGTAAAAATAAACAATACACAGTAGTAAATGAACAAAATAGAATTAAAGTTACTTACCACAATAATTTACAAAAAAGGGATATCTTAATAAGTTTAATTGAATCTGCAGTTACTTTTTCTGTAGTACATCTTAAATTTTCAATATTTACTCTTCAATTACAAACATTCAAATAAGTAAAGAATGTATTTGACATCTTATCTTGTATAGGATCCATATTCAATTATTGTATCACAATCAAAATTTTCTAATCCATAATGAATGCATTTTCACATAACAATTCACTTTTCACCTAGTTCTTTTTCAAAATTCTCAGTTTAATCTGAAACAATAAAAAGAAAATAAAAATCAAGAAGTGTTAATGGTTTCCACATGTTTAAGAAATCAACATGTAATTTTAGTTAGTAAAATATTTAAATTAATAGTATAAAAAGGAAGTACTTACAAAATCATAGTCTTCGATTTGTACAAACAATATACCAGTAGATTGTGAGTACCTAAAAAGGACACAAGATTAATTATAAACATTAACAAATGACAATTTATGTAAAAAAAAAGGTATGTAGGATAATTAAGGAAGTTGTTTATATAAATTATTAAATGTTAACCTATGATAACACAGAAAATATCAGCTTATATAAGGTATAAGTAATACAAATAACAAATTCTTTTAAAAGTTTAAATTGTAGTTGTTAGAGTTAAAATAGTAAGTAATCAGTTTAAATAGTACTAGTTAAGTGGATTTAGAGTAATTTTAAATATAATAGCTAGTGTTAATTCAAAATTGGAAAGTCTAAAATAAGTTGACAGCTCAATGAAGTTATGTATTTTGAATCTAAAATTTCATAGGAAAAAGTACTTAGAAAATTATACAAATAGAATTTAAGCAAAAATAAGGATGAGATTTATCTGTACGTTATCAAAGGTATTATCTGAATTGTGAATTTATTACCTGGATTTTCGGAAATGTAGGTTATTTTTTTTCTGAAATTCGAACAGTTGAAATCCGATGACGTAGTATTTTTGTTTTGTTTCAAGAAGCTATAAAAGGCTGGAGAATTCATGATTAAGCTCTCTTATGTTTTTGGTAGCAGAACAGTTAACATTTACGCTCTTATATTCCTGGTCGCAGAGCAATTGATGTCGTATGTATTAATTGATTATCAACTAGAAGAAAATTTAATAATTAAAAGCTGTTTATATTAAAATAATACATTGTAATATTAAAAATACATACAGAAAAGTAATCAGCTATTATTAAATTACTTACCAAAGTAATAAACTGCATAAAGCAAGTGCAGATTCCATAGAATTTTAAAGATTAAATTCGAGAGACGTTTCCAAAACGGAACCATAGTAGCCATCTTGTCGATTTGAATACGCTGTCATCACTGTTCCATTTGCGGGAGTAAACGAAGCACAAGCCGATCTCAGTTTTGTTACGTTGCGCATGACAAGGACAATATTTGAAAACCTCTGTTATACAAGGTACGTCCGATAATTAAGGATTTGTATTTTTATTTTTAATTATTTGCAATTGTAAATTAATATTTTATTTATCATCTCCATTTTGTCATATCCGAATAATTGTTATTAATTTGTATTGAACGTGTGAAAACCAATTAATAATCTTTTTGAAGTACTTGACATTAAATTTATTGCGTATTGGTTATTAAACAATATTTAATTTGAACCCTACCCAAGATAAGAGTCAGACTTTAAATTTCAACTTCAAAATTGAGTAAACTGAGCTAGTTTGAACTTCTAATAAGGCGCCCAAACTTAAAAATAAAAAGAAAAAGTGAATTGTATATAAAATCAAATAATATTAAATTATAAACATTACAAATAATATCAAATCATTAAAATCTATAATTGAAGGTAAACATTAATAAGAACCCAACTAATTAAGTAAAACAAATCATAACACAACAAAATCAAAATAATTAAAATATATTAAAACAATAGAAGTAACTCAATAAAAAAAAAACATATCAATCATAACAATTGTCGCAACCAACGTGGGGCTCGCAAAATTGCATTTTCAGAAATAAAATAAACAAATAAAATAAATTAAATTAATAACTTAATAAATCTATAAATTAAACAACAACATGGCGGACAAGAAGATGACATTGAGAGATGGTAAACAAGTGGGAGAGAAGTCAGGAGAAGAAGTAGGTACCCAGGTAGAAGAAGAAAGAAATCAGGGATCTGGAGATCATGGAGTAATGGATGAAAGAAGTGAAGAAGTCCAAGAGGAGACAGCACAACAAGCCAGAAAGATGGAAAGAGAAGTGGAACAAGATACAATGATGAAGTTTTTAATGGAATTTAAAAGAGATATGAACAAAAACAATGAAGATTTGAGAAGAGATATGAAAGAAATGGATAAGAAACTAGATAAGAAGTTTCAAGAAACCAAAGAAGAATTAAGCCATACATTTAATAAGAAATTTGAGGAGATAAAGGAAGAAATGGGAACAAAACAGAACATTGCGAGAAGAGATACGAAATACAAAACAAGAAATAAGAGAAGAGATGATAGAAAGAATAATGGAAGTGGAAGACAGACAGTCTAAAGAAATAAATGAATTAAAGAAGAATGAGAAAGAGCTTGAAGATAAAATCAAAGAAAACTCCAAGAAGATGGATCGTGAAGTAATAAAAATAAACAAGAATATACAGGGTGTTAAAGAAGATTTAAGCAAAGAAATAAAAACAAATTTTCAAGTAGCTGAAGATGAAAATAAGAAGATCAAAGGAGAGTTAAGAATGGAAATCAAAAACATTCAAGAAGAGGTTGGACATATGGAAAGCGAAAAGTATAGACATATATTAATGGAGATAGAAGGCAATATGGAGAAAATGAAGAAAGAGCAGGAGGAAAAAGAGAAAAATATGATGAAAGAGATAGTCAAAATGTCAGGAGAAACCAGAATAATCAGCTGTGGAAATGGAAACAATACTAAATATGATGGGGATTATAGAAAAATACATCCAGTAGTTTTTATTAAAATGCTTAAAAATAAAGTAAAATATGTGCGAGATCTGGATACACTTAAAGAAGTGATACGTGACCACCTAGAGAAAAATGCTTTAACATGGTTTGTGAGCAAAGAAGAGGCAATTAATGATATAGATCAGTTCGAAATGAATTTCTTGGAACAATTTTGGGGTTATAGTGTCCAAACAAAAGTAAGGACGAGACTACGCGATGGGAAATATGATACAAACAGGGAACTTCTCCAGACATATATGCTCGACAATTATATACAATGAGTATGTATCTAAAACCCAGGATAAATGAAGAAGAAATAGTTGCATACATTGCAGGACATTTTGATAAACAAACAACAGATACAATTGCCATGCTAGAGATAAGAACAATGGACAGTTTGTGCAAATATCTACAAAGAGTAGAAAATGTTTTAAAAGGAAGTGATAACAACAACCAACAAACAAGAAATAATTGGAGGAGGAACAATTACAATAATAATAATTACAGTCATTACAATCAAAACAATAACAATAATAACTATAACAATTCTAACAACAACTATAACAGAAATAATAATAACAACAATAATATAATGAGAAACCAACAGAATAGAAATAATAATTATAATAACAATGATAATAGAAATCAAAATAGAAGTTACAACAACAATAATAATAATCAATACCAAAATAACAATGGTTTCCAAAGAAGAGTGAACCATGTAAGAAGAGGCAGAAACGAAGGGGGTGGATCAAGAAGTCTGGACAGAGAAGATAATCGTAATAACAACCAAAGAAGAAGAAGCTTAGAAAGAGAGCCAAGAGATCAATCAAGGCAGGAAATAATAATAGAACCGGTTAGAAACTCAAGCAGAGATAATATAGGTAACCAACAGGATTTTTAAAATGTTGCTCTCTTTATCATAGTTGTCAAAGTTTTGCATTATGCCACCCAAATGAGTTCATTAATTTAGAAGAAAAAATGAATAAATTGCAGTATAATGGTTTATTATATATTAAAGGTAAATTTAATAATAAAAATTTGCAAATTTTAATAGATACAGGGAGCGAAACATCATTAATTAACTTGAATGTAGTATTACAATTTAATAATTTAAAAGAAAATGAGATTAAAATTCCAAAAGTAATTTTAACTGGCATCAATAAAAAAAATTATGTGAAGTAAATAAACTTTATGATGTTAAAATAAATCTAAATGAAACAATATTAAATTGTCAATTATTAGCAGTTCCAAATTTAGATAGTGATATTATAATAGGTAACGATATATTAGAAAAAGGAGAAGCTGTCATAGATTATGAAGAACGAAGAATAAGATTAAATGGTATATGGATTTCCTTGGATGTGGTAGAAGAAGTAGAAGATAATATGAAGATTATTAATTATATAAGAAATGAAGATGATTATGGAGGAGATGAGGACTTTAAATGTAAAGTTGATGAAAAATTTGAAGATGATGTTGAGAAGTTTATGAACATAGATTGTGATGAGAAATACAATTATATCGTGAAGAATTTATTGATAAAATATAAAGGATTGATGGCTAATGAGCCAAGAGTAGCAAATAAATTCATACATAAGATGGAGGTAAAGAATTTGGAAAATTTTAAGACATACCCAATACCCTACAAACTTAAAGACAGAGTAAAGAAGGAACTGGAAGTATTAGAAAATGATGGGATTATAGAGAGAAGTAATACACCTTATATCAACCCGCTAGTAGTTGTACAAAAGAAAAATGGAGACATCAGAATATGTTTAGATGCTAGGACAATTAATAAATACACAGTGCCTGAATATGAAGCACCAATGTCAATAGACGCAATTTTAGGTAGAATAACTAATGCCAAAATTTTTTCAAAATTAGATTTAATACACAGTTTTTGGTTAATTCCATTACATAAAGAGTCAAGGGATTATACGGGTTTTTCAGTAGATGGAGTAGTATATCGATTTTGCGTAGTACCATTTGGTATTCAGGGAGCATGTTCAGCTTTAGTTAGAGCACTACATCAAGTTTTAAATAAGTATGAGGATTTCATATTACACTACATAGATGATATTTTAATTTTTTCAAACAATGAACAAGAGCATCAAAAACACTTAGAAGTAGCACTTAAAAGTTTAGACGAAGCAGGACTTAAACTAAATAAAGATAAATGTCAATTTTTTAAAAATAATATAATTTACTTAGGTTATAAAATAGATGAAAGTGGTATTGAAATGGATCCTGACAGAATTAAACTAATAAGAGAATTTAAATCACCTAACAATTTAAAAAATGTTAAGAGGGTTTTTAGGAACAATAAATTATTTTAAGAGATTAGTACCAAATATAAGCGAAATAGAATTACCGTTAATAGAGTTGCTTAAGAAGGAGTGAAATGGAAATGGGATGATGAAAAAGAATATGCATTTAATAGAATTAAAGAAGTTTTTGAGAATAAATTAAAAATATTTTATCCAAATTATAATTTACCATTCATTCTTAAGACTGATGCCTCAATTAATAGGTATGCAGGCGTTTTGATACAGAAACAGGCAGAAAAAGAGATTCCAATAGGTTTCATATCACGAACAACGAAAAAACATGAAAGAAAATATAGTGTTAGTGAATTAGAGTTAGGGAGTATAATTTTTTGTGTCACAAAATTCAGATTTTATTTATTAGGTAATAAATTTACAATAGAGACAGACAATCAATCTTTAACTTCAATTTTTAGAGAACAAATTTGGCAATAATAGAATACACAGATGGGCGTTATTACTACAAGAATATTCATTTGAAATAAAGTATGTAACTGGGAAAACAAATATTGTGGCAGATTATTTAAGTAGGTTAGATGGGGAAAATATTAATAACAAAAATATAGTAAAAGTAGGATTAAATATTTTAAAAAACCAAAATGGTATATTTTCATTAAAAAGAATAAGAGAAGATCAAATAAACTTACAAAATATGGAGAAAAAGAAGAGCATTAGAAAAAGAAGGTTTTTATTATAAGAAAATAGAGGATAAGGAGCTGTACATTACAACTAACAAGCTTGCAAATGAGTTAATCACTGAATTACATGAACAATATGGACATTGTGGTGTAAGAAGAACTTGGTTATTATGGAGAGAAAATTATATCAGCAAAAGGACTTATCGATAACTAAGAAAATAATAAAAACATGTAAGGTATGTCAGCTGTCCAAGGAGAAAAACTTCCATAATGAAAATATTCCTAAAACAATATTAGCAACCAAACCATTAGAAATAATATCAATAGATTTCATGTCCAATTTAGTTGAAAGTTTTCAGGGTAACAAACATATTCTAGTAATAGTAGATATATTTTCAAAATTTGTTTCAATAAAGCCAACAGCAAAAACTAACACTAAAGTTATTTGTGAAAATTTATCACAATATTTTCATGAAGTAGGTAAACCAAAACGATGCATAGTTGATAATGCTACTTATTTTAACAATCAAAGATTTAGGAATTTTATGATTAAAAACGATATAACACTAACTTTCACTAGCATAAGACACCCAGCTTCCAACCCTACCGAAAGATATATTAGAGAAATTATCAAATATCTTAGAATTTTGACTAGTGAAGAACATAGGAATTGGCAAAACAACATAAGGAAAATTGAATATTTTATTAATAATACCCCAAATACAACGACACAGGAAACACCAATTCAATTATTGAAAAATATCGAACCTGATAGACCATGGATTCAAGAAGAACAAAAGAAATATGATCTATTAATTGAAAAAGTCAATCGTAGATTACAAAGAAGTGCAGATAGATACATTAAAAGAAGAAATAAAATTATTAAAAACCCAGTTAAATTTAAAGTAGGTGAATGGGTGATAGAAAGATCATTGCAAGTTGCAAATAAAAAGGAGAATGAATGTGCAAAATTAAAACTTCCTTTTAATGGACCATTTATAGTAGACAAAGCTTATGAAAATAGTTACATTTTAAAGAATCCTTATAACCAACAATTACGAGGAATGGTGAATGTGCAAAACCTGTATCGATACTATGAATAGCAACATTTTAAAAATCTATGACATTTCTATGTGAATAAGTATTAATTTATGTAAATATTAATTAAGGTTTGGAATAAAATAATAATAGATAGGTATATAGAGATTAGAGAAACATAAGTAAAAATTTCAAATTAATTAAATTTTAAAAATTATTAGTGTAAAATAATTTATTAAAATTAAATTGGGAAATTGTAATGGATCATTATTACTAATAAAAACAAAACTTACCTTTTAAGCATCCATCATAGCCATTACACTAATGGATTAATTAAAAAAAGGATATGCATAATGAAACACACTTTTCTTCTTAAACCATGTAATTACCCAAAAAGAAGTATTGTTTTGACTACAGTATGAACTTGATTATATCATAAATTTGGTCACAACAGGTTTTCATTTGGACTTAGTGGATACATCTTATTAGAAAATGAGATGAATTTCCATGACCTAAAAATAATACATATAATTAGTGTGAATTTGTATAAACAAACAGTATCTCTACAGTTACACTAAAACAAAGTAGTATAACTTACATATCAGATAATAATAAACAAACATCATAAGATAAAAGTCAATATAGGGTAGATAGTCATATTGGAAAGTCAACATGTAAAAATAAACAATACACAGTAGTAAATGAACAAAATAGAATTAAAGTTACTTACCACAATAATTTACAAAAAAGGGATATCTTAATAAGTTTAATTGAATCTGCAGTTACTTTTTCTGTAGTACATCTTAAATTTTCAATATTTACTCTTCAATTACAAACATTCAAATAAGTAAAGAATGTATTTGACATCTTATCTTGTATAGGATCCATATTCAATTATTGTATCACAATCAAAATTTTCTAATCCATAATGAATGCATTTTCACATAACAATTCACTTTTCACCTAGTTCTTTTTCAAAATTCTCAGTTTAATCTGAAACAATAAAAAGAAAATAAAAATCAAGAAGTGTTAATGGTTTCCACATGTTTAAGAAATCAACATGTAATTTTAGTTAGTAAAATATTTAAATTAATAGTATAAAAAGGAAGTACTTACAAAATCATAGTCTTCGATTTGTACAAACAATATACCAGTAGATTGTGAGTACCTAAAAAGGACACAAGATTAATTATAAACATTAACAAATGACAATTTATGTAAAAAAAAAAAAGTATGTAGGATAATTAAGGAAGTTGTTTATATAAATTATTAAATGTTAACCTATGATAACACAGAAAATATCAGCTTATATAAGGTATAAGTAATACAAATAACAAATTCTTTTAAAAGTTTAAATTGTAGTTGTTAGAGTTAAAATAGTAAGTAATCAGTTTAAATAGTACTAGTTAAGTGGATTTAGAGTAATTTTAAATATAATAGCTAGTGTTAATTCAAAATTGGAAAGTCTAAAATAAGTTGACAGCTCAATGAAGTTATGTATTTTGAATCTAAAATTTCATAGGAAAAAGTACTTAGAAAATTATACAAACAGAATTTAAGCAAAAATAAGGATGAGATTTATCTGTACGTTATCAAAGGTATTATCTGAATTGTGAATTTATTACCTGGATTTTCGGAAATGTAGGTTATTTTTTTCTGAAATTCGAACAGTTGAAATCCGATGACGTAGTATTTTTGTTTTGTTTCAAGAAGCTATAAAAGGCTGGAGAATTCATGATTAAGCTCTCTTATGTTTTTGGTAGCAGAACAGTTAACATTTACGCTCTTATATTCCTGGTCGCAGAGCAATTGATGTCGTATGTATTAATTGATTATCAACTAGAAGAAAATTTAATAATTAAAAGCTGTTTATATTAAAATAATACATGTAATATTAAAAATACATACAGAAAAGTAATCAGCTATTATTAAATTACTTACCAAAGTAATAAACTGCATAAAGCAAGTGCAGATTCCATAGAATTTTAAAGATTAAATTCGAGAGACGTTTCCAAAACGGAACCATAGTAGCCATCTTGTCGATTTGAATACGCTGTCATCACTGTTCCATTTGCGGGAGTAAACGAAGCACAAGCCGATCTCAGTTTTGTTACGTTGCGCATGACAAGGACAATATTTGAAAACCTCTGTTATACAAGGTACGTCCGATAATTAAGGATTTGTATTTTTATTTTTAATTATTTGCAATTGTAAATTAATATTTTATTTATCATCTCCATTTTGTCATATCCGAATAATTGTTATTAATTTGTATTGAACGTGTGAAAACCAATTAATAATCTTTTGAAGTACTTGACATTAAATTTATTGCGTATTGGTTATTAAACAATATTTAATTTGAACCCTACCCAAGATAAGAGTCAGATTTTAAATTTCAACTTCAAAATTGAGTAAACTGAGCTAGTTTGAACTTCTAATAAGGCGCCCAAACTTAAAAATAAAAAGAAAAAGTGAATTGTATATAAAATCAAATAATATTAAATTATAAACATTACAAATAATATCAAATCATTAAAATCTATAATTGAAGGTAAACATTAATAAGAACCCAACTAATTAAGTAAAACAAATCATAACACAACAAAATCAAAATAATTAAAATATATTAAAATAATAGAAGTAACTCAATATAAAAAAAAACATATCAATCATAACAATATATATATATATATATATATATATACTAAATATTTAAAAATATCGGGGGTTGCAGCCAGTAATTATTAAGTTCACTCTTTAAAGTTTTTGTGAGAGCTTTCGGTAAATTTTTTTACCTTCTTCAGTCACTTCTGAAATAAATAAAATAACGACATCTTTTTGTATTAATTTAAAAATATTAAATTAATATTACCTTTTTGAGATTAAATTAGAAGCTAGTATTTTTTTAAAGAAAATCTTGATAAACTTTTTAAACAAGGTATAATAAATTATAATGTAGAAAATATATTTTTTTAGACATTTGTCAATTATGACACAAAAGATTACTTAATATTTATGAATTTTTTTCACTAATACACAATGTCCTCTGTCTATTTATTAAATAGCCACTTTTTTATAGATTTGTGGTCTGTCATGATGTTTTATAGATATATGAAGATGTTAGAATTACACTGAATTTAAAGTAAGATTTGAAAAATCGTTGTTTGTTTTATTTTTCTGTTCAAAATTTAAGATATTAGCATAAATAGTACTTAAATTTTGAATATCCGTTTTTTTATTCATAGATAAAGGTTCATTGTGTATATGTATCATTTCTAAAAAGCAACGTTTGTATTGATTTTTTCACGATTCAAGATTTTGGTGTTTTCGAAATCTGCAATATGTCCATTTTCTATACAATGATTTGTTAATGCACATGAATCTTTTTTAAGTCTTATATCACTTTTATGAGATACAATGCGGTCTTTTAATCTTCTGGAACTTTGACCTATATATCTTTTATCACAATTATTACAATAAATTTCATATATTATACTATTTTGTTCATCATTTTTTACTTTATCTTTAGTTTTACTGAAAATTTTATTAACAGTTTTTATAGGTTTATTGGCAATTTTTATATTTTTTTCTTCTTTTAAAATCTTTTGTATTTTTGGAGTTATTTCTTTAATAAAAGGGATACTACTATAAAAAATGAAGTTTTCATTGTTATTAATTTCAGGTTGATTAATTGTAATATTGTTGATAACAGCTGTTTTAGTTAGATCATTTTGAGTAGGAGTAGAAAAAGTAATTTTTTTAATAATTTTGGTGGATATGAGTTGTCTAAAAATAATTGGTATAAACGTTTTAAGCTATTATGCTTTTTAGATGGATGACATATAAAATGGATTCTTTTTTTCATAGCATTAATTAAGTTAATTTTTGTTTTGTAAGGATGGTACGAATTATAGTTAATGTATCTTCCAGAACTAGAGGGTTTTGAATACCAATCTAATATTATTTTATTGGTTTGATTACGAATAACTTGTGTATCAAGAAATGGTACCATGTGTTCTTCATTTTCTTCTTCTATTGTAAATTTAAGGTACTCGTTATAATTGTTAAATACCTCTAATAGTTCTGTTTTTCCAGTAGATATTTTTAAATATTTAGTATTTAACTAGTCAGCCGAGACTATCTTCAACTATATATATATATATATATATATATATATATATATATATATATATATATATATATATATATATATATATATATATATATATATATATATATATATATATATGTATATAATTAAAGGTTTTTTGAGGTAAGCAGTCAAATAAAAAGGGGCAATAAATGTAAACTCTTTATATTTGCGAAGCTTTCGAAAATGTTTATTTTCTTCACACAAACTAAAATTATAATAAACTTTTAACATTATATTATAATAGATAAATTAAAAACTTACTATCGTGAGGTTAAATAATTTTTGGCCTCATAAATGCGCACATTATAAAAAAATTTACCAAAATACAAAAATAAATTAAATTAAAAGAAATGTTAATTTCGAATAAATGTTCAAAATCAAAATTTGACGATTATGTCATGATGACATAAACTATCAGAATTTAATGATTTTAATGATTTTTACTTCATGAGAAATAAAAGACATTTCTAAGAAGAGTCTTTTTCAAAATAGGTTGTATATCTAAAACACTAACAGATAAAAATCCATTACATGATCATTTTCAACGACGTGCTTGGCCAATTCACATCTTTCAGGGTGTAATCTCTAAACTAGTAAAAGGAAATTCTAAACTAGTATGATCTTCAGAACTAGTGGAAGGAGTTTCAAAGCTGGTACCGGGGATCGGATGTTTATTTGATATGATAGGTGACTGATTCTCAGCAAGTTGCGGTGACGTTTCTTGCCTATTGTTTTCAAAATTTTCTCTCGGTGATAACTGAACCTCATTAGTTACTCGCTGTCTTATTTGCTCCGCATGATTACGCTTTCTTTCTCCTTCGATATCTACAATGTAGGAATATGGGCCCGTTTGTTTAACTATCGTTCCAGCGACTGATCCTCTTCCATTATTATTATTTACCCATACCGGCTGTTTTTCTATAAATACTTTTTCTTTTGCTTTCTTTTTGCTTTTGCTGTTCTAAATCAGTATTTCTAGAAATATCGGGTTTTAGTTGATCAAAAATTGTTCTGAGAGGACGACCAAACATTATTTCACTAGGACTTCGTCCTGTAGCACGCTGTCCGGAGTTACGATACGATAAGAGGAAACTTTGAAGGCGTTCGTGCTGACTTTTATCTTGTGATCTACTTGCTGCCATTCGAGATTTAAAAGTCTTGACTGCCCTTTCTGCTAGCCCATTTGTCTTCGGATGGTAAGGAGTTGTTAAAACTTGAGAAACACCAAAATTTTTGCAATATTCTTTGAACTCTAAAGAAGTTAATTGAGTTCCATTGTCTGATACGATTATTTTTGGGTATCCAAATCTACAAAAAATTTCGTCAAGTTTATTAAGGGTGGTTTCTGTGGTAATGTTCCGCATTGGGCATATTTCTAACCACTTGGAATAAGCATCTATTACCAATAACCACATTTTTCCCTCAAAAGGTCCTGCGAAATCTATATGAATTCTAGCCCAAGGCTCAGGTGGTGCTGCATTCCAACAATAAAGCGGAGTTGTAACCCCGACTTGCCTTGATTCTTGACATGAGCAGCACTTTCCTACAAAATTGACAATATCATCGTCAATTCTAGGTCAATAGATGTGCAATCGAGCGTAAGATTGCATTGCTGAGATTCCAGGATGTCCCTCATGAAACATACGTAATATCTTGATTGGTATGCAAATGCGACCTTTCCATAAAAGAGTTTTTTCCTCAAATACCATCCCGTCTCGATTCTCATAAAAGGCAAGCAATTCTTTGGAAATTCTTGATCTTTCGGGCCAACACATAATTCTTAACTATTTGCAGCAACTTATCTTTTTCAGTCTCGATCTCTTTTAGGCAAACCAGTATCTTCCACTGCGGAGCAATCCGTTGTTGATAATGGTAGTCGCGATAGCGCATCTGCCGGTCCATTTTCTTTCCCAGGCTGGTAAGTGATACTATAGTCGTAGTTACCTAAGATCATGGACCATCGAAGTAACCTGTTTCCGGCAACTTTGGGTGTTTTGCGTTCCATACTAAAAATGCTTTCAAGTGGTTTATGATCAGTTAATAGAGTAAAATGTCTTCCATATAAAAAATGATGAAAACGGGTAACTGCAAATATTAACCCAAGTGCCTCTTTGTCGATTGCGGCATAATGCTTTTCTGAATCTTTAAAAGTTCTTGAAGCATAAGCGACTGGTTTAAGTTGGCCATCTGCAAATTTATGAAAAAGTACTGCTCCTACTCCTTTTGCGCTGGCATCACTAGTAACTATTAACGGAAGATTTGTATCGAAGTGAACTAGAGTATCTGATGAAGTCAAGATATGTTTAAGTTTTTGAAAAAGTCGTTCTTTAGTTTTTCATAAAGTGGAGTACCTACATATAACGTGTAATTTATCAATAAATCTGCTATAATAAGTGATTGAACCAAGAAATGATCTAAGTTCGGTAATACTCTGTGGAGAAGGCATTTCTTTAATGGCCTTTATATGATCTGCTGTTGGATGTAATCCTTCAGAATCGATTGTATGTCCTAAGAATTTCGCTTCTTGAGTTTTTAAACCTGCCATACATAAACGATCTAATGTCTGTTTTAAACGTTTTAAATGCAGATCTTTAGTTGGTGCTGAAATCAAGATATCGTCAAAGTAGCATACAGTACCTTCTATATCTGCGAGAATTTTATCCATCGTTCTTTGAAAAAGAGATGGAGCAAAATTTACACCAAAAGGTAAACGCTTGTATCTATAATATTCCTGAAGAGTGGCAATTACTAAATACTTTCGAGAATCTGGATGAATTTCTAATTGCAAATAAGCATCCTTCAAATCAATTTTAGTAAAATACTTGCCACCATTTAATTTTGATAGTAAATCTTCCAGTATTGGAATAGGATAATCATCTTTTATGACCTGTGGGTTAATGGAGACCGAAAAATCCCCGCATAGTCGTATATTTCCATTCGATTTTAGTGCTACCACAATTGGAGTAGCCCATTCGATTGGGTCTGTAGACATGTTTACTGGTTCCAAAACATCCTCTTGTACAAGTCTGTTTAGTTCAAGTTTTACACTATTTTGTAAAGCAATAGGAACTGGTCTTGGACGAAAAGCTTTAGGTATTGCGTCTGGTTTTATATGTATTTTTACCATATGACCTTTGATCGTACCAATGCGTCCACTAAATAAATGTTTGTATTCTTGGAGTAATGTTTTTAATTTCATGTTTGTTGAATGTTCTGTTATTTTTGCCTTTGTGTTAATTGTTTGTTGTTGTTTTGTAGTTCTGTTTTTGTTTTAGTGCTTTTATTTGATTCTTTTACATTATGTATTCTTGATCCTGCTGGCAGCGGAAGCTTAAATGCGAGGCACCAGTCAAGTCCAAATAAAGGGATATCATCGCGATTTGTTACGTAAATTGGTAGTCTCTTTTGTTTGTTGAAAGCTGTTACTGTTATATAAAAATAACCAAATAATCCGTATAACCACAAAGATTCTCTGTAGGCAATAGTGTTGGCTTTCCAAAATTCTTCCACATTTGTCTTCCTATTATTGAGTGTACAGAACCAGGATCGTATAGCATCTCAGTTTTATCATTATTTAGGTAAACGTCAAGAAGAACTTTTGTACCTTTGCTAATTTCTCGAATGTGATTATTACTTGAATGTCGTTTGTTTTTGTTCATTTTCACGAGTAGGAGTAGAACAAAGTAATTTTTTAATAATTTTGGTGGATATGAGTTGTCTAAAAATAATTGGTATAAACATTTTAAGCTATTATGCTTTTTAGATGGATGACATATAAAATTAAGAACAATTAATAACTGCACAGTTAAACTAAACTTCCACTATTTATTTGAAAAATTCGCTTTAAAATCAATTACAGCTGTTTCGCTATCACTAGCATCGTCAGATTGACATATTGAAATTACATGTTGTTTGTTTGTAACTAGGTGCTTGATGTTGATAAGGAGTTAAGGCTAGACCAAGTAAGGAAGTAATAAGACATAACAATATTAAAGCCTAGATGTTATTAGCCCTAAGGGATTATCCTGGATGTATTTCCCTCTAAGATCAGTATAACTGTGCAATGATATAGAAAGACTCAATCAAAGTAAACAGTTCAATAGTGGAGAACTTCCAAGATTTATTTGTTCATTAACTACTTTAAACTGTTGATCTGCCAGATGTCTTTTAATTTCAAGTTCTTCTAGAAAATCTAAATTTTGTTTTTTATCACAAATGTGTAGTATATGAATGTCATTGGTGTGTATAAGTGAGTTTGGATGTTCCAGTAGGTGTTTTGCATAGTTCGACTTATCTGGTTGTTGTAATCTATATGCTCTTAAGTGTTCATTAAATCTTACTTCAAAATTTCTTTGTGTTTGACTGATATATTGCATTACATTTTGGACAATTAATTTTGTAAACACCAGATTTTTTTAATTTTGGTAGTTTTGTTTTTACATTTAACAATTTTGTTCCAATACTATTTTGTGTTTTAAATGATATTAATGTTGATGTTGCCGAAGATATTATTTTTGAAATTGCATTGGAAATATTTCCACAATATGTAATACTTTTATAGCTTTTAATTTCTTTAGTTTGTTTTGGATATATTAGTTCTAGTGACATTTTTTGTTCTTTCTTATTAATTAATTTATTTATCAAATGTATTGGATAGCCATTAGATGTAGCTATTTGTTTTATGATCTCAATTTCTTTATTAAAATTACTTTTGTTCATTGGAATCGAAAATGCTCTATGTATCATGGAATTATAAGCTGCTAATTTATGTGATAGTGGATGATTTGAATTATATGGTATGGTTACATCCGTTTGTGTAGGTTTTCTGTATATTGAATAATTTAATGAATTATTAACTTTTTCAATTCTTAAATCTAGAAAATTAATTGAATTATTTTCTTCAACTTCTAAAGTAAAATTAATTTTAGGATGCAAGGTATTAATATAATTAAAAAATATATCTAACTGCCGTTCGCTACCTACAAAACCTGCTAACACATCATCAACATATCTATACCAAAATACAATATTGTTTTTATAACTAGAATTAAAAGATTTTGTTTTCTAAATTATCCATAAATATATTTGCCAAAATTGGAGAAATAGGACTTCCCATGGGAAGACCCTCATTTTGAATATAAACTTTGTTATCAAAAGTAAAATAATTTTGACTAATGCATACATCAAATAGATCAATTATGTCTGATATTATACCTGGATGGATATTTCTTTCATCTAATAGCTTTTTAACTAGAACTATACACTCTTTAGGAGGTATTTTTGAGAACATATTAGTTACGTCAAACGACACTAATTTTGTATTATTTTGTAAATTACATTTATTCAATTTTTTTTTTGATCAAATCTAATGAATTTTGTACTGAATATTTAGATGTGTAACCATAATTGTTTAGGATACTATTTAATTTTTTAGCTACTTTAGTATTAGGAGTGTTAACATACGAAACTACCGGTCTAATTGGTTTTGAATCTTTATGTAATTTAATTGTTCCATATAATTCTGGACATTGGGGGGTTTTATTTACTAGGTATTTTTTATCGAAGTCATTAAATAGGTAATTTGAATGATTTACATGTTCTCTTATTTGGTTAGAAAATTTCTGTGTAGGATCGTTTTTTAGAATTTTGACATTACTTGACATTATGAAATCATTCACTTTAGATTTATAATCTTCTCTTTTTAAAATTACTGTTGAGTTACCCTTATCTGATTTTGTTATAATTAGGTTATTTTCATCTACTTTATTTTTGATTGATTTTAAAGCTAAAATGTCATTTTTAATACTTTGACTTTGACTTTTAAATTTGTTTGGTTTTATATCTTTAATAAGATTTGCTATTTGCATTTTTTCATAAATAAAATTATTTGATTTAGTTTTCAAAGCTATTTCAGAATCTGTGGCTAAAATTTCTTTTATATTATTAGTGAATTTAGGAGGTATGCAATATTTTAAACCTTTACTTAAAAATGTATTTTCATTATTTGAAAAAATAGTGTCTGATAGATTTGCGAACCGAGGAGCAAAATGTACTGGTATGTGAGTATTTAATGTGTTATTGTGTTGTGTATAATATGTTGTGTTGTGTTGTATACTTATTAATTTTTCTAATTTACTTAATTGTTTTTAATATTTATTATGTTTCAAAATGCTAAACCTGTTCTCTAATTTTATCATCTAAGCAGTCAAATTCTACTGAATGCATGGAATAAGTTAACTCTGAATGAACAGTTTTGATGTAAATGTCTAGAGAATCTCTAATTTTAAACCATTTTCTACTTTCCTCTTTAATCCACATTCTTTGTGCCTTTTTAACTACTTTTTGTGCTTCTTTTGATTGAGTATTACATTTTATATTTACATAACTGGGTATTAAATTCTTCTTAAGACATTCTTGGTTAAACCAGATGTTTTGGGATGCCTTACACCTTTTCTCATGTAACTTCTTGTATAATCGGGTTAATTCTTCTCTCGAAGATGATTTAATGAAATTGATTGTGTTAACCTCTACTTTTTGGAAGTTCATCTTACTAAGAACAATTAATAACTGCACAGTTAAACTAAACTTCCACTATTTATTTGAAAAATTCGCTTTAAAATCAATTACAGCTGTTTCGCTATCACTAGCATCGTCAGATTGACATATTGAAATTACATGTTGTTTGTTTGTAACTAGGTGCTTGATGTTGATAAGGAGTTAAGGCTAGACCAAGTAAGGAAGTAATAAGACATAACAATATTAAAGCCTAGATGTTATTAGCCCTAAGGGATTATCCTGGATGTATTTTCCTCTAAGATCAGTATAACTGTGCAATGATATAGAAAAACCAGGAAAAAACTATATCATGCTGATCTTTACAATAACTTAATATAATTATGTTATAATAATGTCTTATCTATGTAAGGCATCCCAAAACATCTGGTTTAACCAAGAATGTCTTAAGAAGAATTTAATACCCAGTTATGTAAATATAAAATGTAATACTCAATCAAAAGAAGCACAAAAAGTAGTTAAAAAGGCACAAAGAATGTGGATTAAAGAGGAAAGTAGAAAATGGTTTAAAATTAGAGATTCTCTAGACATTTACATCAAAACTGTTCATTCAGAGTTAACTTATTCCATGCATTCAGTAGAATTTGACTGCTTAGATGATAAAATTAGAGAACAGGTTAGCATTTTGAAACATAATAAATATCAAAAAAAATTAAGTAAATTAGAAAAATTAATAAATATACAACACAACACAACACATTATACACAACACAATAACACATTAAATACTCACATACCAGTACATTTTGCTCCTCGGTTCGCAAATCTATCAGACACTATTTTTTCAAATAATGAAAATACATTTTTAAGTAAAGGTTTAAAATATTGCATACCTCCTAAATTCACTAATAATATAAAAGAAATTTTAGCCACAGATTCTGAAATAGCTTTGAAAACTAAATCAAATAATTTTATTTATGAAAAAATGCAAATAGCAAATCTTATTAAAGATATAAAACCAAACAAATTTAAAAGTCAAAGTCAAAGTATTAAAAATGACATTTTAGCTTTAAAATCAATCAAAAATAAAGTAGATGAAAATAACCTAATTATAACAAAATCAGATAAGGGTAACTCAACAGTAATTTTAAAAGAGAAGATTATAAATCTAAAGTGAATGATTTCATAATGTCAAGTAATGTCAAAATTCTAAAAACGATCCTACACAGAAATTTTCTAACCAAATAAGAGAACATGTAAATCATTCAAATTACCTATTTAATGACTTCGATAAAAATACCTAGTAAATAAAAACCCTCAATGTCCAGAATTATATGGAACAATTAAATTACATAAAGATTCAAAACCAATTAGACCGGTAGTTTCGTATGTTAACACTCCTAATACTAAAGTAGCTAAAAATTAAATAGTATCCTAAACAATTATGGTTACACATCTAAATATTCAGTACAAAATTCATTAGATTTGAACAAAAAATTGAATAAATGTAATTTACAAAATAAAACTAAATTAGTATCGTTTGACGTAACTAATATGTTCTCAAAAATACCTCCTAAAGAATGTATAGTTCTAGTTAAAAAGCTATTAGATGAAAGAAATATCCATCCAGGTATAATATCAGACATAATTGATCTATTTGATGTATGCATTAGTCAAAATTATTTTACTTTTGATAACAAAGTTTATATTCAAAATGAGGGTCTTCCCATGGGAAGTCCTATTTCTCCAATTTTGGCAAATATATTTATGGATAATTTAGAAAACAAAATCTTTAATTCTAGTTATAAAAACAATATTGTATTTTGGTATAGATATGTTGATGATGTGTTAGCAGGTTTTGTAGGTAGCGAACGGCAGTTAGATATATTTTTTAATTATATTAATACCTTGCATCCTAAAATTAATTTTACTTTAGAAGTTGAAGAAAATAATTCAATTAATTTTCTAGATTTAAGAATTGAAAAAGTTAATAATTCATTAAATTATTCAATATACAGAAAACCTACACAAACGGATGTAACCATACCATATAATTCAAATCATCCACTATCACATAAATTAGCAGCTTATAATTCCATGATACATAGAGCATTTTCGATTCCAATGAACAAAAGTAATTTTAATAAAGAAATTGAGATCATAAAACAAATAGCTACATCTAATGGCTATCCAATACATTTGATAAATAAATTAATTAATAAGAAAGAACAAAAAATGTCACTAGAACTAATATATCCAAAACAAACTAAAGAAATTAAAAGCTATAAAAGTATTACATATTGTGGAAATATTTCCAATGCAATTTCAAAAATAATATCTTCGGCAACATCAACATTAATATCATTTAAAACACAAAATAGTATTGGAACAAAATTGTTAAATGTAAAAACAAAACTACCAAAATTAAAAAATCTGGTGTTTACAAAATTAATTGTCCAAAATGTAATGTAATATATAGGTCAAACACAAAGAAATTTTGAAGTAAGATTTAATGAACACTTAAGAGCATATAGATTACAACAACCAGATAAGTCGAACTATGCAAAACACCTACTGGAACATCCAAACTCACTTATACACACCAATGACATTCATATACTACACATTTGTGATAAAAAACAAAATTTAGATTTTCTAGAAGAACTTGAAATTAAAAGACATCTGGCAGATCAACAGTTTAAAGTAGTTAATGAACAAATAAATCTTGGAAGTTCTCCACTATTAACACTTTCGCTGCTCACCTAGTTTGAGCGTCGTTAGCCCAATGCGCATCAGGTTTTTTGAGAAAATTTTAAAAATTTCAATTAATATAATTAAGAAATGTTAATAATGATTAGGTGAGGTGTTTTTAAAAGTTTTCAATTTTTTTGAAAAAAAAAGCGCGGATCCGCGTCATGCGCACTCTGTACAAAATTTCAAGGCTGTATGCGCAAGACGCGGATCCGCGCTTTTTTACTCTGCTGTAAATTTACAAGTAAATAAAGAGCAGTGTAATATTTAAACGATATTTTATTCATACAAATAGAAAACAAACAGTAAATGCTTTCAAAATAAAAAATAAGGTCTTTCAAACTAAAACAAAACAACTATAGTTATATAAAAAACAAACAGTAATCCATTCAAAATAAAAAATTAAGTCTTTCAAACTAAAACAATACAAATTTAGTTATATAGAAAACAAACCGTAAATCTATTCAAAAAAAACTAAAACAGAACAACATAGTTGTATGAGCTACATTATTGGTGGTATAACTGGAAGCAGTCGCCCAAACACAAACCTGGTTTAGTTGTACAGACTGCACACTCATATATAGTATCTTTTCTAATTTTTCTCCCTGCACACCACCTACATTTTTTTCTTTTAGTTTCCCTCTTCTCTGATTTCGAAGTTATTTTGGTTGGAACATGTTCATTGTTGTTCATTATTCTGTGTAAGGGAGGTCTATCTTTCAAAATTTTTTTAATTACTGCTAGGCGAAAGTCATACAGTGGCATCTTTTTGCCAGAAAATTTATTGTACAGATAATACGAATTGACTAACATAACTTGGAAAATATGGATAAAAATTTTCTTGTACCATTTTAAGGTTTTCCTTTCGCAAGGATAATATGATAAGAGCTGGTCTTTACGGTCGACGCCACTCATGTGTTCGTTGTATTTTAATATCGGTAACGGTTTTAATGATACTCTGCCTGTTCTGTTTTCACTTTCTGTTAGATCATGTGCATATTCTGTAGATATGTATGGAACTTCTCTTTTATCCGTCCATTTTCCAACTAAAACACCATTTCTGTATTTTCCAATATTCTCCCCTTTCCGTAATTGAACCGTTTTGATTTCGGTGGGATTATTTTTACGATTTTTTTTTAATGTTCCAGTACAGTACGTATTATTCTGCAAAAGTTCCTCTGCAACCTCCACACTGGAATAAAAATTGTCAATGAAAACGGAGTGGCCACATCCAAGATGATTTCTCATCAATTCAAGTACAACTTTTTTCGAATGGCCTTTACCACCTAAAGAATCTAGGGCACCAGCGTAAACATGCATGTCTAATACCATCCCATCAGATTCGGTGAGAACATACAATTTTATGCCATACTTGTGCCTCTTACTTTTCATAAATTGTTTAAAAATTAGTCTTCCCCTCCACAAAACCATAGACTCATCCAGGGATAAGTATTTTCCGGCTTGGTATACATTTTGCATTTTTTCATTAAAAAAATTAAGTATCGGTCGAATCTTATATATCCTATCTCTAGCTGCTTTATTGGGGCAATTTTCGTCAAAATGTAAGCAGCGAAGGATAAGTAAAAACCGATCTCTACTCATGTTATCAGAAAAACACTTCAGATTAAATAAAGCATCTGTTTTCCAATAGTCTTGTAGCCGATTTGTTCTCCAGGTTCCCATATGCAGCAGTAAACCAAGAAAAGTTTTTAATTCTGCAACTGTCACTTCTTTCCACCTCGACATTCTAGACTGTTCTGTAGTTCCACTTAAAAAAATTTCTTCCGCATATTTATTAGTTTCCGCTACAATCAATTCCATAAATTGGTCATCAGCGAGTAAAAAGAAATAATCGATGGGTTCATGATTTCCAGGTTGATCTACCAATAATTGCCTTCTCTTGGTAAAATTAATTGATCTTAATTTGTGTCTTCCTGCAGGTTCATCTTGCCAGTCCTCATCGACATCCAAATCATCATCTAAATCATTTTGTGCTTCAGTCGCTCCCGCTGGATTGGTTCTCATTGCATTAACAACACCAGCAAAATCATCATCTATAAAAAATTCAGTATTATGTACCTACTGAACATATACGTACACACTGTAATAAATCTCAACTTACCGGATTCACTTTCATAAGAGTAATCATTATCATCACCCGAAAAAATTTCTTCCTCATCACTTGAATGTGTTAAAAAATATTCTAACTCCTCTTCTGTAAGCTTTTCCTTATTTTTATTACAAAATTTTTGTCGTTTAGGACGTGAACAACTTGGTTGTTGATCGTCCATTGTTTAAAACCTCAAAATTCAAACTAAAATTTCAAATCTGAAAACTACGGGAAAAATTGAATTTAACAATGGTCTCTCTAGGTGCTCTGTGAAATTTAAAAGCCTATGTCCAATGCTCAACAAATACTAAAGCACATAAATCATTTTGGCATAAAGCGCGGATACGCGTCGTGCGCATCCGGTCGGGAACCGATTGGACTCGGATCCGAGTCATGCGCATTGAAAGTGTTAAACTGTTTACTTTGATTGAGTCTTCATTTTATACATAGATAAGACATTATTATAACATAAATATATTAAGTTTTCCTGGTTTTTCTATATCATTGCACAGTTATACTGATCTTAGAGGGAAATACATCCAGGATAATCCCTTAGGGCTAATAACATCTAGGCTTTAATATTGTTATGTCTTATTACTTCCTTACTTGGTCCAGCCTTAACTCCTTATCAACATCAAGCACCTAGTTACAAAAAAACAACATGTAATTTCAATATGTCAATCTGACGAAGCTAGTGATAGCGAAACAGCTGTAATTGATTTTAAAGCGAATTTTTCAAATAAATAGTGGAAGTTTAGTTTAACTGTGCAGTTATTAATTGTTCTTAGTAAGATGAACTTCCAAAAAGTAGAGGTTAATACAATCAATTCCATATAAAATTGATTCTTTTTTTCATAGCATCAATCAAGTTAATTTTTGTTTTGTAAGGATGGTACGAATTATAGTTAATGTATCTTCCAGAACTAGAGGGTTTTGAATACCAATCTAATTTTATTTTATTGGTTTGATTACGAATAACTTGTGTATCAAGAAATGGTACCATGTGTTCTTCATTTTCTTCTTTTATTGTAAATTTAAGGTACTCTTTATAATTGTTAAATACCTCTAATAGTTCTGTTTTTCCAGTAGACGGAATACTGCAAATGATATTATCAACATATTTTTTAGAAAAGGAATATTATAACTTAATTTTGGAATGCAATGATCTAACAAATCATCCATTATATATTGTGCTAAAATTGGTGATAAAATTGAACCCATAGGTGACCCAAAAAATTTGTTAATATTGATTATTATAACTAAAACATGTGTTATCAAAAATAAATTTAGTGATTTCCAAAAAGTTTTGTTTTTTAATAGAATAATGGTTGTTAATAGTATTCCAATGTTGATTAATTGATTTTTCTACTAAAGGCCAAGAAATATTTGTAAAAGTGATTGAACATCTAGACTTACAATAACATAGTTATTTGGAAGCTGAAAGTCATTAAAGGATTTTGAAAATTTAAATGATTCTTTGGTAAAGTACGTATTTTGTTTATTATATGCATTAGTAAGTATATCAGTAATTAATTGTGCAATTATTTGATGTAGGAGCATTGACACAAGATATAATTGGACGCATTGCAAGTATTTCTTTATGGATTTTAGGTAAAGAATAAAATTTTGGGGATAATGAGTTGTAAATTGTATAATTACTGGCTACTTCTTTTTTAACGCTTTACAATTTTTTAATTTTGAAATGAATTTGTTAGCTTTTTGTTGTATAGTAGATGTTGGATCACGATTGATTTTTTATAATAGGTATTATCATTTAAAAGATTTTCTGATAACTCAATGTACTGATCTTTATACATTGCTGTTGTAACATTGCCTTTATCTGATCTTACAATAACAATTTCTTGATGTTCTTTAAGAAATTTTTGTTTTATAAAACCAGTGATTTAAAAAGTTATTATTATTAAAAGATTTATACATATAGTTAGTGAAAATATTAGTGATTTGTGATCTATAAATATTCTTTTGATTTTCATTTTTTATATAATTTAGTGTGTATTCAACATCTGCTAAATAATTTTTAATTGAAATATCTCTAATATTAGGTTCTAAAACAAACTTTGGGCCTAAAGATAAAATTTGTTTTGTTTCATATGGAAATTCGACATTGGTTAAATTTTTAAACCAATTATCTTTGATTTTAACTAAATTATATTTTTCTCTTTTTAAATTATCAATCTTTTTTAAGTTACTTTGTTTAATTTTAAAAAATATTCTATTAAAATTAATTAATTGTCGATTTTCATACTCACTATATATATAATTTGGTAGTTTTTCATTAGCTAATGATTTGATATTATTTAACGATTTTTCTAATTTTGTTACAGTATTATTAGTAATTTTAATTTCTAAATTTAAAATTTTAGTATTTAACCTATTGTGTAAATTGTCTACAAGTTGTCCCATAATTCCTTCTTGAAATTCTATGTGATCTGTGGTATATATATATATATATATATATATATATATATATATAATCAATCAGAATGTTTTGGCATATGACTATAGTCATATGACTATAGCACTGAGTATTACATTAGAGATTCTTTTGAAATAAATAAAAAATTTAATAATATTGTATTACCACCAAATTATGTTCTTTTAAGTTTGGATGTAGTGTCACTTTTAGTAATGTTTATCTAAATTTATGTTTAACAGCAATTAATAAATTGCAGACTAAATAAAGAGACATTTTTAGAATTAATAAAATTTATTTGCAATAGTACATATTTTTCCTATAATAATAAAATATATCAACAAACTTTTGGAACACCAATGGGATCTTCAATATCTCCTATTTTAGCAGACTATGTAATGGATTACATCTTGGACTTAGTTATATCTGTTTTACCTTTTAAATTATTCTTTATTAAAAAATATGTAGATGATATAATTTTATCCCTTCCATATGATGAAATAAATAATATACTTTTTACTTCAACAGCTTTGATCCACATATACAATTTACTATAGAAAAAGAAGATACAGAACAATCCTTACCTTTTTCTTGATACTTAATTTATAAGAAACAATAACAATAACATCTCAATCGACTGGTATAGAAAACCGATAAGCTCTGGGAGATATATTAACTATCATTCATATCATCCACGTAATACTAAATTAAATGTGATCAAACAAATGAAAAATCGAGTTTTAAATATTTCAGATCCAATTTTTCACCAAAAAAATTTAAAAATTCTTTATAAACTATTTCTTGAGAACTGTTATCCACCATATCTTTTAAAAAAAATTTTATATAATACTTCTGACAATACAAATGCCATAATTCATAACATGACAAGAAACACAGAATATCATGACATCAGTTCTAGAAATATTACCATTCCAATTTATGTATCTCTACCTTATATCAAATCAGTCACACCTAAACTTTCCGGAATTTTAAAACAACATAATATAAAAATTGCAAATAAACAACATCTTACAATCCATTCGCTTTTTAGTAAAATTAAAGATAAAACACCTAATAATAAATTACCTAACATAGTTTATGAAATTCCTTGTAAAAATTGTGATAAGAAATACATTGGTCAGTCAAAAAGGTCTCTTGCTAATAGAATAACATCCCATAAAAGTGACAGTAAACTTCATCCAGAGAAATGTGCACTTGCTGAACACGTATTCTCTGAAGGCCATATAATGAATTATGAACAGGCCAAAATTTTAACTACAGAAATGAATTATAAAAAGCGGATCTTTTAGAAACGGCTTACATAGCTCAGGAATATCGATTTATTAATAAAAAAACTGATCTAAATAATTTATGTATAATATATGAATATCTTTTGGATTTGTATAAAAAAAATTTAAAAAATTAAAAAAACGAATTACTTTGTAGAATTTAAAACAACTGAATTTATATATTAAACAAATATATCAAAATTTTTAAAAAATTTTGTTTTTTGAGTTTTTTTAGCACACATGTCACATTTATTACAATTTTTTACACCGTTTTACCTATAATCTCACTTAGATATGTAAGTATTATTTATTTTATTACCTGCTATATAATTTCTTTATAATATACAATTTTTAGACCTTGAAAATGAACCCATAGAGGTTCGAAAGCTCGGTAATTATATTCTAATAAGAGTACACATTGGTTTTATTGCCACATCCCCAAAAACATTCTGATTATATATATATATATATATATATATATATATATATATATATAATTTAAATAGAAATATTTGCCAACTATTTGTATTATCGGAATGTTTTGGGGATGTGGCAATAAAACAAAGTGTACTCTTTTTAGAATTTATTAACCGAGCTTTCGAACTCTATGGGTTCATTTTCAAAGTCTAAAAATGTTTTAATTGTAAAGAAATTATATAGCAAGTAATAAAATTTATTTTATTACTTGCTATATAATTTCTTAAAATAAATTTTATTACTTGCTATATAATTTCTTTACAATTAAAACATTTTTAGACCTTGAAAATGAACCCATAGAGGTTCGAAAGCTCGGTTAATAAATTCTAAAAAAGAGTACACATTGGTTTTATTGCCACATCCCCAAAAACATTCCGATTGTTGGTTTTATTGTACTTAATAGATAGCCGACGGGAAAGATACATTTCGGTCACGTTTAGTCCAATATAGTTGAACTGTTAAACATCGTACTGTTTAGGTAGGTATCTTTAACACCTAACAAATATTTTGGTGTTTTGCTAAATTTTTTTTCAGTGTGCCTAGATACCAATATATTTATTCTTCAAAAAAATACTGTTTGTTAAAAAATTTTGTTAGATACCTACATTACATAGGTACATATTTTAGAAACACTATTATTTTAATAACAAATATTGCATACAATACATTGTTAATTTATGCACAGTTCATGGTTATCAAAAATTATGATAATCGTATTATACCTTATACAGAGACGATTACAAAAATATCGCGACAGCTCCAGTAAAATTTGGCAATGTGGGGATATTCGCCGACGATCTCCGATCGGCGCCGCAGTCGGAGAATTCTAGTAGAACAATTGCTAAGCGGATTCCGTGTGCGGTGTTTTTAGTCCCAGCGGCTGCTGGGCTACTGGAATCTATCTTTACAAAACCTCTCGAACTGGGTAATCGCTAGCGTTCGAGTCGACGATAAAGATAGGTAGGAAAATCGGAGCTGTCGCGATACTTTTGGAATCATCTCTACCTGTCACAATAATTAGCGTAAGGTAGCTATTTAGCTAATCTTTAAACAGATGATTCTTTTAATTTATAGTTAACTGTAGTATTTGAACAATTGGTCATGTTCTGAGGGATAGAAATAACATCAAAAATAATGTTTTGGTAACCAATTTATAAAATGTTTTTAAAAAAATATCATTTTAATAAACAAATACACTACATGAGTGTTCAAAGTTACTCATAACATTCACTGTTACTAATAAAAATCTCTTATTCTTAGGTTATTTCTTATTTAAACTTAGAATAGTTATTCTAAGTATAAGCTTGGTATAAATTGTTTACAAATAAACTCGGAATAAATTCGGTATAGGTAACTTTCCCTCTTTATTCCAAAATAATGATTTGGCAACGTAGCAAAAGTCGATACAAGTACAAAGAACAGATAAAGTATGACAAAAAAAATAAAAAAAAGTTGTTGTCGTCGGGAATCGAACCCGCATCATCTGCGTGAAAGGCGAGTGCGTAAACCAATGCAACATGAGTGATTTTGCGGTAATTGAAACATTCGTATTGTAGAATTATTTACACTCTATATTTGCTCACTTCGAGTACCTACTCAAAATCGGACGTTTCTTTTAAAAATCGAATGTACTCTTCTTGTGATAGTGTTTTAGATTTTTTTGCTTTATAATCTAAAAAATTTTGTTTGAGAAAAGCTCTAACTTTGTGGAATTGGTCGAAATTTATCTTACCTTGCAGATTTTATTATAAAAATGTCTTTAACTGACCACTTTTTACACATTTAAAGCAAAACATAAATTAAAAATCTCTTTTAATACCTAGATTTGTTTGGAAAAGTTTAGGTAGTCCATTATGTAAAGAATGTAGATAAATCAATCCTTACTTACTTGGTTCGGACCCCAACATCTTAAAGCTGTCAGTATCTGTAAAGTGGAGGATAAACCGCCTCCTCGTCTGTCCATATTTAGAGAATTCCTTATTTTGTAAATCTATATTTTACTCTAAACTCTTTGTCAGAGTATATTGTAAATGGGTCTATTCTTTCTTTAAAAGCTTTTCTTTTTCTTGTATTTTCCATATCTATGTCCATATTTATTAAATTAATAACCTCCTCAACAGCTTCTACACCTCTTATCGCAAACATATTTTTTAGGTTATACTGCACTTAAACAAGGCTTAGGGTAGGTATAACTTTATACCGAGTTTTTATTCCGAGTATAAGTTATTCCATATTTATTGGTAGACATTTTGCCTATTCCGAATTTATTCTCGGTATAAAATATTTATTCTCGGTATAAATATTTATACTCCGTTTATTGGTAAGGCTGTTATAGTTTAGATAGATGATCTTGGCATTGCAACCGCGGGGACACGGGATCGAATCGGTCTTAGGCTTAGGGTAACTACCAACATTCTAATTGAAAATATTATTTAACAGTTTACACGATTAATTTTTTAAAACTAATTGTTTGTAGCAATACAACATAATATATCCAACTAAATCTAGAAAGCATCAGTTGTGATATCTTATTCTTTATATATATATTTATATATAATAGAAAATTCATACCCATTGAAGTTGATAAATAGATTTTTGTTTAACACATCACATAATAATCATAATAATAATAATAACAATTCTATAAATTCAGTAATGAACTCTCAACCTAATGTACATCAAAACCCAATTTTCTATTTTTCACTACCGTTCATTTCAGACCTTACTTATAAATTAAAACCTATTTTTAAAGACTTTACAAACATTAGAATAGCTACAAAAAATATTAAGACAATTAATTCACTATATACTAGAACTAAACATCCTTTGAATAAACTGGAAGTGAAAGATGTCATATATTCAATAGCATGCACTAATTGTGAGATGATTTATATTGGTCAGATTGGGAGAAATTTATCAGGACGTATTACATCACATAAGAGTGATTGTAAAACACATAAACTTTCTTGTGCTTTGGCAGAACATGTAATAAATAAAGATCACATTATGGATTTTCAAGATCCCCACATCTTAGCTATTGAAAGTAACACATATAAACGTACTTTTTTGGAAATGGTTCATATCAGTAAAACTTCCAATACTTTAAATAAGAGATCAGAAATAGACAATCTAAGTAAGATCTATAATTTACTTTTAAAGTTAGAGAATGATAACTAACATAAAATTTGCTCTTTTTAAATTTCAATAATACTATAGATTAAATAATATTGTTTTATATAAACTTTTTGGTACCACTGATTTTGAGTTTCTTTCTAGTATAAAAATAAATATAATGTATGTTTTTTCCATCTCTTCAATACTTTAAATATTTTTCAATCATTCTTAACCTTCCTTTTAGTTCGTGATGTGCCTCGTAGAGAGTATATCAATGTTATATTACGTTTTTTATAATCATTTTTAACTTTTGACTTGTTTTTAAAATTTTAAACTGTTTTTTAAGATTTTTTTCGATGTTTTTATATATTAAAAATTGATATGTACTACGATTTATTTTACCACAGCCTTTTGCTGTTAATATTCATTTTTGTAAAGTTGCTTACGTTTAATATATATATATATATATATTTTATCGGAATGTTTTTGGGGATGTGGCAATAAAACCAAAGTGTACTCTTTTTAGAATTTATTAACCGAGCTTTCGAACCTCTATGGGTACATTTTCAAGGTATATCTAAGTGAGATTATAGGTAAAATTTTGTAAAAACTGTAATAAATGTGACATGTTATTATAAAAAACTCAAAAAACAATATGATTTTTTTGAGTTTTTTATAATAACATGTCACATTTATTACAGTTTTTTACAAAATTTTACCTATAATCTCACCTAGATATACCTTGAAAATGAACCCATAGAGGTTCGAAAGCTCGGTTAATAAATTCTAAAAAGAGTACACTTTGGTTTTATTGCCACATCCCCAAAAACATTCCGATAATACAAATAGTTGGCAAATATTTCTATTTAAATTATATATATATATATATATATATATAAATATATATCTATATATATATATATATATATATATATATGAAACCAGTAATATTGGGGTATGCAGCAATTAATAAAAGTAAACTCTTTATACTTTTTTCCAAGCTTTCGGAAAATTTATTTCCATTTTCAAGGAATGTATACGAGGATTATAAAATTTGTTCTTTACAATGGTTAATATAAATATAATTAAAACTATTATTTTGAAAAAATTTTTTAGAAAAAGGTGTCAGAATAACATTAGTAAAATTGTTTGTAAAACAATAGCTATTTATTTTTGAAAATGCCAAAGGGTGCTTAATTTTTTAAATAATTTAAATTGAAAGAAGAAAAATAAATTAAAAGAAGAATTTCTTAGGTTGAATTTGAAGTTTACAATATTACTCATACATCCTTTTCATAAATAATAGTTTTAATTATATTTATATTAACCATTGTAAAGAACAAATTTTATAATCCTCGTATACATTCCTTGAAAATGGAAATAAATTTTCCGAAAGCTTGGAAAAAGTATAAAGAGTTTACTTTTATTAATTGCTGCATACCCCAATATGCCCAAGCAACCAAAAGACGTCTACACGACGTCATAATTTAGACGTAATAACGTCATTTTGTGACGTCTCTATGACGCACTCACGAACGTGAAAAAGTCACGTGATGTTGACGTCATTTGGTGACGTCCCCACGACGTCATAATTTAGACGTAATGACGACATTTGGTGACGTCTCCTCGACGTCATATTAAGACATTATATACATAGTTCTAAATTATTTATTATTTATAGGATTTTAAAAATGTATAGGAGAAGTTATTAATAATAATAAAATAGTAAATAAAAAATTTTTATTCTCAACTCATAAAAATAAAACAATTATACATTATAAATCAAATAAAAATACATAACACATAAAATACATATATTACAATATCAAATATAAAAATATTTCATAAAATGTAGATATTACCAAAAAACACGCTTAGTTCATCGATGAATAAAAGCACATGCCTCAACTTGTACATCTAAACAAAAAGGTAGCCATCTTTTAAAGGTGATTATAATTTTTCATTTCTGTCTATTTTATTGAGGATGAGCATAGTAGAATGTTTGATATTGTATTTCTTAATATAAATCTTAGAAAACTTACTTTTCTTTCTACTTCCTGGGATAACTCTCCTAGTCACAACACAACTTGCACAATTCACGTTAACTTCACAACATATAACAACTACTTCCATCAAGTCGTGTCGTTGTTTCACGTGTGCTGTTGTTTCACTTGTCAAAAATAACGGAAACGGAAAACACTCCAAAGACGAGGAATGTATACAATGAAGCGGGAGATTTAAACAAATCTGTCACTCCGAATTCCAAAGTAAAATATACGTATAGAGGATTAATCACGAATGTGGATACTATCTAATAAAATAAATTATGTAAGATACAAATCAATCAGAGTGTAGTAGGAACATATTTAAATCAATTATATACCGGGGTAGGGGAAAAATTGTGTGTTGAAAACAGCAACCGTAAGAGAACGTATGTGTTACAGTATGCATTTCTATCGCTGGTATACTGTGAACACACGTTGTTGGAAGGCCGAATCAAATCTTTGGCTAACATTTTTTGGAAAGATAACTTTTTATTAAAGTCACGAAACAGACGTTATACCGACGTCATTCATAAGACGTCGTTACATCGACGTCGTACCAACGTCTATACACTGACCTATGACGTCTGTGACCAAATATCACCAAATAAGGACGTCGCCACGACGTGATGTTTAGTCAGCTGGTTACCTGGGATTACTGGTTTCATACCTTATTAGTCAGCAAATAAACTACCTTTACATATATATATATATATATATATATATATATATATATATATATATATATATATATATATATATTAAACCAGAATTTTTGGGGTAAACGGCAATGTTTTTAAGAAAACTCTTTTACTTGTTTTCCATGAAGAAAAACACAAGTTTTTTCTTAAGGTTAGGATCTAAGATTATTAATATTGAAATATCTTGTAATCAAAAAACTATTTTATCATTAGAAAAGAATTTAGAAAATTTAAAAAATAACATTATTCAATCAACGTCAAATTTTATATTTAAAAACTATGAATTCTTTCAGAAAAAACATTTAATAAAATTTTTTACTTAACCAAAAGAAATAATATTAAAAAATTTAATAAATTGATAGATGATGAATTTAAATTAAAACTTAGTACAAATCCCAAATGGATTAAAAATTTAACAAACATTGAAATTCCACATGACGTTTTGTGTTTTTTATCTTTAGGGCATAAATTTAGTATTGAACCAACTATTGGAAAAGATCTTAAATTTAAACATCTTTTAGCAGATATTGAATATATTACATCTCAAACATCAGATGATAATTTAAGGAAAACATTAATAGCAAAATCAACTAATATTATCACAAATCATATTAACCAAAATTCTAATAATAAGTTTTTTCGAAATTTGTATCATAAAACTAAAAAATTTTTAAAGAATCATTCAAACATTATCGTTACTAACAGTGATAAAGGAAATTGTACTGTAGTTATGTTTAAAGACAATTATATTGAATTATCACTGAAAATTCTAGATAATAGTTCATCTTGTGTAAAATTAAAAAAAGATCCAACAATAACAATTCAAAATAAATGTAATTCTATTATAAAAAAACTTTATAACAAAAAACAAATTGATAAAACTACAAAACACAAATTGATTTGCTATAATGGAATTCCAGCAAAATTTTAAGGTCTTCCTAAAATTCATAAACCAGTATTATCAATTAGACCTATTGTAGCTTCATTAAACACTCCTACTAATTTACTTGGTTCATATATCACTGAAATATTAACAAAAGCATATGATTATAATACAGAATACTACATTAAAGATTCTTATGATGTTTTTAAAAAATTTAATAAATTTCAGTTACCAAAAATTATGTTATTTGTAGTTTGGATGTTGTTTCTTTGTTTAGTAATGTTTATTTAGAATTTGCTTTAAGAGCAATAGATAAAAAATGGAATGATATTAGCCAACATTGTTCAATATCTAAAACATACTTTGAAGAAATTTTAATTTTTTTATTTGAAAATACTTATTTTTCATTTAACAATCAATTATACAAACAAACATTCGGTACTCCAATGGGAGCTTCCATCTCTCCAATTATTTCTTGCTATGTAATGGATAATTTATTAGATACTGTTATTCCCGTATTACCTTTTAATTTAATTTTTGTTAAAAAATATGTGGATGACATTATTTTGGCATTACCTAAAGATGGTTTAAATGAACTTCTTTTTTATATTTAATTCTTATGATCCTTATATTCAATTTACATTAGAAAAAGAGGACGTAGAACATAGTGTTCCATTTTTAGACACAAAATTTATTAGAAAAGATAACACTATTACTATAGATTGGTACAGAAAACCAATAAATTCTGGTAGAATTATGAATTTTTGGTCATATCATAAATTTTCGACTAAAATTAATTTAATAATGCAAATGAAAAAAGAATTACATTGATTTCGGATCCTATTTTTCATAATAAAAATTTTAAAATTTTACATGAAATGTTTTTAGAAAATGGTTATCCGAATAAATTAATAAAAATGTATTAAGTAATAATTCTTACAATATAAATACATATGATCAAAATAATAAAGAATTAGACATTCAAACCAATAATACAAAATTATATGTATCATTACCATACATTCGAGAAATTACATCTAAATTAAGTAGAATTTTTAAACCATTAAATAATATTAAAATTACGAGTAGAACATGTCTTACCTTAAACAAAATTTTTAGTAAAGTAAAAGATACAACTCCAATTTTGGATTTATCTAATGTAGTATATTGTATTCCTTGTTCTGCTTGCGATAAAAAATACATAGGTCAAACTGGCCAAAGATTAAAACAACGTTTATCCTTGCATAAGAGTGATACCAGGTTACATCCTGAAAGATGTGAATTGGCTAAACATTCAATAACTAATGACCATCTTATTGATTATGCTTCTGTTAGTATTTTGGATGTACAAATTAACAATAAAACAGACTCTTTTTGGAAATGGCATATATATCACAAGACAATGATATTATGAATAAAAAAAGTGACCATAAAAACTTGAGTGACATTTATTATTATCTGCTATCATTGGATAAACATACAAATAAAGATCTAAATAATACCTAAAATTCATGACATTTATTTGACATTTTTATTTTGATTTGAAATGACATTTTAGAAGCTTAAATCAAAATTATAAAAAAGAATAAGATATCCTTATTTTTTATCATAGAACAATTAAATATTTTAATCAAAATTTACATTTTTCATGAAAGAAGAAATTAAAAATTATAACCTATTATTTTCTACTCTTCTATTATTACATTTTATCTCAAGCAATTATGTTGTTTATTAATTTTATGACGTTATTTTGTTTTATAAATAATTTGACTTAAAAAATTTTTTTAAATTCAAAATTAAAGTTAAAATAGTTTTTATGTTATATTAACCATTTTTTTAACACCAATTTTGTTTATACTCGTGCTTATTCCTTGATAATGAAATAAATATATTTCGAAAGCTTTCTTAAAACACATTGCCGTATATCCCAAAAAATTCTGGTTTAATACCTATTAGTCGGCAAAGAACATAAATTTAATTTTATATATATATATATATATATATATATATATTGTAGCAATGAATGTCCCAAAAGGCAGGAAGCCAATTTGTGACACTAATTACTCCCTTGAGAGCTGTCCCGGCTTATGAGACCTTTTAACTCAGGAGTGGGTACGCTCCAGCTTAGCGACACTCTGTATATAGGATATGTTTGATGGGTGAGGGCGCCACTGCTTTAAATTCGGACAAAATTTAATAACTAGGTGTAAAGCAGAACACCTTATTTACTTTAAAGTTTAGCTAGAAAGGAAAAATGAATATTGAAAATATTTTGACTACTTTAACACAACAATATAAAACTAAAATACTGATACCGATAGGCAACCACACACAGCAAATCTGTGGGTTTAAAACAAACACTCAAGTAAAGAATTCAAATTTATTTTGCCACAAAAGGTTAGGTACTTAGCTTAGGGTTTCGGATTTCTCCCACAGCAGTATGTGTATGGCTTCGGTTGGTTTCAGATGTTGACTTCTACAGAAAGGCAGGCCTGGGGGACTTCTCCGGAGAGTGTAGTCAGCTGGATCGGTGCTTTATCGGTAACTTGCTATGTTTTCAACGGTAGCTTGGAGTTACATTTGCAATATTTTCAACAGTAACTTGGGGTTACATTGGACGGTAACTTGGGGCTACATAGACGATAACTTGGAGCTACATAGACGATAACTTGGAGTTACATTGGCGGTAACTTGGAGCCGTATAAATCTGTGAGAGAATAGTGTATCAGGAAAAGGAGTATCAAAAATTATGGAATATGAAAATTGTTGGAGAACGGACGGCAATTGAATTTGATTCCTTACTATCATTTTATTTGCCGGGCACTCAACAATGTTCATATTTTTATTATTTAACAAATGGTATGGAATAAAATAAAATATGTGTGATAATGGTTAAACTAAAAAATTTAGGAATGATTAATAGTGAGTCGTTACTAATCAAAACTTGGTTCGGTTTATTATAGTCTATGTTCTGAAACGTGTGTTCTTAGTTTCTGATTAAAAAGTCTTATTTTTAATAAAAATATTATAAATTGTATGTCAAAAGTTACGTTATTGATTGTTAATTTGTTTGAAAGTATTAAATACTATCGATCACTGAATCTATTGAAAATACATGCATTTCGGCATGCCAGCACGTGGCTGAATGGCAAAAAGGTTAAATTTATGAAAAGTATTATAGAATATATATATTAAACGTTAAGTTATTAATTATTAGTTCATTTAAAGATATTAAATAATGTCGATTATTGATTGTATTAAAAATACATGCATATTAACATGCATTGCCACGTGGCTAAATAAAAAAGGTTCAATTATGGCTTTGGTTGTCTATAAAAATATCTAGAAATTATTATTTTGAAATGCTATTAATATCTGTGTTCAACTGAGTAATAAAGATAAATTGATAAATGAATTAAAATGTCTAATAATAAAAATTTTGTACTTACAAAACGGCTAAGGTAAGAATTCGTTGATACGCAAAAGTTCTTTCTTTGGAGGCAGAAGGCAAAAAGGAAGGAGCTCTCTCTGCGTTACAATTATATTATCGGTTCATTTTCGTTAGGGAGGAATTCGAGCTTTCTGATTGGTTAGTTTTTTAACGGGTTCTCAACGTTCAAAAACGGTTGTGTCTATTGGTCGTCCGAAAGGTATTTTTTTAATGGTTTGAAGTCGTGGAATAGTGAAAAATGTTTATCATTTATGATTAAGTGCAGGATTTAATTATACGTGTGATTAAATTAATTTTACGCTCGGAACATGTCAATGAACATGTTACACCCCCTCTCCTCGGGAAAAAAATGATTCGAAGAATTATTTTTTATTTGAAGTAGTGTTAACAGAGAAGAAAGAATAGAAGATAGTATAAAGAATGAAAACTAAATGTTAGGATATTTTAATGCGGTAAAACTGGAAATCAATCCTGAATCTATGCACTTATTCAAATGCAACCAAATTTAGGTAAAGGTAAGGTAATTGTTGTCTTGTGACTAATGTATATTTGTGTCGTTATAATAAAGTATACACTGAGAAAAAAGATAAACATACGATACATTCTCAATGTATATAAAACGGTAAGATACGATAAGATACGATAAGATACGATACGGTACGATAAATGTTTCGAAAGATGACTGGACTTCCAGATTCGCATAGCGGGATAATTCCAGTGAATTCGAAACAAAGCATCCCAACAGGGGACACCCATAAAAATATTTAAAAGTGCTATCAGTCATAATTTATCAAAAAGTACAATTCTCATAGAATCCTGATTATTACTTAATGAAAAAGCCTAATTTCCAACCAATAAATAAACAAAAATGTGTCATAATGACGTCACCTAGGGTGAATTGTTAGCTTATAAGTCAAAAATATTTGGCAAGACGACAGCACTATAGTGTTCCATATGGAACTTACAACGACAATGATAAATACATAAAGTGTCACTTTAGACAGCGTAAAAAAAAGGTAAGGTAGGTGGTTTGGGACAAAAGAAAAGTACATAGGTACTGAATTTAAAGTGTAAACGGTAAAGATACTATTTATTTGTGGCGGTAACGGTAAAAATGTTTGAAATGTTTGAAAAAAAATAATTAAATGTAATATATTAGTTAAGGCTTGTAAGTACGGAAGTAAGATAGTTAGATATACGGTAAGAAGATAAGAAGTAAAACTAACACTATACCCGTGACCCTGTTAAGGAATACGGTACGTCAGCACAGAACTTTATGAATGTTTGGCCAACCTGAAAGATTAAGGCGAAAAAAGTTAAATTATTAACGATACGGTAAGAAAGGAAAAGATAGTTTTAGGAAAGAGAAATATAAAGGTATTAGATAAGAGAAGTGCGAAGAAGAAGGAAAAAAAAGGACTAAACAGTCGTTTTTTTTTGGACCTATTATGTTTATATACTGGGCGCAAGCCGCCACCCAGCAGAGGCCAACCCGATCCAATTGGGGCCTGACGCCTTTCGTGACACGTCAATCGTTGACTCTAAGTTAACAAAATACCATGTTTTTTGTTTGAGAAACGGTAAGAAAACTCGGTGGGGGGATATATAAAACAAAAAATGGGGACCAAAAATTGAAGGGACAGTAAAATACATTTTTAGCAATGTAGAGCTTCACGGTTGTGTTATTAAATTATCCGGTATTCTAATGTGGTTCAACAGAATGAAATTTATGCGGGATAAGAAAAGGAGCCGTTTTGTCCGGAGAACGGTATAAACTCCATGTAGCTTGGTCTACTTCCTTTTCTTCAATGTGGATAGTCTATGGGGGAGCCAAGTTGTATATGGTATGATTATGTAAACGGTTATATATTGTAGTGTGGCAAAATAAGGGTACAAAAAAAAAATAAAAAAGTAAAGAAAAAAATAAGAGGAAAAAATTTAAAGTTATATTGAACAAACAAGAATATGTAGACGAAGACTAATGCAATACTGGTCAAATTGTAAAGGAGTACTCGAAATGATTATTCTGGGAGGTTGCCTGTTGGCGTCCACAGTAGCCATAGGTCATCGCACAGAAGTCACAAATGAGGGGTTCCTACACAATATATCCAGTACAGTGAAGCGTGTTTAAATGTTATCATTGTAATCACGTTCATTATCTGAATCATCAGGAAGATTTTCGTCGACATCAATAAATTGTGCTTTTAAATCGGAAACATGCCAATTTCCCAGGTCATTACCCAACAAATCTCTAAGGTTATATACTAATTTAGAAACTACTTTATGAACGATACACGGTATATATTTAGGAGCGAATTTGGCTGCAAAATTATCACTTTTAGAGGAAAGTACATAATTCTTTTTCCAAAGACGGTCACCAACATGATATTCAATGTCCCTTTTTCGTAAATTATAATATTTAGAATTTCTTTCATAAGCCTGTTTTAATTTTTTGCGTACATCAATATAGAGTTTAGGAAGAGTTTGGAGATCATCAACTAATTGTAATTTATTCGAAATATTAATCAGATTGTTTGCGTTATCGGAAATTGCTCCATAAAAATCACCACTTAAAGGTACGTTTCTAGCAAAATTCAGAAAAGCGGGAGAATATCCTGTAACGTCATGTTTTGCAGTTCTTATCGCTTGCGCGACCTTATGCAAAGAAGTGTCCCAATTTTTATGAGAGGAATTGTCATGAATATAACAACGTAAAGCGGTAACTATTGTTTTATTGGTACGTTCGGTATGATTAACTTGAGGGTGATAACGGGCAGTGTAGAAAATCTTTTGTACTTTATATTGTTCCATTAAGTTTTTAAAAAAAGTTGAGGTAAAAACTGTGCCGTTGTCGACAGAAAATATTTGCGGGACTCCAAAGATAAGAAAAACTTGATTTTCGATAAATTTGACGATACTAGAAGCTGTAGCATTTTGCATAGGATGGACAAGACAAAATTTAGTGAACCAATCAGTTATTACAAGAACAAATCTATTGCCATTTTTAGATCTGGGATAAGGTCCTATTAAATCGGCTGAAATCCATTGCCAAGGAAAGTTAATGTCTTTATATTGACCCATTATGCCGGCCTTGGGCAAATTTTGAGTTTTACAAGAAGAACAAACGGAACATTTATTTATATAACGAGATACGGTGTTTCTGAGTTTAGGCCAATAATAGAGTTCTGAAATTCGAGCAATTGTCTTAGAAATCCCAAGGTGGGCGCTAGTTTCGCTATCATGAAAAGTTTTAAGAATATCTGTTCTGTTTGCGGTAGGAACTACAATTTTCCAGTTGGATAAATTGCTTGATATTGGATTTGAATAAAAACGTGTTTATAAAGAATATTATTTTCGACTTTAAATGTAGGATATAAATCCGGATTGTTCTCAATTTTTTTAATCATAGAGGTATACCAAGCATCTGGTTTAAATGTTTTAACGTCAATAACAGAAATATCAGGAAATGAACGAGAAAGAGCATCGCTAACGACCATAGTGGTTCCTTTTCTATGTTTAATTTCGAAGTCAAATTGTGCAAGTCTAAGAGAGAGACGGGCTAAACGTCCTGAAGGGTTAGAAAGTTTTGATAGATATTGCAAAGATGAATGATCTGTTTCGAGTACAAAATGTGTTCCTTCTACATAACCTCTGAATTTTTCAATGCCAAAAATTACTCCTAAAAGTTCTTTTTCTGTAGTACTATATTTTCTTTCAGTTTTATTAAGGGTACGACTAGCATAAGCGATAGGGTGTTCAATACCATCACATTGTTGGTATAAAATTGCTCCTAATCCAGTGTCACTGGCATCAGTTTGTATAATAAACTCCTTGGAAAAATCGGGACTTGCGAGAATTGGGCTAGAAGTAAGTCGTTTTTTGACTTCGATAAAGGCATTTTCGGCTTCTGGAGTCCAAGAGATAGATTGTCCTTTCTTTCTGCCATGCAGAAGATCAGTTATTGGGGAACAAACGGAAGAAAAATCTTTTATGAAACGACGGTACCAACCAATTAATCCAATTAATCTCTTAATTTCGGTAGTGTTTTTAGGTGTGGGATAATTTAGAATTGCAGAGACTTTGTCCTCATCTGTTCGAAGACCAGCTGTATCGACTACAAAACCAAGAAATTTAAGGGAATCACGACAGAATTCACATTTATTAAAGTTTACTGTAAGATTAGCTTCTTTAAGGCGAATATATAATTTTTTAAGGATTTCTATGTGAAGTTCAAAAGTAGGAGTAGCGACAATGATATCATCTAAATAACAGAAACAATAAGGTTTTAAAGATGGATCAATTACGATATCCATAAGGCGTGCCATAGTTTTAGGAGCGTTAATCAAACCATAAGGAGTTGTTTTAAACTCAAAAAGACCTAAACCATAGACTGCAAAAGCGGTTTTAGGACGGGAAGATTCAGAAAGAGGTATTTGTAAAAATGCTTTTTAAGATCAATTGAAGTAAGAAATTTTGCATCTCGAAGTTTACTAAGAATAACATCAACTTGAGCCATAGGATACGAGTCGGGAGTAGTTATTTTATTTAATTTTCTTCCATCAAAACATAGTCGGGCTTCACCAGATTTTTTCGGAACAACCCACAGAGGTGAACACCAAGGAGAATTAGAAGGTTGAATGACATCCAGGCGTTGTAGTTCCTCAATTTCTTTGATTAAAAGTTTGTGCATTGCAGGAGACAAGGGATACTGACGTTGTGCAACAGGTTTGGCATTACCGGTATCGATGTCATGTTCAACAAGGTGAGTCCTACCGATTCGATCAGAAGGAGCAAGAGAAGAGAATAAATTTATTACATCATCGAGTTTTTCTTTTTCATCTATTGATAAGGAAGAGATAGGTTGTATTGTATTAATAACGCAGTTAGAAGATAATATTGAATAAGATAAATCTTGGAAACTAATATCTATTTTGAACAAGCCTAAAAAGTCTACTCCTAAAATGAGAGAGTGAGTTATGGACGGTATTATCATAATTTTTAATGTTTTTGTAATATTATTTACTGTGACTGGAGCAGAGATATAACCCATGTACTGTTGTGGAACGCCGTCAGCAGTAGTGATACTAAAATTTGGTTCATATTGTATGGGTAAATGTAGAGAGTGTAATAATGAAAAGCCTTGATTTCCTAAGATTGTAGAATTACTACCTGTGTCTATCATGGCTAAGACAGGAATATCTAAAATTTGTACTCTAAGATAAGGTCTATTATCGTTAGGTTTTTTTGCAAATAGAGGACGAGAGTTGCTTGAAACTGAAACGGTATTTGATTCCATTATAGGTAAGGCAATTTGATTTTCATTATTGGATGACTGAATTTTGTTTTCCGCTAATAAAGGTTTTGAAATGGTTGTTTGTGAAGGTAATGATTTATTTAAGTTATTTGAGTTGTTCTTGGATAAAAAGTTTTTAACAAAAAGAAGATAGTTTTTCCATTCGGCATTAGAGGTAGAGAAAGTTAATTTTGATTCGATGGTGGGTTTTGGTTTTCTGAATTCCTGTTTGACTGTTTTTTGTTCTTCCTTGAGTTTTCTGGCCGAGAAGTTTGTTGTACTTGACTGGACACAGTTGCCAGATTCGGTGAGCCAGTCTGCCTCAAGTTTTTTGAATTACATTTACGACATTTGGGCTTCGTAGTGTTTTTAGCACCACATCCATAACAGAAAATAGATTTTGTAGAAAAACATTGTGAGTAAGAATGGCCAATTTTATCACAGTTCCAACAGGTTAATGAGGTTAAAGCGGCGACATTAGTAGTTTTTTGTCTTTGATTTGACACAGAAGGGACATAAAGGCAAGATAAGTCAGGTTCAAGAGTTCTAGAATGATTTGAATTTGGTGACCTATATCTATCTGACCACACACGAGATTCCTCAATTCTTTTACAGAGATCTGTTAATTCATCAACTGTTACTGGATTATGCAATGCTAAAGCGGAAATGAAAAAAGGTAAGAGGTTTCTACGTATTTTAGCAACACGAGTACGTTCATCAACCACAGTGGATAATCTATTAAAAAAGACCTATCATAGAAGAAATATAAACAGTAACTGGTTCATTCGGACCCATAGTACGGTTTGAAATTTCCAGTTCTAAATCAGTTTCATAACTATATGGCAAAAATCAGCCTTTAATTTAGCAACAATATCGTTCCAAGAATGAAATTTACTGCGGTTATTAAGATACCAAGTGAAAGCATTATCCTTAAAGAGTTCACAGGATTGTAAGAAAAGTTCATTTTCGGTAACACCCCTAGAAAGTCTGAGTACCTCAACTTTTTTCTAAAAATAAATGAAGGGATTCATTTTTACCAGTAAAGGAAACGTTCCATTTGTAAACCGGATCATGTTTTTGATACGAGACATTAGATTGTGTGGGAGAAGTTATTGGATTTGAAAGTAAGGTGTCATCTGATCTGTTTGATAAAAGATTTATTTTGGTTGCGAAATCTGCTTCTAAAAGTATTAATTTATTTGTTAGTGTTTCTTTGGTTTGATGTTGTTCAGTGTTTTGGTAATTTACTCTGTGTAATCTATTAGTTAAATGAGTTAGCTTTGAATTTATTATGGAAAACATTGGGTCATTTTTGTTGCCACTAAATTGACTAACAAGTGCTGCTACATCATTAAATGAGTCTGTAATCTCTAATATGTCATCTTCAAAAGAGAGTGTGTTAACAGGGGAAGACATGCTCCTGTTAAAGCTTTCAGCTGCAAGAAGGCCTGTCAGAATTTTCCTTTTTTGTTCATCAGAATCAGGGACAGAAACATTTCTTATATGGATTTCATATGCGAGTTCATGTGATTTCAAATGATTAGCCTGCATCTTGAAAATATTTAAAAAGAACGATAAAAAGATAAGGTAAGGTACGGTAAAGATAAATAAGTCCAAGATATTTAAGTTAACAATAGAAATCCACACTATTAAAGGTAAGGATCCAAACAGACATAAAAGGTACGGTAAAGAGATAAAGGTATTTAGCTATATTTACTCAAAAAGTTTAAACATTAAAAGAGAATAAGCGAACATAAACGGTATCAATAAATGTTAAACAATATCAAGTAAAGCAAAATTTTCAATTAATTCAGCACATAAACCAAAATGTTAAAAATAAAAAACTCTTTATTATTTCTTAATAAAAATTTCCTTATTGTTTTTAATAAGAAACGTTAAGACACACCACAATATAAAATAAGATAAAATATTTATTATGTACTATCAGATATTAAATATGAATTAAATTGATTGTAATCAAAATATCAAGATGTCAAAAAGAGAAGAAAAAAAAATATGCACTAAGAAATTATTTAAAAATTAAAATTTGAAGGCAAATTACTATTTAATTATCAAAAAAGTTAAAGTCAAAATTTAGATAGAACTGAAAAAAGCTAAAGAAACTCCACAAATATCACTATATACAGCGTGACGGAAAGCTAGGGCGCCAATTTGTAATATCTTTTAGTCGTTGGGCGACAATTTGTAGCAATGAATGTCCCAAAAAGGCAGGAAGCCAATTTGTGACACTAATTACTCCCTTGAGAGCTGTCCCGGCTTATGAGACCTTTTAACTCAGGAGTGGGTACGCTCCAGCTTAGCGACACTCTGTATATAGGATATGTTTGATGGGTGAGGGCGCCACTGCTTTAAATTCGGACAAAATTTAATAACTAGGTGTAAAGCAGAACACCTTATTTACTTTAAAGTTTAGCTAGAAAGGAAAAATGAATATTGAAAATATTTTGACTACTTTAACACAACAATATAAAACTAAAATACTGATACCGATAGGCAACCACACACAGCAAATCTGTGGGTTTAAAACAAACACTCAAGTAAAGAATTCAAATTTATTTTGCCACAAAAGGTTAGGTACTTAGCTTAGGGTTTCGGATTTCTCCCACAGCAGTATGTGTATGGCTTCGGTTGGTTTCAGATGTTGACTTCTACAGAAAGGCAGGCCTGGGGGACTTCTCCGGAGAGTGTAGTCAGCTGGATCGGTGCTTTATCGGTAACTTGCTATGTTTTCAACGGTAGCTTGGAGTTACATTTGCAATATTTTCAACAGTAACTTGGGGTTACATTGGACGGTAACTTGGGGCTACATAGACGATAACTTGGAGCTACATAGACGATAACTTGGAGTTACATTGGCGGTAACTTGGAGCCGTATAAATCTGTGAGAGAATAGTGTATCAGGAAAAGGAGTATCAAAAAATTATGGAATATGAAAATTGTTGGAGAACGGACGGCAATTGAATTTGATTCCTTACTATCATTTTATTTGCCGGGCACTCAACAATGTTCATATTTTTATTATTTAACAAATGGTATGGAATAAAATAAAATATGTGTGATAATGGTTAAACTAAAAAAATTTAGGAATGATTAATAGTGAGTCGTTACTAATCAAAACTTGGTTCGGTTTATTATAGTCTATGTTCTGAAACGTGTGTTCTTAGTTTCTGATTAAAAAGTCTTATTTTTAATAAAAATATTATAAATTGTATGTCAAAAGTTACGTTATTGATTGTTAATTTGTTTGAAAGTATTAAATACTATCGATCACTGAATCTATTGAAAATACATGCATTTCGGCATGCCAGCACGTGGCTGAATGGCAAAAAGGTTAAATTTATGAAAAGTATTATAGAATATATATATTAAACGTTAAGTTATTAATTATTAGTTCATTTAAAGATATTAAATAATGTCGATTATTGATTGTATTAAAAATACATGCATATTAACATGCATTGCCACGTGGCTAAATAAAAAAGGTTCAATTATGGCTTTGGTTGTCTATAAAAATATCTAGAAATTATTATTTTGAAATGCTATTAATATCTGTGTTCAACTGAGTAATAAAGATAAATTGATAAATGAATTAAAATGTCTAATAATAAAAATTTTGTACTTACAAAACGGCTAAGGTAAGAATTCGTTGATACGCAAAAGTTCTTTCTTTGGAGGCAGAAGGCAAAAAGGAAGGAGCTCTCTCTGCGTTACAATTATATTATCGGTTCATTTTCGTTAGGGAGGAATTCGAGCTTTCTGATTGGTTAGTTTTTTAACGGGTTCTCAACGTTCAAAAACGGTTGTGTCTATTGGTCGTCCGAAAGGTATTTTTTTAATGGTTTGAAGTCGTGGAATAGTGAAAAATGTTTATCATTTATGATTAAGTGCAGGATTTAATTATACGTGTGATTAAATTAATTTTACGCTCGGAACATGTCAATGAACATGTTACACTATTTATATATTATAGTGATATATTATGTGAGAGAGAATAATTTTATATTTTAATTTGGATTATAATGTTTATATCAATTATTTCACGTTGGGCTAACCAGATTTATAATAAATGTTTATTCTGTGTGTAATCGTTATTGTTTTATACCGATATCAGTATAAATGTTAGTTAGAAATATTATAATTATTTATCTCATTAATGAATTGTTAAAATAAATGATTTAAATGAAATATTCTTTATTAATGTCGTTAAAACGTTTTATTTTTTATTTATCTCAATAGATGGCGCTGTATTACTTTTATTTTAAATAATTTTTATTTTATTTTATAATGGTTTAGAGTTTTATATACAAATAATATTATAAGTTTAGATATTATGATTTAGATTATAATGAGCATGAAACTTCTTTTCTCTAGAGTTAGGATTCAGCTGTCAATTCTTGTTGATTATAATTATTAATTTGTTTGATGTAAAATTTATTATATTTGTTAAATTTATCCTACCTGTATACCTTTCTAGCAGCCTATATTATTGAACAAAATATAATAAAACAACTTGTACAATATCGTGAATTTATTATTAATCAAACTTTTAATCGACCTTCAAAGTATATTAAGAGAAATTACCTTTACGCAAATATACAAATTTGTTCACAATCGTGAATACATATAAATTGTCACTTCGATTAAGAGAAATGTTATAAATAGTTTTTGAATTTGCCTCGCAAAATAAAGTTAGTACTCACATTGACATTGTTCACGTGACTCGATGCATTCCTAAGCGTAGAGATCGTTTTTACAAAATGGCGAATCCAGCCGACCGCTGCTACAATTGTCCCAGAATAATTTCACTTTGTATCGATTTTAACTGTGTTAAAATCTTTTACAAGTAAGTGATGGTTATAAAATGTTGTTAAACTTGTATCAGATGTGAAAATTTACCATACTTGTAGGTATAACTGGATATAACACCTTACTGACCAGTCAACCGGCACAATTTACAATTATTCCATACAGAAGCACGTATTTCAGAGATGACCAGGAAACCAAGAGAGAGCTTTTTGATTGTGCACCGATTATTTATATCTTTTTCAAAACAATTGAATCTCTAACGACTGTTGCTATGTAAGGTAATAATTTTGTTTTACAATACAAACATAACCTATACTAAAATAATATTAACAATATAATTTTTTATAAATTAAGACATATTTTGAATAATATTTACTTAAATTATCATTCTTATTTATAAAAATCAATATTCACATGTATCCATAGTTGATATTTTGTGTATTTGTTTATTAATTTGCATAAATGTTTATGTTACAACTTTTTATTATTTTAGGGCTTTTAAATGTTATTCTGTGCTTATTTTATTGAAAACTTAATTAAGATCATTTAATAATCCTTTTAAATACTATTTTAGATACTCGAAATGTGAATTATTGAAAATACTTATTTCAAAATTAATCTGCACTTTGACATATAAATTTTGATAAATGTTTTTAAAATTTTTGATATTGCTGTAAATATTATTCTTATATACAATTTTTAATCAGAATACAGTATAAAATAAAAACAGTATGATACAACCTTTTGCTAATTAAAATAATACAATTTTAAATTTGACGTTTAGTCTTTACATGTACATTATTGTACTTTCTTTGGAGCACCACACAGATAAATTCCATGTCTTTTAATACCATAGGCACTCTGGGTTTTCAACACTGAAGTTGTCTTTTTGTGCATTCACTAGCAATTATGATTTTGGAGCACATTTGTACTAACAAGAGGCATAATTCAAAGTCCTATCTTTGACCGTATACTTTAGTACACAACACTCAAAAAAAAGTAAGTAGTTTTTACTTATGCGAATTTTAACAACCAAACTAAATTATAAAAATGTTTTTTTTAAATTCACTATAATTAATTTTATTATATTTTGTTGTTTTAGATTTGAGTTTGAAGAGTTTAATGGAATATACTATGAAAATTTGTAATCACCTTTACATTATTGGAACGATTCATCAAAATCATAAAGAAAGAATGTCATATAGATTCCAACTCTAGATAATTATTTTTAAATTATAATATCTACACTAATTACTTGTCATAATGTTTAAAAGATTAGTAAATCATTTAATAATATCCTTTTTAAATTGATAATGAAATTGTTGATTTAAATTATATCATTGTTTGATTATATTTGAATTATTATTCTTTTTAACAAACTATTATTATTTTTAACTAAATTATTATTGATTAATTCTTATATTTATTATTTCATTATAATATATATATATATATATATATATATATATATATTTGGATTATAGTTCTGGATTAAAACGTCAAATTTACTTTTAAACATCTTTATTAACGACGTTTCGACTTCTAAAGTCATCATCTGGTTAATTCTAAAAAACATAATTACAAACAGCTACATGTAATATATGAAGTTTGTTTAAAACAGTTAAAATTGAATATTATTATCATTAAATTGTAAAATTATTAAAATTATTACCTCATATTGCATCTTTTTAAAAATAAGTGTTGTTAAATTAATAACATTCTGCATTGTATATTTTTGATTAAATGAATATTTTTAATATATTTTAAGAAAGGCATTCATCTTTTTTGTTGTTTTTTCCATTAATCTGTGTTTTTTTTTTTATTTTGATTAATTTATAGTTAAATTTTAGTAAATATGAAACTCTTTTTATATCAAAATGCAAATGATCCGAGCAAACATTACTTTTTTAAAATCCCGTCATATATTATACTGTTGCTTATATCATTTCTATTGTCAATACTATTAGGATCTTTTTTAATTTCTATCATTTCCAAAAGTTTTTACTCTTTCGTTTTTTTCTTTGGCTATTATTTCTACATTTTTAAAATTAAACGTATGTCCAGTGGTCTTCCGGTGATTAAACAAAGATAAAACAAACATCAGTTTTTGAGTATTTATGTGCATACATTCGTTTTTGGAGGTATTGTTTAGTTTGTCCAATATAATTACTATTGCAGTCTTTGCATGGAATTTTGTAAATTGTATGTGTTTGTTTATGTTTTGAGATTTTTGGTTTTAATTTTGAAAAAAGTTTTGGTTTGTATTTTTAACTGAAAAGTTTTGGTTTTTGACACAATTATTATTTTTTTCTGATAGACCATTAACATATGGTAAAGACATATATGTTCTTTGTTGACTGGTTGGTTAACTAGAATTATAAATAGCGTGTATTCTTTTTGAATGTGTTTATTAATAAATTGTAGCGAATAGTTATTTTCTAAGAGAATTTTTCTTATTTTATTAAGGTTGTTTTTTCTAAATTTTGGATGAGCTAATTTAATTGCACGATCGGTCACATTTTTAATTATATTTTTTTTGTAGGATAAGGGTGTATTTGAAAAATAACTGGTGTATCTATGGAAGAAAATTGGTTTTGACTACCAATTTCTAAAAATCTTACCATAATTATTGTAAGATCAAGAAACATCCACATAATTAATAGTACTTTCTACTTCATTTTCCAGTGGAAACTTTAATCTAGAGTTAAACTATTAAAAGGGGTTTAAAACTTCATATATTTTATCTATTGGAACACATACTATAATATCATCTACATATCTTTTCCATTACTAAATTGGCAACAGTTGCAGCAATGGGAGAACCCATTGCAATTCCGAAGATTTGAGAATAGAAGTTATTTTCAAACTGAAAATACGTTGAGGAAAGACATAAATCAGCTCCATCAAGGAACTCTTGCATGGTTAAATTTGTATGTTCTGTAAGTTGATCCCATTTTTCTTCTATAATTTTAAGTGCACGTTTTGTATCTACGTTTGTGTATAATGATGTTACACCTAGAGAAATTAAAGGATGATTTATAGGGATATTTTTGGTTTCGGATAAATTTAATTACAGAAATTACAGAAAAAATGATAGAGTCGAAGAGGAAAACACACGTTGCTTTTATTGATATACCCAGGAAATTATTAATTAAAAGTTTAGAGAACAGATCTTTAAATAAAGATCTTATAGGAGCAATTATTAGTTTATTTAGGAAAAATAAATCATATATAAGAACTGATAATATGGAATCAAAGTCATTCACTGTCACTAATGGCCTAAGACAAGGGGGAATATTAAGTCCACTCTTATTTAATATTATAATGGATGATGTGATAAAGGAAGTCAAAGAGAAAGTAAGCAAAGTATTTGTGGGGTATTGGAACCTGAAACCAGTATGGATTCGACAGTGTGCATTTGCAGATGACTTAGCGATATTTGCCAATAATGAAGTCGAACTCCAGAATAATTTAGAAATATGGCAAGCAGCTCTAATAAAAAGAAACATGCATATAAACGTCAATAAAACGCAAGTAATGGTACTTAGTCAAACACCTGTGGACATTAACATAAACTTAAACGGAAAGAGCATCCAACAAATAGATACATTCAAATATCTTGGGGTCAACATAAATTGCAAGGGAGAAAACGAAAATGAAATAAACACCAGAATTCAAAGTGCATCAAGAGTATTCCATGCCTTAAAAACTCGTTTATCGGTAAGAAAGAAGTTTCTAGAAAAACGAAACTAAACGTCTATAATGTAGTATATGCTCCTATACTCACCTTTGGATGTGAAAGTTGGGTTCTTTCAAAAAAGCTTAAAAGCAAAGTCCAAGCCATGGAAATGAAATATTTAAGAAGAGTCATGGGAATATCAAAATTAGATAGAATAAAAAACACCACAGTAAGGGAAGAACTGGAAGTAGAGCCAATACTAACAAAAATAGAAAAGTGCCAACTAAGATGGTTAGGACATTTAGTTCGTATGAACGATAAAAGACAACCAAAAAAGGTATGGGAAGCTAAAATACAAGTACGAAGATCAAGAGGAAGGCCGACCCTGACATGGAACGGTCACATAGAAAAAATACTACAAAGTAGAGGGACCAGTCCACAGTCAGTTAAAATAACTGCAAAAGATAAACATTAATGGAAAAATTTTGTTAATAAACAATAACTTACACCTTCGGGTATCTTAAGGTTTCTGATTATATATATATATATATATATATATATATATATATATATAAATTCCAAATTAAAGTTAAAATAGGTTTTTTTTTATGTTATATTTACCAAGTTGTTAACACCAATTTTGTTTTAACTCACACTTTTTCCTTGAAAATGAAATAAATGTATTTCGAAAGCTTGGAAAACAAGTAAAAGAGTTTTCTTAAAAAACATTGCCGTTTACCCCAAAAATTCTGGTTTAATAATATATATATATATATATATAAATTTAACAAATTCCCATGAGTCTTTTTATCATATTCATTTTTACCGACTATATTTGTTAAAATGTCTGAAAGATACTTAAATAAATTATATGTAGCCGCTTGAATATTACTTATTATTGGTCTTAAAAGTACGCCATTTTTATGAAGTTTTGGTAGCCCATATATGGTTGGAGGTTGAGAATTATGTATTGCTAATTTAATTTTAGTTATTTTATCAATTGATTTATTTTGAAACCATGTATTAACTAATTTATTTACGGTATTTTGAAATTTTTCAGTGAGGTTAAATCTTTATTTTTTATAAGTTGTTGTATCATTAATCATTGTTAACATTTTTCCCTATAATCACTTTTTTTTAATATTACAGTTTTGTTTGTTTTATCGGCATATGTTCTTAAAAGATTATTATTTTTATTTAAAAAAATTTTGGTTCTATTAAAAATTTTTTTGAAAAATAATGTGTTACTATCTAAATGTTTATTTTTGCGCTTTATAAAATTTTCAATAATATTTTTTACTTTATACTTATTTTTCATTTAACAATCGATTATACAAACAAACATTCGGTACTCCAATGGGAGCTTCCATCTCTCCAATTATTTCTTGCTATGTAATGGATAATTTATTAGATACTGTTATTCCCGTATTACCTTTTAATTTAATTTTTGTTAAAAAATATGTGGATGACATTATTTTGGCATTACCTAAAGATGGTTTAAATGAACTTCTTTTTATATTTAATTCTTATGATCCTTATATTCAATTTACATTAGAAAAAGAGGACGTAGAACATAGTGTTCCATTTTTTAGACACAAAATTTATTAGAAAAGATAACACTATTACTATAGATTGGTACAGAAAACCAATAAATTCTGGTAGAATTATGAATTTTTGGTCATATCATAAATTTTCGACTAAAATTAATTTAATAATGCAAATGAAAAAAGAATTACATTGATTTCGGATCCTATTTTTCATAATAAAAATTTTAAAATTTTACATGAAATGTTTTTAGAAAAATGGTTATCCGAATAAATTAATAAAAAATGTATTAAGTAATAATTCTTACAATATAAATACATATGATCAAAATAATAAAGAATTAGACATTCAAACCAATAATACAAAAATTATATGTATCATTACCATACATTCGAGAAATTACATCTAAATTAAGTAGAATTTTTAAACCATTAAATAATATTAAAATTACAAGTGGAATATGTCTTACCATAAAAAACATTGTCAGCAAAGTAAAAGATACAACTCCAATTTTAGAGTTATCTAGTGTAGCATATTGTATTGCTTGTTTTGTTTGCGATAAAAAATACGTAGGTCAAACTGGCCAAATATTAAAACAACATTTATCATTACATAAGATACAAGGTTACTTCCTGAAAAATGTGAATTGGCTATACATTCCATAACTAATGATCATCTTATTGATTATGCTTCTGTTAGTATTTTAGATATACAATTTAACAATAAAAAAGACTTTTTTTGGAAATGGCATATATTTCACAAGAAAATGATATTATTAATAAAAAAAGTGACTTTAAAAACCTGAGTGACATTTATCATTATCTGCTATCTTTGGATAAACATACAAACAAAGATCTAAATAATACCTAAAATTCATGACATCTATTGGACATTTTTTTTTAATTTTTTAAATGACACTTTAGAAACTTAATTCAAAATTATAAAAAAGAATAAGATATTCTTATTAATTTTTATTATAGAACAATTAAATATTTAAATAAAAATTCACATTTTTTATGAAAGAAGAAATAAAATTATAACCTTTTATTTTCTACTCTTTTATTATTATATTTTATCTTAAGCAATTAATTTGTTTGTTAATTTTATGGCGTTATTTTGTTTTATAAATAATTTGACTTAAATTATTTTTTTCAAATTAAAGTTAAAATATTTTTTTATGTTATATTTACCATTTTTTAACACCAATTTTGTTTATAGTCGCGCTTATTCCTTGAAAACGAAATAAATATATTTCGAAAGCTTGGAAAACAAGTAAAAGAGTTTTCTTAAAAACATTGCCGTTTACCCCAATAAGTCTGGTATAATATATTAATTATCCATATTTTCATTATTTCAGAGGGCAGAAAAGTATTAAGTTTTAATCCGAAAACTTGTGGTTTAGAAGATAAAAGACCTACTCATGTATCTGTTAGACAATTGTTTGGAGAAGACGAATCAGTTTATGTAATAGATGCCAAATATTCTGGGAACATTGGACGATTTTTTAACGTAAGGTTTACATCTTTAAGTTTAATTTAAACTATACAGAAAAAAATTAAGAATAAAAAGGTATGATGACAGTCAGTAAGAATCACTAAAATATTGATTTGTTATGTTTATACAAGATAGGGAGATTCTAAATAATTTGCTCATTTTTATATTACATGTGTGATAACATTTTTTTTAGTAAAGATATAAGCACTAAGTTTAACAATCCGCCATATTAGCTGAAACTTCAATCAGAAGAGCGTGACCTCGTACTTTCGTAAATAATATTGTTAACATTTCGGTTTGACCTTGATATGGTTCGAATTCGTTTTGAATTTATTTTGTTGTTAGCTGGCTTTGCTTAGTCCATGTGATATTTTCTCTTTATAAGCTATTAAGAATCTGTTTTATATTACCAAAAAATGTCAAAGGATAGAACAAAGCTTTATTTGAACTTTCGAGCATATATACTAACGTAGAGACAGCAAGCAATAAAATTGTTTTGTATCACAGGGTAAACCGTCAAACACTACAGCCAGTGTCATATCATTTTTAGGGGTTTGAAATTAATACCTTTACAATACATTTTGAAACGTAACAAAATATTTTTAGACTTGAATTTAAGTAGTAATAGTAATTAATTATTTACATGGAATCGTAAGATATTCTGTAAAATATAAAGTTGAAATATGGAGTTGAATTTATTGCATAAATTTCTATTTTACAGTATTCTTAATAATATGGCGGTATATTTGCTTTATGCATTTTCCTATTTTTAAACAAGTGTAAGAGACGCTAATGCATATTTACTTGTAAAACGACCTTGATGATTCATTTTCATATTTATATTTACAAATCACACAAACTCTCACCATATAATATATACTCAAATTAATTTAAAAAATGGCTTTAAAAGTAATATCCAAACACTATTAAATTGTAAAAATAGCTCTAAATGCAAAACAAATTGACAATAATGGCATATGTGACAATTCGACTTGACACGCAAATTCAAAACGGACCAATGAGATTGCTGGACACTATATGACATTTATTTTCCCCCCCTGATACAAAACAAAGCTCATTTGGACGCTGTCTCTACGTTAGTATATATGCTCGAAGATTGGAAAGTAAAAAAATATCTTGTTCGGAATTTTTATTGATGTATTCTTACATTGTGGAACCGCACACCATCGATACACATTAATATTCATGACTATGATAACTAGTATAATCGCATAAAATTTATGCATTTTTCCCATTAAGTACCAAAAATTCAATCGGATAATAGATAATAAATTTTGAGTTCCCAAATGAAGATGCTTTAAATGTTGATCCAGAATTATCAATTGAGTAAGTTTATGTTTGTAAGGTAAAATAATTGGGTGCTGTTGATCAAATAAAATTGAAGATTTCGATAATCGACCACCCACTCTTAAAATATTTTGACTGTCTAAAAAAGGTCGTAGGTATAAAGTTTACTTTGCTTATTTAGGTTTTTCGAACTGATCTGAGATTTCTTGCTTGAATAGCTCATTATGAGCTAATTTGTTTAATTTATTTTGTGCTTCACTCAACTCTTGGGTAGTTAACACCTGAGACCTAACGTTATCATTGAGTTTTTCTTTATTTAAACAATGATTTTTAAAATGTAGAATATAAGCTGTTACGTTTAATAATTTCGAAAAAGTTGAATATTTTTGAAAAATATCAAATTCGAGTTTTTGTTCTTGAATTACTTATGCAATTGGTTGATTCTTTAATTCGGGTAGATTGTGCATATCATTAAATTTTGATTCAGGATCATTTTTATAATAATAATAATAATAATAATAATAATAGTTTATTTCATTACTCTCCAGGCAAAAATACAGCATAAGTAGGTACAACAGAAAAACAAATAAAAAAATACAAAAATACATATACGAGCATTTAGAATTTTACAATATAAATTACAATACATAAATTTCTTCCTACCTATACCTATAAGAGATAAATACATAAATACTACCTAGATGTAACGAAAAAGGAGCACCCAAACAGTTAAAAACTGATACTAGTGGGAACCCCTAATCTTATAAACAAAAAAAATATATCATTGACCCCGTTGCTCCGTCTCGACTATACACAAAAAAAATATATAATAATAAGATAAAACTTCTGCAAGCTCGTTAACATCAGAAACATCATTATCACATGAAAAAAAGAAAAAAGAAAAAGAGAATCCCTTACTTCTCTGCAAAAATTAAATTTTTATACTTCTTTTTAAAATCAGACACTTTAAGTTTTCTTATATTCTCTGGAATACTATTGTATAATGAATAAATGTTAAATGTAAAAGACCGCTTGAATATACTAGTGTGATGTAATGGTGGAGATATGGTACTTCGACTTCTAATATTAATGTTGTGAACATCAGATCTATAAATAATTTTTCTTTGTAAATATGGAGGCGTCTCAAGTGTAACAATTTTGTGAAACATAACAGCTGAATGAAGTTTTCGTCTACCACTCATATCTAACCAGTTGGCAGAAACCAATTTATGAGATATTCTATCAAACTTCCTAATACCGTATATAAACCTTAGACAAGAGTTCTGAACTCTTTGTATTCTCAACTCATCTGCTGCCTCTAAGCAAGGGCCATAGACAACATCACAATAATTAAAATGACTTAGAACTAATGAATCACATAATATAATTTTAATTCTTTCCGAAAGAATATGTCGATGTGGAAATAGCATTTTTAAATTACAATAGGATTTGTTAATTTGATTTTTAAACCTTAAATCAGTATCTAATTCCAAACCCAAATTTCTTGCATTTCTTGAAACCTGAATGTTTTTGTCATCAATGGAGATAAGCATTCTGTCTTCTATATGGTGACGATATTTCCCAAAAATAAGTAGCGAAGATTTTGTTGGATTAATAAGTAATTCGTGACGTTTAGAAAGCTCAGATAATGACCTAAGTTCCAAATTAATAATATCTTGAGCCAAGTCATATTCAAAGTGATTAAAACTATAACAAATTTGTGTATCATCAGCATACAAAAATGCTTTGCAATGTTTTAAACAATTAACAATATTACTCGCGTATATGGAGAATAAAATAGGGCCTAATATAGACCCCTGAGGAACACCTCTTTCGATAAGTTTAACATTTGACACTCCCACACTAGTTTCTACAAACTGGCTTCTGTTAGCAAGGTAACTCTGAATAAGCAATACTGATTGAGAATGAAAACCACAAAATTTCAGAACAGCCAATAATATTTTATGATTGATAGTATCAAAGGCTTTTGAATAATCCAATAATATAAGTGCCACAGTTTTGCCATTATCAATCTCCCTAAATAAATTATCAGTTATATCAAGTAATGCAGTTGTACAACTATAAGATTTTCTAAAACCTGATTGGGACTCTGGTAAAATTGGATATCTGTCGATATGAGTGTTAATTTGAATTTTCATAACTTTTTCTAAAACCTTAGATAAAACTGGCAAAATCGAAATTGGTCTTAAGTCATTTACCCCGGACACTTCATTTTTCTTTGGTAATGGAAGTACCTTAGATAACTTCCAAATGTCCGGAAAAACTGATTGAATCAAGCAAGAATTAATTATATGAGTCAAAACTGGCAATACAAAAGGACAACAGAGCATTATCATTTTGATATTTAATTCATCTGCGCCTACAGCATTACTTTTAATATCCAGAAGAATCTGATAAATATTAGTTTGATCAGTAGGTTTGAATGAGAAAAGAGATGAAAAATTAGTTTTGTAATTACTGTTGTAATACTCGATAAGCTCTGGATCAGGTTCGTTTTTATGTGGATAAACACACAAGAAATGATTATTTATCTCGTTTGGTTTATTAATTAAATTTGAAGGTAGAACTTTACTATTTGATTTATTACAAATATTCAAATTTTTCAGCCTACCCCACAAAGTTTTTAAATTGTGTTTGTAGTTATTAACGCAAAATTGAATATACGCTTTTTTCTCAGCATTAATTGCATTAGTTGTAACATTTCGCAAAGTTTTATAATAGTTGAAATCACTAGTGACCTTAGTTTTTTTATATTTAGAAAAAGCTTTATTTCTTAACCTAATCATTTGTTTAATTGTGTCAGTCAACCAACCAGGCTTAGGCTTTTTTACATTAACATTCTTGCATGGTGCTAACACATCAAAAATGTTTAACAAAGTATGATTAAAAAATTTTACTTTTTCATTAACACTATCTATAACATAAATATTTTCTAAATTACTAATTTTAAGAAATTGAAGCAGTAAATCACAATCAATCTGTTTTAAATTCCTCATCTTCACTACTTTGGTGGTACCAGGATTAACTCCAACGGTCAACTGACATGAAACCAACAAATGATCCGATTCGCATGCATTAAATACTTTCTTTAGTTTCTTAGTCTCGCAATTTACAATTGAAAGGCCAGAAGGAACGATAATGACATCAAGTAAAGTTTCTGAATTGTGAGTTATTCTTGTAGGTTTATCCACAATTTGCTTTAGGTCAAATAAGTCAAAAAGTGTTAAAAATTTATTAGTATTAAAGTTTGAAAAATCCAATTGATCAATATTAACGTCTCCACCAAATATAATTTCACTTCCTGTTAATGTCAACTGTGATAAAGTATTTTCTAATATTTATAAAAATTGATTTGTACTTTTACCTGAAGGTCTATAAATTATACCAAATAAATAACTTTTTTGTTAAAAAAACATGTACCCACAATTGTTCAACAAACTCACACTTACTCGTAAAATGTGAAACTTCATATGGAATAGATGATTTAATATATATTGCTAGACCCCCTCCTTTTGCTCCTCTGTCTTGTCTAATCATATTATAGCCATTAATATGGACCAAATCATTCGAAATATTTGCCTGTAACCATGTTTCAGAGACACCAATCAAATCAAAATCATTCTGAATAATACTATTTCTAAAATCAACGAACTTGCTAGTTAATGATCGAACATTAAAAAAAGAAATTGATACATTTTTCATAATCACAACAGTAGCAACAAAGTCAACTCAAATTTTAAAAGTAAACAAAAACAATAAAGAATCTAAAATCAAAAAAAATATATAGATATATTTGTGTAGTTATTATCGCCAAGTGCATTTTCGTACTCTCATCAAAAAAAAGTTTGAAATCAATTATTTGCTAACAAAATGATTGACAAAGAAGTAAACATAACATTTATACAAATAAAAATAAAATAAAGAAAAGCTATATTTATATTTATATTTATACCTGTTAGACAGATTAAAAGAGGAGAAAAAAAATAAACTTGACAGGTATAAATAAAAAATAAATTTCAGAATATTACTAAAAAAGTTGTTATCTAAATTTATATTACCCCAAAATCACCAAACAAATACGCATCTAGTTAACATTAAAATATTAAAGTCATTAGGTTTTTATTTATCTAGTTCATTTATTTTTGTTACATGTCCGTTAATTTTCGCAAATATTTTTCCTCCAGAAGTCCAAACATGTTCTCTTCCATACTTTATAGAGACAGATTTTAATAAATCGGAATTATACTTCGTTAAATCTTCTTTAATGGAATATTTACTGTTTTTAAAAAGTTTTTTACATGAAAATATGTTGTTCTTGGTTTTTTGTGATGAAAACCTCACCAGAACAGGCCTCGTAGACTTTTTATTTTGATTAGAACCAAGTCTGTAGCACAAATCAATATCCTTTGCAGCTACACCTACGTTTAAATGTTCGTTAAGAAGCTTAATAATGTTTTCTTCCAACTTGACTGTGCTTTCATTTAAAATTTCTGAAATACCATATATTATAAGATTCTGATTTCTAAATTTTTGGTCAAGCATTTGCCATCTTTTTTCCATGGTGTTGATCGTTGAAAAATTATCAGATACTTTTTTAATAATGTTTGTAAGAGATTTTTGAATTTCTTCAAACTTACTATCAAGTTTGGCGCTAATTAATTCAGCCTGTTGAGAACAAATTCGTATTAACAAATCTTCATCAATTTGTTGACTTGCACTTTGGAGTCTAGTTTTCGACATTTTAACCAAATAGTACGAAAGAATAAAATTTTAAATTTACCTGGTAAACAACTTTTTACTAAGCAAGCTAAAGCAATTAACGAGAGCACTAAAAACACGTCTTACTCGCACGACATCCAAACAATATATTTATATTATTATTATATTAATTAAAATTGCCCTTCAGGAAATCGGGTACGTTTATCCAAGACTTATGTTCGAGCAATTCTTTAGGACTTTCTCCTCGAGAAACTACGGCGATGTCTTTGGTGTTTACGTGTTTCCAATTATTCACCTTTGAAATTTCAGTAATTTTTGTTACGCGGTTTGCAAAAACGTTTTTAACTTACAAGGTTAGATATTTAACCATGCTAATACAATCGTTGAATCTGTGAAATACGTGAATATGTGGGCCTGTTAAAATTAAATAATTTAATGACATATTGGTACTTGACTTTGCGCTTGCATAGAAAAAAACAACTCTGCATTTCGTGGTAAAAGTGTCTTTTCCACCGTGTTGCGCACTTTTTACGGCTGCATATTAATAATAAAAATAAAGAAGTGAATTCATAACATTTAATTATTATTATTGGTTATAAAATAAATGACACATACTTAATATGCCTCCGGGATACCTAGTGATCTCCCGAAGTACCCAGCCTTACCAGCACAAGCGGGGCTCTGTGGTGGTGGACTTTCAATTCCCTAGCTACTCGTGGGATGTGGAACAGATTGCAAGGAAATTATAGAACAGGAAGTAATGGAGAAAGAAAAGGAAAGGAAGGGAATTTTTGGTAAAATGTACTCCAGATAAATCAGGAGAGTCGGGTGAGTAGACGGTGAAGAGGAATGAGGTATCGCCTTTGGAGGAGAGGAAGCAGAAAAGAAAGCAGAAGGGGAAAAGAGATGAGGATCGAGAGATTGGGAGTGGGGAAGATTGGGAGAATATAGAGGATCTGAAGGGAATGGTAAAGCGGCTGGAGGAAAAGTAAAAAAATTGGAGGAACAGAAGATGGCGGTAGAAAGGAGGGTCAGAGAATTAGAGCGGTTGAGAAAGAGGATTTGAAGGAGAGGATGCAATCAAGATAGGAGACATGACAAAGAGACTGAGAGGGATGGAAGAAGGTAAGAGATAGGGCTTGGGATGTTAAAAATGGGGAGAGCATAGAAGTGAAGATGGGAAATCCAGTGGTCGGAGATGACAGAATAAAGGTAGTGTGGGTAAACAAGGAGGATAGTGGAATGGAGAGAGGGATCCAGAGATTGTTTCGGGAAAGGGGAGGAAATGGAGTGGATTAAGTAAATCTCAGAGAGAAAAGGGGTAAAAACGAAGAAGGAAGAGCGAATCTGCCGAATGGAGTGGGATGGTAGGGATGAAAGGAAAGTTTTTGATTTGCTGAGTAGGATGATTAAAGATATTGATTGTGGGGAGAGTGTTGGGCTAAACAGGCTCGAACAAATAGGGATGGAAGTATTAAGGAAGATGGTGGCATGGGTAAAAAAGAGAGGGACGAGGGTGACATTGTTGTATAGAAAAGGAAGGGGCAAGGGAAGGAAGGAATAAGGCGTTTATTCTTAGGATATTGGGGATCTGAGTAAGGGGGGGGATTGAAAATATTAAAAAGTGGTTAGGGGAGATGAAGGGGGAGAGGGTCGATAGACTCAGAATATCAAGGAGCAAGAGAGTTCAGGTGAGGAAAATGCTGGGCGAGGTGGAAAGGATTACAGGAGCAAGGGCGGTGGAGGCAGGAAGGGGAACAAGAACCATTAAGGTTATAGGGATGGAAGATGAAGAGATAAGAAGGGGGAATAGAGGAATTAACTGGGAAAGGTACTAAGGTGATTAAGGTGGTAAGAGAGAGTAATGGGATGAAGATGGCGGTGGTGACTGCAGAATGGGAAAATTAATGAAATTGGGGTGGAATAGGGTAACATTATGGAGGGTAGAGAGAAGGGTAGATGTTTTGGGTGTGGTACTAAAGGAACGGATGGGTGAAAGTGCGCTTAGGTAACATGGTGGTGTACAGCGTGTACATTAGCCCGAATATTAGCCAGGAGGTACGTGGAGAAGGCTATAAAGAAAATGAAGACTGAGGTGCCAGAAGAGAAAAAAGAAGTTGGACAAAGGCTGAAGTGGAGAGTATGAGAAAGAAAGTAAGAAAGGAAATAGAAAGGGGTCTTGGACACGACGTGAATGATGTAATAAGGAGTTGTAAAAAAGAGGGAAAGGGTGACAACATGCGTGCATGGAAGGCTAATTACTGGTGAAATGAGAAAATAGAGAACGGAGAAGAATGATGAGGAAAGAGATGGGGTAAAGGGTAGAACAAATAAGAACAAGAAGAAGGATCTGGAGCGAAGGGTGGAAAGGGAGAAGAGAAAACAGTGGGAGGAGTTACTAGGGAAGCTGGAAAACAATCCGTGGGATAAGGCATATGAAATAGCGGTTCGGTGGCCCGGAAAATAAGGGGAGGGAATAAGGTCGGTAGAGAAGTGGGAGGTAGAGGAGGAGGGGAGAGGCATCAAGGTAAGAAAAGCCCCTGGAGTGGATGGCTTGAAAGGGGATGTAATAAAGAGGTTACTGGAGGAGAATGGGGAGTATTTCTGGGAGCTCTTTAACAAGGTACTGAGGGAGGAAGAATTCCCGGAGGTATGGAAGGTGGCCAAAGTTATACTTGTGAGGAAGGCGGGTAGGGAAGGAAAGCGGATAGGAGACTACAGGCCCATCAGTCTGCTGTGTGGTATGGGTAAGGTGATGGAAGGAATAATAAAGGTAAGGATTGAGGAAAGCAAGGAGAAATGGGGGTTTTAGAGAAAACCAGCATGGGTTCATGAAAGTAAAATCGTGTAAAAGGCTAGAGAGGGCAGCTAGAGAAACGAGAAGCTGGCAATACTAGTGTTTTTTGATGTGGAGAACGCGTTTAATAGTGTCAGCAAGGGAGCGGTTTTGAGCGCGTTGTTGAGGTTCGGAGTGGGTGATTGGTTAATTTAGTGGAGGATTACCTATCGGCTTGGGTTATAGTAGATTCAAGGGAGAGGAGATATAAAACGGAGTGCCCCAGTGATCGGTACTGGGACCGACGATCTGGAAGTGTGTGTTTGACGAGGTTTGTGGGATTGTATGCGAAGAGGGATGTGAGATAACGGTGTATGTGGACGATGTGCTTTGTACGGCAAAGGGAGAAACAGAGATGGAAAGAAAGGCGGAGAAAATGTGTAGGAAGAATATGAGGAAAATAGAACGATGCGGATTGGAAGTGGCGGAAGATAAGATGGTAGGATTGCTCGTAAAGGAACGAAGCAAGACGAGGGAAGTTAGGGTGATGGTGAAGGGGAAGAAAATTCGCATGGAGGAGTCGGTGAAGTATCTAGGTGTTTGGTTGGATAGCCAACTATCCTTCAAGCACCATATGTTAGGGGCAGCAGAGAAGGCGAGAGTACGAGCAGCATGGCTGGAAAGATTGATGTGTAATGTGAAAGGGCCGTGAGAATGAATGAGGAGAGTTATTGGTAGGACGATTGAGTATGCTGTAGGAGCGGACGTGTGGAGAAGTGTGGGGATCCATGCGGGGATGAAGCCACTACTACAGGGGGAGAGGGGGATTTTGTTCAGAGTGGTACAGGGGTACAGGACAGTGGGTGTATTAGCAGCAGCTGTGCTGTCAAGGTCATACCCTTTGGACCTGATGGCTAGGGCAAAGAGGCAGCGGTGGAAGGGTGTCACAAAAGAGGTAGCTCAGGATTGGATGGAGGAGGTGCATTAAAAAGGCGATTGGGAGTAGGAGTGAGTGGATGGATCGAGAGTTTGGGAAATTAATCTACTTCTTGACCCAAGTGCTCACTGGGCATGGGTCAAGAGTGGGGTATCTACACAAGATTAGAAAGAGAGAGTCTGGAATATGCGTGAGGGGTGAGGTGGAGGATAATGAGAGTCATGTGTTTAGATGTTGGAGGAACAAGGAGAATTAAGAGAAGTTGGAGAGGAGACCTGGAGTAGCAGTGTATTGGAAGAACATAGTGGAGATAATGTTGAGAGGGGAGAAAAAATGGGTAGAGGTTAGCGAAGTTGTGGAGAAAATGTTTAGGAGAAGGGAATGTTTTGATGGCGAATAGTCTGAATGGGTGAATAGTGTGTAAGGGACCGCCGCCCGTGTTGAAGTATGCTAGGGTAGTCATTCCGAGGCGGTGGTAATGGCGAGTCTTGAGGTAGGTTTGGTTAGTAGGCATCCTCTCTAGGGTGAGTCCAACACTGTTGGGTTCTGGATAAGGACCCATCGAACATGAGTTTCCCATCTCAGCCCAAAAAAACATAATACGTACAAAAACTAATTTGTAATTAATTGTTACATTACTGCAATTTTGTATTGAGATTCCTTTGTAACTAATTTTTAGTAATAATAATATTTGCGGTTGAGGGTGACGGTTGATCAGTTACATATACTATCTTGGCAATTTTATTGGTAACATGTAGCCTTCAGCTACAGGACTAGAGCGCCATCCACTGTGACGCTTTAGTGTTAGAAGGTCACCACCTGCATTTACTAAAAGCGTTGCTGAAGAGCGCCTAAAGCAATGCCCTGTGTATAAATTGGGATTTGGCAAATTTAGTAATGTATCTACGACTTTAGCCATGCCACCTAATTTATTAATGCCATCAACCTGTCTGGTGCTCTTGCCGTTTTGGTAATTAATAAAAAACTGTTCCTCCGTCATATTCGCTGGTCGGAGCTCTGCGAATTTCTTAAAGATCTTGTAAAATTCTCCCGTTACGGTGGAGGATCTTGAAATTTTATTTTTGGTATTTTTAATATTTAAATTTAAATTTAAATCTTCTATCATCAATTCGTAATTTCCATAATTCTTCTCTACGACATGCCCCAGTTAGCCCAAAAACAAGTGCAACCTAGAAATAGAAATTCACTGATAATTTATATTTTATAACAAAACTAAAAAAAAATTCAGTGATCATCCGGATTTGAACCCGAGCTTCTCGCTTCACGCTAATCATTCAGCTAGGAGATCGTCATAACCGCTGAATTATACCCGATATAATATCAGATTATTTTAGTTTTACCTTTGTAACATGACAATAAGAATAGAATTTTTAATGCTGAGAATAATGAAGTTAGGTACCATAAAGTTAATGAAAATAATTATTATTAAAAAATTTAAGTGTTACTATAAACTCAAATATACCTTTATCAGTAGATATTTTTCATCTGGCGCTTGTCTTATAAATTTTTGGAGTTCCTCCGCTGTTAAAATTTTTGATTTCTTTGGAGCATAATCCTCGGATTTTCTTTTCCAAAAAGACCTTAATTTTGTACGTACTTCTCAGCATTGAGTATTGCGACCATATTGTAGACGCTTTTAGTGTTTTTGATAAATCTTCAAAGTATACTATTAAGACGGATTCTGAAAACGACTTTATTTTTGAGGTTTGTCTCCATTCCATACATTTCTCAGTAAGTCTAACGTCACAACTTTTGACATCTATAACAGTAACCAAACAAGCAGCCAACTACGTTAATTTTCAATTTTGCTGAATTCCCATTTAAATGTACGTGGTGTGGGAAAAGACTAGTGAGGTAGATTTTTTCCCACAGTTGATATCAATACTACGTACGTAGTTCTGTCAAATTTGTCTAAAACACCACATTCCATAGCAGCCGTAGAAAAAATGTTTGTCCTTCAATTGAAGTGTCCGATTCTAATAATCCTTTATAGGCCATATGTCCCAAATTTTCATAGTCTCTTATGAAATTGATATATTGCAACTTTAAGCCTTTATTTTTTCCTAGACGTACTTCCAAATTTTTAAAACGCTTCAAAGCCATGATTTTTGTATCTCCCAATAAATCAGGGCGTTCGGGATCAAAAGGGTACTTTACGATAAATTTCCCGTGTTCATCTCGTTTTGTGGTTGCCTTGTAGTATTCTTCACAATACTGTTCACTTTTTGACAATAAAATTTTAGGCTCCAGCTCTTCAATTTGCCAAAACTTGGTTAAAGCATCATTTAATTGTTTATTCAATATTTTTGTATTAACGTTACTTGCATTTTATTTGAATCCTTATTTAAGTTTAAATTTCCGCTTATGATCCATCCCAAGGATGTTTTTTGTAGTACAGGTTTATTTTTCTGCTAATTTTAATTTACCTTCTTTCAATAAGTCAAAGAAAATACCTGCTCCGAGTGCGTTAAATTGTTCATCTGCTAGTTCAATTCCTTTTGGTAACTTTAATTGGGTTTTTTTCAAATTTAATTAACGGTAAATTTGAAGTAATTTGAGCTAAAACCAAAAATTGTCATTTCAATTCAATAAGGCATCCCACTTTTCAACTGGTAATTGCAATTTTTCCGAAGCAGACAAATGTTGATATACCTAACAAATTTAACAATTTTCTTAACATCGATGAAGATTCTCGTGTACTATTCGGTAATTCGAACAATAATTCATATATGTGCGTGTGTATAATAGCTCTACCATTTTCATATATCGTTTTTTAATAATTCAAAGGCGATTGTGTAATTTGTAACTTAACCAGGTTTCATATTTTCCGTAAATTTGGGCAAAATTAAATCAGGAAGATTGGCAACAACGCTTTTATTTTGTAATTTAGGACTAAAAGTAGTTATAAAGTTATAAAAATATTACATATTATGGAAGTATTTCCAATAAAATTTCAAAAATAATATCTTCGGCAACATCAGCACCAGCATCATTTAAATCCCAAAATAATGTTGGCACAAAATTACTAAATTTGAAAACAAAATTACCTAGGATTAAAAAAAAATTGATGTTAACAAAATTAATTGTCCAAATTGTAATGCTGTATATATAGGTCAAACACAAAGAACTTTTGAAGTAAGATTCAATGAACACTTAAGAGCATATAGATTAAAACAACCAGATAAGTCAAATTATGCAAAACACCTACTTGAACATCCAACCTCACTCTTACACACCAATGACATCCTAATACTACTTGTAATAAAAAACAAAATTTAGATTTCCTTAAAGAACTTGAAATAAAAAGACATCTAGCAGATCCACAATTTAAAGTTGTTAATGGACAAATAAATTCTCCACTACTAAACTGTTTGCTTTGATTGAGTCTTCATTTTATACATCGATAAGACATTATTGTAAAATAAATATATTAAGTTATTGTAAAGATCAGCATGATATAGTTTTTTCCTGGTTTTTCTATATCATTGCAGGGAAATACATCCAGGATAATCTAATAACATCTAGACTTTAATATTGTTATGTCTTATTAATAATAATAATAATGTAATATAAGGAAAGACTACTCTTCTATTTAAGTTATCTTTATTGATTGATTTTATTAATTCGCACGTCAAATTACAATAATAAAAATGCATACGCTGAATTAGCTGAATTAGCAAAACAATACATTATATTTCAATATTAATTAAAAACTAGGTTACCAATGTTTATACAGTATTAAATTACACAATAACTAAAAATATACTAAGTGATATAATTTATCCGTTACACCTCCCTTTCCTAGAGAAAGACCTTCACTATGGCCACTTATGAAGGGCTTTCTTGTGCAAAAATATAGACAAAGAAAACATTCTAGTATAATAACGATAGAACAAACATTAAACTTGGTTAAGGAGAAATTATATACTTAGATAATGAAATTATCTTAATTACCTAAATTACCCAAAATTAACATAAACCTTAAGAACAAGAGAGAGAAGGGAAAAAAAAATACATATATATAACCGAATATAAAAGGATATATGTATATATATATATATATATTGTAATGATTAATTATTAAAATTAAAAATAACTTACCAAATTAAGGTATAAGATAATGATAAATAAAAATTAGAACAAAAACTACAAATAATAAAAAAAATTATAAAAACAACTATATTTTTTTTATATAAATAATAAATGTAATAAGTGTAATTTATTACATTATATATGTGTCCAATTGGAAAATGTTGCACGTTTAACTTAAATTATTACTATTTCTATCACTACATATTTAAAATTCATTGTTTTCATGTTACATATGTTTTAACGCGATTTTTGTGTACTGTCACTTCTTTGCCTTTATTATTTTTAATGGTACAATTTGGATCGCTTACTGAGACAACTGAAAATGGTCCCCAAACCACGAATCAAGTTTTTGACGACCTTCATTATTTAGTAATACGAGATCTCCTGGCTTAATTGTTAAATGTTTTGAGTTTAGGTCCCATTGAGTTTTCCGAGCTTTCTTTGCTGCTTCAAGAAATTCTTTAGCTCTATTTTGTGCGAATTGTAACCTATATCTAACTTCTTGCTCATAAGCATCAACATTATAGAGTGGATCTATGTGAGCATCACTTAACGTTCCCGATAAATCAGCTTTTTCCCAAATACTAATTCGAACGGTGTATAATTGTGGTAAGTACTGGGTGTTGTATTATAACAAAATGCAAAATATTGTGTCCACACGTCCCAATCGGTAAGTGCGTTGTTCACATACATTCTCACAAATTCGTTTAATACGCGATGGTTGCGTTCACAGCCTCCGATACTTTGACTATGATAAGCTGTAGATGTACTATGTTCAATATTTAATAGTTTTGCAAGGTTTTGGAAAAGTTCATTCTTATATTCGGTACCTAGGTTAGGTTAGGTTAGGTTCAATGTGAGCGGGGCGTTTCCCACCCCTCCACTGCGGCCAAACTAGGGCCTATTGTGGCTCACCCTAAGGGTCACAATTCGCCATCCAGTCTGCACTTCTTAACAAAGTCCAAGATCGATTTTGGCGAGACTTGTCTAAAGTCGGTAGGCTCTAGCCGTATGAGGCCAAACGAGCGGAGCCTGATCATTTCTAACGCGGGGCAATAGCAAAGAATGTGCTCTGCCGATTCGTCTGCCACACTGCAGTAGCGACAGTCCGACGTATTGCTCAGACTAAGCTTCCTCAGGTGGTTTCTCAGACGACAGTGTCCAGTCAACAGTCCAGTAAGAATGCGTAGGTTACTTCTACTCAATTCCAGGAGCTGTGCTGTTTTTCTGCTCGAAGGTTGAGATATAAACGCTTTCGAGTGGGTAAGCCCCGATATATTCTCCCAGTGCAGAAGGGTTTCCCTCGCTGCCCAGCTGGAGATAATGTCCTTGGCAGTGCTTTTGCTATGCCAAGGAATGGTTCCGGTCCAATAAACGCGGACTCCGTTCCCTTTTTTGCCAGAGTGTCAGCTCTTTCATTGCCCTCCACTCCCGCATGCTCCTGGAGCCCAGAGTAGCGTTACTCTGTTATTTGCTCCAAGGTTGTTAAGGGATTCGATACAGCTCCACACCAGCTTTGAATCAACCCGGGTAGAATTCAGTGCTTTTAACGCTGCCTGGCTGTCCGAAATTATGTATATGCATTTGTTTACCAGGGGTTGGGCAATCAACTCCCTTGCGCACAAATCTATAGCAAACGTTTCCGCCTGAAAGATAGTAGCGTACTTACCAAGGTTTATTGAAATGTCAACTCTCGGATTTCTGCTATACACCCCGGCTCCCACACCCAGTGAATTTTTCGAGCCATCCGTGTATACAACGCAGTCGGACCCAGAGAAGGAGATTGCACCTCCTTTCCATTCGTCCCTACTTGGGAATAGGACGTTAAAGGCCCTTTCCACGTGTACTCGTGTGGCAAGCATGTCTGATACCATTCCAAGGACTTGGTGGGAATTTAACTTCCCCACTAGTCCCGCGTGGTCCCAAAGTGCCTCCCCCGTTATCTGGTTACCTATCGACTTGGCTCTGTAAGAGACCATCCTAGCCTCCTTCTCCAAAAGAATGGGGAGTGGAGTTAAACCTAGGAGTCTCTCCATTGCCGCCGTCGGAGTGGTGGACATAGCGCCCGTAATGGCCACGCATGCAGTTCTCTGCAGACCAGACAACTTCGCTGCAGCAGCTTGTTGTAGTCCTTTCGACCCCCAAGCCACTGAGCCGTACGTGACCATTGGTTTTATCACCGTTTGATAAATCCAGTAAATCTGTTTGGGATTCATCCCCCATGATTTTCCACAGACCCTTCTGAGATTCCAGAGGGATACCCTGGCTTTGTTTATTGTTCTCTCCAGATGGGAGTTCCAGGTAAGTTTTCTATCTAGGATTACCCCAGATATTTTACCTCCTCCGCAAAAGGAATGAGTTCACCGTAAAGAGTCGGCTGTCGCAGATTATCCAGCTTCCTCCTTTTGGTGAACGGAATAATTACTGTTTTGTGGGGGTTTACCGACATCTGCTCCTCCTCACACCACCTGTGTACTATATTTAGGGCCATTTGAAGGATCTCCGAGATGGTCTCCTCAAATTTTCCCCTTATTATTATAACCAGATCGTCCGCATAGCATTGGAAATCCACTCCCGCAGGAGAGAGTCCCAAGAAGCGAGTCAACCAGGAGTGACCACAGAAGTGGCGATAGAACACCCCCCTGTGGGCACCCCCGAGCCGCCCTGAATCGAACAGTCTCTCCCTGCAGTGATGACACTACGTACCGATTACCAAGCATGTTTTTTATCCAGTTACAGATAATCCTGTTTACTCCCCTGCGCTGAAGAGCAGCACATAGGGAGTGAGGTAGTGCGTTGTTAAATGCTCCCTCAATGTCTAGGAAGGCTGCCAGCGCAATCTCTTTGTTATCAAGAGAGTGGCTGATTTTTCCTACGAGGTTGTTAAGTGCCAAATCCGTGGACTTCCCAACCTGGTAAGCATATTGGTTGGGGATTTAAAGAAAAATTCCTAAGGTTCCCCTCCCTAATGTGCCTATCTAGAATTCTTTCTAGAGTCTTTAGTACGAACGATGTGAGGCTGATCGGCCTAAAGGATTTAGGGAGGGAGTTATTCACCGTCCCCGCTTTACGTATATATACGACCCTTGCGGTCGACCAGCTCAGCGGAAGATAACCCCACGCTAGACTCGCCCGTAATAATTTTGTTAGCAGAGGTAGCAACTCCTCTTCACCGTTTTGCAACAGCGCGGGAAAAATGCCATCCTCTCCCGGTGATTTGTATGGGGTGAACGCACTCATCGCCCACTTCACCGTTGATGGGGTAACCATTTTCGTTGCCACCCCCCAATCCTCCTTGTTCGGTCGTATCAGCGACCCAAAAGGAAGGGGGATCGGCTGCCGGTCTTCCAGAAGCAGACTGCCAGGAAAGTGGTTCTGTAGTAAGAGCTCCAACGTCTGTCTCTTGGAATCCGTGAAGGAACCGTCCGGTCGTTTTATCGAGCCGACTTCCTGTGCTGGATCCCTAGAGAGAATCTTGTGGATTCTTGTTCCGGCAGGTACATCAGATATACTCTGGCAGAACCTCCTCCAAGAATCCCTTTTTGCCCTTCTGATGGCCTTGTTATATTCCGTTAGAGCAGTCCTGTAGATATCCCAGCACCCTGCTACTTTAGCTCGATTGAAGAGACGTCGAACTTCTTTCCTTTTTTGTCCAGGCTGCTGCTCCACCAAGGTGACCCTCTATTGTCCCTCTTCTCCTTGAGTGGGCAGTTCTCCTGGTATGATAATAGAATTGCGTTTCGCATATGCTCATTCGCTGCTTCTATATCATTTTTGTTTTTTATAGACCCAATCCAAGTGCACTCGGAGGGACCTTCGGTATCCACTCCAGTCCGTGCATTTAGGATCACGGAATTGGACTATAGGCCTCTCCCCGACCTTCACCTCGAATCTCACATGTCTGTGGTCGGAACAGGAAGGTTCGGTGGAGACTCGCCAGTTAACAATCTTGGTGCTCATAAGCTGAGTGCTAATTGTTATATCTAAAACTTCCTTACGGACCCTAGTCACGAAAGTTCGTTCAGAACCTTCATTGTTAACTGAAAGTCCCTCCCCTAATATATAATCATAGAGTGACTCACCCCTTGCATTGGTGTTGGTACTTCCCCAGTCCAGATGGTGGGTATTTGCATCACATCCAATGATCAGTTGTCTGTTGTTCCTCTTGCAGAAGGCGATTAGGTCCCGCACTACCGCTGGAGGAGGTTGTCCTGGTTCATCCCCCGGGAAATACGCCGAACAGACTACTAGCTCGAGCCTGTTCTCTCCCACCGGGAGCTAGAGTTGCGCCGCAACTACATCTGCTGTGCAATACCCTGTTAACAAAAAATGATTAATGTTATTTCGAATAAGTAGACAAGCTCTAGGCTTGCCGCCTGAGCCGACCACCAGCTTACCCGAACTGTTCCCAAGGCCGCTAATTCGGCCTGTGTTGGAGATCCAGGGTTCCTGGATCATTGCCACGTCGATGTTTTCTCGGCCAAAAACCCTGCCAAGGAGGAATGACGCCGCTTTGGCATGTTGTATATTGGCCTGAAGAACACCAATATGGGACGGCATTTTTATACTACCGTTGGAGGAGGAGGAGGAGGAGGAGGAGGATCTCTCTTCCCCTCCCCCCTGGGTTAGGTTTTTTCCCCCCCTTTGGTGCTCTCTTTTTCAGCGCCTTTCCGGACAGAGGGGTTTTTCCCTTCTTGTCCTTCGGGGCCGTTACAGAAGCAGCTGTTGACTGACTCCTTGAGTCCTCTACCGGAGTCCTAGCAGGAGGATTAACCCCTTTCTTTGACCCCACGGAGGCTACCGAGGTGCCAACAGCGGTAGACGCGGTGGTCTTTTCCTTGGGGGCCTTTTCCTCTCGTCCTCCCCGGGCCCTGCATCGGAAGTGAATCCGACCAAACCCGTAGAAAGGGCGGAGATTTAGCCTCTCCAGTTCTTGCATCGATTCATCGTCGATTGCAAACGTCCACGTTTGACCGGGACCCGTAGGTTCCCTACGTAGCACACTCCATTCCGGAGTGTTCAGGCCTCGGTTCATTGTCCGTAGACGTTTCAGTACCACTTTCCCTCCAATCTAGGTGTTTCCCCTTCTTCGGGAATGTAGGCCACGCAGATGTGGGGTTTGGGTATTTCCTCCTTATGCACCAGTTTGAGTCTGGCGTCGTGCCATGGATGCAGGTCGTTAACGGCTTGCTCCATCCACTCAACCGTCGTCGCATCGGCGCACTCAAGGATGAGCATTCCCGGGCGGATTGTGCTACCCAGGAAACGGACTTGGGGTCCGTCGTCCGGCACCTCGTCTAATGCGGTCATAATCGACCGCTGTACGAGGCGCAGTTGCTCGTTAGAGAGACGGACTTTAGGGTGATCGAGGTGGATAATGCCCACTCTGACTCCCTGTGCCACGTCCCTAAACGAGCGTTCAGTGGTCTGCCCGGATACAGTCCCGGTGCGAGGTTTCTTCACCTTCGCTTCCGGGGTGCTGCCATCCGAGCGAGAACGCTTACCAGAAGAAGAGGCAGGGGGATCCTTTCTCCTTCTTGCCCCACCTTCGGCAAGCGCTGATCAGACGAGGTCTTGGGTCGAGTTTTATCTCCTCCCTTCTCGTCCAGCTCCCTCAGGATCTGGGCCAACGCGACATCATATTCGATGCCGCTCTTCAGTAACCGGCTTAGACGTTTTCTCGTCGCACCGGAGAACCTTGCCCTTTTGTTCAGGTCGAGGCGTTTGACCGCTTTCACGGCTTCGTCCTCGCCTAATTTGGTTTCACCTTTAGAGGATTGAGGGGATGATAACAACTCCCTTTCCACCTCCTCGGTGATCTCCATTGATTCACCAGAAACCTGGCGACCAGTGGGATTATCTCCCTCCATGGTAGCGCCAGTACCCTGGTGAACAGGGGAGTTATCCCCCCTGTGGCCTGTTTTGTAGTCTTCAATTTTTTTACTCATATTGTTCCCACGAGTAGCAAGGGAAATAAAGGTCCACTGCGACAGAGCCCCGCATTATCGCAGTAAGGCTACATACTTACGGGAGGTTGCCTGGTATCCCGAAGGCTCCGTTCACGACACCATAACCCCGGTGCCATCCAGTCTTAGGCACGGGTCGCGTAACACCTCTGACTTGGGGGATTTTATCGACTTACCTTGTCTAGATCCGCTGTGTTTTGTAAGAGCAGGGTCACCTCGTGCAGGATGCGAACGCGCACAGACGGTCTTGGTCAAAGTTTCCTCGGGGATTTGCCTGGTCCCCTCAACTTACAACCCTGGTGTCGGTGGCCTGTAGCCGACACCTTGACCCCATTCGGTACCTAGATCTGTCCTGATTTGCTTCATCGGACCGTAAATAAGAACAAAATTTTCGAAAATTGCTTTAGCCACTGTGATAGCTTCTTTATTAGGAATTGGTTTAATAATAACGTACTTAGTTAATTCGCATTGAATTGTTACAGCATAGATATTACCAGCATCAGATTTTTGAAAAGGACCTATTGTATCTATACAAACTATATCAAAAGCTTTTTGTGGGGTGGGTGTTAAAACAAGTGGTTCCGTATGCTTGAATGATGCTTTATTAACTTGGCATTTATGACATTTTTTACAAAAATTGGCAACGTCTCGCGACATGTGTTTCCATCTATAAAATGCTTTAATTTTTTTTGAGAAGTCTTTTTTGACCACCATGACCTCCGTAGAGAGGATCATTATGGAATTTTTCAATCAGACGCTCTTTTTTATCCCTATCTGTAATTAATACTGGAGGGTTACAAAGTATAATAGTCACATTTTTAAGTATTTTATTCCCTATATTTTTAAATTCATTAGCAGTGCACTGGCTAAATAATTTATCATTTAAATTTAATCTTAACTTAGGAAACTTATAATCACCAGCCAATTTTTCTAGCTGAGATAATATTTGCTCTAATGCAAAATTATCTTTAATGATTGAAAGTTTGCTTTGAGCGCTCATTTTTCTTTCGTGACTTATAGTTATATTAATGTATGTGGGATAAATATTAAATTTTACTAAAGGTAATTTTAAAGCGTCTGCGTTATCTAGAGTTTCAATTACTCTAAGACTGGGTGTAAATTTTTCTTTAGTTGGCGTTTCGTCTTTACTTATATTTTCTAATTTTTTTGACTTTGACCGGGTCGTGACAAAAATTGAATTTGCGTTTGTATGAATTTCTTTTAAATGTTCTATGTTTACCCTTGATAGTGCATCTGCAGTGACATTGTCTTTACCCTTAATGTATTCTATATCAAAGTTAAACTCTTCTAAGTCTAGACGCATTCTAGTGAGCTTTGAATTAGGATCTTTCATTGAAAATAAATAAACTAGTGGTCTGTGATCTGATTTGACTAAGAATTTTTGTCCATATAAATAACAACGGAAGTATTTTATAGCCCAATGAATTGCTGTTAATTCTTTTTAGAATAGTAGGCTTATGGGATTCTCCTTTCGTGAAAGTACGAGACGCATATGCTATGGGAAGTTCTTGTCCCTCAAATTGTTGGCAAAGTACAGCTCCACATGCGATATTTGATGCATCTGTCACCAAAATAAATTTTTTAGAAAAATTTGGGTATTGCAAAATTGGTGGATTTATTAATGCATTTTTTAAAAGGTTAAACGATTTTTGGCATTCCGCTGACCAAACAAACTCAGCATTTTTCTTTGTTAGTTTATTTAATGGATATGTAATAGTTGCGAAATGTGGAATAAATCTACGATAATAGTTACAAAATGCAACCAACCGTTTTACATCGTCTGCAGTTTGAGGAATTGGGTAATTGTTTATGATATCGTACTTTGACTCGTCCGGCAAAATTCCTTTGTGATTTTGTGTCCAAAAAATTTAACCTCTTTTCTGAAAAAATTGCATTTTTTGGGATTTAATTTTAAACAAAATTTCCTGCAAGTATTTAAAACGACTCTTAAATTATTTAAGTGATGATTTTCGGAACAGCCAATTACGATAAGATCATCCATGTAAAGAAAAGCCTTTTCCGGGGTTACTCCCGCAAAAGCGATGGACATCATCCTTTGGAAACTATTAGGACTTACTGATAATCCGAATGGAAGTCTAGTAAATCTATAGGACCCACCATCTACGCTAAAAGATGTTATATCACGAGAAGATTCGTCTAGAGGAATTTGATGAAAACCCGACATAAGATCAATAACAGAAAACCATTTTGCTCTTCCAAGCTGATCCAGAATGTCATCTATGCGATTAAGTGGAAATTTATCAGCAATTAAGTTTTTATTTACGGCTCTAAAATCTATACATAATCTCCACGCCTTTTGACCATTTGTAGATTTTTTGGGTACAAGTAATACTGGACTATTATAGTCCGATACTGAGGGTTCAATAATATCATTACGCCATAATTCCTGTATTTGTTTATTTATTTCTTCTTTCAATACTCTGGGTGTTCTATAATTTTTGATATAAACGGGTTTGTTATTTGCCAATTTCAATTTTTGTGTATAAAAATTATTTACAGTCAACTTATCAGTTTTTAAAGCGAACACATCTGAATATTCTTTGCAAAGTTTAAAAAGATCATTTTTAATAAATTCGGGTACATCCTGATTAATTTCAGACATTAATTGAGAGTTTCTATCTTTCGAGTCTATTTCAATATTGTAAATATCGAACTCATTTAAACTTAGTGTTTCTAATTTTGGTATTTCGCAGTGCACACTGTTAGAAGTAGTGTTTATAATCCTAATTATGGGATTTTTATTTGAAACTATGGATCTAGCAATAAACACTCCGGGATAAATCTCTTTATTTACGACCACCGAGTCACCCTCTAAATTTTTAAGTTGATTAATTTGTCTATTAACTTCACATCTAGGAGGAATATGTAAAAAATGTTCATCAATGCTACTAAAGATCGGGATAACAATATTGATATTTTGAAGTCGAATGGTCATTGTCCAGTTGGAGTAATCAATGACCGCTTGATGTTTGACGAGAAAATCCCTTCCTAGAATTCCGTCTGCGGGTATGGGAAAATTTGAATCAACTATATGGAATTTATGGCTCAAAGAGATTTGATCTAACCAAATGTATGTTTCTGTGACCCCTAATGAATTAACTATTCCGCTGGTTACGCCCTTAATTTTACTAGGATTAGAGTAATCTAAAATTTGATTTGGGTATACTTTTGTTCTTTTAAAAACTGATATGTCTGCACCTGTATCTACTAAAAGTAATGATTTACAGCCGGTCATAGCAATATCTAATGATACGAAATTTGATAGATTTAGGTTAAATGAGTATATTTTTACATGTCCCCCAGCATTGCTTGACCCTGTTGGGGGTCGGGGGTTTTCCGAATCATCCATGTTATCCATGTACCGTATGGATCTATTATTATTAAACCTGTATCTTTCCTGACGATAAATATTAACAAGTTTGTTATAATTAGTATTGATGAAGTTATTATTTCCGCGCACCCTATAATTAACGCCTCCACGATATCCTCGATAGTTGTAATAATTATTATAACGGCCTGAATTAAAATTACCGCTAATCTGGCCTCTGCCACGGAAGTTACGCCTGTTATCATATGAAAACCTATTAGATCTGAAATGAAGTACTTTTGAAGTGTCCATGGGCGAGGAGTTTACGAACTTTGTTAAAACATCTTGTGTGGTAGAAAATGATCCAGCTTCTATTATTAGTTTAGCCCTATCTGATTGAGCATTTTGGCTAATTGAACGCACTATAGTGTCCACTGTATAATTTTCTGCTACTTCGATTGGTACTCCTTCAGTAATGTACGACTTTTTCAACTTTACTGATAGCGCATCTATTTCTCCTGAGTAACTTGAAGCATCTTTGTTAAGCTGTTTATAGTTCATTATTTTTAGCTGACAGTAATCTGGAACTTTCGCCTTTATGTCTTGCCTAAGCTTCGTTATTATGCCTTCAATAGTTGTCTCATTAGCAATAAGGTCTCTTGCCCTTCCTGTCAAACGAGTACGACTAAAAGCTACAGCGTTATTTTCATGTCCAGTAGCATTTTGTTTTAATAGCTCTAAAGCGTCCAGAAATGATGTTAGATTGTCCGGAGAACCATCAAATGCAGTTGGCACTAGTTTACTTGCAAAATTTATAAAATCAATTGCACTTAAAGCCATTTCTGCTAGTTTATAGTCGTCAGAGTCTGAAGTTTCCTCGTCCTTTATCTCCTCGTCCAGAACCAATATGTCAATAGTTCCTATACACGAGTGCGGTACTTTATATTTAACGTTTAAACACTGAAAAGCTCTAACTACTTTGTCCCTAACTTTATAAAAATATTTTTTACAAATTTCTTTTTCTAAACTATCTAAAGAACTCCAAGAATTTGCAAGATTAGAAGTAAACTCATTAAACAAACTAACCAGTTGATCTCGGATTTCGTGTCGTATTGATTCGGTCCTAGGTACTTGTTTTTTAATTGCCCTTTTGGCCTGACCCGATATATCCTCCGTTAATTGTATAAGAAGTACATTTAAAGTTTCATGGGAGGCCTGCATGAGAAATTGTAACCATACCAAAAAAAAAATCTAATATACGCTAATAATATGCATTAAAATTAAGTGTTGATAAGGCAGAGAAATGTATTAGTACAACAAAAAAAAAAAACAAAAACTTACGATTTCAAGCTACACCTCATCACTGCACTACCTTTCACTTTCACTTCTATTTTCATTGTTTCTTAGCTCACTATTTGTCGGCTCCTCTCAGTTGGGGTGCTCCTTGGGATTCTATGCAGCCGTATTTACGTTTCCCATGGATACTGCTTCAGCTAGGTCTCTGCGAACTTGCTTCCTAAATGCTTTTTTATACCCTCTGCAGAACTTCAACCTTACGCTAATGACCAGGAAAGCGAGAATCAGATACAGTATAACTTTCACATCTTTGGTTACGTTGTACTCTGTCTCTTGTACAATGAAATTCGAGTTCACAACTCCGTTTTCCTGAACTTTTTGCTCCGTAGATTTTGTTTGTCCCATCTTAACATTAATAACTGTTTATCTTAACATTAATAAATGTTTATTGGCTGTTTATCCTTATTTCTTTTCCTTTCCTTAACTGACCGAAGAAAAACCAAAAAACTTTGGCAGGATCGCCATGTAATATAAGGAAAGACTACTCTTCTATTTAAGTTATCTTTATTGATTGATTTTATTAATTCGCACGTCAAATTACAATAATAAAAATGCATACGCTGAATTAGCTGAATTAGCAAAACAATACATTATATTTCAATATTAATTAAAAACTAGGTTACCAATGTTTATACAGTATTAAATTACACAATAACTAAAAATATACTAAGTGATATAATTTATCCGTTACAATATAATAATAATGTTTATTTACCGATAAATATAATATAAATATACATATAAAAATATAAAGTAAATAAGCTAATAATCACCGAAGTTGTCAGCAATCAAGATTACTAACAACTTGTATGTGATATAACAAATATTACATGATGATTAAAAATAATACATTAATAATAATATATTAATAATATTACTTCCATACTTGGTCTAGCCTTATAATTACCTAATAAACATCAAGTACCTAGCTACAAACAAACAAATAGTAACTTCAATATGTCAATCTGACGATGCTAGTTGTCTAGCGATACGGCTGTCATTGAGTTTAAAAAGCAGTTTTTTAAATAAATAGTGAAGATGGACTTCCAAAAAGTAAGGGTTAGTACAATCAATTTAATTAAAATTTACATTTAAAATTAAATAGGCATTTTTATTTAAAATCAATCAATATATTTATCTTTTTAAAATAGAATAACATTTTGACAATAATAAGGTAAACATGCTAATTAATTATTATAACAATAAACTACTTTAATATATAAGGTAAGTAATAATGAGAGTAAAGATGGTATTGCCCCACTTAGGCATCAAATACAAATGCCTGTCTGTGGTGACTTTCCTCTTTGCTTCATTTTGTAATCATCAAAACTAAAGGAACAAAAAACAAAGACATGCAAAAAAGGTATGGATAAGATTACTGGATGATAAAATAGTGTTACAAATTTGGGTCAGATACTAGATATGTCTGTTATCTTTATTCATCCATGGCAATATCATCTTATTTTACTTTCACTATTAAAAGTTTGCCAGTAAATAATAGAACAGACAAACAGGTTCCATATTCATGTCAGAATGAATTTCATATCCTAGTTTTTAAAATAGAGAATGAATGGCCCAAGGAAAAAGAAAGTATTAAAACTTCTCTGAGATGTCCTTGTTACAGTCTCTTATATAAAACCAAAGATAAAGACATATACTGTCCAGGTAATGCTAATGATTTAGTTAGAAAAAACAACTTTACAGGGGAAGAGACACAAAAATGTGTCGCAAAGAAAATACTGCTAGTATGCTACTACATTGACAAGAACAATTTTTATATAACTAATGTGCAAAATAGCTATATCAGTACATCATTTAAAAATAAATTTGATATTTAGATTTGCATCACTTAATCATTATAATTTAGAAGTAGTCTCCCTCAAGTAAAATGTACCTTAGCCATTTTTATGAAATTCTTTTCTCTAATGATCTATAAATATATATGTACACTTGAATCGCTGAAAGATACCCGTGAGTCATTGTATGTAAGCATACGAATAGGATAGAGAAGACAACAGTTTATTATTTAATATTATCGTTTGATATTCATAGAAAAGGACAGCACATAGAAAAGGTGTCGGTGATATGATCGTTGAATCGTGACGCACGGGTAATCAAGTGTTGTTAATTTATTATTAATTGTAGGCAGGTAATAATAGTTCATTAAAATAAATTGTCACAAGATAGTAAATCAATACACATTAATTATTGTAAAAAAATTAAACTAGTAAATAAACTAATTAAAACTTACCTCATAACTTTTGATTACTAGGATATCAATATCACAATATTTTTTTAATTAAAAAAACTGAAAGTGTTTTCAAATATAAATAAAAAATGGTACCTTAATAAATAGGTAGGTATTGCTCAGTTTTTCATTTGTGTGAAAGATACTAGTTAAAAAATTAGTTACAATCCTATTAGATCATTTTAATTTCAATTGATTCCACAAAGTCTGGGGTTGACAGTTTTAGAATATAATTAATAAAGTCATAATTTAATAATGCAATTAATTTCATTAAAACATAAACGTAACATTAACAATTATATGTTTAGTACTTGCAAGGGTATTGTTATCTAATTGCTGATAGCTTATCCAACTTCTTCAAGAAGGTATCTTGAAAAACAGGTGCAGAAAGTGAATTTCTAATTTCTATTATAGATACTAGGTTGGTTAATTATCATTGTAGGTTATTGAAAACATGGCAATATTTTTTCTTCTCCACATTCTCAAAATAAAAATAACCTACAAGCTTTATTGTAGGGTGTACTTTAATTTCTATCCCATTTTTCAATACATCATACCTAAGTATGTCCAATACTCTCTAAAATAAAAAAATTTATGGACCATTCTACTTTATTCCAATGTTTCCTTAGATATTTCAAGAACTTATCATTCTTGAGTTACTTTGTGGAAAATAATAGTAAATGTTATTGCATGTATTTTACTTTTCAAAATTTTATTCTTACTTTTAGTCTGTCAACGTGTCTAAATCAGTTGAATTTTGTACAATGTTAAGATCGTTATATTTTTATTGAATATGTATAAAACTAAAGACATAGGTACTTAAAATGTATAAAATTTTAAAACATAGTATCTTTGTGGAGTATAATATAATATTTAGACACCGTTCTTATTATAATGTTTTTTATTTTTTATATAGGTATTGATATATAAGTCCTTAAAAAAATAAATTTGTTCACCTGCGCCCATGAAACAAACAAACCCAACAAAGTGGATTCAAATAATATTTAATAAAAATACACAGTTATTTTTCATCTGTTTATGGCCTCAAGGTCAAATGTACGTGTATTTCGTGGAAATATTTAAAGATTTACGAAGGAAAATTCATATTTTCATCTGTCTTAAATAAAGAAAGTAAACAAGCTCTAAAAATATTCGAATTTATAATAGAAATACCAATTTGAAACCACTACCGCCATCTACTCCATATTCTTATAATTTAAAAATAACCAGATTTTCCACTTAATTCAGGCAGTCTTACCAAATTTGAAACGCCCCTCTTAAATGTTAATTAGTGCTGAGTACCATAATCAATCAATTACAAAAGTAAAAGATGTTTTGTCAAGAAACTGAGAAATGGCATATTTATTAGTTTTAGTAAAAATCTTAGTTTCTGGTTTAAACATCTACATTACATTACATTACATTACATGGTTTTATGTTCTTGGGTTTATTTTTTGAATGAATCTTAGTTTTGATTTCTGCTTGCATTAATCCACCTTTACTTAAAAGTAAAACACAATTTTAGCACTATAACGATATAAAACAAAACTGAAACCGAATATAGACATATTTCTAGAGTTGAGAATCTTTTTAGGAGGTTTGATTTGGCAAATTAGGGAAATAAGGAATCCCTACATACAGTATCTAATCGTAAATAAGGGAAGGCAATATTTTATTATGGTTCCCTTATTAAATATTTTCTAATGCGCATGTGTACCTGTCATTTTCGAAACAACCATAATACGGCATTTACCTTATAGCTTTTTAAATAATCCCCTAAAATCACAGAGTTAACTTATTAAGGTTTCCTTATTTTAAAGACCATCGTGCGCAAGTGTAACTGTCAATAGAAGAAAAAATTTATTAAGACAACACACAAAAGTGGTGTGTGATAACTTCCTAATTTGTTCACAACTACTGCTGTGGATAACTTTTTACTTATAAATTCCAGTTCTCATTCAATAATTTGGTAACACCAATTATACTATTTTCTCCATAAACAATATTGAAACTGATAAGGATTAATTGATTATACATTTCTTAGAGGTTTTGTCCGTTTATATACAATTTTACAAATTTTTCTAATCATAATTTTTATACTATTTTTACACTTCACTTGAGTTTCACTTTAAGAAGCAATAGATTTTTATAATATCTAATAGACCGACCAAAATTCTAAATTAATTATATAGATAAAATCAATTTTAAATGTTCCAAAGACGTCCAATTATAAATTTAAATTGGTGGTGTTACATTTCTGCTTTCTATGGCAGCAGTTCCGTCTGTAATCACCGGCACAGTTACAAGTATTTGACATTAAGGATTGTGCCGGTGTATGGTATTGAACAATCCCTTTTTGTTCTTTTTGCGCTGAACGTAAAAAAATAATACCTTTAAACGATCCAATTTAACAAATTAAAATGTGGTGAAAACTATGAACTAAATTTCCAAATGTCTTCTTCATTACTTTCTTTACTACTTGTAACTATAAGAATTACTGACACGAACAAAAAGATGACAAGTTATATTCCGAGTACTACAGCGACTCGTACAAATTGTTGAAGAAGCAAACTGTGAAGTTGGCATAGTTACAATATACATATATGTTTATTTTATAATAAAAAGTTGTCACTGTCTTTAATAAAAAGTTTTTCCATTTTTCTAAATACATTCAAGAGTTGAATATTGCTTTTTTATTTTAATTCAATTCGCTATGGGCCCAGAATAAACGGAAACAGAAAAATGGAGGTTGAATAATTGAAAGTCGAAAAGCTAAGTGATTTTATCAATTGGAATGAATGGAAGTACCAAATAAAAGTAATACTGAGATCTGCAGATATATTCGAGGTTGTAAATGGTGAACTCGGCAAACCACAGAAACCATTATATGAAAATGAAGCAGCAGCGGATGAGCAGGAGAGAGCCAAACAAAAGAAAGAAGAAGATGAGTATCTCAATAAACTAGCGAAATGGAAAAAAGCAGATGCAAAAGCTCAAAGGTTTATTGTTACTTCAGTTGAAAAGAAAGTAATGCAACACCTGATATGCTGTGAAACGGCGAAAGGTATGTGGGATAAACTGCATAGGGTATTTGAACAAAGGTCAGATGAAAGTCTACATTTACCTAATACAGAAAAAGTTCTACAGTTGGACAGCGATGACATGGCTACCAATATATCTAAGTTGGAATCCTTAGGAGAGCAGCTCAGACAATTGGGAGAATCTATGATGATTACCAGAATTCTCATGACATTACCATCCCAGTTCAATAATTTTTACAGCGCTTGGGAATCTACTCCAGAGGAAAAGCTAAGCATGAGTAATTTGACATCTAGATTGTTACTAGAAGAATCAAGAATTTCCACCCAAGTTCCAAAAGATGAATCGTCAGCAGCTTTCATCACGAAAAAGTTTGACCGCTATAAACCTCAGATAAAGAAAATTTGAAAACTGTACGATCAGGAAGATGCTTCGTTTGCGGAAGTAAGGGCCACTACAAATCACAATGTTGGTATAGAACAGGAAGAGCATCCAAGAATCCATGAAGAATTGTTAATTATAAGCCAAGCAGTGAATTGTGATCACATGACCAACAGATTTGAATGGTTTTCAGATTAACAAGCCTTCGACGAACCGGTACCTGTCAGAATTGTGTTACGGGTTGATTTCATTTCATTAATTTTAATAATGTTAGTTAAAATGCAGATTTTCTTTATAAAACTCTCCTATTTTTCTAAGGTATAACACCAGGTAAACACGAGTAATAAATTTAATACACAAACATAAAGAATAACCTTTAATTGATGGTAACATTCACAATTCAATTGTCAATCATAAATCAGAACCACAGTAATAGAGTAGAATTCTGTGTTCAGAACTCTTTCTGTATTCAAGGACGTATTATTTGACCATCTTCTTAAAAATAAATAAACTAAATTTAAAAATAAAATAACTACCAAATTATCAATTTATAGACTTACTTTTTTTTTGGTGACATTATCTTTTTTGTTAATTTGACCTTTTTGAAGCACATGGCTTTAATTTAATTTTTCGTATTTTACGGATTTAAAACTGGTCTAAAACAAACAGAAAAACCCACTTTAACAAATAATAAGACTATATTACATAAATATTGCAATAAGTGTTGTAAAACCTGTCCGGGATATAAATTTAAAGACTAATATAAGCCACCAACATCAGTAAGACTGATTTAACTCCTATAACTTCATAGTTAAGTATAATTTCTGCTGTTTTAGGCTTTTTCTTTTGGTTTACTCTAATGTGTAGAGTGATTTCAATATTATTTTTACACATGTACATGTAGGAGTGCATAGAACTGTACCTGCAGCCTTATCTTTCTGCATAGTTCACTCTGTAGCTGTGAATCTGTCTTGCTAATACCTTTAACTGCATCTACATCTCCACCTGAAACCATAGAAAGGAATTATTTACCATTAATCAAAGAAAGACAAGTGAAAACCATTTGAAAGACTTACCAAATAAGTATCTGCAACCTTCGGAATTTCGACTCTTCAAGTAAGATCGTTTTTATTTTTATTTGGATTACATCTTGTTCAATTACTTCTCAGAAGAGACCACCATACCAGTTAAACTACAAAAAGAAAATCTATCTTTAAAAATTTCTACATATTTCATAGTTAGATTGGTTTTTTTTAAATAAGTAAATAACATGAGATTATTTTACTAATTAATAAAATAAAATAATAAGATTAATACTTACCGTGTTGTAAACCTTATAGTACTACAAGGGAATCGTTATTTAGCTATTATCTTATATCTAAGAAAATTTGTTTTCCAAATATATAATTGTGGACATCGTAACTATAATAGATAGTGCTTGATTTGTTAGAAATTTGTTTCTTTTTATCTGTCTTATGAGCTAGCCAAATAAATTTCAAGCTTTGACCCTTCTTAAACAATTTTTAAAGCGGTTCTAAGGCTGAACGGCAATAATTGGTAATGGTGAAAGTATTCATGCTAAAGGGAAAGGTTCCCTCAGGATTTTGTCATTGATAGATGAAAAATGGCAGTCAAAATGCTCATAGACATATTGTATGTTCCGGATATGAAAATCAACTTATTTTCTTCTGGAGCAGCATCGGATAAAGAGTTGAAAATAACATCAGACGACAAGAAATGTATATTCACCAAGAATGGGAAAGTTGTTGCTGTTGGAATTCGACGATTCAAGTTGTACCGAATGGAATTCAAAGTTATTCAGTCAGAACATGATGATAACATGATAGAAGTAAATATCACTGATTATGTTGAAACTTTTCGTCTATGGCTTGAGAGATTAGCATATCAAAACAAGCAGCAAGTCAAAAAGTACCTTGACAGACACCAATTTAAGTTCAGTTCTCTTGAAGATGACTTTAGTTGTGACGCTTGTTTATTCGGAAAACAACATAGATTACCATTTCCATCAAGTTCGACAAAAATCAGCAGACCCGGAGATCTCATCCATACAGACCTGTGTGGACCAATGCAGAACATATCAGTTGATGGAGCAAGATATGTGTTGCTATTTAAAGACGATTTTTCACATTATAGAATGGTTTGTTTTCTGAAAAATAAGTCCGAAGTTTGTGCCAAATTGAATGTCTACTTAACGTTCATCAAAAATCAATTTGGAATAAATGTCAAAAATATACGTTCAGATAATGGTTCAGAATATATAAACGAAAACCTTAAAAAACTACTTAAAAATCGCGGAATTCAACATCAAAGGACCATTCCGTATACTCCCCTGCAAAATGGATATGCTGAGAGAGAAACGAGGACAATCATCGAAGCAGCAAGAACGATGATACATGCTAAATAGTTGCAGTTGTTGTGGGCAGAAGCAGTTTACTGGAACCAGCACGATAGCAGACAAATCTCCTTTCGAGTTATGGACTGGGGAAGCCCCTAGAACAAATCATCTTAGGAAATTTGGTTCCGAAGTGTTCACCCATATATCAGAAGAAAAACGACAGAAATGGGATAAAAAATACAGAAGGGGCATATTCGCTGGATATTCTGAAAACGTCAAGGGTTACAGGATATTGTATCCAATAGAAAGAAAAATAGAATTTAGTCAAGACATAGTTTTCAAAGAAAAATCATTGCATAATCAGAGAAAAGATACAAACAGTGATGGAAATGAAACACGGAGCAAACAAGAATAAAAATGATAAAAATGAAAAAGAGTTAACTACAGAAGATGAAGTTGTTCTTGAAAATATACATGAAAATGTCGAGATTATTGCACAACCGAACCAAATCGTTGAAATTGAAAATCCTAATAATACTTTATATCAGCTAAGAGACAACTAAAAGGTTTAATTAAACTTTCACTATTAATTCGCAAATTATGAAATCCAATCACGGCCGTTTCGCTAAGAGTAGCATCGTCAGATTTACATATTGAAGTTACAGTTTGTTTGTGTGTAGCTAGGTACCTGATCTTGATTAGTTAGTATTAAGGCTAGACCAATATAGAAGTAATAAGACATAACAATATTAAAGCCTAGATGTCATTAGCCCTAAGGGATTATTCTGGATGTATTTCCCTCTAAGATCAGTATAACTGATCTAATTTTATAATCTAGAGAACAGGTCGGTATTTTTGAAACATGAAAAATATCAAAAAAGATAAGTAAATTAGAAGAATTAATGAATGTCCAACACAAAACACATTATACACAACATAATGACACAGTAAATACTCACGTACCAGTGCATTTTGCTCCTCGGTATGTAAATCTATCAGACACCATTTTTTCAAATAATGAAAATAAATTTTTAGATAAGGGTTTAAAATATTGCATACCTCCCAAATTTACAAATAGTATAAAAGAAATTTTAGCTACAGATTCTGAAATAGCTTTAAGAACTAATACAAATAATTTCGTTATTGAAAAAATGCAAATAGCAAATCTTATTAGAGACATATAACCAGATAATTTCAAAAGTTAAAGTAGAATTATTAAAAATGACATTTTAGCTTTAAAATCAATCAAAAATAAAGTAGATCAAAATAACCTAATCATTACAAAATAAGATAAATGTAAATCAACAGCAATTTTAAAAAAAGATTATAAATATAAAGTGAATGATTTCATAATATCAACTAATGTCAAAATTCTAAAAAAAGAACCAAAACAAAAATTTACCAAACAAATAAGAGAACATGTAAATGATACAAATTAACTAGATAATAACTATAATAAAAAATACCTAATAAAAATAAAAATAAAAATAATAATAATAATAATAATAATAATAATAATAATAATAATAATAATAATAATAATAATAATAATAATAATAATAATAATAATAATAATAATAATAATATCGTTTTTATTGATACAGTTAGAACAAATTATACAAATCAAGAACAGTATGATGTAATACATAATATCATTAACTACATAGCAAAAGGCAAATTTCGCTCTCTTTCATCAAGAGATCTTAATGAACGAGTAGCGTTCTTCCACTTAACCATAAATAATTTATACAAATACATAAATTAAATTTCATATATTACTAACTATGCTTTATAACTATAACTCTAATATTAAATTCAATGTATTTATAAACCAAATTAATCTTAGTACCCGAAGAATCATGCCAAAATGTCACAATTGAGAAGCCAAACTATTATCTAAAATCAGTGTTTTTAATCTTTTTTTAAAGTTAATTAAAGATAGGGATTTAATTGTATCAGGTAAAGAATTGTAAATATGGACAACGTTGTAGGAAAATGATGATTTAAAAAAAAAACAGTTTTATGTTTGGGAATGGATAATTTATTTGAATATCTTAAGTTTAATGAATGAGCTTGATGTCTGTATTCTATTTTGTCGTAAAGATATGAAGGTGTTTTAGATGTAATAATTTTATGATAAAATACGCAGCAGTGGAGAAAACGTCTTTGTTTTAGAGTGAGCCATCCTATATCACTAAAACATGAGGATATTTTTTGGCGACGACGAACACCACAAATCAACCGAACACACGAATTTTGTATAAGCTGAAGACGTTTACATTCCGTTTGTAACAAAGCTGGACCATATACGATATCAGCAAAATTCAGACGTGATAGTACCAAGGAGTCACAATGGATCATTTTAGATTTGCGGTTGAGTATTTTCCGATTGCAGTATATCAGTTTTAAAGAATAAAATGATTTTTTTATTAAATTAGCAACGTGATTTTTGTATCTGAGATTGGTGTCAATACACAAACCCAAATTTTTTTCACATGTAGTAAAGTTGAGTGGATCGTTATTGATAAAAAGGCGTATTTCTGGTGTGTATTTTTCGCGTGCATATTTATTACCAAAAATTAGAGCTTTTGATTTAGTAGAATTAGTAGAGGATGGGCCACTTGAGCCTGGGAAAATTTTTGACAGCGTGGGAAAATTTCCTTGCGACCACGCCACCGCAGTCGTGGTCACGCCGGGTGACGTCACGTTAGATTATAGACTACTAGGTGGCGTGCTCACCATTTTTAATCCGCTGTTTAATGTTTATCAACCGCTAGGTGCAGGCCGCCATTTTTAATCCATCATTCTTACCTATATTTCAAAGACCTGTGTCTTGGTCTTATATTTCAATGACCAGAAGTTTAGTATTAACCTATATTACCAATGACGCCGGGTGACGTCACGTTAGATTATAGACCACTAGGTGGCGTGCTGGTCGCCATTTTTAATCCCCTATTTAATGTTTATCAACCGCTAGGTGCTGGCCGCCATTTTTAATCCATCATTCTTACCTATATTTCAAGGACCTGTATTTCAATGACCAGAAGTTTAGTATTAACCTATATTACCTATTACCATTTTAAATTAAAAGAAAACCTTTGCTAGCTATGGGGCTCGAACCAACGATCTTCTATACACATACCTCATTGTATACCGATTATGCTACCAAGAGCTATTACGTAAAATGATTTAAAGTGTGTAGTAGATATACTAGGAGAGTACGACTATAGAGATAGGGAAATCAATGTGTTAGAGAGAGACACAAATGTGTGACGGAGGCGCTAACATGGGAATCTCCATAAGAAAATCGTCAAAAAAGCGAAGGTCTAAAAAACATCTCATTTCAAGGTCACGAGTGATCAACGGACACAAACCAGCCTCCAACGCGACGTATACAAGTAAGGTCAAAAGGGCGGGTGGGCGAGCAAACAGATCACACCTTCTATGACGCAAGTCAAAAAGGCATTATCAGCGAGAGAGCCCAAGTAGCGAAGCTACTGAATCCGCTCTTTGCGCATAATTTTCAATAGTGGATATATTGTGTAGGTATACTGTGCACCAAGCCATTTAGGCACTCTCTAGAGACCCGATAAGAAAACTGTCAAGATCATTCAATTCTTAGCGAGAGAGGTTTATATTTCCGATTAACCTTATTTTTTACAATTTTAAATTCAAAAAAAAAATTTTTTAATATTATAAAAAAGCCGCATCCTGTGACATAAACTGTTATCAAAATTCGGCGCGCGCGATATCAATAAAAATATTTCGTTAATCATTTTATAACCAGATTTCTTGAAAATAGGTTAGTAAAATGTAATTAAAAAAATCATTACATAAATGTACCAAAGTTTAAATTTGCCAGACAATAAAGTAATCAGTTTAATATTGTTTATTGAAAAACTTAAAGGATATAACGTGATCAAAATCATCAATTTATATTTTACGAAAACCCAGTAAGTTAGAAAATATTTTTACAACTAATATAAAAGGCAGGATCAAAGGCCCCTGAGTAAAAAGTAGGTTATTTTTTTTATATATTTTTTAAATTTTAATTTATGATAAACATTGCAGGAAATAATTTTCGTTAACAGAAGTGCTTCTTAGGAAGTTCAATGCCTTGGTCATGAACTAATTAAAAGCAGAACATTATTAACAGAATAATATTTTAACAATACTTTCAAGATGTATTTAGTAATAAAATGTTATTAAATAGTACTTTGTCAAGTGTTTTAATATGATGGACTTTCACAAAATAAGGGTGAGAACGATATATTTTATATTAATAAGTATTAAATATGATTTTATTTAAAACAATTACATGTACAACTAAACATGATTTTTTAGTAAATTCTACACATTTTAAGGTTCTAGATTTAGGTTTTGATTTAGAGTTGAATATCTCTTGGATTCTTTTAAGTTTCTTAAACATGTATTTATTCAAGATCCACCCTTTTTACCGCCCTATAACAGAACAGAGAAGACGTACCATCGTAGTGTGATGTTTTTTTTATTTATTAATACGGTTTTTGTGGGTGGAGTAAATTATAAACAATGTAGAAAACTACCGTCTTTTTATTGTGTAAAATACACAATTAACTACCTAATTTTTATACACACTTAATGTCTACTTAATTAATATACACCCGGTATATTAGTCTAAATTTATTTATACCACTCCTTTATAACACTTATTGCACTGTTTAATTGTTGTTTAGTTTCATTATTAAACTTTCAATATTATTGTTTTAACTTTACTCTTTTTATATTAAACTTGTAATTATAATTAATCAAATGTTATTCAAATACCTACCTAATAATCCAACTGGAAACTTGCAGAACCAAACACCCCCGAGAAAAAGAAGATCTTGCTACTTTAGAACATTCAACTAATAATATCAATCAATCAATAAATAATTTATTTAAAAGGTGATACACGCGCGAGGAAGTCAGTAATCAGCTAGAAGTCTTAGTTAAGAGCGAAAAATTAGTGCGCAGAGAACAATTAAACAGTGCAATAAGTGTTATAAAGGAGTGGTATAAATAAATTTAGACTAATATACCGGGTGTATATTAATTAAGTAGACATTAAGTGTGTATAAAAATTAGGTAGTTAATTGTGTATTTTACACAATAAAAAGACGGTAGTTTTCTACATTGTTTATAATTTACTCCACCCACAAAAACCGTATTAATAAATAAAAAAAACATCACACTACGATGGTACGTCTTCTCTGTTCTGTTATAGGGCGGTAAAAAGGGTGGATCTTGAATAAATACATGTTTAAGAAACTTAAAAGAATCCAAGAGATATTCAACTCTAAATCAAAACCTAAATCTAGAACCTTAAAATGTGTAGAATTTACTAAAAAATCATGTTTAGTTGTACATGTAATTGTTTTAAATAAAATCATATTTAATACTTATTAATATAAAATATATCGTTCTCACCCTTATTTTGTGAAAGTCCATCATATTAAAACACTTGACAAAGTACTATTTAATAACATTTTATTACTAAATACATCTTGAAAGTATTGTTAAAATATTATTCTGTTAATAATGTTCTGCTTTTAATTAGTTCATGACCAAGGCATTGAACTTCCTAAGAAGCACTTCTGTTAACGAAAATTATTTCCTGCAATGTTTATCATAAATTAAAATTTAAAAAATATATAAAAAAATAACCTACTTTTTACTCAGGGGCCTTTGATCCTGCCTTTTATATTAGTTGTAAAAATATTTTCTAACTTACTGGGTTTTCGTAAAATATAAATTGATGATTTTGATCACGTTATATCCTTTAAGTTTTTCAATAAACAATATTAAACTGATTACTTTTATTGTCTGGCAAATTTAAACTTTGGTACATTTATGTAATGATTTTTAATTACATTTTACTAACCTATTTTCAAGAAATCTGGTTATAAAATGATTAACGAAATATTTTTATTGATATCGCGCGCGCCGAATTTTGATAACAGTTTATGTCACAGGATGCGGCTTTTTGATAATATTAAAAACTTTTTGTTTGAATTTAAAATTGTAAAAAATAAGGTTAATCGGAAATATAAACCTCTCTCGCTAAGAATTGAATGATCTTGACAGTTTTCTTATCGGGTCTCTAGAGAGTGCCTAAATGGCTTGGTGCACAGTATACCTACACAATATATCCACTATTGAAAATTATGCGCAAAGAGCGGATTCAGTAGCTTCGCTACTTGGGCTCTCTCGCTGATAATGCCTTTTTGACTTGCGTCATAGAAGGTGTGATCTGTTTGCTCGCCCACCCGCTCTTTGACCTTACTTGTATACGTCGCGTTGGAGGCTGGTTTGTGTCCGTTGATCAATCGTAACCTTGAAATGAGATGTTTTTAGACCTTCGCTTTTTTGACGATTTTCTTATGGAGATTCCCATGTTAGCGCCTCCGTCACACATTTGTGTCTCTCTCTAACACATTGATTTCCCTATCTCTATAGTCGTACTCTCCTAGTATATCTACTACACACTTTAAATCATTTTACGTAATAGCTCTTGGTAGCATAATCGGTATACAATGAGGTGTGTGTATAGAAGATCGTTGGTTCGAGCCCCATAGCTAGCAAAGGTTTTCTTTTAATTTAAAATGGTAATAGGTAATATAGGTTAATACTAAACTTCTGGTCATTGAAATACAGGACCTTGAAATATAGGTAAGAATGATGGATTAAAAATGGCGGCCAGCACCTAGCGGTTGATAAACATTAAATAGGGGATTAAAAATGGCGACCAGCACGCCACCTAGTGGTCTATAATCTAACGTGACGTCATCCGGCGTCATTGGTAATATAGGTTAATACTAAACTTCTGGTCATTGAAATATAAGACCAAGACACAGGTCTTTGAAATATAGGTAAGAATGATGGATTAAAAATGGCGGCCTGCACCTAGCGGTTGATAAACATTAAACAGCGGATTAAAAATGGTGAGCACGCCACCTAGTAGTCTATAATCTAACGTGACGTCACCCGGCGTGACCACGACTGCGGTGGCGTGGTCGCAAGGGAATTTTCCCACGCTGTCAAAAATTTTCCCAGGCTCAAGTGGCCCATCCTCTACTCTCAGATTTAACTCAAGTTTGGTGTTCAAGATGTTCAAAGTAAAGAAAAAAATATCTCCTCCTGAAAATCCGAGTTAAATATTAAATCTGAATTTTCCTTAACTTTTCTCTCCAGATGCTCAATACTATTCCTCAGTGTCTAGAATTATATGGAACTATTAAATTACATAAAGAGTCAAAACCGATTAGACCTGTAGTTTCGTATGTTAATACTCCTAATACTAAGGTTGCTAAAAAATTAAATACTATTCTAAATAATTATGGTTACACATCTAAATATTCAGTACAAAATTCATTAGATTTGATAAATAAATTAAATAAATCGATACATCAGTATCAGAGTGCACCAACTCAAAAACATAGTTCTTTACTCATTCAATGAAACTCATGTAGTTTCATGTTTCATGTTTCATGTTCAAAATGTTTACACTGTTGTTGGAATTTTTAAATGGTGCAATTTGAAACTTATAAATAAACATCTTTTAACCATTTCCTTATACTTACCTCCATATTGAAAAATTTTGAATTGGTGCACTCTGATACTGATGTATCGAAATGTAATTTACAAAATAATGCTAAATTAGTATCGTTTGATGTAACCAATATTTTCTCTAAAAATACCTCCTAAAGAATGTAAAGTTCTAGTTAAAAAGCTATTAGATGAAAGAAATATCCATCCAGGTATAATATCAGATATAATTGACCTATTTAATGTATGCATTAGCCAAAATTATTTTACTTTTGATAGCAAAGTATATATTCAAAATGAAGTCTTCCAATGGGAAGTCCTATTTCTCCAATTTTAGCAATAGTATATTTGCGTACGTGTTGCACACTGTAATTTTCCTACGACCACAATCCAAAACGACCACCATCCAGAAAACAAACAAACGATCGAGTTGCACACGATACTTTTTTATGAGCACTTTTTCTAACATGGCATAGCTTTTGGCGGTGAAAATTTCTGCATTTCATTTAAATAAATTACTAAAGATCGTTGTAATAATAGTCTCCTAGCGTCTTTATTGAAGATTGTAGTATGAACTATGTTTATAGTGTTTGACGTTGTCTGTCATAAAAGATTATCATTTTGTATGCATTACTGCGCTGTATTTTAAAGTTGAATAAAGCCAATATTCTGTTTGGTTTTGCTAATATCTGTATCAATTTATTCAACTTTATAATTTTTACGTCGCCAAATATACGATGCCTGACGAAAAAACATCTATGTCCCGTTATCTGCGTCCCCAACGTTTTGACGTGGAGCCCTCAATGGAAGGATCGGACCTTAAGTGGGCCCATTGGAAATATTCCTTTGAGAATTTCATTGCACGGGAAGCTGCCTCAGCGGATGATGCTCTTAAGTACCAACTCCTAGTCAATCATATTTCACCACAAATCTACAACTTCATTCAATCGAAAATCACGTACGTCGAAGCTATTAAAACGCTAAATGATGCTTACGAAAAACGACAAAATATCACTCTGGCTCGACATACCCTCATATCAAGAAAACAACAACTAGGTGAGTCTATAGCTGAATATTCGAGAGCTCTAAGTATACTCGCACATGATTGTAAATTCACAGATGTAACTGCAGCTGATTACCAAAACGAGATCGTACGTTTAGCGTTCATTGCTGGAATATTGTCGCAAAAAATAAAAGAAAGACTACTAGAAAATTCTACTGACTCCCTGGAAAAGACTCTTAATCTAGCTTCATCCCTAGAAACTGCGGAAAAGACATCACAATTGCTCACCGGGACACCTTCTACTTCTGCTCATGTCAACGCTGTTCCTGAAACTTTAGAACATTTGCCAATATCCAATTTAGCAGCCATGAACACTCCAAATAAATCCCGACCAGATGCTTACACTAACCAAACGAGACGACGATGTTTTTTTTGTGGTGGTAATATTCATCAGCGAAATAGATGCCCCGCTTATAACACTGAATGCCAGCTTTGTTCCAAATAAGGACACTTTGCGAACGTTTGTCGTAGCTCTGGCTCCAACCATCGTACTGCTAATGCTATCACCATAGAAGATGAACAAATTTCTCAATCAACTAACCCTTACCTGTCAACTATTTCCGCTGCTGCTCCTGCAAGTCTAAAAAAAGCAACTATTCCTATTACAATCAATGAATATAGTGCAGATGCTCTTCTCGACACTGGTAGTTCAATCAGCTTCATCGATAAAAATCTTGCTCGATCTATTAATCTCAAGCAAAAACCTTGTAACCAAGCAATAACTCTAGCGTCCCTCAACAATGTCTCTTTTGCTGACGGCCTATGCTTGGCAACAATCCAGATTGGTGAACACAAGTATAAAAATCAGCCTCTGTTTGTCATCGGGAATCTGTGCGCTGATGTCATCATCGGACACGATGTTCTTGGGAAGCACTCGTCACTTGAACTTCAATTTGGAGGTGAAAAACAACCGTTGAAAGTTTGCAGTGTTTTAGAGGCTTCTGTCCCGCCAGCATCGATTTTCACCAATCTTTCATCAAATATAAAGCCTATAGCTATTCGTTCAAGACGACATTCTCAAGAAGATCAAGAATTCATATCTAACGAAATAAATAATTTACTAAAAGACAAAGTAATTGAACCAAGTATTTCACCATGGAGAGCACAAGTACTCGTTGCAGGAGATGGTCATCATCGTAAGCGTCTTGTCATCGACTACTCACAGACAATCAACAGATTTACAAATTTAGATGCTTATCCCATCCCAAGCATTGACTCTATCATAGCAAAAGTAGCAAAATACAAATTTTACAGTCAAATTGATTTAAAAAGTGCGTACCACCAAGTTCCTATTCTGTCAAAAGAAAAAGTGTACACTGGTTTTGAAGCTTGTGGAAACCTCTACCAATTTACGAGAATACCATTTGGCGTAACGAATGGAGTAGCGGCTTTCCAAAGAACTCTGCAGTACCTGATTGATACTGAAAAACTCAAAGGTACCTTCGCATATCTTGACGATGTAACCGTATGCGGTAAAGATAAATCAGATCATGACGAAAACCTAAAATTGTTTATGAAGGCCGCTCAAAAATATAACCTAACTCTAAACATGAACAAATGTACTTTTGCAACAGAATCGATAAAACTACTTGGCTACTCTATCAAAAACAATATTATCAAACCAGACAAATCTAGATTGGAACCACTGACGAATTTTCAAATTCCCGCTGATTCTGCTACATTGAAAAGAGCACTCGGACTCTTCGCACATTATTCAAAATGGATCAACAACTTCTCTTTAAAAATCAGACCTTTAATCGAGGCTACATTCCCTCTATCTCAAGAAGCTATCAATGCCTTTCAAAATCTCAAAACTGACATATCAAAATCGGCACTAGCAGGAATCGACGACAAAGAAATGTTTTCTGTTGAGACAGATGCTTCTGACTTTGCTATTGCAGCGACGCTATCACAAAAAGGCCGCCCCGTCGCATTTTTCTCGCGCACTCTCAACGATTCTGAGAAAAGACAACCATCAATCGAGAAGGAAGCGCGCGCTATTGTTGAAAGCTTACGTAAATGGAGACATTTTTTGATAGGAAGACATTTTTTGCTCGTCACTGATCAACAATCCGTTGCATTTATGTTTAATCAGATACACTCTAACAAAATCAAGAACGAAAAGATTGAGAGATGGCGATTGGAACTGTCATGTTTTAAATATGATATTGTATATAGACCTGGAAAACAGAATGTCGCCGCTGACGCGTTTTCTCGAGTTTGTATGCAAATAGATCATTCCGTTTCGAATTCAAAACTAGTGGAATTACATAGATCCCTTTGCCACCCAGGAATCACGCGTATGGTTCATTGGATCAGATCAAAGAACTTACCGTATTCTGTAGAAGATGTAAAACGAGTAACTGTTGCATGCCCAACATATGCAGAAATAAAACCACGCTTTATAAAACATCAGGGACATCTTATCAAAGCAACCGCACCTTTTGAAAGGTTGAACCTTGATTTTAAAGGGCCGATACCCTCTAACACCCAGAATCGATATATATTGTCCATAATTGATGAATTCAGTCGCTTCCCTTTTGCCTACGCTTGTAAGGATGTATCTTCAGGTACAGTTATTAGCTGTCTTAAGGATTTGTTCTCTACATTCGGCGCTCCTGCGTACATACATTCAGACAGGGGAACGTCTTTTATATCAGATGAACTTAAGCAATTTTTATTTTCCATTGGTACATCTTGCAGTCGCACTACGTCTTTCAATCCTCAAGGAAATGGACAAGTTGAGCGACTTAATGGTACACTGTGGCGAACGATCCAGCTATACCTCAAATCCAACAAAGAAGATACTGCTAACTGGGAGAAGGCTTTACCATCTGCACTGCACTCTATGAGGTCTTTATTATGTACGAGCACTAACACAACTCCCCATGAGCGCATGTTCAAACACCCACGTCGTTCACAAAATGGACAGTCTTTGCCGACTTGGCTCCATTCACCTGGACCTGTGTTCATGAAAAGGAATGTACGAAGTTCGAAATATGACCCCGCTGTGGACAAAGTTCAATTGTTGCAGAGTAACCCAGAATATTCCTTTGTAAGACTTCCCGACGGGCGGGAGACAACAGTTTCCAACCGAAAACTGGCCCCAGTACCACGAAATGTTGAAGACTTGTCAGATGGTGACTTTGATGATGAACATCTGGAAGATATCTCTCCGAACCAAAATTCACCTGCCAATGCTGATTCAGATGATGCTGATTCGGATGTAGGTAGCAGTCAGCCACGGCGTTCGTGCAGAAACCGAAGACCTCCAGCCTACTACATCTCTTCATAGAGGGGGCGAATGTAATAATAGTCTCCTAGCGTCTTTATTGAAGATTGTAGTATGAACTATGTTTATAGTGTTTGACGTTGTCTGTCATAAAAGATTATCTTTTTGTATGCATTACTGCGCTGTATTTTAAAGTTGAATAAAGCCAATATTCTGTTTGGTTTTGCTAATATCTGTATCAATCGTATTTAAAGATTTATTAAATATTACTGTAGGTAACAAATTTACGTTTTAAGAAACGTATTTTAAATTTAACTTTCCTTGCATGGGATTTTTCACTTAAAATTATAATGAACTGTAAAATGGGAACAGTTCTGGATCTTTATCCCTGGTGTTGGTGTTTCCGAAAAGTTTTCGGTTATTGTTAATAAGTCATTCGTAGCTGATGTTGAGGAAACAGGAACAGAATCAAATTTCTGTAATGATTCATTGACTCTACTAGATAACGAGATTGACCACTTGCTGAAGGGATTAATTTTGGGTATGCCTAAAGTCACTTTGGCTATACTTTAGGTTACTTTGGCCATGAATTATGTCCCTTGTCCCACAACTTTTGTTGCTACTAGCAATTGCTGAGTTTGCGTACTGTAACCAATGTGCAAAATGGTGTTTTGGATGGTGGTCGTAGGAAAATATCTTTATGGATAATTTAGAAAACAAAATCTTTAATTCTAGTTATAAAAACAATATTGTATTTTGGTATGTTGATGATGTGCAGGTTTTGTAGGCAGCGAACGACAATAAGATATATTTTTTAATTATATTAATATCTTACATCCTAAAATTAATCTTACTTTAGAAATTGAAGAAAATAATTCAATTAATTTTCTAGATTTAAGAATTGAAAAAGTTAATAATTCATTAAATTATTCAATATATAGAAAACCAACACAAACAGATGTAACCATACAGATTATAATTCTATGATACATAGAGCATTTTCAATTCCAATGAACAAAAATAATTTTAATAAAGAAATTGAGATTATAAAACAAATAGCTACATCTAATGGCTATCCAATACATTTGATAAATAACTACAAGTAATATTCCTCAACAACCTAAAGAAATTAAAAGTTATAAAAGTATTACATATTGTGAAAATATTTTTATTAAAATTTCAAAAATAATATCTTAGGCAACATTCGCATTTATTTCATTCAAATCACACAATAATGTTGGCATAAAATTGTTAAATGTGAAAACAAAATCACCTAAATTAAAAAAAAATTGACCAAATTGTAATGCTGTATATGTAGGTCAAACACAAAGAAATTTTGAAGATTCAATGAACATGTAAGAGCATACATATTACAATAATCAGATAAGACAAGCTATGCAAAACACCTACTTGAACATCCAAACTCACTCATACACACCAATGACATTCAAATGTTACATATTTGTGATAAAAAACAAAACTTAAATTTCCTCGAAGAACTTAAAATAAAAAGACATTTAGCAGATCAACAATATAAAGTGGTTAATGGACAAATAAATCTTGGAAGTTCACCACTATTAAACTATTTACTTTGATTGAGTCTTCATTTTATACATAGATAAGACAGTATTGTGAGACAAATATATTAAGTTATTGTAAAGATCGGGATGATACAGTTTTTTCCTTATTTTTCTATATCATTGCACAGTTACACTGATCTTAGAGGAAAATACATCCAGGATAATCCCTTAGGGCTAATAACATCTAGGCTTTGATATTGTTATGTCTTACTTCTATACTAAATCACATCAGGTACCTTAGCTACACACAAACAAAATGTCACTGTCAATCTGACGATGCTATTTCTATAGCGAAACGGCCGTCATTGCATTTCATATTTTGCGAATAAATAGTTTAATATAAATATAAAGTTTAATTCAACCTTTTAGTTGTTTACCGTTCTTAATAAGATGGACTTTCAAGTAGTAAGGGTTAGTACAATAAACTTTCAGATAGAACGAGTTTAATTCCAACTTCGATGTATGCTAACTACTTCATGGCTGTGACAATGGTTGCAGAAATGGATTTACCAAAAAATTACAAAGGAGCTGTTGCATCAGAACATTCCGTAGAGTGGAAAAAGGCCATGGACGATGAAATGTCATCTCTCATTCAAACCAACACATGGAAGATGATGGATTTACCAGAAAATCGAAAAATAATCAACAACAAATGGGTATACCAGCTAAAAATGAAATCTGTCAGTTGTCAGATTTGAGACAATAAAGATGATTTTGGCATTAGCAGCAGTGCAATTCAAATTAAAGACAATTTGATATAAAAACAGCCTTGTGGAACGGTAGTTTGAAAGAAGACATTTATATGGCTCAACCTGTGGGATATGAAGATTGTACCAATAGGGTGTGTAAACTTCTCAAAGCCCTTTATGGATTGAAGCAGGCATCACGAGTTTGGAACGAAAAATTCACAAAATTCTTAATGGAATTGAATTTTGAAATAACGCATGTGCGTTCGTGAGGAAAACCTCCAGGCTGATGTATATTGACTTATATGTTGATGATGGGCTGGTAGCAGCTACAAATGAAACCGATATTGATCATTTGATGGCTTACTTAGAAAAATAATTTCAATTACGGACTTACTGGGGTATCTTTTGTTGTTGCAGTTGGGTTTAAATAATTTGGATGCCTATTAAGGATAATAAAAAAACTCTTCGTTTTAACAAAACTTCCAATATTTATTTAAAAATTGCTTTTTTAAAAGACTCAATGACAGCTGTTTCGCTATGAAGCATCGTCAGATTGACATTTAAGTTACATTTTGTTTGTTTGTAGCTAGGTACCTGATGTTTAGGTAGTATTAAGGCTAGACCAAGTAAGGAAGTAATAAGACATAACAATATTAAAGCCTAGATGTTATTAGATAAGACGTAATTATAACACAAATATATTAAGTTATTGTAAAGATCAGCAGGATATAGTTTTTTCCTGGTTTTTCTATATCATTGCACAGTTATACTGATCTTAGAGGAAAATACATTCAGAATAATCCCTTAGGGCTTTTAACATCTATGCTTTAATATTGTTATGTCTTATTACTTCCATACTTAGTGTATCATTAAAACTACTTAATCAACATCAGGTACCTAGTTACAAACAAACAAAATGTAACTTAAATGTCAATCTGACGATGCTTCATAGCGAAACAGCTGTCATTGAGTCTTTTAAAAAAGCAATTTTTAAATAAATATTGGAAGTTTTGTTAAAACGAAGAGTTTTTTATTATCCTTAATAAGATGGACTTCCAAAAAGTAAGGGTTAGTACAATCAATTTAATTTGGATGCCTGTAAAAAAGCTTTTGTTAATTATTTAATAAAAATTTTTGTTTTAATTCACCATTTCTATTTTAAAAAAGTAAAATCATCCCTTACCTAAAAGGTATTGAGTAGACAGTGTAATTTTAAATTTGTAAAACTTCTGCAACATGAGAAAAAGGAGCCTTTGGAAAATGGTTTTTACCAACCACATTAATCAAATCTGGCCTTTTTAAATCGTCGCCCCATTTCATAGTTTATATTCTTATGGTCATATGATATGCACTGGTTAAGTCCCTTAAAAATGTAATAGCAAAGAGTTTCTAATCCGCTGTTACCAGATGTAATATCCTTAAAAAAATATATACTATTTATTATTTATTAGATGGTTTAGGCGGATAATCTTTAACTATTTACTGTCATTAATGACTGATAAACCTGAGGGTCCTAACCCATCTTTCAGCTTTAGCCGAGCGAAACCCAAAGGCTGAAATATGGGTGAGGTTCGGCCTTCGCACTATTTGTTGGCGGAAGGTCTTATTTAGCCGGCGTGAAGGAGCTGGAAGGGATGTGTTAAAGGGCTCTGTAAAAAGGTTAAATTTACAAAAACACTAAAACAATATTTGAAGAGACCAGCTGCTTTATTGCAATATTTCGTTCAGGTGAATTCTTACAACATACAAAATATTACGTTAGCGTGAAGCGATTTGCCTCCTCAAAAAAAAAACAAAAAAAGAAAAAAGTAAAATTTATTTATAACCCAAACTAACTATAAAACAAACGAAATGAAAATAATCTTGTTTGGTCTGAAGGACCCTAACATTAACGTCAACAATAATTATTGGTGGTCTGAGGGACAGTACTTGAATTGACTATGAATATAAACCCTGTATTACCTATTCTAACCCATTCAGTTAACAGAAAATTTACTGGGAGATTAACTTACTTACTAATACGGGTGAACAAATTATAAATTATACCCCAACTCGATCCCTGATAACCGCACTATTCACTCTCGATCGCACTTTATTCGACTTGCTTGATTGATTTTTGTTCTCTCCTTGGCTCCCGGGAAACCCATTTCTCCCCTTCGGTACTCCATGAAACGTCTCCCACCCCATGTCGTACTAAGATAGCTAGCTTCTCATTTGTAGCCAAGTGCCTGCTAATTTTCTCATTGGTCTCCCCGGTGGCTTTTGGGTTTTTCCACTCTGGCTTACATGATCGCTGCACGCCCTGTTTCCTTAGTCAACAAAAAGTTACTGTGCCCGTTTACCCACGTACTGGTATTTTTTCGAAATTGCTACTTTAACATTTTTCGTTGTTACATAGTAAATGTTTTGACTAAGGCTCCAATTACTTCGCTTTTCGTAAACAGTTTTTGATACACATATCCGATGTTTTTCGATATAATAAGTGCCACATAGTTTCTTTTGAATGAAATTTACTTATACCGCATTTGTTGCTTTAAAAATTAAAATTAATTAAAATTATTGTATTTCTTTCTTGCGGGTGAGAGGGGGGTAGGGGTTTTCTTTAGTATTATTACAAAAATAAACCATTTGAATCATGCCATATAAATAGAATATAGTACGGTTGTCTCCTATCTATTAGTCTATCAAGACATGCATTTTTTGACGTCATAAGTATGCTAATTTCTAATTCCCAGCATCTAAAGTGTAATGGAATTAAGGTTTTGAACAACAATTAGTGGAGAAATTTTTATAAAATAGAGACAATAGGCAGGTATGATAACTAAAAAATATGTTTTTTCGGCAATCGCCTGGGAGGTACACTCTTACCCAAAATAATGATTTTTAAGATTTTTAAATTAAGGTAGGTATTTTGTCAAACTAATAAATAAATATTTTTTTCTATAAGAGGCTCTTTCTAACCACCGTTAAAATACAGCGACTGGTTATATTTCCACTACAGTTTCGATTCTATTGGCTGAATTTTAAAATTTAAACTACACTGACTGGTTGTTTAGCTCAAAATTATGTTTTAAATTTAGCAAAAAAATTCAATCAAAATGAAATTAGAAAATATCAGGAAAAATATCATTTCCAAAAAAATGTAATTAAACAATACCATAAAAAATTTAATACCCTCAGATTGTTCGGAGTTTAATTTTAAATGTCTTTGCAAAAAATTAAATATTTTATTTAAAAATAAAGATATTAGGGAAGAACTGAAAGAGAAACCAAATAAACAGCCTTAATTTTATTTTTTAGAGATTTAAATTTAAAATATGCAACCCTGCTGTGCAATTAATTTTAAGTGTATCCATTTCATTTGAGAAACTCTCTGACCTAAGGTCAATGTTTCCAATGAGATTTAATTTACTTATTTATAAAATATTTTTCCAATTACTATGTAATAGTGTTTTTCATAATTTTTAAAACTTAACCCAGTCAGTTTATTATTTAAAAAAATAAACTTAATTGACCTATTTAACATACTATAGATTTGTTGTTTAAAGGTCTTTGTTTTCTATAAACTTTTTTAATTCTTTTGATTTTCAAATCTTCTAGTCACCACCTTTACTATTGTGTGTGATAAAACAGGTCCCTCGAGTTATTTAAATTTATTACAATTATTTAATTAATTTCAGCAACCAACTTTTACGCTAGAGCCTGATTTAAAGCGTCTCTCTAACCTACATAATCTTTGAGCCCGTTCAGACGACACCGAATCAATACCTTTCCTAATCCGTTGATATTGAATGCAGTGTTCACAAGTTATTTTAATTTTAAGTTAAAGCTAGTCTGGGAATGTAAACAATTCCTTAAAAAACTGGCAAGAAACAATAAGCTCACCTTAATGTGGATTCCAGGTCACACAGGGATAATAGGAAATGAGAAAGCTGATAGAATATCAAAAGAAGGGTCTAATACACATTTCCTTAGTCCTTAGTCCCTTTTTGTGGTCTCACAAAAAGCTACATCAAAAAGTTTCTGGAAAGAGGATCAACTGCGATCTCACTGGAAGAATACGCCAGGACTAACACACCTCAAAACAAAGGGCAAATCGATGAGTGAAAACTGTCGTCAATGCGAAAGCGCTAAAAAACGGCGTAAAACATATGCGAATAAATAGCATTGTTCTGCAAACTGTTTAAATGCCTAAGAGTTGCTTTGACTCTGTATCAAATTAGGAATTTGCCCTCTATAAAGCTTACTAACTTTACTAGAAGTATTGGCGTTCTAGATTTCAAGTTAATAAAGGTAGACACAAAATATATTCGTATGTCGAAGTGCAAAGAAATCTAACTGTCTTATATGACCTAAGACAATCTAATCTAATCTATTCTAGGCAACAGCGGCGCCTCTATTTAGTTTAGGTTATTGACAAATTTGGAACAAGATGTAAGTAACGAATTGCTTGATCATGTATTGGTATCATCGCCGGTACCGTCAACGCCGTAACAGCAGAACGAGATATATTGGGAGCGTTTAGCCACTCTAGCACAAAGTTAGAACTTGCAGCGACGCTCTGTGAAAACGCACATCATATAATCTTTAAATTTATTTCCACTTATTATTTTTCCTTCGACATTAAATTTTACAGTTGTATAAATATTCTCCTTCATACTTAAACTTCATACAGTAATAAAAACCAAATACAGAAATTTTAAATTATCTTAGAGGTTATAAATGTTGGTTATTTTTGTTGACCCTAGAACCGCTGACCAATTTAGCGAAAAATAAATTCGCTGGAAAAAATGCGACCGCTAGATCTAGCGCAGTCACTCAACGGTCAAATTCGTTCTCCGCTTACTCAGCGCTTGTCTAGCGCTAGCGTGGCTGAACGAAAGCATTGGACACATTCAATTGTGACAGAGCGAGTCAAATTCGGAACGTTCTGGACGCTTATGAATTATTTAATTGCGGTTGAATCAATTTTTAAATTATTTTGGGATATCAATATGTACTAATTCTAATACTTAGACGCTACTGTATATATTATGTATACATGTAATGTTAGAGATTTGGCGGTAGAATTATACTTCGAACCGTTCCGTCGATGCCAATACAGAGTACTTGTTCCAGTGGATGCTCTAATTGTGCATGACAATATTTAAAAAAAATTTAGGCGAAATTGGAAATTCTTTATTACATTGATTCCAAACGATGTCAATCAGCCACATACCACGATGAACTTAGGAATAAAATAAAATCTTGCGCTGAGTACTATTATGTACCTCTTTAGTAATTTACATTTATAACATATTACATTTTACTACATTTAAGTCCTTTAATTAAAATCGATGATTGTAACTGACTGAAATTTATGGTAGAGTTGATTCCAAAATTATAGCGACAGCTCCGGTTTTCCCACCTATCTTTACCGTCGACTCGAACGCTAGCGATTACCCAGTTCGAGAAATAGATTCCAGTGGCCCAGCTTCCGCTGGGAATAAGAAACACCGCACACGGAATCCGCTTAGCAATTGTTCTACTAGAATTCTTCGACTGCGCTGCAGCGCGCGCCGATCGGAGATCGTCGGCGAATACCCCCAACATTGCCGAATTTTACTGGAGCTGTCGCGTTATTTTTGGAATCGACTCTACTAACCCTTACTATGTGAAAGTTCATCTTATTTAGAACAATAAACAACTAAAACTAAAATAAATAGTGAAAGCTAATTCAACCTTTTAGTTGTTTATTGTTCTGAATCCATATTTTACTGCATATTGTGTTATATAAAACTGGAAAACATTTTAAAAGAATTCAAGAAATTATTTTATGTTTAATATGTTTAATATTTGTTTGTTTTCAAATTAATACATAATTTTATAATTCTCTTTAAGCTGCCAACAACCCCATGCCAAGTACCATATAAAAAATTCGTGTGCGTCTTACAAAATTTGCCTTTAATGTTTATATGTTCACTTTTTGAATAGACAAAAACAAAAGTGGCGGTGCCATACTTATAGAGCAGCTATATTTACAGAATTCAATTTTATTTTTTGTTGTTATAAATAATAATATATATATTATTATTAATTTAAAGGAAGTCCCCTGGGCATGGTCCCCACTATGTTTATGTAATAAACTACCTACACCATGATTACGATTCTGACAGCAGTTATGCAATGATCTGTGGCATTATTAAAATCGTGTAAGTTAGAGTCGATTCCATAAATAACGCGACAGCTGAAGTAAAATTCGGCAATGTGGGGGTATTCGCCGACGATCTCCGATCGGCGCGCACCGCAGCGCAGTCGAAGAATTCTAGTAGAACAATTGCTAAGCGGATTCCGTGTGCGGTGTTTCTTATTCCCAGCGGCAGCTGGGCCACTGGAATCTATTTCTCGAACTGGGTAATCGCTAGCGTTCGAGTCGACGGTAAAGATAGGTGGGAAAACCGGAGATGTCGCTATAATTTTGGAATCAACTCTACCAAATTATAATATTTTTTTGTTTCAGCATTCGTGTTCTCCCAACGTGTTCGTTCAAAACGTGTTTGTCGACACTCACGATCTCCGCTATCCGTGGGTATCTTTCTTTTCATCTCAATTGATACGAGCTGGAACGGAATTGACTTGGAATTATAATTATGAAGTTGGAAGTGTACCTGGTAGAGTTTTATACTGCCGTTGTGATTCCTTAGAATGTAAAGGTCGACTGTTATAATTTAGATATGTAATTGAGATTTAATATTTCGACTAACCAAAATTAATCTTAATTTATTTGCTAGTATTCTCGATACGTGACGAATCAACAGTATTTTCTTAAATAATTAGCTTTTTTAGTTCACTTTATTTTTCGAAACGCCTGTTCAAAGCGTTTAATTAATTTAATTTTGTTATTGGTTTTCCCATTTTTAGTTAATTAAACTTCATTAATTAGCATTTGTTCAAATGATTAAATTTACAATTAAAAACTGTTAAAAATACATGTGCTAGTTTTTTGTAATGCACAATTAGAAATATGAAAAATGTCTTTATTTAAGTACATTTTTCTATAATAAATAAATAAATATTTAAAAATGTAAGTTTTGTGTAATTTTTTTAATTTTAAAATATTTGTTTATTTTTGTTTTGCGTTCTCAGTGAACGGATATTTTCTCTTAGCGATTAAATTAAACTAGTAACGTGGACTGTGAAGACTTTATTTTATTTAAGTTAAAATTGAACAAGTATATTCATATATTGTAAAGAAAATTATAACTTGAATGTTTTTTTTATTGATTAATTGATCTGTATTTATAAATTTTAATAGATTAATAATCAGATATTATTTAAATGTTCTAAAGTAGCAAGATCTTCTTTTTCTCATGGTGGTTATGTTCTGCAAGCTTCTAGTTCGACTATTAGGTAGGTATATGAATAAAAATTGATTAATTACAATTACAAATTTATTATAAAAGAGTTAAGTTAAAACAGTAACATATTGAATGTCTAATTATAAAAAAATAAGAAAAAAGAAAGACCTTTTTAACTAGAAAAGAACTTACTTGATGTTAAAATTTTGTCAAATAAATTATTGTTATTTATGCAATGGTAAATAAGTTATTATTGAAAATAATTATTGAGTATCAAATAAATTCTTTTGTTTTAAATTATAAAACTTAACTAATTACTACAAAAAATGTTTTACAAAGTTATCTGACCTTAATACGTAGAATCCTGCTGTCTGATTGTTGGAAAAAAACGTACAGCTCGCATATTTTTTTAAATAGAAAAAAACACAAAATCCATACTTTCAGTGCTGTCAACAAAAATGACAAACTATTTTGAGGTTTAGAATTTCCTAAACGCTTTAGGCAGTGGTAGCTCTGTCCTAATATTAGGTTTTTCCTATCTCTCTTAGATATTACCTAGCACTTCCTAAAACGCAAATTGTAATTAAAAATTCCTAAATTTTATTTAGGTAATTCCTAACTTTAGGAAAGGGTTGGTGAAATCGAGCAATAGACTTTGAATGTCCAATAAAATAGTTTAGCGATGGAATGGCAAGAAAAGTAAAATTTTATTATATTATTATTATTTTATTATTGTTATATATTTGATTGATTCATATTATTTATTTGATTGATTGATATTTGATATTATTTAAATGTTCAAAGTAGCAGCAAGATCTTCTTTTTTTCAAGGGTGCTTTGTTCTGCAAGTTTCTAGTTGGATAATTAGGAAGGTATATAAATGAATAATGTATGAATTATAATTACAAATTTATTATAAAAGAAATCAAAAGTCCAAGTCAATGTCACAAAGTTTTATTAAGGGTAAGTAAGTAAAGTCGTTAACAGCTACTAGTTTTGGCTTTTAGAAAAGCCATCATCAGGCTAAAATACAAACAAGTTTTACAATATAAGAATAGAAATCATAATAATAACAAGGTTCATACCTGAACTGCATATATGATACAATTGTAAATCCAGGCAGCTTACATTATACGTTTAAGCTTGTGGGTAAGAGAAATGATGACGATATGACAATGAAAAGAAAATTAAATTATTAACTAATTATGATAAAATTTATAAATGTTAATATTAAAAATAAAATGATAGAATTAAGTTAAATGAACTAGTACAGTTCAATGATTGGAATTAACGAGTTAGGGGAGAGAAAATTATTCATCAGCAAGATATCATGATGAGAGGAGTTGTAGACTAAATAACTATTAACGTCATAGTCCCAAAGGGCTGTGCCTAGGGAGTAAAAGAGCAGGATAAAAGGAGTTTGGAAAACTTTAGTTATATAAACCGCAGTTGAAAAGCCTTCCAAAGTAGGAGGCTGAAAAAATTGTGAGGTAAAAATCAAGAAAATAAGAGTTTGAAACTTCTTAGATGTATATACATCCGATGAAAAGCCTTACCGAGTAGGAGGCTGAAAAACTTGTGATGAATTAACATCTAAATAAGAAAAATCACCAAATTGGTGATGTTTGACTGTAAGAAACAGTACAAACATGGTGTAAATAGTTAAAAAATACATTTTTAGTGGTGAAAAAGTCCATAACCAAAAGCACAAACACTAAAACGTTGTTAACTAAGTAATGGCGGAACACAAAACACAAATGAAATAAAATCACAGCACACCCTCCTAGCAGTTTAACTCTTATTCACAATTTGTATCCAAGTTATATTATTGCGCCCACCCACTTGAGGGCGTATCTGTAGCGTGACGTCACAGTGTCGCCCAATCAGAGGAAACGTGAACTGTCATCACATATTTATAAACTAATCATGATTTGTCATTTCATTTTTAATTGTTAACCATTAACGTTTGAATTTTGGATTGTGTTTCGCCTGTGCTTTTTTCGTTGATTATCGTTAAATTGATTAATTAGTTATTATTTGTGAAAGTTTCTTCCAGTTTATTGAATTTTATACTTTAGTTTATGAACTTTTTAATTGTTTTCTGTATTATAAGAGAATTAGAGCAGTGTAAGTATTGTGTGTTAATATTTAAATGTAAACAATTATTTCATAATTGTATAGTGTAGCATACAATATCATACTATAATATTTTTTAATTTTTTTAGTATAAGCACGGCATCTCGTAAAAGAACTTGTTGTGTTTCTAGTTGTACCGATCAAACAAGTAAGAGGCATCGTTTCACCAAAGATCCCAACTTAATTAATATTTGGATGGAGAATATAAACAATCCTGTGTTAAAGGAGAAAACTCCAAAACAACTTTATGACAATTATAGAGTGTGTTATCAACATTTTGACCAGCAGTTTCATAACGCAGGATTTCAGAAAATCCTCTACTTTTATCTGGTAAGTAGATACAACTTCAAGTTATATTGTAAGTAAATAAAATTGATTTCAGATCCTTCAATTTATTCTACCATCATCCACAACGGTGTCTTTGGAAGCTCCATCTACATGTGGAGAAAAAACCTGCAGGTTGATAATTAGATGCAGTATCTTTTTTGGTAAAAACAAGTAAATAAAATAGCTGCAGGCAAAGACTCCAAATATGAAAAATATTTAAATATGGTCAAGAATGCCTCCTACATTGACCCAATAAAAGTATAGGCACACAAATCCTATATAAATAGAATCAACAGAAAAAAGTTAATTTAATTTTTTATATTTCTTATTTATTTATGTATTTTTTATGTATATTTATTTAATACAAACTTGATGAACAACGTCGAAGTTTTCTTTAAAACCCAACTTTCCAAAAATATTAATAAAATTTGTATTGTTATGTATAGTTCTGTGTTCTGGGCTGCACGTACACTAGCGCTCGCAACATGAGGCGGGTGGGCCCAGTACTAATATATTAGATCTGATAATTAGTAGAAGAGTGCAACCATATTAGTCCCAAAAAGGCAGGAAGCCAATTTGCAACAATATCCTTCCAAAGAGGCAGGGCGCCAATTTGCAGCACTACTAGCTCCAAAAAAGATCCCGGCTAAGAGACTCTCCCAAGGAGTGGTTCGACTCCAAGTTAATGCTCACTATAGAAAGGATTGGTGGTATATAAGGGTTAAGGGCGCCACTATCTTTTAAACGTTACGACTAAACAACAGAAAATGCACAAAAACTAAGGTGAAAAAGATAGAAACACCTTATAATTAAGCTGAACTTGATGGCAAGAAAATAAACTACATTTAATATCAACCGAACACGCTGCACCCTTAAGACTTATAGTCCATGGGTATATAAATCAAACTTTGAATAAAGAATATTGGTTTATTGATAATAAATTGTAAATTGCCACAGGAATTATAAGTGGAAGTGTGTAAACGGATTTGACTTATCTTTAGTGTTTGTGTGATCCGGTGGGCTCGGTTAATCCATCGAGGTTGTAGTTGAAGTATTGGTTGTTGGGGGTTGGTTCTTCATCAAAGGGACTGCTAACGTGGGCTATATTTCTTCAGAAGAAGGACTGCAACTATTGGCTAGATTTCTCCATAGAAAGGACTGCAACTATTGGCTAGATTTCTCCATAGAAAGGACTGCAACTATTGGCTAGATTTCTCCATAGAAAGGACTGCAACTATTGGCTATATTTCATGCTGGAGGTAACGTAGCGGTAACGGTAACGTAGCGGTAACCTAGCGGCTGTATCCTCCTAAAAGTCGTAAAGTGGATCAGAAGGATTTAAAATGTTGTGGGTATTGATGTTGGTTCGCTTTTAGGTCAAAAAGGAAGGCAAATGCTTTACCTCAAAACGTTACTTTATACTTAAAAGCTTTCCAACATTAATGTCCCATACTTAATAACAAAAATGAATTAAAAACAATAATTTAAAGTTTTAATGAAATTCAGAGCGGTGAAGCCGGCTCTGTGTGATTAATTACTAATGAGTTTTATTGTTAATACCAATGAAAAAGTTATAAGCTGTGATACTTAGTTTTTTGTAAGTAAAAGCAAAAAAAAAATGATTGTTATAGTTATTTAAAAAAAAAGGTTTTTTTTATAATTCTAAAAGAGTTCTAAAAAAAAGATACTAATTTATTATGTTTTACATAGACTCAGTTATATATCTCATGTTTACAAAAACGTGTTATTCTGAATAAGCTTTAACAATAGATAAATTTGCAACAAAAGAATGATATTTTTATAAGCAATAAAATACCGTTTGTATTTAACAGTTACATTGTATGATTGTACCTAGAAAGCATGTTTCTCTGAATAAGCTTGAAAATGGATAAATTACAACAGAAAAAAGATATTTTAATAGGCAATAAAATGAATTTGATATTTACTAGTTTCATTAGATGGTTCTACCTGGAAATAGTGTCTAAAAAAATTTATACAGGGGCCACGTTCTAAGGTTTTAATACAAAAATTGTTCATTTTGGTCTTAAAAAAATAGTGAAATAAAAGGAAATTATATGTACAAATACTTCTAAAAGGTTTAAAATGATTGTGAAGTGGAACGAATAAAAAATAATGAATTACTTACTGTGATACAGCCAGATAAATGTATTTTCTGAATCTCGTGAACGACTGGTCTCTAGGAGTGGTTTAGTCGGAAAGAGAACGAAGCGTGGCGTTTTGCTAATTTATAAGGGTGCTGACAGGGGCTTCCGGTTACGTTCGTTCGTTTGCAAAGGTTTTGTACGTTCTGTTGTGGGGGTAAGTTTGGTCGCGTTCATCGGCACACTCGCTACCTGATCGATCAGGTAGCGATCCCGAGTTGCGTGCATAAACGGTTCATTTTGCTGTTCGCTCACTGATCGGCGGCCATTTAAAAGATCACATTTATTTTACGATCCGCTACTGATCATGGAGCGCTACTTTCGGAGCGATCTTTGACTTGTGCCGATGAACGCGACCATTGACAGTGGTACGGTTGTGTCTAATAATACATTGGGTCGGAATTGATTTTAGAGTTCGGGGGACGGTGACTTAAGGAAAGGTAGCATGGCGATAGACATGTTACAAGAGTAAGCCTGCTAGAGGGTGTGTTGTGATAAAATGGAGTACAGGTTAGGAGAGACGTGTGTAAAGCATGGAACCATATAATTAGATCTATGTGTCAAGCATAGAATAGTAAAGAAAGTAATTTAAAGGTTAAAAGAAGTGTCATAAAGTATAAATGCAAGCAAAACCTGACAAAATACAACAGTAAAATTTACATTATCATTGGTCATCTAAATCTAAATTTAATATAACGGTGAGTTGAAAAAACATCAGTTCGAAAAATACCAATTCTTAATCAATAAAAAAGAAGAAGAATTAGGTTAACATAACCATCAACTGTAAAATTAAATGGTAAACAAAACAATTTAAAAAATATTATTACAATTACAAAAATTGGTGGTAAAAGATTATGAAACATTTAATCTATTATGATTATTTTGGTTAACAAATAAGAAGAGAGAAAATATAGAGAGAAAAAATAACATTCAGAAAGGAAGACTGAGAAAACTATAGGGATCTTTAGGTCTTAGTTGTTCATTTAAACAGATGATATTGTCTTTTTTGGACGCTTCATTAATCTCAAACATCTCGAGGAGGTTCATCCTAGGTCCCTTAAAACATTTATGAAGTCTAATAATATTGGAGTCAAAGAATTCATGGTGTTCTGAGATGATATGGTTGGCAAAGGCAGAAGGAGAGGTAGGTGGGTCCAAATGTTTGTATTTATTGACTTGAATACGATGTTCATTAATTCTGGTGCTTAATAGACGGCCAGATTGGCCTATGTATACTGCAGAACAATTAATACAGCTCAACTTATATTCCAGGTGTATGCAAACAAGGAACTGAATCTTTAGTGTTGATCAGAAATGATCCCAATTTATTGTTAGTTTTAAAACCAAACTTTATGTTGTATTTATGAAGAATATGCCCAAATTTATAGGAAACTGGTCCAAAATAACTTAAAAAACCCAAGTAGGAATTCTCAAACGAAGAAGAATGATGAACTACATTAAAACTTAATCTAAACCTGACAAAAAATTTATTGTACAGTTTGTTAATTAAATCAATAGGATAATTATTATTAACTGCAATTTGTTTTATGATATTTATTTCCTTTGTAAAAGAAGAATGAGAAAGTGGGATATTAAAGGCTCTATGGAAAAAACTGTTGAAGGCAGCTAATTTGTGTGAAAATGGATGATTGGAATTATAATTTATAACTACATCAGTAGTGGTAGGTTTTCTATAAATCTCGAAATCTAAGCATTGAAATTCTATGTTTCTAGTGATAAGCAAATCTAGAAAAGGAAGAGAATTATTAGTTTCAAATTCTAAAGTGAAAGATATCCTAGGGTGGAGACTATTAACATAATTTAAGAAATGATAAGCATCTTGATGATCACCTTTAAAAAGAACAATGCAATCATCTACATACCTATAATAAAAGATGAGATGATTTTGAAAACTAGGATTGTTATTCTATTCTATTCTATTCTGGGGTGCGTTTCCTGCATGTACTGGAGCTCTAGGCTCGTACGCCCCTGAAGAGATCATACCAGGTTCGCTTCCTTCATGTATTCTAGAATGACCCTGATATTCGCCTTCACGATTTCCTCTCGCTGAGGAAACTGAATGCCAAAGTGTCTCTGTCTAAGCCACTTAAGGCTTGGACAGTGACATATTACGTGAAGATGAGTTTCATCTTCCTCACCACATTTTCTGCATAACGGGTCCTCAGCGAGTCCTATTGTGTTCATGTGTTTTCGGAGATGGCAGTGTCCTGTCAGCAGTCCCACTGCCTTTCTCTATTGCTTTGAGAGCTGCTTGGCTATCACTTCTGATCCTGACAGTCCTGTTAGGGACTGTCTCGTTCAGGATGATTTCCGAGCATGTGTTGATGGCAACCACTTCAGCTTGCAGGATAGTCTCTACTGAACCCAGGTTGAGACTATACGTCTTCCTGTATTTTCATTGTAGATTCCAATCCCAGTGCTGGAGCTTGTTTTGGATCCGTCTGTGTACCAAACGGATTCATGTTGTTTCCTAGTCTTGGTACGAGCTTCGTCCCTATCCGGAATATGAACCGTATATGGTTTGGAAAGGTCGTAGCAGATAGGTATTCTATCTGAGGGCATGCTCAGTAATTGATTATGTTCAATCTCTTTCGAGATTGTGGAATGGTACCTAGGGATCGCCCTGCCCCATTCGTTGTTTATTTTCAGCCTGTAAGCAGCTGCCAGTGCTTCCCTTTCCACAATAAGATGTAGTGGAGGTAGTCCCAGCATAGCTTCCAGGGCCGCCGTGGGCGTTGTTCTCATCGCCCCGGTTATGGCTAGACAGGCTACTCTCTGTACCCTGCCTAGCTGTCTAGATGCTACTGAGCATCTCGCTTTATGCCACCACACAACAGAACAATAGGTTATGATGGGTGCCACCACCCTCGTATAAAGCCAGTGCATCATACTGGGTTTAAGCCCCCACGTATTGCGTATCTGCATGCCCAGAGAGCTCTTAGGCCTTTATCTGTTGTGTTTCTAATGTGGTTGGAAAGGGTTAGTTTGCTATCTAGGGTTACCCCTAGGTATTTGACTTCCCCTTTAAACTTTAGCGTTTGGCCCCACATACGAAGTTCCCTCAAGTCAAGGTTCCTTCTGAGGGTGAACGCTATCACGGAGGTTTTTGCCGGATTAGTTGACAATCCCTCTTGTCTGCACCATTTTTCGGTAATCCTCAGTGCCAGCTGCATTCTCTCGGACACAGTGGCCCCGAATTTACCATTTACAACTATGATGACGTCATCAGCAAAGGCTTGGGCATAGATACCCTCGTCATTGAGTCTACAAAGGAGCTCGTCAACCACCAGGTTCCACAGAAGAGGAGATAACACCCCTCCTTGCGGACACCCCTTAGTGGCTGAGACCATCCTCGTCTCCCCAAAGAGCGTACCTATTATTGTTCTTTCCCGTAACATATTACCAGTCCATCTTACAATGTCCTGTTCTATGCCACGGTTCTGCATGGCCCTAAGTATGGAATCGAAGGAGGCAACATTAAATGCCCCTTCAATATCCAGAAACGTACCTAGGGCTATCTCTTTATTTAAGAGTGCCTGCTCCGCTTTCAGGAGCAGCTTGTGTACCGCGACTTCGCAGGACACCCGCTGATAGGTCTGAAGGAGCCCTTCTCAGCATACGTGGCCTTACCTGGCTTCGGTATGAAGACTACTCTTCCAGACCTCCAGTTCATAGGGATATAGCTCAGTGCCAAGCTAGCCCTGAGTAGTCGGCACATTGGTCCCTCGATGATTTCCCTGCCCTGTTGCAACAGTGCTGGGAAGATACCGTCTGGTCCCGCAGCTTTGTAAGGATTTTATCGCCCATGCAAGTCTGGTTCTGTTCACGATTTTGCCCAGCTGTCCTTGGATGCCTTCCTACGGAGTGCCCCTGAACAGATGTGCCCCTGCTCCGTGACAGGTTCACATCCCGGGAAGTGTGATTTTAGAAGAAGATCTAAAGTCTCCTCACCGGTCGTTGTGTATTCCCCTTTTTCATTCTTCAGAGATCCTACCCTACCCATGGTGTCCCTCTGGAGAGGTTTTCTCAGCTTGGAGCATTCTGGAAGACTGTCAATGTCCTCACAGAATTTTCTCCAAGAGTTTTCTTTGGCTTTGCGAATCGCATAGCCATATTCTCTCCTTTTAGCCTTATAGGCTTCCCAGCCATTTGTTCTTTTGGCCAGGTTGAAGAGTCTTCTCACTTCTGTCCTGAGACTCGAGAGGTCTTTGGTCCACCATACAGTGTCCCTATTAGCCCTCTTCCTTTTCTCTGGGCAGTTTCTGTTATAGGCCTCCATAAGACCTCCAGTCAGTTGTTCTGAGAGGAAGTCTATTTCAGCCACATTCTTTGGGGCTGGGAGGCATTCGCTTAGACCCTGCTCAAGGTGCTCCCTGAAGGAGTCCCAATCACAGGTTCTAGGGTTGCGATATGTGACCTCCTCCTTCCCCGTTTCACAGGTTAGGTTGTAGAGGACATGTCTATTGTCGGACATAGACATCTCCCTAGAGACATGCCATACGTCCACCCACCTGCACACCTCTCTTGTACCTACTGTGATATCAATGACCTCCTCCCGCGATTCGATCACAAAAGTGGGGTCATTCCCAACGTTAGCCACTTCTAGATTATTGCAAGCAATGTATTCCAGAAGTGACTCCCCTCTTGAGTTAATGTCTGTGCTCCCCCATATGATATGGTGAGCATTGGCGTCGCACCCCAGAAGGAGTTCGATCCCTTTGTCCCTACAATGTGTAACCAGTTCTCTCACCTCTTTGGAAGGAGGGGGACCTGATTGGTCGAGCCAATAACAATCTGCCTCGACATGTTATTTCTTTTAATCTTGACTGTAATTGCCACTAGGTCTCCTGTGCACAGGTCCCATTGTGGAAAAACATCAAGATTTCTTTTGGCTACTATGCATGCCCGAGGGTGGCCATTCGTCGAATAGATCAAGTCGTAGCCTCCCGCGCATGGTAACCCTTTGACCGCTCTCCCAACGACATAGGGTTCCTGCACAAGAGCAAGATCTATGTCTTGTTTGAGTAGACATCTCTGTAATACAGCCGTGGCTGCCTTACAGTGATGTATATTTGCTTGTAGTATTTTTATTATTTTCATTTTTTTTTCCTACCTAGAGGTATCCCGGTTCCTTGCCCGGTACCTCTTCCGTTTCTCCCTGCACCTCGGCGGTCTCCATAGCCTGTGTCGCCGGGATTGCTGCCTTCGCAGGCAGGTCATCCGTGGCCACACGGCTCGGTCCCTCCTTACTGCAGGGAGTCTCCTCCAACTCCATACCCTCGGAGGACGGCCCAGGCAACTCTCCAGCCCTCACCACGGGTGGTTGGGCTGTCGGTTCCCCAGTCGTTCCTCCAGTGTCCGGAGTTTCCCCTTCGGGTTTTTTCGCCAACTCTTTCAGCGTTATGTTTCCCAAGTTGAGGTATAGTTTTTTCTGTTGTTTTCCTAACACGAAGTCCCAGGAAGCCCTGTCCATTGCCAGGAAGAGTTGGCGGCCTCTAGAGTCCGCCTTCTCCTTCTGGACTCTCCAGTGCTCCGTTCGGAGGCCCGGATTTTGGACCCTGAGCATTTTCCACAGCCTGTCTGTAGACATCTGTGGTCCCGGGATCCATGTCATGACATGGACCGGTTTCTCCAGGTCCTTAGGGTCGATGACCCTTAGTTCCGCAGATTCCCACGGTCGCATGGCACTGACCTGGCCTTCCTGGGTAGGCCCGTCGATGCAGTACACGACCAGTCCACCGCTCTTCATTCTCGCTTCCGAGAATCTTGGAGCGGGGCCTGTGCCCTCCTGCATCGCGTAGATGTTGTCAAGTAGCGCCTCACGGATGAGGTCTACTTGTTCCGCGGTAAGGGTAACGCTGGGATAGCCACTGGGAACAATGGCAACCCCTACATCCCTTACCCTGGAGGCGTATGTGGCGGCTGGCTCGGGCCCCTTAGGGCGTGGTCCTACCGGTGCGGTAGTTCCAGCAGCCCTTGGTGCACCTCCCGCCGCCTTCGCCTTTTTTTTTCACCTGTTCAGGTGGTGTTCGCCCGTCCGGTCTGGGCCTCTTCTGAGTCCCTGCCGGTCTCGATTTTATGGGCTTCTCAGCCATCTTGCCTCCTCCGCTGGTTCCTTGCCCCTTGATTGAGGTGTCGGACTCTGAAGGAGTTGGTGTCAATGCCGGAGCTGACTGTCCCTCTACGGTTCCACCATCTCCGGCAAGAAGTCTACGGGAGCGCTTCATATTTCGACGGTACGCTCTCGATCTTTTCGTCTTTTGTTTGGTATCCATATCTGGTCCCACGAGCAGCTAGGGAAGGGGTGGTCGCCCCTGACAGAGCCCCGCATGCCAGGGGAAGGCTAAATACAATGGGGTTTCGCCCGGTGCCCCAAGGTGACTACCAGTCGCTGCTGATCTTCTGTTCAGCCACGCATCCCCTTGGCCTGGTGTCCCACCGTGAGATTCAGGTTTTTATTGAGGTTGTCTCCTCTTGGTCCAGGTTGTTAAGCCCAGACCCCCGTAACCCTGTCCGCGAGACATGATCCACAGTCGACAAGGTTACTGGTTTTTCGGTTCGGTCAATGGACCTCGCCGGCATCGTGTACCCCTGTGCAATCCCTTAGCCACGACACGACAGCTGGGAAGGGGTGGTTGGTCCGCGGTGCGACCTTAGGTACGACTCGTCCGACAATCTTGCGGGTTTTACACCGCTCATGCAAGACTCGCCGTCCGTATAGTACGCACAACCCCAGTGTTGTCTCTAGCCTGCCATGTTGCAGTGTTAGCTGCTCAAGCAGACCAGATACTTTTCTGGGGGGCCCCTATCCGCCACCTGGGGACGCGCCCGATAGGCTCCAAACCCACGGGCTACTTATCGGTAATTTCTCATGCTTTTTGTTATTATTAATTAGTTATTAATGATTAATCCCTATTAAAACTAATGTTAGTGTTAGTATAACTTCCTATTACTAAAACTATAACTATACATTATACATGCTTATGCAATCATGCATTACCTATGCCTATGACTACCCTATTCTAACCTAACCCTATGTCATTCAATTGTGTTCGTCTGAGGTGTATGCTTCCCCCTCTGGCAGTTCGGTGAACCTTTGGCCCTTATCCAGAACTTTTCCAGCAGGTTCCACACACACCCTTGTTTTTCTTTCTTGGTTATGTTCTAGTAATAACTTCGTCTTCTTTCTTCTCAAGTATTACTTTTTGTTGTTTATTATTTTGTGTTCAGCTATTATTTTGTTCTATTATATTATTCTATACTCTATTATTATAAATCTCTTTTTTGTCTTTTTGAGATTTTGTTTGCTAGCTTGTTCAACACTTCATATAGATCTTTGTTGTTGAATATGTCTAGTATTGTTTTATTTTGCAGTCTTAATCTGTAGTTTTCTCTGTCAGCGTACAGATTGCAATGGAGCACTACATGTTCTGGTGTTCCCACTTCTTCGCATTCACAGAGATCACTGTCTTTGAGGTTAAACCTATACAAATACGATGGGTATGGCCCATGACCCGTGAGGAAATGGACAAGACCCGGAGATGGTTGAAAGTGGTCTGGAATGTCAGTCAACGTAGGCAGGAAATCATGCAATCTCCTAGCTTTGTCGCCGGCATCCCAGTTTGCTTGATTTTTCTCTTTTATTGCATTATCTATTTTTCTCTTTGTGTCTGCTTTTGTGCCAATTAGTTGCTCAACTTTTTCTAAATTTTCTTTACCCAATACCCAGTAAGTTGCACCTCTTTTTAGTATTTCTAAGTGCAACGGTATAACACCCACCAGTGTTGTGATTGCCATCGTCGGCGTGGTACTAAAGGCACCCGTCATTCTTATTAGAAACCCTCTCTGTGTCCTGTCCACTCTCTCTCTATTTTTGTTGTTGCTAAGTCTATGAGCCCATACACTCGCTCCATATCCAGCTACAGAAGCGAGTATCGCATTTAGGTACACTCTTATCTGCTTGTACGGAATTTTATAATCTCTCTGAGCTAAACTGGCAATCCTATGCATGGCTGTAGCAGCCCTTTCGCACATGCTCGTTATGTGATAGCTGAAAAGTCCTGATTCGTCTATGGTAATACCTAGGTATCTGGTATTTTTTGCTCTTTTAATAAGTTTACCATCAACCCTTATTTGAGGGTCTCTTGCCAGCTGACCTTTCATTAGGCAGTATGTAGTTTTTTCAGTTGACATTTTCAACTTCACCTTATTGCACCAGGAGGAAGTGATGATCATTCTATGATCATTCTACGTAAGCCTAGGCTGTCCCACAGAGAAAAAGACCATACATGTGACGAAAGGGTGTCCACAAGGGTCTGTCTGTGGACCCATTTTCTGGGACATAATGTTTGAGGAGTTGCTCGAAGAGCTGGCAGGAAATACAAATGCGGCACAAAGTACAGCATATGTGGATGATCTACTTGTATTAGTAGAAGCGAATAGTAGAAGAGAACTGAATTTGTGCCAACTATTTCGTTTTGTTCAGTTGTTATGGCTTTTTTCTTCCTTCTGAAAGATAGCGCCCTTAGGCGATCTCTCAATTTTTTAGATGGTGTTTTGTTCTGTCCAGAACTCGATTTCTCTTGTCCTGAACAGTCCTCTTTTACTTTTGATACTGTGTTCTCCACGACCTTAAGATCCATAATCAGTCTTTAGGACTAATCTCTCCCATAACAACTTATGCGTTGGGCAATCCTTCTGATCTTTTGCACATTTTTTGTTCCTACCACGACAGGGTACGCATACCTTTGGCTTATCCAAGGCCTTGCAATCCTTTTTCTCGTGCTTGTCACCGCAATGGCTACAGGCACTGTCTTTCTGACAATGTTTACTCACGTGGCCTAAGTCTAGGCACTTCATGCATCTTGGCTAGACCACGTAGTCTTTTGCATTGACACTGGCAAAGCCCACATAGATTCGACTTCCCAGGATTCTTTTCCTCATTTCTGCGCTCACTTCTACCACCACGTGGTATGTACTTTTTCCTCCCGGTCCCGCTTTAAATTTTATTTTGAATGAGTGCTTAAATTCTTGCTCAGACATTAATTCTTGGTAATTTTGCTCGTAAATCGTTTTGAAGAGTTCCTCATCACCGACACTCGTTGCTATATCATACAATATGACAAGAGGCCGGCGTTTTTTAGGCAATTCACATTAGAATTGCTTTTTGATCTCTGTGTTATTTATAATTTTATCCAAGTCGTCTCTAGTTGCCGTTTCGACAATTAGAGCCTTGGCTGTTGTCCTCATTCTTTCTATTTTTAATTTGTTTACGCGAGGATTTAGAATCCTGGTGATCTCCTTCTGTACCCTCTTACCTGTGCCAATGCTTTCGCTCGTAATGAAAAGAGTATTATTCTGCCTTTTTGTTTGCTTATTTATTTTGCTTTCAGTCTTATTTTTAGACTCTATGTTTGGAGTTGAGGCTACTGCAGCATACGAACCTCGCTGCTGCATCTGTTGGCCTTCCCTCAAAGACACTCTCAATTTCTCATTTTCCTCTTTCAGAGTTTTTATTTCGCCTTCCAATCTAGCTTGCTCTATGCACCATTGCATCATTTTTTCCTTCAGACTAGCTTTTCCTAATTTTGTCAATCTATTGGACGGATCCATGACCACTTCGATAAATTGCAGTATGTCTCTGTATCTTTCTTCGACCGTCTTCTCGTCGACCACAATTAAATGACCCTCTACATTCTTATTACTAACTACTAGACTACTAATACTTGTACTACTACTATTACTACTACATGCACTATTACTACTATTTCTTATCTCTACCTCTAAGGCAACCGACCCCCTTCTTTCCCGCTCGGGAGGAGGTGGTTTGATTTTATCTTTCTCCCCGTAGAGAGGTCCCATTTTGATAACTTTTGCTCTCTTTGTTTATTGGTACACTTAGCCATACCGCCGAGCTTATTGCAGGACGAATCCGACTTATCGCGACGGAGTCGTTACCGCCCCTAACCACGTGGAGGTGGTACCATAAATCCACTATCTTTTTGGTTATACTTAAAATTAAGAAAAAACTTAAAATTGAAACAGTCTTTTGTGCTTGAGCACTTTTAATAGCTTTTTAATCGCACTTTTTAACACACTAATCGCTCTCTACTAGTGGTACACCGACATGTATCCACTAGGCCCTAGGGGCAGTGGGTAGGGACATTAATGGTGTTTCTGACTACCCACCTTTCGGCTTTAGTCTAGTCTGCTGGCTATTTGTCCACCGTGTTGTTGTACCCACTATCTGCGGAATCACCGCCCCTTAGAAGGGGGCTTTCCGAGTCCGACCCTGGTCCACCACGGAAAAGAGACATGAGCGGTGCAGCCAAGTAGTCAACGCCAGGCAGCATCGTCGGTGTTTTTTATTGAACATAATAGCAATAGCAATACATTATTATAAAAGTAAAAACAAAGTACAATTTGAATCCTGAAAACAAATCCATACAGAGCAAAGAACATAATAGCAATACATTATAACAAAGAAAGATACATTTTAGGTTGTACGATCCAGTTTCGACAATTTCGTTAGCGTTAATTAGTTTAGTTTAGTTGGAGGTCCTCACTTTCGAGAATCCTCTCGGCCCACTCGTTTATCATGTCGGTGTCGACCTTTCCGTCACGTCTCAGTCGTATTTGTAAAAGGGCCCATACACGATGCAATTTGTTGTACGAACGGTTGGACAACAGATCGCATTGAAAATCGTATATACAGATCGTAAAGAATTTTGCCCACAGACTTTAAAACATTTCAAGCTTTTTGTTGTACAACCAGTTAGTGTATTCCAAGTTCTTGAACATGTCAGTTGATAAAAAACAGCAATAGCTGGTGCAATTGTTGCATTATTTTCTGATGAAAATAATAAAAAGAAAAAAAGGTTAGGTGAAAAAATTGGTTACTAAAAATTCACAAATTAATTTATTAAATGAGCTACGTAATAGAGAACCTGATGATTATAACAATTATCTTCGAATGGAGGATGTTGCGTTTAAAATGTTGTTGGTATGACCAAAAATTACTAAACAAAATACTACGATGCGAGATGCAATTAGTGCCCAAGAAAAACTAAGATTTTTGGCTACTGGTAATTCATACGAGGACCTTAAATTTAGTATGGCTATATTGCCTAAGGCCATAGGCAAAATCATGTAACGATAACTCGTTACCTACATTTTATTGTTTATTTTATCAAACATAATTTTATAATTTGTGATAACCCATAGTGACGATAGCTAGTTGAAGGTAGGCTATAAATAATATAATGTAGGACCGGTGTGAAGTTAGCAGCCACTTTCTAGCGGCCACTTCGACGGAAACGTCCGAACAACCATTGGCGTCGTTGGCTGCTAAAATATTTTAAAATTTAGCTTATTGTGCTGCAATGCAGCGAAACTATGATGCACAAACAAATTAGACAAATTTTATCAATAATAATGGTCTAAACTGATTAAAAAAAAACCATTAATTATAAATAAGTAAATCGATAATTCTGTGAAGTAATTCAGAACATCATAATGAACTCAAAAACCACTTATTTAATTCAGTGTTACAGGATAACATTTATAAATGCAATTAAAATATTACGTGAAAATATAAATTCCTTAGCGGGGGGATAAGGGGGTCATTTCGATGAAAATAAATATAAAAAAATCAATTTCTCAACTAGGAAACGGGGTATCAAGTTCAGCGTTACAGGACATATTTATAGATGCAATTGAAACATTATGTAAAAATATAAACTCCTTAGCGAGGGGATAAGGGGGTCATTTCGACGAAAATAAATATAAAAAAATCAATTTCTCAACTAGGAAACGGGGTATCAAGTTCAGCGTTACAGGACATATTTATAGATGCAATTGAAACATTATGTAAAAATATAAACTCCTTAGCGAGGGGATAAGGGGGTCATTTAGATGAAAATAAATTTAAAAAAATCAATTTCTCAACTAGGAAACGGGGTATCAAGTTCAGCGTTACAGGACATATTTATAGATGCAATTGAAACATTATGTAAAAATATAAACTCCTTAGCGAGGGGATAAGGGAGTCAGTTCGACGAAAATAAATATAAAAAAATCAATTTCTCAACTAGGAAACGGGGTATCAAGTTCAGCGTTACAGGACATATTTATAGATGCAATTGAAACATTATGTAAAAATATAAACTCCTTAGCGAGGGGATAAGGGGGTCATTTCGACGAAAATAAATATAATAAAATCAATTTCTCAACTGGGAAACGGGGTATCAAGTTCAGCGTTTTAGGACATATTTATAGATGCAATTGAAACATTATGTAAAAATATAAACTCCTTAGCGAGGGGATAAGGGGGTCATTTCGACGAAAATAGATATAAAAAATCAGTTTCTCAACTAGGAAACGGGGTATCAAGTTCAGCGTTTCAGGACATATTTATAACTGCAATTGATATATTATGTAAAAATATAACTCCATAGCGAGGGGATAAGGGAGTCATTTCGATAAAAATAAATAAAAAAATCAATTTCTCAATTAGGAAACTAGGTATCAAGTTCAGCGTTACGGGATATATTTATAAATGTAATTGAAATATTATGTAAAAATTCAAACTCCTTAGAGAAGGGCTAAGTGGGTCATTTCAATAAAAATAAATAAAAAAAATCAATTTCTCAACTAGGAAACGGGTATCAAGTTCAGCGTTACAGGACATATTTATAGATGCAATTGAAACATTATGTAAAAATATAAACTCCTTAGCGAGGGGATAAGGGAGTCATTTCGACGAAAATAAATATAAAAAAATCAATTTCTCAACTAGGAAACAGGGTATCAAGTTCAGCGTTACAGGACATATTTATAGATGCAATTGAAACATTATGTAAAAATATAAACTCCTTAGCGAGGGGATAAGGGGTAATTTCGATGAAAATAAATTTAAAAAATCAATTTCTCAACTAGGAAACGGGGTATCAAGTTCAGCGTTTCAGGACATATTTATAGATGCAATTGAAACATTATGTAAAAATATAAACTCCTTTGCGAGGGGATTAGGGGGTCATTTCGATAAAAATAAAAAAATCAGTTTCTCAACTAGAAAACGGGGTATCAATTTCAGCGTTACAGGACATATTTATAGATGCAATTGAAACATTATGTAAAAATATAAACTCCTTAGCGAGGGGATAAGGGGGTCATTTCGATAAAAATAGATATAAAAATCAATTTCTCAACTGGGAAACGGGGTATCAAGTTCAGCGTTTTAGGACATATTTATAGATGCAATAAACATTATGTAAAAATATAAACTCCTTAGCGAGGGGATAAGGGGTCATTTCGATGAAAATAAATTTAAAAAATCAATTTCTCAACTAGGAAACGGGGTATCAAGTTCAGCGTTTCAGGACATATTTATAGATGCAATTGAAACATTATGTAAAAATATAAACTCCTTAGCGAGGGGATAAGGGGTCATTTCGATGAAAATAGATATAAAAAAATCAATTTCTCAACTGGGAAACGGGGTATCAAGTTCAGCGTTTTAGGACATATTTATAGATGCAATTGAAACATTATGTAAAAATATAAACTCCTTAGCGAGGGGATAAGGGGGTCATTTAGATGAAAATAAATTTAAAAAATCAGTTTCTCAACTAGGAAACGGGGTATCAAGTTCAGCGTTTCAGGACATATTTATAGATGCAATTGAAACATTATGTAAAAATATAAACTCCTTAGCGAGGGGATAAGGGGTCATTTCGACGAAAAATAGATATAAAAAATCAGTTTCTCAACTAGGAAACGGGGTATCAAGTTCAGCGTTTCAGGACATATTTATAGATGCAATTGAAACATTATGTAAAAATATAAACTCCTTAGCGAGGGGATAAGGGGGTCATTTAGATCAAAATAGATTTAAAAAGTGCAATTTATTAACTAGGAAACGGGGTCTCGTGTTCAGCGTTACAGGACATATGTATAGATGCAATTAAAACATTATGTAAAAATATAAACTCCTTAGCGAGGGGATAAGGGGTCATATTGACGAAAATAAATATAAAAAAATCACTTTCTCAACTATGAAACGGGGTATCTAGGTCAGCGTTACAGGACATATTTATATATGCAATTGAAACATTATGTAAAAATATAAACTCCTTAGCGAGGGGATAAGGGGGTCATTTCGATGAAAATAAATTTAAAAAAATCAATTTCTTAACTAGGAAACGGGGTATCAAGTTCAGCGTTACAGGACATATTTATAGATGCAATTGAAACATTATGTAAAAATATAAACTCCTTAGCGAGGGGATAAGGGGGTCATTTCGATAAAAATAAAAATAAAAAATCAGTTTCTCAACTAGGAAACGGGGTATCAAGTTCAGCGTTACAGGACATATTTATAGATGCAATTGAAACATTATGTAAAAATATAAACTCCTTAGCGAGGGGATAAGGGGGTCATTTCGATAAAAATAAAAATAAAAAATCAATTTCTCAACTAGGAAACGGGGTATCAAGTTCAGCGTTACAGGACATATTTATAGATGCAATTGAAACATTATGTAAAAATATAAACTCCTTAGCGAGGGGATAAGGGCGTCATTTCGATGAAAATAAATTTAAAAAATCAGTTTCTCAACTAGGAAACGGGGTATCAAGTTCAGCGTTTCAGGACATATTTATAGATGCAATTGAAACATTATGTAAAAATATAAACTCCTTAGCGAGGGGATAAGGGGTCATTTCGATGAAAATAGAAATAAAAAATCATTTTCTCAACTAGGAAACGGGGTATCAATTTCAGCGTTACAGGACATATTTATAGATGCAATTGAAACATTATGTAAAAATATAAACTCCTTAGCGAGGGGACAAGGGAGTCATTTCGACGAAAATAGATATAAAAATCAGTTTCTCAACTAGGAAACGGGGTATCAAGTTCAGCGTTTCAGGACATATTTATAAATGCAATTGAAACATTATGTAAAAATATAAACTCCTTAGCGAGGGGATAAGGGGTCATTTCGATGAAAATAGATATAAAAAATCAATTTCTCAACTGGGAAACGGGGTATCAAGTTCAGCGTTTTAGGACATATTTATAGGTGCAATTGAAACATTATGTAAAAATATAAACTCCTTAGCGAGGGGATAAGGGGTCATTTCGATGAAAATAAATTTAAAAAATCAGTTTCTCAACTGGGAAACGGGGTATCAAGTTCAGCGTTTCAGGACATATTTATAGATGCAATTGAAACATTATGTAAAAATATAAACTCCTTAGCGAGGGGATAAGGGGGTCATTTCGATAAAAATAAAAATAAAAAAATCAATTTCTCAACTAGGAAACGGGGTATCAAGTTCAGCGTTACAGGACATATTTATAGATGCAATTGAAACATTATGTAAAAATATAAACTCCTTAGCGAGGGGATAAGGGGGTCATTTCGATGAAAATAAATTTAAAAAAATCAGTTTCTCAACTAGGAAACGGGGTATCAAGTTCAGCGTTACAGGACATATTTATAGATGCAATTGAAACATTATGTAAAAATATAAACTCCTTAGCGAGGGGATAAGGGGGTCATTTCGATAAAAATAAAAATAAAAAAATCAGTTTCTCAACTAGGAAACGGGGTATCAAGTTCAGCGTTACAGGACATATTTATAGATGCAATTGAAACATTATGTAAAAATATAAACTCCTTAGCGAGGGGATAAGGGGGTCATTTCGATGAAAATAAATTTAAAAAAATCAATTTCTCAACTAGGAAACGGGGTATCAAGTTCAGCGTTACAGGACATATTTATAGATGCAATTAAAACATTATGTAAAAATATAAACTCCTTAGCGAGGGGATAAGGGGGTCATTTCGATAAAAATAAAAATAAAAAAATCAGTTTCTCAACTAGGAAACGGGGTATCAAGTTCAGCGTTACAGGACATATTTATAAATGCAATTAAAAAATTATGTAAAAATATAAACTCCTTAGCGAGGAGATAAGGGGGTGATTTCGATAAAAATAAAAATAAAAAAATCAGTTTCTCAACTAGGAAACGGGGTATCAAGTTCAGCGTTACAGGACATATTTATAGATGCAATTGAAACATTATGAAAAAATATAAACTCCTTAGCGAGGGGATTAGGGGTTATTTCGATAAAAATAAAAATAAAAAAATCAGTTTCTCAACTAGGAAACGGGGTATCAAGTTCAGCGTTACAGGACATATTTATAGATGCAATTCAAACATTATGTAAAAATATAAACCCCTTAGCGAGGGGATAAGGGGGTCATTTCGATAAAAATAAAAAAATCAGATTCTCAACTAGGAAACGGGGTATCAAGTTCAACGTTTTAGGATAAACTTTAAAATGCATTTAAAATAATATGTTAAAGTATGAACTCCTTAGCTAGAGATAGAATAAGGTGGTCACTTTTATAAAAAATAAAGTAACAAAAATAATTCTCGAATAGGAAATTAGGTAACGCACCATGGGTCAGACATAGTGTATTAATTAAAAATAAAATTATATTCTTGACGTAAAACTAAAATTACTAATATTAAATTCTTAAGATGCAGTCTGAATGCCAGGCTACAGTGCGGTCAAACATCAAAGAAATAAATATAAATAAAAAAACATCTTTGAAATCTTTGAAAATAAAAATTTTTCTTAATTGGGTTTCATTAAAAATTGACTAATATTACTTAGTTTTGCCTGCACAAGTCACACATGCCATTTACTGTTTTATCCTTTACTTTGACTTGATTTTGAATATCATTAAAGGATAGTAAACATTTTTTGTGAATATGTCTGAGGCATATCCTGCATTTGAATGAAAGAGTTTCATCATCAGAAACATGCTGGGAACAAAATAGACATTTTCTCTTCATATCCGAACTATTTTCTAATAACATCAGTTTTAGTTCATTTCGGTAATTATCTATATCAATGATTTCGGTGAGTTTCTCATTCTTTGAAATTTTTGAAAAAAAGGCAATAATGAAAACACCACAATTATAACCATCGGTCTGTTTTACATGTTCAGGTTTTTCCACTGTTAGGCCTGTGTAATTTTTTTCTTTTATTTTCATCAGTTCTTTGACTTTCCATATTACCATACTTTCTAATAATAATTCGTTTCCCAAAGGATCTACCAGAAGGATTTTTTTGTCGGTTATGGAAAGAATAACCAGAAAAAAATGACAATGTTTGTTCACGGGCATTACTACATAGTCTTTCGTCAAATGAATACCTCCAAAAAACGAATCGTTCAATTTCTCGTTACTGAATAAAAGGGATGATTTGGCTACAGAAATAATTTGATATTTTTTACCAACTATTTTGTTTATAATATTGAAACAGTGGTCGATCACAAAGCCACTTAACCATTGTTGATGGTTAAGGGTCAAGTAATCCTCTGAAAGAATTTCACGAATCGAAAAATCAATATTTGGCTCAGATGTTACAACATAACCCCTTTTGTTTGGGAGTTCTTTATAATAATCTATATTTCTCACGAGACCGTTATTTAGAAAGTCTAATTTATTAATGGTGCACCACTTTCTTTCATAGGATGAGGGGTTTGATTCAGGACTGACGATCATGGGTAACATGTGAAATAAGAAAAATTCTTTAATTTATCAAGCATGTTCTCCCAAAAACGATCACATCTATATATTTTTACTATTTTGATCCCTCAAAAGTATAAATCACCAAATCACACCATTTTTTTCTTAGTGATATGAAGAAGTCCCTGTATCTGGAAATTATAATTATGGTTGCTCTGTAAATCGAGACCATCAGCCGTGAGAAAATCAAATTTGTAAATATTGGGATCGTGGAATCTTGCATTAAACGGACATTTGATCTCAACCATTCCATCATTTTCCACCAAGCCATCAGGTGATCCAGCAAGAAATGGATATTCCTCATCAATCACTAAACCGACCTTTTGCCATTTATAATTTGTATACTGGACATATTTATTTATAGCTATAGATTCGCATGCTAGGCCATGTTGAACAGCTACACTTTTAACGTCTTTTGGAAATCTAATTGAATTAATAATATTATTAAAAGACGATATATTCCGCACCTTACATATCCTACCAAAATTGGAAGAAGTTACTCTTATTTTTCTTTCCTCCTTCCACCTAGGACATGAATGTTGTTCTCGAGTGGACATTTCTAGATCTATCCTTTCGGCTATGGATAAATCCAGCTTTGCAATAAAAGACTCACATTTTTCGTGAAGGTTTTCTGATGCGCCTTCAACAGATTCCTCAATTGAGGGTATAGTACACAACTTACAGATGAAGTTGTCTTCATATCTGTCATTTGCTTCTTGCGGTACGTCGTCACAAGCCTGATGAATCCACCTCTTGCACTCATCACACTGAACCCAATCTATCCTTTCATTACTCATACCATGTCCACAATAAGCGCATTGGGCCAAGTCCTCGTCATCTTCAGCAAAAATTAAATTGGTGGAATTGGTGGAAGTATGCGATTTTTGGGCGATGTTAAGATATCTTCCTGTGAAGTGGGTGTCAATTTTTTTGACTTTTCGGGACCACCTTTCTTGCGACAATTTTTCATCAGTTGGATCCTGTTTGGTTAATCGCGATTTACTTATACCGAGGTCACTTTCAATTTTCAATGATAACACATCCATTCTAAGCTTTCTTAGAAATTGAGAGCATTTAAGATATTTCTGATAATTCAAAGTATTTTTTTTCAATTGACCAAAGTAATTTTCTACTACCGAATTACTTGCAGGACCATTTGATAAGATGGAAGCACTCCACAGGGGATAATATGGCAAATATTTGGTTAAAATTATATTGAAAAAGTCTTGATTATAACAGTCATTTAATTCACCGTTTGAAATTTCAATATGTACATCTTTGAGCAGAGCAGAAAATCTTTTATAAAAAATACTAGATTTGTATTGGCTATCATTACCCTTACTCTCGTTTGATATTATTTTTACTATTTCCTGGTAATCGCTAGACGCCACAGACTTTCCTTCATGTATGAGTTTGATATTCTCCTGCGCTAATTTTACAGAAGTACTGCAGACTTTTGAGTTCAAAATGATGTAAATATTTACCACAAACCTGTCAAAAGTTTCGATATCACCTACAATTATTGCAGCTGCAATAAGGTCTTTGAAGTAGGTCTTCTGAATGTCATTTCTAGAAATCAAGTCTATATCTTTGCACACCATCTTTATGAAGTGGGAACAACATAAATGTATACCGATAATGTTTTCGTCCAGAAGCAGTGTCCTTTTTTCCAATGAGTGGTGACATTTTTCAAGATATTCAAGCAAAGTGCATCGATTGAACGCTTTGCAAATTGCATGAATATTTGCAAATGAAAAATCAGTTACAACCCCAGATAAGGCAGGCCAAAATGTATGCTCTTCGCAAAAATATCTGAAATCATGGAGAATTTTAAAAATTGTATTCGAATCGTGAGTCGAAGAAATCATTGAAAAAATTGGATATATTCTCTTTGGTTTTGCGATTTTTATAACGGCTGTGTAAAGATATATTTGCTTTTTCATGGATTTTATTGGACTTCTCACAACCCCTCCAGTAGCATCGAAATATATTAATGATGGACATTTATTTTCATTATACTGTGATCTCAAAACTGTTAATTGTTCGATACTATATATTTTGACATTGAACGGAATACATATTTCCTTTATATATTCAGGATGATCATTCTGCATGAGGAATAAATCCATCATATCGTTTTTATCCCGATCCAAATCGCTGGTAGCTTCTGATTTTATTTTTCTTAGGGTAGAGTCTGACTTAATATCTTGTAAATTTTTTCCTTCATTTAACAAGACTCTGCTGGAATTAAAAAGCGTCTGTTTTTTATATGTGGACGGTTTTATTTTATTAATTTTCTGTTTTACCATATTCCTTTCTATTCCTCTTACATGGCTTGTTAGAAAACTCTGATGATGGTAGTTCAACGATGAACTGTACACGCGTACATGCCGATCAGAAATACGGATGTTTATTTTGAATTTTTTACAGTTGTAATTTGTATGTTTACATCTGGCGTATAAATTAATAGAATTTTCCTTTTTAGACCTTTTTATATAGCGAAAATTTATCAGACAAGTATTATTGACGTACTTAGAAATTCGATTCCTTAAATAAGATGGATAATATTTCACATTAAGTTTTTTATTATCATATATAATATTCCAAATTTTTTCTTCTATATAAAATGACCCTCTAAAATCTTACAGTCGGTAAATGAAGTTTTCAGCTGTGGTGACTTGATATTACGAGAATGTTTGGGCAAAATTTCTGTTGGATCAGGAGAGTTTTGAAAATTTAACATCTCCTTGGGATTTCCAAAATCTTCTTGAGTTATTTGATCCTTTACATTATTTGCAAGTTTTTTTTTCTTCACTTGAATTATGAATAGATAAAGAAAACTTCGATTGCCTCTCAATCAACATTTTCTCAGTAGAATCCTTCTGAAAGTAATCATTGCTATCTTCACAACCAGAATGCATGTCAAAATGTCTCATTGGAGTTGATGTGTATAATATATTCTCATCAGGACTGTCCATAGGTGGTATTCTACTTTCATCCTCTACATTAACCATACTCAAATTTTTCCAACATTTGTAAATTAGCATGCGATTATTAAGGCAGTTTCTCATACGCAATGATTTGCATAATGCTCCGTACTTGGAGCTACTGCTTCTATAGAATTTACATACATTAATTACATCTAACTGATTTTCCTTCAGCGCCCTCTTTAAAGTTTCTCCATCAACTTTACCCCTTCCTTTAGCTAAACAATTTTTTTAAAGTATTTTTTGAAGTAGGAGTTTTTATTAATAATATCGAAAACAACGCTGGCATAACCATATTTTGTACCTTTTAGATGTTTTGCTATGTCAAAGCAAATGTCTTTACCCACACCACCCTCAAACTGCGATCTAGAAACAAAATTAGATAACTTTGAGGCTATAATTTGATATGCCCCTTCTTTGGAAATCTTAACACTCATTGTCAAATAAAATTTGAGACGAATCAGTATATGTCGCAAAAATACTTATTTAACTCCGCAACAGTAAATCCAATTAAAAAATTTTATAAGAAAATTTTGTGTTTCACAATGATCTTAGTACAGCTACAAAAGCCAAAAAAAATAACTCGCAAATTTTTTGCCTTACTTCTGTTATATAGGTAAACCTCAGGATGACGAAGGGATGTAAATACCTATTTAACTCCGCAACGGTAAATCCAATTGAAAAATTTTATAAGAAAATTTTGTGTTTCACAATGATCTTAGTACAGCTACAAAAGCTAAAAAAAATAACTCGCAAATTTTTTGCCTTACTTCTGTTATATAGGTAAACCTCACCCCTTATCCCTCGCTAAGGAGTTTATATTTTACATAATATTTCATTTGCATTTATAAATATATCCTGTAACGCTGAACTTGATACCCCGTTTCCTAGTTGAGAAACTGATTTTTTTTTTATTTATTTTTATCGAAATGACCCCCTTATCCCCTCGCTAAGGAGTTTATATTTTTACATAATGTTTCAATTGCATCTATAAATATGTCCTGTAACGCTGAACTTGATACCCCGTTTCCTAGTTGAGAAACTGATTTTTTATTTTTATTTTTATCGAAATGACCCCCTTATATCCTCGCTAAGGAGTTTATATTTTTACATAATGTTTCAATTGCATCTCTAAATATGTCCTGTAACGCTGAACTTGATACCCCGTTTCCTAGTTGAGAAATTGATTTTTTAAGTTTATTTTTATCGAAATGACCCCTTATCCCCTCGCTAAGGAGTTTATATTTTTACATAATGTTTCAATTGCATCTATAAATATGTCCTGTAACGCTGAACTTGATACCCCGTTTCCTAGTTGAGAAACTGATTTTTTTAAATTTATTTTCATCGAAATGACCCCCTTATCCCCTCGCTAAGGAGTTTATATTTTTACATAATGTTTCAATTGCATCTATAAATATGTCCTGTAACGCTGAACTTGATACCCCGTTTCCTAGTTGAGAAATTGATTTTTTTAAATTTATTTTCATCGAAATGACCCCCTTATCCCCTCGCTAAGGAGTTTATATTTTTACATAATGTTTCAATTGCATCTATAAATATGTCCTGTAACGCTGAACTTGATACCCCGTTTCCTAGTTGAGAAATTGATTTTTATATTTTTATCGAAATGACCCCCTTATCCCCTCGCTAAGGGGTTTATATTTTTACATAATGTTTCAATTGCATCTATAAATATGTCCTGTAACGCTGAACTTGATACCCCGTTTCCTAGTTGAGAAACTAATTATTTTATTATAAATTTTATCGAAATTACACCCAAAATCACTCCCTAAGGAGTTTATATTTTTACATAATGTTTCAATTGCATCTATAAATATGTCCTGAAACGCTGAACTTGATACCCCGTTTCCTAGTTGAGAAATTGATTTTTTTAAATTTATTTTCATCGAAATTACCCTTATCCCCTCGCTTAGGAGTTTATATTTTTACATAATGTTTCAATTGCATCTATAAATATGTCCTGTAACGCTGAACTTGATACCCCGTTTCCTAGTTGAGAAATTGATTTTTTTATATTTATTTTCATCGAAATGACCCCCTTATCCCCCCGCTAAGGAATTTATATTTTCACGTAATATTTTAATTGCATTTATAAATGTTATCCTGTAACACTGAATTAAATAAGTGGTTTTTGAGTTCATTATGATGTTCTGAATTACTTCACAGAATTATCGATTCACTTATTTATAATTAATGGTTTACTTTTAATCAGTTTAGACCATTATTATTGATAAAATTTGTCTAATTTGTTTGTGCATCCTAGTTTCGCTGCATTGCAGCACAATAAGCTAAATTTTAAAATATTTTAGCAGCCAACGACGCCAATGGTTGTTCGGACGTTTCCGTCGAAGTGGCCGCTAGAAAGTGGCTGCTAACTTCACACCGGTTAATGTAGGTACTTATTTTGTCTTAACAGGTGTTATATGTGTTGTATATCTCTTGTTCGATTTATCAATGCAGAATTGTTCTAGTTCAATAACATCGAACGCTAGATCGGAAATCGAACGTAGCAAGAGATTTGAACAATGCTGAGGTCGCTCTCTTGACCGGGACGCCGTTTGGAACGGTTGACTGACTCTAGGAGAAGGGTTGTTATGAAAAGATTGGCTTTTTAACAAAAATGTCGGTATCGTATTAAATCGCTATTTATTTATTGAATCATTATAGATTTGAATTATTTTGATGGCAATTTAAAATAATATATATTCAATTTATCGAATTCAATACATATTTTTGTAATCAGATGGGTAGCTAACCTTTGATTAATATCTAAGTTTTGTCTAAACATTTTATCTTACTTGAATGTGATTTAATTACCGACCTTCTCAGTTCTTTAAATCTTTTGTTAGATTGATTGGAAGATGTGCCTCAGCTACAACCTTGTGGAAGTGATATAGAACTTCAGATAACTTTTACCTTACCACGAGGTGATCATCTCAGGATTTCTTTGGCTGCCGGATTGTTCACTGGAAGTTTCAGGATGAGACAGGTATGTACATCTCTTTATTATTTTAACAATATATGTTAATTGCATTTTTGCAATTTCTTTTTGGAGAGAATTACATACCTTGCTCGTTATTTTCAATCCGAGAGTTTGGGAAATCATCTGAGTTTTCCTTTACTGAGGTTAACTAATTCCTTTTCTTTTATTGATTGTCTATAAAGCCAATTTGATAATAACTGTACCTGAATCTAAGTGTCAGCACTACCATTACTATATTATATATTACTTTATATTTTGATTTCTATTCATTATTAGTATGTGAATATCAGAGTTTGGTATCAAACAATATCTTGTTTAGTAATTATTGTTTGAATTTATTATTTATGTTTGATAAACACCTCTGGATATTCAATTTCAATAGTTAGTATAACTTAGGTTCATTTTTTTGTAATTTTTACATTGGATTTAGTAATAATATCTAGTTAAGCATTATTGTTTAGCTCATGTTGACCTGTTTTTTCTTTTGTATTCAAAAATTATAGATGCTGTTGTACTTAAGGAATTACTTAAAAGTAAAACCACATAATCCAAATTTCATAGTGCTGGTGCTTATTAACCCTATTCACGATTCTAATTACTTTAATCATATTTTCATGATATGGTCCGAACTTGAGTCCCAAGACCAGTGACGTTGAAACTCCTGAGTGGACACAAAGGGCTGAAGAAACCTGTCATCCCCAGGGATTATACGGTACAACCAGTGCCCTATTACCGTCAGGAGCTGGTGAATAATCAGTCGGAACAATCAATGTGATTAAAATAAGGGTTTTTAATAAACGTAGAGTCACAACTAACTTTTAAGTAATCCACTTTAACTTTTGAGTAATTTCTGTTAACTTTATTTATATCATCATTATATATATATATATATATATATATATATATATATATAAAGGAGGCCAAAATTATTTAACCTCACGATATTTGTGCTGAAGAAGAAAATAAACATTTTCGAAAGCTTCGCAAATATAAAGAGTTTACATTAATTGCCCTTTTTTATTTGACTGCTTACCTCAAAAAAACCTTTAATTATATATATATATATGTATATATATATATATATACATTTAACTTCACATAATTTCATTTCAATAACTAGCTGTTATCAATTCATTATTTCAAATTAATATACAACCTTTGTCAAAATATCAATTCAAGATTGTTCATTATTTTTTTTGTAATTATTAAATTATATAAAAATTATTTCTGTCTTTTAGTGTCACTGTACAATACCTTATCGAACATTGGGTGCGTTCAGAGAACACAACTGTTAACTCAACCGTTGAGTGAGCGCTCAGTGAGCAACGAATGCTTGACGTATGTCTGATGAACGACTATTTTTTGGAAGTTGATCATATTGTTTGGAATATTGAAAAATTAAAATTATGACTGGAAACAATTTAATTCTCGCATTATTAGATGATGGTGATGTCAATGATATGAACCGAAATATTATAGCCCATGTCATAGAAGATTTACAGGAACCTTTATTCGATTATAATGTGAGAAGACGAGGTATTCAAGAAAAAAACAAAAATTACTAAGAAGAAATAATTCCATCATATAATGAATTAGTTTTCAAGGAACATTTTAGGATGTCTGCAGGATCTATAGAGGTATACAAATGTATCTGTTAGATTAGAGTTTATATTAATTATAATTTATTTTATATTTGCAATAATAAATGCTGTTACAGAGGTTAGAAATTATTATGGGCAATGCAATGGAAAATCCAAATTATTTGGCACCATTAAGAAAAAAAATTCTATTTACCATTTGGCTTTTATCTTGCAGTTGGAGATAGACTTGGTTTTGCTAAAAGTACGGGTCATAGTATAATAACAGATATGGTAAATACATTAACTCAATTAATGCCTAATTACATAATATGGCCAGATAGGCAAACCTGCAGGATCTCATCTATTGTAAGTTATAGAATTACAACATTTTTATATACTTAATGTTTGCAATATAAAATATTTTCAGAATTTTCAACAACATTCACATGGAGTCCCAGGTGTTGTGGGTGCAAATGATGGATGCCATATTATATGTAAGGCACCACCACACAATCCAAATGACTATTATAATAGAAAAGTATATCATTCAATTATTTTACAAGGTAATCATAAGAAATATATATAGGTTTATAGCAGATATATACAGTAGAACACCTCATCTATTGATGATGCAGGGAGTAACATTTAGTGCAAGATAAATTAATAAGTTACATTTATTTTTTAGGTGTGTGTGACCATAAAGCAAAATTTATAAATATATTTGTTGGATTACCAGGACGCATGCACGACGCACACGTATTTAGACGCAGCAATTTGTATCGGCAACTAACAAATGCAGAAAATCCGTTACTACCAATAGATTTACATCTGATTGGAGATGCGGCATATCCTTTGCTATCAAGTTTAATGACACCATTTAGAGACACAGGTCACTTAACACAAGAACAAATCACTTATAATATGAAATTAGCAAAAATTCGTAGTATAATAGAGAGAGCTTTTGGTCTTTTGAAATGTAAATTTCGTAGACTCCATTATTTAGATATAAGTGTGTTACATAATTATATGATAAGTAGTGGCGAGATTAATGAAGAAGAAATGGAAATAATTGAAAATGAAAATAGATTCAACCACAATGGAAATAGAAATGAAATAGATGATCAAAATGCAGTACAAAAAGAAATCGTATAATGTATTTATTGAGATGAAATAAATATACATTAAAAATTAATAAAGATATTTATTTTTATTTAGATGGGTTTCTTAAATTATAATTACATAAGTATATGAAATAGGAACATATATATTTAATACCAAAAATTAAAGAAAAGAGCTCTGGTTTTCAATGTTCCATTCAGCATATACCATGTGCAGCACATCATTAGAAATGCATTTGGATAGAGTATTCAGATATAATAATCGTCCACGATTTTTTTCGATGTTCATATCATCTTTACAAAAAAAGGTTTTAATTAATTTAAAGTACAGCACCTCTTAAAAATGATACGCAACAGTTACCTATTACAAAAAATTAGTAATTTGATACTAAGACAGTTTGTTTCATTTTCAAGGGGTGTTGTACTTTAAACTTATTAGGAATTTTTTTGCAAACATGATTATCGAAAAAAATCGTGAAAGATCATTATGTCTGAATAATCCATCTAAATGCCCTTCTAATGATGTGCTGCATATAGTATATTCACTATTTAAACATAAGGGTTTAAAGAAGTGGAAGGGGTTGACTAATAACATGCCTTTATCGTAAAAATGTGTGCCTCTTAGAACAAAAATCGACGTATTTCCTTCTTTAAAATCTAAGGAATACCTACTGCCAAATATCAGAGTGGACTGTTTTCTGTGACTATGCTGTATAGGTAAATAAAATAAAAAACACTTACATTGTGTAAGTATATAATATATAAAATAAAAAATATTCTCTAAAAATAAAATAAATAACTTTGGAGAAATGTAAACATAAACATTTATAACATGTGTATAATAAATATATAAAATAAAAAAATGTTCTTTAAAAATAAAATAAATAACTTTGGAGAAATATAAACTTAAACACTTATAACGTGTGTGTACATAATATATAAAATCAAAAAACATTCTTTTTTAACAAAATAAACAAGTTAGGAGGGATATAAGTATAAAATAAAGTAAATTTCAATTAAGAGTCTTCAGTTCTCTCCTCAATTTATAGAAACTGATTATGGCAAATTGTTGAATCATTAAATAATTTAACCAATTAAAACCATTCCAAAATTTTATTTTGCCTGTGACAAAATTAATTGTTTTATTAATTCATTCCTTTCTTTTTGAATCCTATTGCTCTCAATTAAAGATTATTTTAAATCGTTAAAGGCTTGAATTCGTTTTTGCTCCAAGTCCATTTGTTTTTTTCTTTGATTGTACAAAGATGATTTTTTTTTGTTGCTAATAATTGAGTTGAAGTACTGGGTATAGATGGTGAATCAAAATTATTGTCTGGAAATACCTCTTGAATATTTCCAATCTCAGGTAAAATTGAAGGTTCATTTATTATAGATATGTTTGTTGAAAATTGTTCATTTTCTGTGATTGATAATTCTGTAGTAGGTACAACTGTTTCTTTTATACTTAATTCAAAAGTATTGTCAGGATTAATTGTTTTGTCATTTGCAAAGATTTCCTCAAATGTATCAAAATATTCCCAGGACACACGTCCAGTAGTACTTGTTTTGTTATTATCTTTTATTGTTTTATAAGACCTTTTCATATTCCGCATTTTGCGATCTAAACTGTCTTCGTTTACATTTGTATATCCATGTTCTTAATTTTTTGCCATAATTGTTTCTTCTTCACTTTTGGATCCCGAAATTGTAATTTTATTTCTGAATAAGCTGCAAGGAAGAGTTTTGTTGACTTAGTTGACCATGAAAACTTTTCATCCTGTGTTACATGGTTGAAATCATTTTGCCCTATAATAAAAGAAAAAACCAATTATTGCATGTGTTAGAAGTCGGCAAATAACAGAAATTTATTTAAATTATACATAAATATATATGAGATACAATTTATTGCAGTAACCCGTTTCATTTATTGATAATAATACTGGTGCAGTTATGTGTTTTTCTTTATATAATCTTCAAAAAATAATGAGTCTGAAAATAAATATTTTATTGTATAATAATAAAGAAAATATAAAACTTAAGTAAGTACATATATTTAAATAAATAAAAACAAACCATTTTTTAATAAATCATGAATATTTTTGGTATCTGTTATGCTGTATGTAACATTATTAAACTTATAGAGAAGTTCATATTGATCACTCATGTTGTAATTTGTAATATTATAATATTAAATAATCTTTGTTTACAAATACTAATACATAACCCACAAAAACATGACAATCTGCAACGTGTTGTGCTCACTGATCGCAATTGAAAACCGCTCAGAAAATGGCGTCCGCTCACTAAACATGAGCTTCGATTACTGATCAAATTGCGTTCACAGAACATTCACTGAACAGTCGGACAACAGTTGTGTTCTCTGAACGCTCCCATTATATCTTAACATTTGGTAGGATTGCACCTATTGTCGTTCCATTGTTTTCCTTGTTTTGTTAGGAGTAAAAATCAAAACATAGGTGGCGCTCAAATATTAAGATAAAGTGTGGTGTAACCTTCCCTAACCTACCCTTAGTAACACCAGCAGCGATCCCATCCCTGAGATTAGCCTGGAAGTTCTGGTTAAACTAATTTTTATTGCATCTGTTTCATTTAGCCAGTGTCAATAGTTCGCCACTTCACCTTTTTTTGTGCTTGCATAAAAGGGGTTAAGTGTTGTTACACTTTTGGCAAACTTATCATTACAATCACTCGTGAAACCTGCATTGCCATTTATGAAGGGTTGAAGAAAGACTATTTAAAGGTAAGTAACGTAATAACATATATTAAAATTTTTAATAAACAAAAATAAACATTTCGTGAAAAAACATTAATAAAAATGCATTCTTTTGCTAAACTAAACAGGTACCTCTAAGTAAATATAAGAAAATCGTGTTTTTTCTTTTTGTAAACCTTCTTTCTTTCATGCCGTATTCATTGTAGTTAGTAATATAACTTCTTATATCATCTGATATACCGGAATTATGATCAACTGATTGGTGGGTATGTTCTTGTGATATGTTTTGTAACTCTTGTCCTACAAATGGACGTGAATTTCCATAATATTGTGATGGACAATACGGACGATTTTCATGAATATGACTTGAATGACTATGTGTATAATTTTGATTTGATGAATTACTACAATAAACAACAGCGTCTTCTTTGAGTTTGCCCATCCTTGCATAAAACATTACATCAGAAATAAGTTTTTCTGCAATAATTCTTTGTTTTTCTTCTACTCCTTGTAACTGGTAGCCTATTCTTTTTCCGGCAATATTATATTCATTTTCATTATGTGTTACACCAGTTAAACGTTATGAGCTAAATCTAATACTTGTCGCTTTTTGTGCTCGGTTTCATTAATTTGATTTTTAGAATATCTTCGTTTCTTCCATATATTATTAGTACTTGTGGAACTACTCGTAGAAGTTGAGGCAGTCGTATCGTTTATTAAAAAATCATGACTAGGTGCATCAAGCGGCGTTTCAGTCAATTCTTTTCCATCGTCACTCTCATTAATATCCACCTATAAAAAAATATCTTTTTAAGTATAGTGTTAACGTATTTTGACTTGTTATTTAACGATTTATATTGTCTATTTCAGATTCCATCGAATGAACAAGAGTGGCTGCAAGTTGCAAATGGTTTTAAAACTATGTGGCAATTTGATAATTGTTTGGGAGCAATGGATGGAAAACATATCCTCATTAAAAACCAGCAAATAGTGGTTCATTTTATTATAACTACAAGGGTACTTTCAGTGTTGTATTGTTTGCAATTGTCAACGCTAATTACGAGTTTTTATATGTTCACACTGGTACCAATGGAAGGGTATCAGACGGTGGAATCTGGAATCATACTGGAATTTATAAACGTTTAATTACAAACACGCTAAATATACCTAAAAAACTAAACTTCCCGGTAGTAATGATTCAGTTCCCTATGTTTTCATTGGAGATGAGGCATTTCCTCTTATGGAAAATTTATTAAAGCCATACCCACAAAGAGGAATAACTCACGACCAAAAAATTTTCAATTATCGTCTCTGTAGAGCTCGACGAGTTGTAGAAAATGTGTTTGGCATCCTAGCGTCACGATTTAGGATTTTTTTAAAACCTATTGCTACAGATGTGGCAGCAGTAGATGATATCGTTCTGTCATGTTGTGCACTTCATAATTTTTTAAGAAGAGTGTCAAAAAAAATTATTTAACAGAGTCATCTGTAGATGTAGAAGACACAGACAATGGTGTTGTTTTGTCAGGGAATTGGCGACAAATTAACAATTTGTTAGAATTAGAAAAAACTGGGATGAAAAATTCAACTAATGCTGCAAAAAATGTAAGAGAATGTTATAATAGTATATTAAACAACGCATTTCATATGGAATTCTGTTATGACACGAGTTCAAGTTTAAAAAACGAATCGCGAAGCGATGAGTTTTTTAAAGCACGAGTGTCACAACAGCCATATGAAATAAGTTGTTTATAATCTTTTTTATAATTTGCCCTTTTTACCATTTTTTAAATTAATTTATTATTTTTATGTAATTACGAAAATTTTGATTTTAAGAAGTATGTCGGCAGCACTGTGTAATTTATAAAATTTGACAGTTTTGACATTTAAATTATCAAATGTTAATGTTTTAAAATATTTTAAAATGAATAATATACCAATAGTAATATAATATATATAAGTAAAATATTATATTCATATTCACAGATACTTTCTTAAAGAACAATATAAAATTAATAAATTGCTATTAGCCACAAATGTCATTGTCAATAGTCTTGCCTTTAGATACTTCACTCATGTCGCCAACCATTTAAAACAAAAATTTGCGTGCGTAAAAGTTACATTACGATACGCAAATGCGTTTTATAATGAAGATTTTTATAAGTGCAAAATATAAAAAAATTATTTTAATACTATTGGAATAACTACAGTTTAAGAAAAAATGATTTTCTAGCTAACTTTATAATTGTAATTACTTAAATAAATATATGTATTTTTAATTACCGTGTCATTATTGTCTGTTTCATCTTAATCCATGGCTCTGCCTTTTCGGCTGCTTTCTGATTGTGATGAGAATGACAAGTACCATAGTGATGGTTCATAAACCTTATCTGCTCCCATGCCTGTTCCTTTAGATTCTTGAACCTTGTTTAATAAAATGAATGTTTGCAATTAAATACCTCAAAATTTTACTTAGATACCTTTTTAAACTCTCTACGAAAAGGCGTTCTCATGTTAATAATTTTTTTTTCACTAAATCGATCGATCGACCTTTGGCCTAACTTCTTGAAGTTTTTTTAATAAAATTTCATAGCTTGCATTTCGTTTATGTTTTTTGGAATAATCATTGGATTTTACATCCCATAAACAGTTTTGATTTTTGTATATTTCGATAAAGTCCATTTTTCTCTTGAAGTACAAATACTTTTGAATTAAAATTGTACGACAAATCGGCGAATACCCACACACGCTCAAATCCGTCGCATATCCAACTGAGTTGTACAACAGATTTTTAAGCAAGCTGAACTACCAAACGATTCGACCGCGCCTTACGATTTGTCGAACGACTACCCCACACACGTACCAATTTTCTTTCAAACGGTTTGACAGACATATATCGTACGATTTATTGTACAACAAATTGCATCGTGTATGGGCCCTTTAAGTCACCGTATTTGTGTCTTATGTATTGTCTGCCCTGTTCTGTCCTGTCGCAGTCAAATAGTAGATGGTCCATAGTCTGTTGTACGTTTAGTCCACAGTCGCACGTCCCGTCGTTGTCCTGTAGAAGATAGCACATCTCTTGCCATTTGTCGATCGTCCATTTTGTTCTGGTCCTCTTTCGTTGTTGTCTTGTGTCATACGTGTATTGTCTGGTGTCTAGGTCGATAGTGGCTTTTTGTCGTGCCTGGTGTGCTACTTTGTCAGCTGTTCTAATTCCCTCGTCCGTTGTATTGTGTCCTTTTGTCCAGTCGATTCTTATATGGTGTCCGTCGCGTATTGATTTGTCAATGTAAATAAGTATGTGTCCCACGATTTTTTTTGTTATTTTGCGTTCGTAAATGTCTTGTACTGCAGTCTGTCGGTCTGTAATAATCTGTGTACTCGTCAGTTGTCCCGTTCGTATAAGTTTGACAGCTTGTTGTATGGCACATAGTTCTGCCATGTCAATGTCCGTGTTGTCACTAAGTCTGATCGTCCGTTTGTCATGCGTGTGTGCGTCCCCCCCCCCTGCGTCAGAATTCCCAGTCCGGCTCGTCCTTGTTCGTCGACGCTTGCGTCAACGTATGTTCTGTTTGTCATTGTCATTGTCCTATATGTATGTATTCTGTCTGTTACCGTAGGATGTGGTTTGTCTATTGTCTTAATTCGGGCATTTGTCATGTCTTGTCGTTTATCGTTCCAAAGTCTATGTCTTCCACCAGGGTGGAATTCCCGCCAGCACCTGGAGCGCGCTAGTGGATGTCGTCCTATAGGCTCTGCAGATGAGTAGGAGTAGTGGTCTCATGGCCGCTTCGAGGTGTCGTCGCATGAAAGTGTTATCAGAGGTTTTCCCCCACACTTCGCTGCCATAAAGCACCGCAGGCCCGAACACCCGCTCTGCTATTATTTTGTATATTTCCCTTGTTACGAGTTCAAATACAAAATATTTGTAGATATGTATAATAATTATTTTGGTGTATTGAGAATACATTAGCCGGTAGGCTTAATAATTATTTGGGTGTATTAGGTATTGCCTATCGCATGCTTATTTGTTGACCATCGATTCACGTTGTAGTTCGACGAAGGGAAGCGATATCGATGGATTTCGCTCACCTAGCGGTAAAGGTTAGAAATAAATGTGATTTCCGCCTAGTTGGCGATTTCCGTTTTGTACTTGCTACGGGTAGGACGTGCTGGTTGTGAGTGCCGTTGTGAAGGTTAAGTCTGTGGAAGATCTTAAACCATCCGCTTTTGGAAGTGGGATTTGGAGCGCCCAACCTGCCGAAATTAAGCCTGCTGTGTTGTTGGTTTGGTGTATTAGGTTATTTTATTAGCAGGCCACCCATTAAGGGGATTTATTCGTCCGTCCATGCGGCTTACTGATTTAACCCCGCTAACATCATAGGGTATGTACAATTTATTTTATCTAGTCCGCTGAAATAAGGAGATATGTATATTTTGTAGGGTTTTATCGAGGGTTTTATTCGTACCACTAGTTTTGCTAGTAGTACTAGTTTTGCTGGGTCCACCATCATGCCGAGGGTTGGTGGAGTGTAACTATCCGTGCGGAGCGTTCGCTAGGATAGGACTAGGGGCCCGGAAGGAACTCGACGAGGGTGTTGGAGTGTTGCGGTGGAGTAACTTCCAGAACCAAGATTCGGCTCCCCGCCATATCTGTGAGGTGTTCTTGGCGAGTATTGAAGATGTCGTGGATGGGACTAGTATAGGCTAGTGTAGTGCTGGCTGCTGTAAGGGATTGCCAAGTTAAGTTAATGTAGTTAAGTAGTAGTTTCGTTTTACTGATTAAGTCATTGTTAATTTAGTTGGACGTTCACGTAACCCAATTCACCTTCAGTGGTGGTGTTATTTTAACTTTGATAAATGGTTGGGTCATTTTACTTATGTATAATATCTAGTGGGTATAATGGGAAACTTGCATAGTCAAGATTAGACTTATTATCTTGGCATAGTTTCACCTTCAGTGTCCTATGCTTGTAACTTGTATTGTATTGCCATAATCTATCTTTATGATTTATGTTCACCTTCAGTGACTGGGGTTATACTGTATGTATGGGGAGGTAATGGTAACCTTGTATTTGGGAATGTACTATATTGCTTTTCTTTAATATGTGTAACTAATGTTTTAGGTAACAAGTTGTACGCCCTTATATTCGAATATAATTGGCCAATTGATCAGATCTGTATATATTTTCGAAGAATATAGTGAACATTCTCTTACAGCAGTAAACTTATTTGTTTCTTTTGACTTTACCCCTCGTCCAGTTAACCAGCTGGACCTTACAAGGTGAGTACTATTTTTATTGCTATCTACACTATTGTAAGAGTGTATACCAGGATACTAGGGTTATATAAGGTTCTCAGAGCAGTTAATGGGGGGAGGGCATCTCTACCTATCAGGGATTCAGGTCAACGAAGGGTTTTGTGCTTTGAACCAGCTGTTATCAAATCACTGGCGCGATATAAATTCTCCCACGGCTGACTGGGCATAGCTAGGGACTTTGTTACGTTCACTCAGCTCCCAAGGTAGGCAAACTATTGATTTTCCCCAGCTCTTCGAGAGGATTCATTTTGAGTAAATAGTTGGCAGGCTTAGTAGCATACTCAATTAGTATTCAAATAAATAAGCAACAATAAATGTTTCTTTTTTTAACGTAACACCCTGTCTCCCCCCCATCTCCTTGTAATTGTCCCCGTTATTTTTGTCATGTTCGTTACTGTTTTTCGTCTTACGTCCTTGATATGTTCGATGTACGTAAGTTTTTTGTCTATTTTCAGTCCTAGGTACGTATAGTGTCCTTGTTTGTCGCTTTGTATTTGTGTAGTCTAATTGTCGGTTCTTGTACGTTTCGTCCTTTTGGTAGAAAAAGTGTCTCTGTCTTTGTCGGGTTATATGTCAGTCCTGCCTCCTGCGCCCAGATCTCGCAGGCCTGCCAAACCTTTGTCCATTTGTGTTCGATCACTTTCGCGGAAGGACCTTTGATCACTAAGACCTGGTCATCAGCGTATGCTTGGCAATATGTCAGTTCGTCAGTAAATTCAATGTCAATTTGTCGTTTGTCCGATAGCCTCGTTTTGTAGTTCATATTTGCTTTGTCTATTTGTCTGAACCACCCTTCCATAATCAGCGGCCATAGAGTCGGCCCTAGGCTCGAGTCTTGTGGACATCCTTTAGTTAAGGCTGTTGTTACACCCTTTGTCGTTATTGTCCTGTCCGTCAAGAAGTCGATGCATATTTCTTGTAGTTGTCTGGATGTTTTTGTCCGTTGTAGTTCTCGTCTAACGTAAGGGGTCCATGTCGTATTAAAGGCGTTCTTTAGGTCTAGCGTTATAATTAGTGTGTGTTTGTCTTTGTCTTGTCTTAGTCCCTTAGTCAGTCTGTCTAGTGCGTCAATCGTCCCCATGCCCTCCCGGAAACCGTATTGTCGTTTGTCAATATGTCCGTTGTGTTCAAGTACGTGTTGCAGTCTTTTGTTCAGTATTTTGTCCAGTAGTTTGCCCAGTGTCGGTATGAGAGATATAGGCCTAAGGGAACCGTCTTTTTTCGGGATCCATACTACGTTAGCTTTCTTCCAAACTTTCGGGAATTTCCCACTTTGTAGGCATTCGTTGTACAATTCTGTCATCTGCTTCCTTGCTGCTTCAAAAATATGCCACATGGCCTCATTTGGTACCCGATCGCTAACTGCTTTCCCACTTTTTAGAGTGGCAATGATGTTCTCGATTTCCTCAGGCCTTATATCGTCCTCATCAGTTATGTCGTAGGTAGGTGTCAGTTTTTTCATTTCATCGTTGTCATTGTCAGGTGTGTCATGTGGAAAGTATTTTTTAATTAGATAGTTTATTGTGTCCGTTTCGTCAGTCGTGTAGTTGTCATCGTCCATTTTTATATTAGTCATTGCTATGGTCTTCTTCGGTGCTTTTAGAAATTTCCAAACCTTGTCCCACTTGTCATTGTCTGTCATGTCCTGTATGTGCGTCTGTAGGGTGTCTAGTTTTGTATTTTTAATTTGTCTTTTATAATAGTGTTTGTATGTTTTGTATTCGTCCCAGCGTAAGTCCCTGTCCGTCGTCGCGTGTTGTGCTGTCCGTCTTAGTCGTCTACACTTCTGTCGCAGGGCCTGTAGTTCTGGAGTCCACCACCTTCCTTGTGCCCATTCCGTTCCCCGCCTCCGTTTTGTGTGTTTTTTGCACGCTTGACTGCATATTATGTCCTGTAGGATGGCCGCCTTCTGGTCGATCTGCAGGCCCGCATAGTCGCGTATATTGTTCAGGCCTTGTTCGATTGTCTGTCTGAGCATAGTCCAGTTGGTATTTGTAAAATCATAGGTCCAAGTCATTCTGTCTCCTGTCGAGTTATGTCTTTGTGATATGTCATAGGTTATGTATCTATGTCCGCTCAGCGTTTCCTCGTCAAGTACTGCCCAGTTTGCTATTTGAGCAGAGCGCGACGCTGACGGCTTCCTGTACCTGAGTGGCGACCATGTCTATATAAACTCTGTCTTTCCTCACAAAATACTTGAATACGTCAGCGTCGGACTCCACGACCACGTTTTCCTTAAGCACGTTCCTGCACGTTCGTCTTGCCACTATTGTCAATTTGTTTTTTAAATCTTGTCCGTATCTTTCGTTAATGTCGTCATTTTCGTTTAGTATCATGTCAATAATGTCATTGTCAGTAAGTCCTTGTCCGTCAATGCCTTTCGTTACTCCAGTAATTGTGAATTTGGGTCTCTGTTTTGTCTTGTCTGTTACTTTTAAGTCTTTGTCTTTTGTCAGTGTGTCTAGCAGTTTTGCCTTTTGTTGTTGGTCCCTGTAGTGCAGCATGACTTTGCCCCCTGGTAATGGGATGATATTTCTCAACCCTTCCTGTTTGGTTGCCTCTGCCATGGTTGCCGGCTTTATTTTATCAACAACAAGTCTGGGGTTAGTCACATTGTCAATGCCCACAACTGTTCTTAGGCTGTCTGTTGTCGGTGGTGTTGTCCATCCCGCGTTTTGTGGTGTGTTGCTTTTGTCCGTTTTTTCTTTTGTCATGTCTGCATATGTCTTACGCGTTTTCCGTCTACTAATTCTCCATTCCTCGTTATTGTCCGCTGTCTCGTCATCTGTCGTGTATGGTACTATGGTACGGTGTTCTGGATCGTCCTAGCTCCAGTTTTCACCAATTCTATGGCGGATGCGCTACTTGGTGGATGCGCCCAAAAAATGGCGGATGTGCCGTCGAAAAAAGTTTTTGATAGATTTTTAATTTGGGGCCTCTAGCTCTGTCCGTTCACGAGATATGACCAAAATTGCGTTTTAATATTGTCTATTTATAAAAGTTTGATACTAGTTCGGACAAAATGTTTATTATTGTATTTCTGCAATTAAGTACTAATTAACACTAATGGGTTTTAAATGTCTTCTTAATGTGAACTGTGGTTTGTTGTAAAAATATCGAGATTTATGTTGAAAATATATCGCTATTGTCTATTTAAAAATCTAATATTTACCCCCAGGGTGGGTATATAAACGTCTATGTCGTGCACTTAACTTATTCACTTAAAACCTAACTACGTCTATCTGCGTGTGAAAGAACTATATTCACTTAATAACTCCGTAAAATCACAACTTTTATAAATTCTAAATTCGCTTCCGAAAAATACGTCCGTATTTGACTACGATTTAACGAAAAGTGAGGTAGGGACATTTTTTTTTCATTTACTATTACATCTTTTGGCCTGGTTCATAGATACTATACCAGGCCGTAATATTATATTAATATTACAAATAATCTTTTCAAAATAGTTGATTACAAAAAATATTTCTTTTATAAAACTTACAATATATGTTAGTATATTAATCCTACTCTACTACCTTGTTGGTTCACATGCATGTTAATTTATTGTATAATTGTTATTTCGTGCAAATTATGTTATGTTCGTTCTATTACATAATTTCCACTGATTCTAACATGCATTATATATTATTGTTATACCTAATTAATGTTTGTTAATTAATGTTAGTGTTAGCAATCTATCGCTACTACTAAATCTACTACAACATGCAAAATAATTACTACATCATGCATTACTAATAACTAAAAACTAGTCTACCTATATTAGCTATGTAATAGATTTAAACTGGGTGCATGTTTCCCCCTCTGGCAGTTCGGAGAACCTTTGGCCTTTTCCAGAACAGTCCAGAGGGTTTCACCTGCACCGTAATCTACTCTTTGCTCGATTTCTTCTATCTTCAGGTTTGGTTTCCACTTTTACTTCTTTCGGAATTTTATTGCAGTATTGTTTGTCATTGTGTTTACCTATTCTATCTGTTGTTGTTATATATTTGTTGCAAATTTTTAGATACCTTATTAGCCAGTTTATTTAGGATGTCAAATGTTTCTGGATTAGCCAGTATCTGTATGATTGTCTTATTCATTAGCCTAGGTCGTAAATTTTCATGATCTTGAAATATGTTGCAGTGGAAAACAGTATGCTCCGGATACAGATTGAATCTATGCAGATATACGGGGTATGGCCCATGTCCCGTGAGAAAGTGGACCAATCCCGGTGAAGGGTTGAAGTGTACTGGGATAACAGCTATTCTCGGCAGAAAGTTGTACAGTCTTCTCGCCTTGTCGCTATTGTCCCACATCACTTGTTGTTGTCTTTCTATCTCCGCAATGATCATTCTTTTTGTGTTGACTCTAGTCCCTAGGAGTTCTTCAACTTTGTTCAGATTTTCATGTCTTAGCCAGTATATTGCCGCTCTTTTCTTTATTTTCAGCTGCAACGGTATAAAACCCACTAGTGTTGTGAGCGCTATTGTTGCAGTTGTACTGAACGCCCCTGTCATTCTTATTAGGAATCCACGTTGAGTTCTGTCTAACTTCTCTCTATTCTTAACGTTACTTAGTCTGTGGGCCCATACGCTAGCTCCATGTCCAGCCACCGCAGAGAGCACCGCATTGAGATATATTCTAACCTGCTGGAATGGTAGTTTGTAATCTCTTTGGGCAAGACTTGCTATCCTGTGCATTGCTGTCGTTGCTCTTGCGCATACGCTTGTGATGTGGTAACTGATAACTGAACAAGCCAGATTCGTCCAGTTTGACACCTAGGTATTTGTTTGCCTTTGTTCTTTTGATCAGCCTTCTATCCACCCTGATTTGAGGATCTCTGGCCAGCCGACCTTTCATTACACTATATACTGTTTTTTCTACAGACATTTTCAATTTGACCACATCACACCATGAAGAGACAATTGTCATTAGATCATTTGCCTTCCTTTCTAGCTCTCTTCTGTTATTTGATTCCACTAATAGGAGTAGATCATCGGCATATGCTATGCTTCCTAATGCATCAGGGGTAGCAGTCAGTCTTTCCAAGAGTTGTTCGAATAACACGTCCCAAAATATGGTTAGGTTAGGTTAGGTTAGGTTAGGGACCACATACTGAACCTTGTAAGCAGCCTTTTGTAATGTGTTTTGATTTTTTATATGCCGGACAGCTAAGGTGTACATACCCATCTTGACAGTAATTCCTGAAGCTCTTGTATATCTGTGTCGGGCAGTTCATTCCCCGAAGTCTATCGAAGAAAGCTGGCCACCACAGACAATCAAAAGCTCCAGATATGTCGATAAAGATTGCCACTACATATTTGCTTTCGCTTAGGTGAATTATTTCAATTGCCTTGTTTATTGCATCCTCAGTGGATTTACCCTTCCTGAAACCGTACTGGTCAGGATGCAGACCTATTGTATTTCTACAATCCTGCAGTCGTCTGCACAATAATTTTTCTTGTACCTTCCCAATACTGTTTAGTAGGCAGATCTGCCTATAAGATTTGGGCTTAGATGGATCTTTATCGTCCCCTTTGTTAATTATCACTACTTTTGCCTGCTTAAAACAGTTCGGCACCCTCCCCTGCCTAAGACATTCGTTCAGAAGAGAAAGGAGCGTTGGAACAATTCTATCTCCAAGTACTTGGAATACTTCTATAGGAATGTTGTCAGGCCCGGGGGCCTTTTTCATTTTCATCTCTTGTATGCATTCTAGTATTTCCTCATTAGTATATAGTTCCGCCGTTCTCTCTGGGGGCGCCTCATAATCTCGTATCATTTCGTTTCTTATTCTAGACTGGTGTTCAGTCTCTCCTTCTATGTTGTCATCAGGCAACAGTGAGTTAAGTAGCAGTTCTGTAGACTCTTCCCACGTGTTGGTTACAGTGCCATCTTCCCTCTCCAAAGTGGAGAGCATAGTAGGACACTTTCTTTTCTTTGATACAATCTTATACGGCATTCCCCAAATGTCAGTCTCAAGGTTGGACGCAACAAAACGTTCCCAGCTTTTTGCTTTCATTTCCTTAATTTCTGTAGTGTATTGATTTTTAAGTGCTCTGTATACATGAAGTAGTCGTTGACGTTCCTCATGTATACCGCATCTTTGGTATGATTTTCTTGCTTTTCTTAAATGACTCCTGAGTCTCGTAAGACTAGGATTCCATCCATAGTTAGTAACAACTGTAGTTGTTTTATATTTTGGGATTGACAGATCCATCACCCTTCGCAGTTCAGCTGTCAGTTCAGCTGCTTTTTGGTTAACGTCGTCCCCTTCCATCACCAGTCGCGGCGGCCGGAATTCAGTAATTAAGCGCTCCCAATCTGCTCGATCTGTATTGTACATTATTTCTGCTGTTTTTATAGTTTTAGAGTGTTCTTTCTTAATAGTGAAGCAGATCAGGTTGTGGTCACTCATTGTTGCACCCTCGACAACTTTCCATCCCATGACCTGATTTGCTGCTTTCATATTTGATATCGCAGCACCAGCTCTGTTCTGGAAAGTCAGAGGATTTCCAGGTTTATTATGAATTTCAAGTTGAAATTCGTTTATCAGATCCTTTAATTGCTCACCTTTGTTGTCCGTCGTATTTGAGTGCCACAACACTGATTTTGCATTTCAGCCATCACTATAACTGAGTCATTTTGATATTGTACCAAGATCCTTCTAATCCTATCCAGATAGCTATCAATATCGTCATTAAACTGACATTACAGATTCGCTAAAATGAATCTACCAGATGGAGTTAAAAGTTCTACACAGACACAGTGTTCATCGCTGAACTGTCTCATGAGGAATATTTTGTATTTTTTATTAAAGACAATTATAATTGCCTGCGGATTGTCGCCAACGCAAGCTGTTTGTGCTGTTATCGGCATGTGTTGTATTTTACCCAGTCTGGTGTATGGTTCCTGCAAGCAGACCACATCCAGCTGGGTTTCTTGTGCCACTTTCCTTATCTCATGACTTACTGCCGCGCTCCTCATACAATTAAGTTGACCTACATTTACCTGTAGGGATGTCTTGTATGAGTGTGGTTGTTTGGCCATTTCTGTGAATAGTCTATTACGAGTCGCCCGTAAGTCATGACAAAGTCTTTATAGATCTTTTCCAGATCAAATTTTTCATTCCTCCTGTCAAAAACTTGTTTTACTAGTTCTAGCAATTCCTCTGTGTCTGTGGGTAGATTAACACATTTCAACTGAACTCTCCACCGCTTCTGGCACGGGAAAGGTGATACGATTCCCATTCATTTGGATGCAAATTTCTGACTACCTGCCTCAGAGACATTATAAGAATTTGCGGTTCTTCTAGCCTTAATAATTTTAAATTTATTTCAAAATTTTCATAGATGTTATTTCTAATATGAATTACAGCTAAGTTCGCTGTTTCTGTTTGTGATGTGATTTGGTTTCCATCAGTGTTTGATTTGCTTTTTGTTTCCTTCTTTTTCCGCCTGAAGGACAAAGCTCGTAAGCGATACCTCAGACGTTTGGAAGGTGTTTTAGACTGCCCATTACAGGATTGCTCCTGCTCTGTGCAGTCTTCTTTAATTTTAAGTTCGTTTTTCTTATTATCTCTATTGGCCATAGTCAGTCTTTTGCACTAGTCGTTCCCAAAGCATTTTATGAGTTGGACAATCTTTACTTTCTCTAGCATATTTCTTGTTTCTGTTGTTACATGGTATGCACACCTTTGGCTTTTCGGTATTTGGGCAGTCTTTCTTTACATGAGATCCGCCGGAGTGATTGCAACAAGCCTCTTTTTTATTACAATATTTGCTGACATGCCCTAGGTCCAAGCATTTCATGCATTTAGCTACAACAATGTAGTCTTTTACATTGACACTGGAATATCCAATGTAGATGCGACTCCCTAGTATCCTTCTTCTTAAGTCCGCTGTTACTTCCGCTACCACATGTGAGGTACTTTTACCTTTCGGTCCGGTCTTAAACCGAATTTTAAAGTCTTGATCGAATTGTTCCTGTGAGATTTTTTCTTCAAAGTTTTGCTCGTAAATTGTATTTTTGATATCCTCGTCAGAAACACTCGATGAAACATCATAAATGATGATCAGAGGGTTTCTTTTTCTAGGCAGTTCAACATTGAACTGTCTTTTGACCTCTTCATTACTTTGAATTTTTTCCAAATCGCACCTGGTTGCGGTTTCAACAACCAAGGATTTTGGTGTGGTTCTCATCTTTTCGATTTTTATTTTGTGGACTCTCGGATTCAGGATCTTTGTGAGTGCCTCTTGCACTTTTCTTCCAGTGTCATATTTGTCTGATGTTATAAACAGTGTATTCTTTTGTTTGTTTACTTTTTCTATTTTGCCCTGTTTTATTACTATTTAACGCAGCAGGTGTCGAAGTCACTCTTTCCTCAGTCGTTCATTTTCATTTTTCGAAGCTTTTATCTCTCCTTAGAGCCTGGCTTTTTGAAGGCCCCAATGAGTTATACGTTCTTTCAGTACGTTTCTAACAAAATTTTGTAGAAGGTTAGAAGGGTCCATTTCTGTGTCTATAAAATTCATGATTTCCTGGAATCGTTGCTCGACATCTTCTGTTTGTTTGCCTTTTGATTCGCTTAAATCTATTACATTGCCACTACTACTACTATAACTACAACTATCACTACTACTACGACTACTTAATCCTTCCTTTTCAGGAGGATTTTTAATTTTCTCCCCGAGGGGAGGTCCCATCTTGGATTCAAGATTCCCACAACAATTTTAGGTGCACTTAGCCGTCTTATCGCCTAGGAGTCGTTTCCGCCCCCGACCACGAGGAGGTGGCACCGTTCCCACTATCTATTTGTTTCTTTTTGAGAAACACAACGCAAAAGAAAAATAAAAATAAAAATAAAAATAAAAATAATGTATAGCCTTTTCGCTATACTTCGCCCTAATCACTAATGATTCGCTTAAACACACTTTAGCGCTTTACTAGCAGTATTCCAACAAATATCTACTAGGCCCTAGGGGCAGTGGGTAGGGACATTTTTTTTTCATTTTACATTACATGCAATGGCCAGTTGCCTTGAAAATCTAAAACTGGCCGTGTTAATCTACAATTTTTAATTTCGTACTTCTACAATTTTAGTTTTTTCTACTTAATTATGTTAGTTTTGTTAGTAAAAATTATTCCTTATCTACTAATTGTTGGATTAAATTGAAATTACTTTTATTATTCTGCACATGCAATTTCATGCCTTATTGTTGTTATTTTTTAGTTAAGCTTAAATCTATGTTAGTATGTTAGTCTATTCTACCTACTAAATATTACAAAACTAGTTCCTACTCTAATCTAATACATGCACGTCCGACCTGACTGGGTCGAACTGGGCAAGTGCCTCTCACATCCGGCAGTTCGGTGAGCCTTTGGCCCTTACTCCAGAACTTTTCCAGATGCTTTGAGACACCCGCCGTATGTCTTCTTTCTTCTCTGTTCTTTCTCTTTTCTAACGCCTTGCATGAAAGATCTCCAGTTTTTGTTTGGAGACTCTCTGCGCAAGGTCGTTTATAGAGTCAAATGTTGTTTGTTCTTGTAGTATTTGACTTATAGTTTTGCCTCTTAATGAATGTCTCAAATTTGTTCTGTCGTCGTAGTTGGTGCAATATAGAACCATGTACTCTGGTGTGCCTCTCTCACCACATTCGCATTCTTCGGTATCTGATAGATTGAACCTTTTTAGATACGTCGGATAGGGACCATGACCAGTTAGAAAGTGGACCAGCCCTGGAGTTGGTTCCAAGTGCTCTGGAAAGTCTTCTACATTTGGTAGCCACTCGTATAACCTTCTAGCTGTTGTTGCACTACTCCACATTTCTTGATGTTGCCTTTCTATTTCTATTTTTATGTCTCTTTTACTGTTCGCTCTGGTTCCCAGTACTTCTTCTACTTTGTCAAGATTCTCTTTCCTACACCAATACATTGCTGCCCTATGCTTTAGTTCTAATTGAAGAGGGAGAACCCTCATTAGCATCGTTAGTGCAATTGTAGGTGTAGTACTGAAGGCTCCAGTCATTCGTATTAAGAAGCCCCTCTGAACTCTGTCCACTTTCTCTCTGTTTTTTATGTTCTTAAGTCTATGCGCCCAGGTGCTAGCAGCATAGCCAACCAAAGATGCCAATACTGAATGCAAGTATCCTCTTACTTGTCTATATGGTTTTTGAACCAGGCTAGCAATCACATGCATGGTAGCTGTAGCCTTTTGAACCTTATCAGTTTTGTGATGGGCATATAACCTCGACTCGTCCAATGTTACTCCCAAATACTTTATCTGTTGTGCTCGTCTTATGATTTGATTATCAATCTTAATGTGAGGGTCTCTTTCGAGTCTCCCCTTTAAGATGCAGTATTTGGTTTTCCGTGCCGAGATTGTCAGTTTGACACCTTTGCACCATTCACTTACTGTTCGTAATGCTGTGGTAGCATTTGCTTCCAGCGTTTTCCTATTTTCCGCTTCAACTAGTATTAGTAAGTCATCAGCGTAGGCCACTGTACCATACACTTCGGGAGTCACTGCCAATAGTTCCATACATTTGTCCATCATAATGTCCCAAAAAATGGGACCACAAACTGAACCCTGTGGGCAACCTTTGGTTAGGTTTTTGGTTTTATTAGAGCCAGGACATCCCAAGCATGCATACCTGTCCTGACAGTAGCTTTTAAATGATTTGTAAATTTGTGTGGGGCACTGTACCTCACGCAGTCGCTCGAAAAGTGCCGGCCACCAGAGATTGTCGAATGCTCTGGATATATCAATAAAGATAGCCATCACATATTTTTTATTGCTACTGTCAACAAGGTGTAGAGCTCTGTTTATAGCATCCTCAGTGCACTTAGTTTTTCTATAGCCATATTGGTCAGGATGCATCATTCCCATGGTTTCTCTTACCCAAAATGTTAAGAAGGCATATTGGTCTGTAAGATTTGGGTTGTTGGGGGTCTAGTTCCTCCCCTTTATTTATTATTACAACCTGAGACTGTTTAAAGACATTCGGAATTCTTCATTCTGTCAGACATTTATTGTAGAGCTTGGTCAATACAGGTGCTATGAGATCCACAACAGCCTGCAAGACTTCAGCTTGAATTCCATCAGGCCCTGGGGCCTTTCTTCTTTTCATTTGTTTTACGCATTCTACAATCTCTGACTCTGTGAAAGGTTCCACAGGTCCGGCAAGTGCGCTATACTCTTGAGCCATCAGACTCCTAGTTGTTTTCTGTTGTTCAGTCTCATTTTCATGGGTATCCGACGGAAGTAAAACTTGCAGTAATTCCTCCGCGGATTCTTCCCATGTCTGTGTTAGTGTCCCATCTTGCCTCTCCAAGGAGGAAAGCAACGTTGGGCACTTTATCTTTTTTGCAACAATTTTATAGGGACACTCCCCACCCCCACATATCTATCTCTAGGTTGTTTTTTACGAAATTTTCGCAGCTTTTTGCTTTAACTTCATTTATTTCTTTCGTGGATCGGTCTTTCGTGTTTCTGTATCCATGCCGTAGTCGGTGACGTTCTGCATGTACACCTCACCGTTGATACTGCCTTCTTTCTTTTCTTAATTGTGTCCTCAGAATTGTTAAGCGCTATTTCCACGCATAATTAAAGATATTATTGTTCCCTGTTACCTATCTTTGGAATTGCTATGTCCATTGATCTTTTCAGTTGCCAGCGGCAATTTCAGCTCAGCTTTCAGCTGCTCCCAATCTGCTCTTTGTAGATTGTTTTTTTTGTTTGATTTGTAAGGCTGTAACCCAAATGCATTGGTGCTTGACTGTTTTGTGAAGCTTATCAGGTTGTGATCACTGGTCGTTAACCCACCATTGACCTTCCAACAGGTGATCCGGTTTGCTGCTTTCGCATTTGACATCGTTATGTCTATGTTACTCACAGCACCAGCTCTGTTTTCAAAGGTTGGTGGATTACCAGCCCTGTTGTGTGTTTTCAGCTGTAGTTCGTTGATCAGATCCTCTAGGATTTCTCCTCTAGGATCTGTCATTCGCGAGTGCCACAGTACTGATTTAGCATTGACATCAGCCATCACAATAACAGACTCGCTCCTGTATGCATTGAAAATGCTCCTAAGTTTGTTTACATAGGGTTGTATTGGTTCATTAAATTGAAAGTACATGTTGACCAATATGTGCTTGCCTTTTTCCGTAAGTAATTCCACACAGACGCAGTGTTCATCACTAAACTGTCGTGCTAGGAAAAGCCGATACTTGTTGAATAGCACTGTCGCTGCCATGGGATTGTCCCCCATGCATGCGACTTGTGCTTTTAGTGGCATATGTTGAATGGTTCCGCTTCTGGAGTATGGTTCCTGCAAGCAGACCACATCCAGTCGCAGTTCCTCTGCTACTTTACGTATTTCGTGATTGATCGTTGAACTCCTCATTCCATTCAGCTGTCCTACCTTAACCCCTAGGGGTGTCTGGTGTGGATTAAACTAGCTGGCCAATTCTGTTTTGGATCGGTAAGGATTCTTCACGAAATCTTTGTAAAGCTCATCTAAATCAAGCTTATCCTGCCTTCTTTCAAAGACTTGCATCAACAGTTTTTGTAACTCATCCACGTCTGTTGGTATGTTGGAGCATCTCTGCTGAATCCTGTCTACCGCATTGGGCACCGGAAATGTGATGTTATTACCTTTGGGATGCTTATGCCTGACCAAATGCTTTAGAGCTGGAATCAAGTTTGACTTTTCTTCCAGTCTCGACAGTTGCATTCTTATTTTCATATCTTCATATGAAAATTCTACTGCGTGGTAATTTCTCTGTTCTTTTGTTTCAGACTCTTTTGTTTGTTCTTTACCCTTCTTTTTCCTTTTGAAAGATAGCATTCTCAACCTGTCTCTAAGTGTTTTACTTGGTCTCTTGGATTGTCCGTTGTTTGTTTGTTGTTCCAGACTTGAAACTGTATCGTTTGTTATGGTATCGTCAGAAGTGAACTTAAATACCATAATCGGTTTTTTCGATCAAACGATCCATTAGCATCTTATGTGTCGGACAATCCTTACCATCTTTTGTACACTTTTTGTTTCTTGTTTTACAGGGTATGCATACTTTAGGTTCCCTGGCTTTATTACAATCTTTCTTTTCGTGCTCCTCACCACAGTGTGAACAAGAATTTGATGTTTTGCTACAATGCTTGGCTACATGGCCAAGATCTTGACATTTTAGACACCTGGGTACAACTAGGTAGTCTTTAGCATTATGGCATGCGAATCCAAGGTAGATTCGGCCACTCAAGATTCTTCTTCTCATTTCTGGTGTTACTTCTAATACCACATGTGCGGTAGCTTTGCCTTTCGGCCCTGTTTTCAATCTAAGTTTTACATCATTGCTAAAAGTCTCTTTTGGTATGTCATTGTAGTTTTGAGCTCTGATCGACTCAATTATTTCTTCGTCACGCATACCAGTTTGGACATCGTAGACGATGACCAGGGGTCTGCGTTTTCTGGGCAGTTCGCATTTAAACTGCCTCTTGACCTGCTCATTATTCATTATTTGGTCCAAGTCCTCCCTGGTTGCCGTTTCGACAATCAGAGCCTTGGACGCAGTTCGCATTTTTGAGATTTTTAGCTTCGATGTTTTAGGGTGCAAAATCTTTGTAATGGATTTGTAACCTGCAAAATCCACACGCACAAAATCTTACAACTTAACTTTGACTATTTGTTCAATATTCATGAAAAGGTGGCTGAAAAGAATCTATTAAATTACCTGAACTATTTATTAAGAAATGCTTGCTTAATATTGCCCTCGATGACCTCTAGCCCCAGTCGGAGAGTGGCTGGGTAAAAATTATTAAACTATTATAAGCGCCACCCACTTTAAAATATTTCTCCAGAAAAGAGCAAGCTATTTCTTCAGTACCTAAGTGGGAAAACGACGATCACAAAAAAACTCTACTAAGGAGAGATTAAAGACTCAGTTACCCTTTACCTAGGTTCCCCTCGTATATAGCTATATGCATGGTTCACAACAGAGTAGTGAACGTGAAATATTTACAAAAACATGTTAACAAATTTTATTTATAAGGACAAATTTACCCGTTAGATCAAAAATTCAAGATCAGCTCATATACATCATGAAAAGTCTCGTGGAATTGAAGTGTTATGTTATATAAACTTAAATTACAAATTAGTATCAGTTCATTTCCATAATGAAAAGTTCTAAATTTATATGTAAAATTAAGAAAAATAAAAAAAATATTAATAAAAGGTTTAGATCTGACCTTCCATGTCAACCCCCAAAAGTGACATTCTTGTACCTCACTATTCTAAATCCTGGAAGTATCGTCCACCAACTTTTTCATTGGAGTAGCCCCTCAATGGGTTCATCACCGATAAACAGACACTAGAAGCAGCCTTAAAAGAAAATCCCTCTAGACCAACTTCTCGGAACAGCCACAGGTTATACTTGGTTGGCTTCGGATTCAAGACAACCCTACAAGGTCCGACAATGGACTAGAAACCCATAGGAACTCCACCCACTTAGATTGGAGGAAAACCACAGCAACAGATACAGAGCCGCCAAGATATACATGTGGGGATAAAAAACCTAGAAAGCAAAAGTTGCACTATAACACGTAGATTTGAATATTCACCAGAAGTTAAATAGAAATATAGTGAAATATGGTTCTTACCTCTTTCAAATTTTGAGGTTTCTTTTTTCTTATAGAAGCGATTATTTATAAATTCGGAATTTATATATAATTTGACAAACTAGAAAAATTTCCAAATATCTGCAATAGCGATGGAATCAGCAATGTGCTTCACTATGGTCGAAGTGGAAATTAAAAAATAACACAAATGACTGAAAACCGGAAAACAAACTATCATAGACAACCTGATTCACTTGCCAACATTTGTAATATTATTTGTGCGTTGGGCGACAATTTGTAATATGAGTTACCTGTTGAAAGAAAAAAAAATAAAAAATGTAATTTACAATAAAACAAACATTAAGCTTAATTTCGTCTTTAATTAGTTGTAAAAGATACTTCAATAATTAACAGAATTTATAAATGTTTATCACAAAAAAATTATGATAGTTAAATACCTCGGCTAGGGGTGAGTAAGTTCATTAGCTCTGACTATTGTACAATATTTGTTTCTTTAAGAAATTATAAGGGCGCCACTGAAATCTTTTTATTTTTTATGATACTACTGAAGAAAGTTGTTTTAAGCTGAGTTATTTAAATAAGTATCATAAGATGACAGAAAGAAAAAACTGTCTATGAAGATAAAAAAATGATTTGAAAATGTACAAACATATAAAAGATAATAAGATTTCCTTGGTGCTGAAATTAATGAGGGAGAGAATACGTTACAACAAAATAATCCGCAAACAGTTCTTTAAAAATACTTATTCTAATACAGTTGACGATATAGATAGATATACACGGAAATAAAAGAGAAAAAATATGGGAACAGTAAACTTGATAGATCACAATAAACTTATCTGTTACAATAGTGGACGATCCTTCGCCGCACCTTGGGGTCGCTACGGCACTGTCTAGGTGGTTCCAAATGATTATGGAAGATCACTAGTGGAGGGATGATCTGCCCCAGTTGTAGAGATAATCCAGTTAAGAATGTACATATGAGAGCTTAAAGTTTACAAGCTGTTCAAGTTTACGGAATCTCCAAATTCAAGAGATGCTTCTGGTTTACAGAATCTTCAATTAAAGAGTTGCCTCTAGTTTACAGAATCTTCAAATTAAAGAGTTGCCTCTAGTTTACTGTATTATATTCCAACTGTATATGACAGTAAATCAATAGAAGAAAATGAGACTGGGAATAATTATTAAAACCTCTTGAACTCGATAATGCCAACTCATTAGTACACCTCGTAGCGTAGCTACTTTGAACTTCCAATTATAATTATAGAGACCGTATTCATTATTTTATTATTAAAAATGTTTTAGGATAGATGGAGCTAGCGGTACTAATTGAATTTAATATTTAGGATACCAGGTGCTTAAAATGTTAACAGGTACTGTTACACCCCCTCTACTCGATATAAAAAATTTTGCAGAAGGCAAAATTTTTTTTGTTGTTTAATATCAGATAAGATCATCAACGTAAGTTTAAGCAAAACAGTTACATAGAACAAGTAAGGATTATAAGGAATTACAAAAATAACATAGGAAAAGGTTAAAGTTATTTAAAGAAATAAGGATTAGTCAGTATGTCCTTGTTGTCACATTCGTTACTTGTATGTAAAAGTAACCATTCCAGAGTTGCGCCAAACATATCAGAGAGATGGCCTCGTGCTCTGGCGATTTGTTTCAAGGCAGCACTGCAATGCAATGCAAAAACGACAAAGAAAGGTAAAGAAGAAAAAAAGGACAAAAACTAGTAAAGAAAACGCAAAGGAAAAATTTAAAAAAAAAAGTTAGAAAGAAAAGAGAAAAGAACGCAGAAATGTGCTAGATAATAATCATCAGATAGAGAAGGAAAGAGAAAAAAAAAGAAATTAGAAAATAAGGAAAGATAACACAAACGAACTTTAGACACAAGTGGCCTATAAAAAGTGGGACAAGTCCAGGGCGAGCCACCTACACCCAGCAATTAAGTTGCCAACTGAAATTGGACTCTACGTTACAAAAAATTAATGAATGGTACTGTGTGATGTGTTTCCACACCACCCAGGCCTTAAAAAAAATACAAAAATGATTAATTAAAAAAGCAAATAAGACCTTTTTTAGCAAGAAAGGAATAAAACTTCCACAAACCCGTCATGTGGTTAACTATTGCAAGATATGGATGACATAATCGTTAGTACCTTTTTTCTATCGGAAAGGAATAAAAAACCGTAAAAGTCAAAATCGGTTCTAAATAAAATCACAAACGGTATTAGATAAGGTGAAAATCAGTATTAGATAAATTCACAATAGATAAGAAAAGTTCTATATAGTTTGTACACCATTAAATATATATAGTCAGTGAAAAATATACCTATTTAAAAATTACCAAAAAGTTACCAAAAATTATACTTTAGAGCTATATAAATTGTACTTTCTCATATTAAATACATGAACCATAAAAACAAGACCACATTATGTTTTAACATTTCCTAGCTAAAGATAATCTGTATACACATACAGATACGATAAGATAACCCAGTAGACATTCACACTGTATACTGCCAAAGGTACTTAAACCCGTACGCGACAGAATACATACAGTATGCACGATAAAAATGACTCTAGGTACGATAAATCTAATACACATTAGCGTATAAGATACAAAACACGGTATATGAACCTTTAAAGGAAGAAAAAATCAATATATCCTGATATGCCAAATTGGCTTGATACATTAAAAATATTCCACCCAAAAGTTCATTAACTTGCTCCCAGAACAAGCTAAATAAGATAAGATAAGCTAAGATAAGATAATTTTAAAACATAAGCGCGACAGAGTTAATATAAATTTGTCCAAAATGTAGGTACATCATATGCTGATAAAGTAAAAAAGAATGACCAGGTAAACACAGCGAACTAACAACAACCATCGAAGACATAACATTAAATGAATAAATTTTTGATAATTCAAACATAATAAAATGACGAGGAAGTCTAGGTAATGAGAACCTGTGAACTTGGAAAGGGGCCGTTAGCATCCAAAGTAGCTATGACATATCCTAAGAACAACATCCATCATCTCCAAACCTTCCACACTGTAACATGTTCATTGACATGTTCCGAGCGTAAAATTAATTTAATCACACGTATAATTAAATCCTGCACTTAATCATAAAGATCCCACGACTTCAAACCATTAAAAAAATACCTTTCGGACGACCAATAGACACAACAGTTTTGAACGTTGAGAACCCGTTAAAAACTAACCAATCAGAACGCTCGAATTCCTCCCTAACGAAAATGAACCGTTAATATAATTGTAACGCAGAGAGAACTATTCCCTTTAGCATTCTGCCTTCAAAGAATGAACATCATTTTGCGTATTAACGAATTCTTACCTTAGCCGTTGTAAGTACAAAATTTTTATTATTAGACATTTTAATTCATTTATCAATTTATCTTTATTACTCAGTTGAACACAGATATTAATAGCATTTCAAAATAATAATTTTTAGATATTTTCATAGATAACCAAAGCCATAATTGAACCTTTTTTATTTAGCCACGTGGCAATTCATGTTAATATGCATGTATTTTTAATACAATCAATAATCGACATTATTTAATATTTTTAAATGAACTAATAATTAATAACTTAACGTTAATATATATATTTTATAATACTTTTCATTAATTTAACCTTTTTGCTATTCAGCCACGTGCTGGCATGCCGAAATGCATGTATTTTCAATATATTCAGTGATCGATAGTATTTAATACTTTCAAACAAATTAACAATCAATAACGCAACTTTTGACATATACAATTTATAATATTTTTATTAAAAATAAGACTTTTTAATCAGAAACTAAGAACACACGTTTCAGAACATAGATTATAATAAACCGAACCAAGTTTTGATTAGTAACGACTCACTATTAATCATTCCTAATTTTTTTAGTTTAACCATTATCACACATATTTTATTTTATTTCATATCATTTGTTAAATAATAAAAATATGAACATTGTTGAGTGCCCGGCAAATAAAATGATAGTAAGGAATCAAATTCAATTGCCGTCCGTTCTCCAACAATTTTCATATTCCATAATTTCTTGATACTCCTTTTCCTGATACACTATTCTCTCACAGATTTATACGGCCCCAAGTTACCGTCCAATGTAACTCCAAGTTACCGTTGAAACTATCGCAAATTATTAGCTCCAAGTTACCGTTGAAACTATCGCAAATTATTAGCTCCAAGTTACCGTTGAAACTATCGCAAATTATTAGCTCCAAGTTACCGTTGAAACTATCGCAAATTATTAGCTCCAAGTTACCGTTGAAACTATCGCAAATTATTAGCTCCAAGTTACCGTTGAAACTATCGCAAATTATTAGCAAGTTACCGATAAAGCACCGATCCAGCTGACTACACCTGAAGTTCTAACTCTCCGGAGAAGTCCCCCAGGTCTGCCTTCCTGTAAAAGTCGTCAACATCTGTAACCAACCGAAGCCGTACACATACCGCTGTGGGAGAAATCCGAAACCCTAAGCTAAGTACCTAACCTTTTGTGGCAAAATAAATTTGAATTTCTTACTTGAGTGTTTGTTTTAAACCCACAGATTTGTTGTATGTGGCTGCCTATCGGTATCAGTATTTTAGTTTTTTATTGTTGTGTTAAAGTAGTCAAAATATTTTTAATATTCATTTTTTCTTTCTAGTTAAACTCTAAATTAAATAAGGTGTTCTGCTTTACACCTAGTTATTAAATTTTGTCGAATTTAAAGCAGTGGCGCCCTCACTTATCAATCATATCCTATATACAGAGTGTCGCTAAGCTGGAGCGTACCCACTCCTGAGTTAAAAGGTCTCATAAGCCGGGACAACTCTCGAGGGAGTAATTAGTGTTACAAATTGGCTTCCTGCCTTTTTGGGACATTTATTGCTACAACACATTCACTACATCCGAAAACCAAAATTATCGGGAAATAATTATCATTATTTCCCGATAAATTTTTATCAAAGTCAACAAAAGATTTCTAAAATTTTATAAATACCAAACTTTTCGAATGTCTTGAGAACAAACAAGTCCTGAATAATCAGAATTAAAACAACTCGATATAAAGTACACCAAAATCAAGTTATTTTAAAAAAGTACAATACTAACCAAAATCTTATTAAAATAGGACAACAACAAAAATACAGGTACTAATTAGAACAAAAAACGACAAGAGTGTAACGTAAACAAATTAAAATGTTCGTTTCAATTTAATAATACAAATTTGTAAATGAATATCTATCTCAAAAGAAAATTGTAAAAATATTAAATATTTTAAAAATGCAAAACTTTCCTAATTGTCAAGAAGAAAAGAAAGACAAAAAAACCAGTCGCAAACGCTGGTTTCATTTTTTCTCTGACTGTATGATTATTTTTTTCTTTGGGAAATAGTTTTTCTATTCGAGAAAAGTACTTGGTGAAATATCTACAAATTATTTATTATTTATTACACGGAAATAAAAGAGAAAAAATATGGGAACAGTAAACTTGATAGATCACAATAAACTTATCTGTTACAATAGTGGACGATCCTTCGCCGCACCTTGGGGTCGCTACGGCACTGTCTAGGTGGTTCCAAATGATTATGGAAGATCACTAGTGGAGGGATGATCTGCCCCAGTTGTAGAGATAATCCAGTTAAGAATGTACATACGAGAGCTTAAAGTTTACAAGCTGTTCAAGTTTACGGAATCTCCAAATTCAAGAGATGCTTCTGGTTTACAGAATCTTCTAATTAAAGAGTTGCCTCTAGTTTACAGAATCTTTAAATTAAAGAGTTGCCTCTAGTTTACTGTATTATATTCCAACTGTATATGACAGTAAATCAATAGAAGAAGATGAGACTGGGAATAATTATTAAAACCTCTTGAACTCGATAATGCCAACTCATTAGTACACCTCGTAGCGTAGCTACTTTGAACTTCCAATTATAATTATAGAGACCGTATTCATTATTTTATTATTAAAAATGTTTTAGGTTAGATGGAGCTAGCGGTACTAATTGAATTTAATATTTAGGATACCAGGTGCTTAAAATGTTAACAGGTACTGTTACACATTGTCTCGGAACACCGACCTGGATGTCGCCAGGGTAGACTCTAGACTCTAGACTCTAGCCCAGTGTACCCTATATAACACAGGACACAGAGTGTCGAACATACCTATCTTCATGGACATCTAGAATTCAGCACGACAACTGACAGTTGTCATATTTCCTACAAAATTCCTGTTACCAGAAAAACAAACTAGATTTGATCTGACAGATCGTAAATAAAAATATTGAAAATATTTGTATTATTATAAGGGACATTTCAAAAACAATCAGCAGTATCCCGCTATCGAGCTCTCCACACATTCATGGTAAGTATATAGTGTGATCGCATTATTTGAAAATTCAATTTCTGTTTACTCCAAAAAATGCATAACCTCAATAATGCTATTTTTATTTCAGTTAACCAGACAGATATGCCTTGGGTTTATATTAAATGATTGAATTTCCTAAGGTTCCTGAGAGATAACAAAGGTAATTACGCAAACCAAACTATGACCTATGATTATTCTCTATTATTTTGTAGATGTTAGATCTGAATATATCTGAACTCCCTCGAGACACCTGTTACTAGTAGGAGTGCTACAAGTGAGCAGAACTGTACCGGATTTCCAGTCAACACTGTCAATTTCATTGAATTTAACATAATTCGAAGTTTGAGAAATATCAAGTATTATAACTGAGAGAAAAATAAACATCTATTACTAGCCCCCACATTGTGGCTTTTATATCCTTTTTATTCAAGGTAACACCCTAGAATTTTAAGATAAAAATGACCCGTAACAACACCCCCATTACTAGAAAATGGAAAATTTCCCAAAATTTTCCTAAAGAAAATATAAACATAAACTTCTACCCGTTTAGTCTATCTTAATATTTACATCGAAAGTGCATCCTGCAATCTTTCATTTCTATATTACATTAGGAAATGTAAACCCTCACTGTCGAGGAAATTCCCTTTGAAAAGACTTAAATGTTCATGACTAAATTACTAACTCTAAGAAAGACGAGATTTCCACTCGTATACCCAATACCCTATCAAAATTTACAAATTTGTACATCTACAAAAAGTTTAAGTTTCTGTAGCAAACGTTGTGCGCTTTAACTATACTACAATATCATTCCCCAGAAGAAATTTCTTACCCAAATAAATCCCCGAGAAGGTTAAAACTTATTGTACTTTTGGGAACGAAACAAAACCGTATAGAACGAAGAAATGATTGATTAATGATTAATTTCGAAATATTACTAATTTGGACAAATACTCAAAATTACTCTACTGGCTCAAGCCTTAAATCTTTGACATGCCATGTTCCCATGGAACGTTCATTCTCATTTTCAATCTCATAAGTAACAGGAGATACAACCTTTTTAACCCGGAATGGTCCAACAAATTTTGGCGCTAATTTCGCATTAAATCCCTGAGCAGCCTGTGACAGGACATAATTTTTCTTCCAGGCACGATCTCCAACATTGTAGTACACAGGTCGTCTACGTAAATCATACCTGGCCTTAGTCTTCTGGTGAGCTAGTTTGATACGCCTCTCCACATCATCAAAGACAGCTTGAAACCCATTACTGCGATCTAAAGGTGTTTCTGAATTTGTAATATGATGATGATAGTCCTCTCCTGAGACATAATGTTAAATACATAAATTAAAAAAAAATCGGGAATGCCCAGTTACTTCATGTTTTGCAGTGAGAATGGCACATGATACTTTTTGTAAAAGTTTATACCATGTTCGGTGATTATCCTTCACATAAGAAGCTAACATTATCTTCAGGGTCCTATTTACTCTTTCCACCGGGTTGGCTTGCGCATGATATGGGGATGTATATAAGATTTTGACCTAGTAATTTTCACAAAGCGTAGTAAACTCTCTACTCTTGAATTGTGTCCCGTTGTCACATATTAAAAATTCAGGAGTACCAAATAGTAGAAAAACATTCTCTTCAATTATCCGAATTATACTGGAAGCTGTAGCGGTTCTTAAAGGAAATAAAAGAGGAAGCTTGCTGAAGTAATCGGCTATAACTAAGATATAGACGTAACCTTGAGAAGATCTTGGTAAAGGTCCTACCAAATCAACAGAAATCATTTGCCAAGGTTTAGAAATTTTTGGTCTACTTTCCATTAATCCTGGTGGTGCGCGATTTTAAGGCTTATATGCCAGACAAACTTGACATTTTTTTATATACCGAGTGACATCAGCCCTCATCTTTGGCCAGTAATATTTATTTTTGATTCGCTTATAAGTTTTAAAAATGCCTAAGTGTCCTGAAGTGCAATCATCATGGTTCTTGCATAAAATATCGGCTCTACTCTCTTTGGGAACAACAATTTTCCAATCCTCGTTATCCTGACTTAACTCTGGATGTTCTGGTTTGATATGTTTCAGCAAAATTGAATTTTCTACTCTCCATTCTCGGAATTTCAACGGATTTTCTCGAACATTCTTTACCATTTTCTTATACCACTGATCTTTAACTTCGTTTACTGTTAATATGTTGACATCAGGCACTGCCCTGGATAATAAATCTGGAACAACATGATCTTTTCCTTTTCGGTGAAGTATTTCATAATCGTACTGTTGTAACCTTACAGCCCATCTTGCGAGTCTACCTCGAGGTTCCCGTAAATTAGCTAACCATTTCAGTGAAGCGTGATCGGTGACAACATAAAATTTATACCCTTCCAAATATGGTCTTAACTTCTCAATTGCATACAATGTGACGTTTTTAACGTCAACTTTATTAAAATTAAAAAATCCGAAAAATTAAATTCCATATTCCGCTGGTTTGAACTGTTTAACTACTTTGCTTTAGTCCAGTGTATAATTTATTAACTGACTTTGCCAGAAGAGCGGATTTGGAAGGGATATCTGTAAGTTTTAGTTAGTTTTGGTGTGACTGCGATGAAGATAAGACGTTGTAAATTTAAATATTAAAATTCACGTGGCTATTTAAAATTAAAGTAATTTATCTATTTCTTTATTTTCTTTTACCATCGCTTAACTTTTTAAATTTTTATTAGTGGTTTCGATATTTTTAAATTAATTTAACACGTTACTCGGTCATATTTTTTTCTTCTAATTCTTGCATGCTAAAAATAAGTAAGAAATAAGTAACGTTCATAATTTTGTTATAATATTTTCTCTTAATGAATAATTAGATTGAACGTCTACTTTGTATCGTCAACTACATCAAAAACTCCTTGTTTTCGTACTATTATCTTTTGGTAGTTATCTTACTTTTAGTCGTATCGCTACTTTTTAGTTCTCGTGCAATTCAAATCATTCGATACTGAATATATAGTTTTCTACCTGGGATTTAAACTATTTGTTATAAAATAATATTTTTTAGCTTTTAAATGTTTTTTCCATATCAATTTTTTGATATACTTGCTTAACGATACACTTACTTTTTATGTTTAATTTAATTTAAAACTATTCATTTCAATTACTAATTTCTTAACGAAAATTTCTTTATTTTAAATTTATTTGTTCTAAAATTATTAACTTCAATAACATTCGATAAGAGTATTAAAATTACGCCCCAGGATAATTTTATCTGAGGGCCCTCTTTTTAAATTGTTTAATAAAAACTGATGCTCCTTCCTTCTTTTCTTATCCTTGAGGTTTAATCTGAGAAGATTTGAACTACTAGAGGTACTTCCGTCAACTACCAGACCTGCCACCCTCGTAGACAGCTTCAGCTTTTCCTTCTGCTTGCTACTAGGCTTTGCTGCTTGCTACTAGGCTTTACTGCTTGCTACTAGACTTAGTACTTAGAATATATCATCCTGCTTGCATGCATGTATTGATTTTTCAACCAGCCTCCATAATAAAGAACTAAGCTTGTTCTGCTGCTTCTTGCTGAGCAATCGTCACTGCTGAAAGAAAAAGTCATGGCGGAATCCTCATCGGCACCTCTACCATGTGGAAGAAACCTCACTGTTGATCGAACCATCCTAACCTAGATAAGTTAATTTATATTTCTTATTTTTGTAACCTGTGGCTTAATTTTTTTTTTATAAATTTGAAACATTCAAAGTAAATTAATTATTAGTGTTATAAGTGATTTAATCTTTAATTTATAGTTTTATGCCTTCAGCCAAGAATCAATTGACATTTTAAAAATAACAGTTTTTGATCTTATAGTAATATCACCTCCATTCTCATTCACATTCATATTTACAAATAATATTTTTTTCATTATGTTAATTTTTCCACTCAATATGTATAACCTATGTATAAATAGTAAATTTATTCGTTAATAAAGTGTTAATATATTAAATTTGCTACTTCTTTATTTTATCTATTCAAAAATAGAACTTCGTTCTATTTTTTTGTTTGAATATTTGTTCTTTTTAGTAAAAAAGAAATCAGATATGATGGCGCCCAAAATAAAACATATTTTGAGCATCATAACATCTGAAAATAATTGGTTGAAAATCTGAGTTTCTAATTATTTTCCAAAATAAATCTACCCTTACTCACACCCAACTGAGCTAATCGGGCAACACTGTCCTCCATCTCTCCTGTGGAGTTTCCAAATCGAGGAGGAAGGTGACAACAACACGGCTAAACATTCGCGCTCGGTTGTGGAAAAATTTTTTTCAGCTTTTGTTAAGGATCTACTTAGGTAACAAATGACATGTTCGCCATCATCGTCACGTTGGGAAAGTACAGCCCCAATTCCATGTCCAGAAGCATCCGTAAGCACGTAGAAAGGTTTTTCAAAGTCTGGGCAACGTAGAATAGGTGCACTAACTAAATGACTGTTCACAAGCTGAAGTCCACGAAAAAGTTGCATTTTTACGGAGTAATGAGCATAAAGGTGCTATTAGGTGAGAAAAATTTGGAGTTAATTTACGATACCACGATATAGTTCCAATAACCTGTCTAACATTTTTCACATTGCGAGGAGTAGGTAAGTTTAAAATGGCACTGACCTTTTCAGGATCAACATGCAAGCCTTGTCGATCAATGACGTATCCTAAATAGTTAATAGATTCGCGACAGAATTGACATTTTTCCCTAGAAACGGTTAAACCAGCTGCTGTTAATTTCTCAGACTTTTTCTAAAATTTCAAGATATAGTTCAAAAGTAAGAGTTACTATAATAATATCGTCGAGATATGCAAAACAATATGGCTCTAAACTTCCGCCAATAACCTGATCAACAAGGCGCTGCCACGTTGCTGGACTATTTGACAACCCAAAAGGCATAACTTTAAACTGATATAAACACCTATTAGGAACGGTAAAAGAAGTATATTCCCGCGAGTCCTTGGAAACAGGTACTTGACAATAGGCAGATTTGATATCAAGGGAAGAGATATATTGAGCATTTCGTAACTTATCTAAAATAGCTGATATGTAAGGAAGAGGATGGGCATCCTTTTTTGTAACTTTTTTGAGATTCCTATTGTCGAAACAAAAACGCCACTTATTATTTGGTTTTGGAACCAACAGAATAGGCGAAGACCAAGCTGATTCTGATGGTTCAATAATGTCATTTTTAACACGTCTTGTAATTCAATGTCAATTTGCTTTTGTATAGCCGGTGAAACTGGATAATAACGGCTTTTAATAGGAGGAGAATCTACAATAATTTTATGCTCCACTACACTTGGTCTACCTAATTTGTCTCCCATATTATGAAAATATTTACTAGTTAAACTGTCTAATCGGGTTTTCTCATCTGAGGCTAACTTATTTTGTTAAACTAGGGAATTTACTGTTATTGAAGGATCTGACCCATTAAAAGTCCAATTGCCCTGTTTGAGATTTGACACTATTCCTGATTCAATCCAAAAATTTACCCCCAAAATTAAAGTATGTGTTATTTCCGGAATAATCAAAACATCTCTGATAAATATTTTCTCGTCGACCTGAATGGGTATCGAACATTGTCCCACAATTGAAAACTTGTCGTTATTTGCAACTGTACAAAACTCTACCGCAGTAGACTGAAATACAAATCCCAAGTCCTGTAAAATTTGCATACCACTTAAACCAACACAAGTATTACTACACCCGGAATCTAGTAATCCCTTAACTGAACGTCCTAATATTTTGACTTCTAAGTATGGTCGATGATCATTAACAGACAAAATAAAAATCTATCATAGGTTTCGGATCTAAGCAGTAAGGTTTTAATGAAAGCTTTTCACTTGGGGTCAATCGTCGATCCTGCGATGCCCCACTCGATCGTTTCCCGAACAAAATTGACAATCCCTTACCGTAACAACGGATTTCCCACATTTATAGCAAAATATTTTACGCGGTGACGTACATGTTCTAAATCGATGGTCTGCGGAACCACAGTTCCAGCAAGAACTTTTCTTATATGAACCAGATGGTCCATCACCTGAAGAAGGTTGTGATCTGGAAACAGGTTGTAATATTAGTTGGTCGTTGGGCGACAATTTGTGATATGATTTAAATATTGAGAGTGATTTTATAAAATTATTTAGTTAACTTTTAAAAAATAACTATATGCCAAAAGAAAAAATGTAATTTACAATAAAACAAACATTAATCTTAATTTAGTCTTTAATTAGTTGTAAAATATACTTCAATAATTAACAAAATTTATAAATGTTTATCACAGCAAAAATTATTATAGTTAAATACCTCGGCTAGGGGTGAGTAAGTTCATTAGCTCTGACTATTGTACAATATTTGTTTCTTTAAGAAATTATAAGGGCGCCACTGAAATCTTTTTATTTTTTATGATACTACTGAAGAAAGTTGTTTTAAGCTGTTATTTAAATAAGTATCATAAGATGACAGAAAGATGTCAGAAAAACTGTCTAGGAAGATAAATAAAAATGATATGAAAATATACCTACAAATAAAAGATAAGTAGATTTCCTTGGTGCTAAAATGAATGAAATTGAGAATACGTTACAAAAAAATAATCCGCAAAACAGTTCTTTAAAACTACTAATTCTAATACAGTTGACGATACGACAATGATTTTAATATTACGTTTAAGAAATAAAGAAAACGAGACAGCTGTATAATATTATAAATGCATTTACGTTGGTCGACTTATCTTTTTTACATCTGATCCATTGGTTGATCCAGGAGAGGGTGGTCCAGTGAAGGGTTGGTCTGATGAACCGTCCACCAATGTAGAACCAATCAGTGTAATGTCTTTGAAATTTGTAGTGTCTTTGGAATTGAAATTTGTCACGTCTTTTGACTTTTGGTATTGTATATTCTAATACTGTGTATAACACCAATGACAATAAGAGAATGAATCGTGGTTCCACATTAAAGATCGTGTATAAAGTTGGAATTACTGACAGGAAGCGTTTATAATAATTAACATGTTAAAAACTCTCTACAATAGATGGTGTTAGTGTTAGCCATATAATTAATTTAAAAATACTACGTTTTTTAGTTAACATATCATGTTACAAGGTTGTGACGTATTTATTTCCGAAACTTGATAATGATTGGAAGTTTTTCGATATGCTAATTGAGGTTCAAGTAAAAGACGAGGATTCGTAGGAGGTGGGCAATATTGTTGCGCTCGAATAGAAGTTTCCTCAACGGTCCGACATAATTGGGTTAACTCATCTACCGACGTAATTGAATGCAATGCTAACGAGTTCTGAAGATAAGGTAAAAGATTTCGCCTTATTAATGCGACACGAGTAAATTCATCAGGCTTACAATTTAATTTATTAAATAAGTTTTGCATGCTAGCTATAAAAACTATGGCCTTTTCATGAGCTCCCTGACTCCGTTTTCGAATTTCCTCATTAAGTGCAAACTCATAATCGTAAGGTAGAAATGCATCTTTCAATTTGTCAATTAAATTATCCCAATCAGAAATATGTTGTGACCTAAACCAATGTAATGCTGTCCCCTTTAATAATTCTGGAGTAGCTCTAAACAATTGTTCTTTAGTTACACCCCTAGAATTTCGGAATTCCTCAACACGCTGTATAAAATCCATCACGCTACCAGATTCCCCATTAAAAGATATATTCCATGAATTAACATTAAGGTATTTTTCTTTGCTTTTGACATAAACGTACTGCTGAATAACTCTGAGGATGACAAATATTCGCGGTCGGAAACGTTGTATTGAATCTAGGATGATTAAAATTAGGATGATTAATGGTAGGACTCGACTGAGCCTGTTGAGAGTTAATTCTAGGTGCAGGAGGCCCCAGCGATAAATGTCTCAAGCTTTCAGATATATTTCTTGCTGATGCAGATTTACCCCCAGTCACCACTGGACGATTACCTACATCAATCAAATCCCGACCAGTGTTACTAGTAGAAGCAGTAGGTGCTACTTCTGGCAATAAAGTATTTGGTTCATCCAAGATTGAAGTCTCAATTTCTATAGGTTGGTCTATGACTTCTTGATCACCCCTGGTATTCTGAGTTTCAAAAATATTTGTCAATCTATCAAGCAAAAATAAACAACGTTAAGATAAACCCCTAACAAGTTCCCGTTGCTCTTCAGGTTATACTGAAATTCTACTTAACCTAAAATTCAAATGTATTAACCTTGAATAAATTCGTTTATATTCATTGTCTTTATTGGAAAGATCAAAATTTTCAATATCTTGTGTTAAATCATCTACTTTACTAGTACAAGTGTCAATTTCTATATTGGCATCTAAAGATACAGGTGGATATTGAGGTCCATAACCTGACTTTTCACACCGTAACGCATTACGTAATAAAGTTCGCTTATCAGCGACAGTATTTCCAACAGGTAAATTTCGAATAATCAACTCATAAGTGAGTTCATCACCAAGAAGTCTATTAACTTCCATCTTGTTATTTCTCTAAACTTTAAATCAGAAAAATAAAAAAATTGTAAAAAATTCAACTACAATCTCAATTGGAACAATGTTTACTCTAAACAGTATCAATGATACTTTCAATCCCAAGAATATGAATAAATTTAAACTCCAAAACCAGTATTTACTACTGAATTGGAAAGAAAAACTGTGCACTATACACTATACCAGACCTGTCAAGGCCCACAACAACGCAACACTGCTGAATGTCTTAAATGTCCTTTTAATTTCCTTTAATCTGCCTAAATAGACACACTCCCCCCTTCCCAGAAGTACGGAGCAAGAAAAATTACTAAGAACTAATTTAGAAAAGAAATGATCTCAGTTTCAATCAAATTCAAAAATCTGTATATCATTAACTGTATACTCAACCTTGTCTACTGTCCGTGCCAGCTACACAATAATATTTTTGCTAGTACATCCAAACAGTGAACACGTTTGAATCAATGACACACCCTGTAAATGCGATTGAAGAATGAAAAGCTCTGTATATAGTTTCGTACTGAAACACCCTGTAAATAGTCCTCTAATGAAACACCCTGCAACCACAATTATCTAATGAAAAACTTTGTAAATACAGTTGACTAAAGAATCACCCTGTAACCACGGTTGGGTAAGGAGAAAAAAAAAATTTTGCGAATGCAGTTGACTAATGAAACACCCTGTAAACACGGTTGGGCGCCATTTTTGTAACGTGCAAAATCCACACGCACAAAATCTTACAACTTAACTTTGACCATTTGTTCAATATTCATGAAAAGGTGGCTGAAAAGAATCTATTGAATTACCTGAACTATTTATTAAGAAATGCTTGCTTAATATTGCCCTCGATGACCTCTAGCCCCAGTCGGAGAGTGGCTGGGTAAAAATTATCAAACTATTATAAGCGCCACCCACTTTAAAAATATTTCTCCAGAAAAGAGCAAGCTATTTCTTCAGTACCTAAGTGGGAAAACGTAGATCACAAAAAAACTCTACTAAGGAGAGAAGACTCAGGAATTCATCAATTATATAACCCTTTATTGGGGGAAGACAAGAATTTAAAATTTACAAAATTTAATTTTTTTTTTTTGTTACGGTTGCAGTTAACAACCTAATTAATAAATACTTGAAAATTTACCAATTATTTATAACGGAGCAGTTGAACATTTGCTTAATAAATTCTTAAAAATATTACAGGTAGTGTAGAGATTTCTATTATAATTCTCTAGTTTCTTACAATAACTAAATGTTGAGTACACTGAGGTAGAAATATTTAAAATGAATATTGATTGATTGATATTTAAGGAAAGAACAACAAAATTATTAGAATCATAAGTACATATGGGTTAACTCAATAGTTATCTTTACCTAGGTTCCCCTCGTATATAGCTATATGCGTGGTTCACAACAGAGTAGTGAACGTGAAATATTTACAAAAACATGTTAATAAATTTTATTTATAAGGACAAATTTACCCGTTAGATCAAAATTCAAGATCAGTTCATATACATCATGAAAAGTCTCGTGAAATTGAAGTGTTATGTTATATAAACTTAAATTACAAATTAGTATCAGTTCATTTCCATAATGAAAAGTTCTAAATTTATATGTAAAATTAAGAAGAATAAAAAAAATATTAATAAAAGGTTTAGATCTGACCTTCCATGTCAACCCCCAAAAGTGACATTCTTGTACCTCACTATTCTAAATCCTGGAAGTATCGTCCACCAACTTTTTCATTGGAGTAGCCCCTCAATGGGTTCATCACCGATAAACAGACACTAGAAGCAGCCTTAAAAGAAAATCCCTCTAGACCAACTTCTCGGAACAGCCACTGGTTGGCTTCGGATTCAAGACAACCCATACAAGGTCCGACAATGGACTAGAAACCCATAGGAACTCCACCCACTTAGATTGGAGGAAAAACCACAGCAACAGATACAGAGCCGCCAAGATATACATGTGGGGATAAAAAACCTAGAAAGCAAAAGTTGCACTATAACACGTGGATTTGAATATTCACCAGAAGTTAAATAGAAATATAGTGAAATATGGTTCTTACCTCTTTCAAATTTTGAGGTTTCTTTTTTCTTATAGAAGCGATTATTTATAAATTCGGAATTTCTATATGATTTGACAAACTAGAAAAATTTCCAAATATCCGCAATAGCGATGGAATCAGCAATGTGCTTCACTATGGTCGAAACGGAAATTAAAAAATAACACAAATGACTGAAAACCGGAAAACAAACTATCATAGACAACCTGATTCACTTGCCAACATTGTCTCGGAACACCGACCTGGATGTCGCCAGGGTGGACTCTAGGTAAGCCCAGTGTACACTATATAACACAGGACACAGAGTGTCGAACATACCTATTGTTAGAAATTTTCCCTGGCAAAGACGGTCGTATTCGTTCGGTTAGTGTAAAAACCCGTGATGGAATCTACACTAGGCCTATAACAAAATTGGCACCCCTCCCAAGATCTGATAAATAAAACCACTACCAAAACTCTTCCTTTGCCGCCTGCCCCCAAAATGTTTAAATTCCAATTGTAAATTTAAACAGGAAAATTCGTTTCGCTTTCCAATGCTAATCATCTACCACGTGGTCCCTTTATTCATGTATAATCCTCACATATTCCCATTCTCCAAATAAATACGCACGCCCCTGTCGCATTCTTAACGTTGAAATAAAAAAACGTTTCAACAACTACCAAATAGTCAAAGCACATCTCATCCCTTTCCCTCCCATTATTCCGTTTCTTTTCTCAAAACCAATCCGTTCTCATGCAATTCTCTAGCTAGAACGATCTACGTGACACCCCCTCTCTCGCGCCAGCCACCCTTGTTAACGGACAAATTCTAAAAACAAAAAGAACGGCAGAACGAAAACAGACATTGAAACAGTAACAACCACCTAGTAATTTTAACTTTCAACCGCTAATACCGGTAGTAAAAAGCACCGGCTCTCAAGTTTATCGACAATAATTTAAGTATTGTATCGTATTTAAGTGTTAAGTTATATTGTCCATTGATGTAACACGTTTTGTGCTGATTAATTCATTGATGTGACACGTTTTATGAAAAGTAATCCAATTAATTTAACAATTTTGGGCTAATTATTTCCCAGTGATGTAATCCATTGTGCCTATGTGTTACAAAAGTATTGTTGTTCATTTGTCTGTTTCCTGGACAAAAATATAAACTAAAAATTCGACATCCACGAGTTTTATTCACCAACCACCCAGTCCACGAACAAAGAAAACAGCTTAATTTCTTTACCTATCTTCATGGACATCTAGAATTCAGCACGACAACTGACAGTTGTCACATTTCCTACAAAATTCCCTGTTACCAGAAAACAAACTAGATTTCATCTGACAGATCGTAAATAAAAATATTGAAAATATTTGTATTATTATAAGGGACATTTCAAAAACAATCAACAGTATCCCGCTATCGAGCTCTCCACACATTCATGGTAAGTATATAGTGTGATCGCATTATTTGAAAATTCAATTTCTGTTTATTCCAAAAAATGTATAACCTCAATAATGCTATTTTATTTTATTTTTTAGTAACAAAACTGTTTGGAATATTCTAAAAGATAATTTATTGTATCCATATCACGTTCAACGTGTTCAACATTTGTTACCTACTGACTATCCATTACGCATACAGTATTGTCAATGGATTTTACGTGAAATCGCGAACAATCCGAATTTTGTGGCCAATATTCTATTTACGGATGAAGCCAACTTTTCTAGACATGGGATTATGAATTTTCATAATGACCACATATGGGCAGATGTAAATCCACATACCATAAGTGTAAAACGATTTCAACAAACATTTTCGGTCAATGTTTGGCTTGGCATCATCGATGATTATTTAATTGGACCATTTTTCCTTCCTGTACGGTTAACCGGTGAGACATACCAACATTTTCTACAAAATGAACTTCCACTTCTTTTGGAAGATGTACCTATTATTATTAGAAGGCGCATGTGGTTCATACATGACGGAGCTCCTCCACATTTTTCAGTGATTGTACGCGAGTTTTTAAATAATGTTTTTCCAGGCCATTGGATCGGACGAGGATCTCCACACCCGTGGCCCCCTAGATCACCTGGACACAATCCTCTGGATTTTTGTGTGTGGGGATATTTGAAATCGCTTGTTTACACAACACTGATATTAAACGTACAAGATCTTCAAAATCGTATCATAGACGGCTGTAATGTTATTCGTAACAATCCTGGTATCTTCGAACGTATTCGACAATCCATTAGACATCGAGCGGATTCTTGCATTTTAGCTGGAGGTGGACATTTTGAACATTTGCTCTGAAATGTATTATTTTTTCTTTATGTTTAACACGACATGTTGCTTGTAATAAAATAATAAAAAAATATAAATCAGTAGCGTCACCAAGAAAAATTAATTTCACGTACAACACCCTGTATCTCATAAACGACAACACCTATCACACATGTTTATATGAACTTTTCGTCTTAAAATTGAGTAACGAAGCGCCCCATATAATATTTTAGATTACTTAAGAAACACCCTGTATAGACATTTATTTTTTTGGTAGATTAATCTTACTTTTTTTACATAAATACATTGATCGAATTATCCTTTTTGGAGTCAATTGAATTTATTTTGATTTATATCTTTAAGAAGAATTTAAGGAATTAGACTGTGTTGTAGTTTTTTTTAATTTATAATATTCATTTAATGGTGCTATCCTTTTTCTTTACTCATTACAACTTAAATTATTTGGTAGAAGATTTATTAAACGTTTTTTAGGGTTTCTTTCCTGGGCTACAAGTTCCCACATTTTTTTGTGGGTCGTGAGGGCAGCATAGCATTTTCTTTTCCCTGGGGTGCAAGTACTGGGCTGCTGGAATTAAGGAGATCCCTACCGCATCCGAGTTGGTAGAAGTAGTACAACAGGCAACATGCAGTGACTTGCGTCTACAAGGAGTGTCTCGAAGCAGGTTTTACCATAAATATTTATTTATAATTACATATAACTTGTGATCGTTTAACCTTTACTTTTTATTACGTTAAACAGTTCAACTTAAAATCATGACTTAAAGCTTATTCATTTATATTAAATAAAAAAACAACTATGTCTACTTGGTCACAATAGTTTTCGGTTGCTCCGGATGACAACCTTCGGCCTTCGACGTCGCTCAGAACGGAGAAAGGTGTGGTCCTTCTATTCCGATGTTCCGGAAGATAATAGTAGACAACGTAAAATATGGGCGCCAACTGGGTCTCCCACAATGGCCAAGAGAAGAACTATCCCCCCCAAAACCCAGTAAAATGAGAAGGGAAAATAAAAGAGCAAACTCCCAACTATGTACCGATTTAATAAATTTTAATCCAGTTTAATAGATAATTAATGTACCTGTATTTCAAATACAAAAAAAATACAACAACAAATCTACAATTTAAACTACCATATGAACAAAGTTTACCCCCCCCCCAAATTAGAAACCCTAAATGTCTAGTACACTCTACAATACATTATAGCATCCTAACATTTAGTGGCAGATTAATGATCATTTACTAACTTAAAAATAAATTGAGTATAGGTATGTCAGTATAAAAGTGTTAACCCAAAAACAACTATTATATCTATCACACAATGGGTCTAGGCGTTGGTACCAAGGCAAGGACACATGCGCAAGTTGAAAACTACTAGTTTCAAATCATAAATGAGTAATTATTGTGTGATATTAATCACCACCTTCACAATTCATCGTTATACCTGTTAAAATTTAAATCCAATAGAAAAAAAAGAAAAATATTAACCCCAAATCCCTATCATACATTATGGGCCTTTTAGCCCCTTCCTTCTTTTAAAAGGAACACAAATGGTAACTTAAACCTAAAAAAACCTGATAAGTCCATACTGCTCTGTAATGGAACGAAACTGCAGCCAGCTAACGGAAGTCTGTCTCTTGCAAGTTCAACGGGTCAGAAAAATCTCAACTCCAAGTAAATCTTGAGCCCGGAAGTAGGACCCTTAAAACCATAATCACAGTATCAACAGAAGGTCGATCTAAGTCTAAAATTTGCAAAGATACTGCCTGACACCTGTCTGTATTTTAACTACATTGACTGATTAACTAAGGAAAACTATCTTTAACTAAGGACAAGTGAAGCCTGTCACTAATTTAATATAATTTAGGTACCTAGTTGGCAATTTAATAAAAAATACTTAAAAAGGAACAAACTTATAGGCCTACTGCCTAATTTCAAGTTTGAAATATTTACACTGTTATTATTATGCTCATTTATAAAAAAAATAGGCTGATATTAATCTACTAGTTAAACCAAGAGACAAGTTCAACCGATGTAAAGTATTGAATAATATTGAACCTGTATTTACAACAAAAGAAAGCAAATTAAAGTGTCTCATGGTGTTTTCCACAGGTTTTACTAAACATTAAATTGGAAACGCTCAAGAAAAATGCCTAATTGCTATCACACAGTACCTGCAAGTTAAATTGACCATTTTCTATCAGGTAGCAACATAAAACAATAATGTGCATCTACATGTTGAGGTCTACAAAACTAAAATGTCCTACCTTTTTTTCAGAAAGGGTCTCGTTGTTCACAGCTTCTCTAATTATGGGCCAGTCAAACAACACATCATAGACATGAAACCAGCAGAAATGAATGTTCCCCTTAAATAAATATTATTACTTAGTGAGGTGCGAGCACACTCAGAAATTCTACTTACAAATGCGGTGAAAATAGATCCTTCTTTAGAAGTATGGCATGGGTTCCAACGATATCAAATTTCTCCCAAAACTACCAATTTGGAGACAAAACCATAACCCAAAACTACCACTATTTCTGGGAAACACAAATCTTGAAATCCCAATAATGGATGACCTACCAGTCATTAAAAATAAAAAGATTTGTAGTTAATTCACCATTAGGGAACGTTCTCTTCTCGAAGGGCCTCTTGTCAAAAAAACAAAAGACAAATTTGACCCACGGACACCGATAATACACAGAACATAGAACGTCGTGGTCGACAGATGAATCTACACCGTTCTGCACCAGAGCGTGTTCTGTGTGTGGACCAGTGTTGAGAATGAAACCCATCACAGAAAACATGACCTCGAGCTACACAAACCCTAAACCTGCCCCTAAACATTCTGAAAAGTACTAAATATCGTGAAACCTCCAACTCGACGTCCACAGGCATAGAACATGTGGCTGTCGACACGTTCTGTGTACGATACTGGTACTACCAGTGTATAAACTAGGTCAGTGTGTCAAAACGTTAGGGTGGGTTCAGATGCCCGAAATCACTCCATCCATAAACCCAACATGTAGAACATAAACTAACATACGCTCATAACTATACAATAAGCATACCTAACTAGTAAATTGGGTATCTAGAGAAACAATTCCAGATAACCTAGTAAACTATAGCATTTACCAAACTGAAACTTTTTAGGTTTTACACCAGGGGACAATACAACATGGACCCCAGTAGATTATAGTACCTACCAAACTGAAACTTTTTAAGTTTTAACCACGGGGAAAATACAAAAAGGACCCCAGTAGATTATAGTACCTACCAAACTGAAACTTTTAGGTTTTAACCAGGGGGACAATACAAAAATGGACCCCAGTAGATTATAGTACCTACCAAACTGAAACTTTTTTAGGTTTTACACCAGGGGGACAATACAACATGGACCCCAGTAGATTATAGTACCTACCAAACTGAAACTTTTAGGTTTTACACCAGGGGGACAATACAACATGGACCCCAGTAGATTATAGTACCTACCAAACTGCCACTAACGGCGTGTGTCTTAAAATATTGACGAAGGTGTTACGTCTAATGTTGGCACAGCCTGCACCATTCCGCCGTATAGATGGTGGCGAAGAGAACACAAAGCTTCGGGCTGACATACGACAAATATAAAGTTGTTCGACAACGGAGGTCACAGCGTAAGACGGCGTGCCCCATCTATAAAATTACTCTATGGTCGGATGTCAATGTTGTCATTCGAAAAGTCAAAACAAGAGATAATCCAACAGGTGTATATTTGGCTGAGGTATAGTCTGAATAAAATTTTACATGGCAACAATCTAATATATGGATATGAGAATAAAACAGGGATTTAAGGAGAAGACGGAGAATTTGTTTACAATTAAACTACCTACTTGGTTCTACACATAACTTAGGTTAAGCCCATGTTAACATATAGACAGAAATACAACATATCAAGTTTTAGATAAAAATTAAAGGAACCGAGACGGAAAACATATCAAAGCGAATAAGTAGATACAAAAACAGTTACATTTAATCAAAAATATCCTAAAGCTGAAAATAAACGTTACACCTAGCTACAAACAAACAAAATGTAACTTAAATGTCAATCTGACGATGCTTCTTAGCGAAACGGCCGTCATTGTGATTTAAAAATTTTTCAAATAAACTTGGAAGTTACGTTGAAACGAAGAGTTTTTTATTATTCTTAACTATTAATACTGATTCTATCCGTAAATCCCTTTATCGTATTAAAAGCCATGCTGTTGGTTTGAATAATATATCCTTACGCATGCTTCAGTTGGTCGATAATCACTTAATAAACCATTTGACGTTTATTTTCTTTCCAAATCGTTTGAAATTTTACTAAAAGAACAAATTAGCAGCTACGTATATCAACAAAAAATTATAACTTCTGCTCAATCTGGCTTTAGAAGTCCCAACAGTACGACCACTACCCTTTTATCTACCACGGATGACCTTTTTAAGGCGACAGATCAGGGTAAGATTACCTGCTTGGTCCTTCTAGATTACAGCAAGGCCTTTGATACACTTGATCATCACACACCTTGTTAAAAACTCCATTTTTTTGGATTATCTCGCAGCTCTGTTTCCTTAATATCAAACTACCTTAGTTACCGTACCCATAAAGTCATTTTGGAAGGTGAAGAGTCAATCAATCTGTCCGTTACTCAAGGCGTTCCACAAGGATCCATTTTAGGTCCACTGCTTTTCCCCTTATATAGGTATAGCAGATTTTAACACTTTTGTTAAAAATTGTAGGATCCACCACTATGCAGATGATACCCAGTTGAATCACTCCTTCAATGGGGAATCTACAGTTACTGCTCAAAATACTATTAATGACGATCTCAATTCATTATTTGACATATCCACATCTCACAATCTCAAATTGAATGCCACTAAGTCGGTCGCTATATTATTCGGTCCCAATAAATTGAGGCATCAAATAACTAATCAGTTACAAATTAAATTAGGCGCCGCACTCATTCCTTTCACTGATGAAGGAAAAAACTTAGGCTTGTGGCTGGATTCTGATCTTCGGTTTGATAAGCATATGTCCACCTTAACTCAAAGTTCGTTTAATATTTTAAGACAGTTGTACCCCAACCGAGACCTGCTTTCTACGCAATTGAAACTAAAACTCTGTGAATCTCTTATTTTTTTTTAAACTTAGTTATTGTGATTCCATTTATGGTCCAGCTTTACGTCAATCCCATTCTAAACGCTTACAAAAAATTTAGAAAAGTTGTTTACGCTTTTCTTATGGAATACAAAAATTTGACCATATTTCAATTAAAATGAAAGAGTCGGGTTGGTCAACTTTGAATAATTATCGCGCATTACATTTATTAACTTTAGTTCTCAAAGTTTTAATTCTTAAAAAACCTGACTATCTCTTCAAAAAATTAAAGACGTTCTCTTGCATAAACGAATTACGTACTCGGAACAGAATGACTTTGGTAGTACCCTAACACAACTTTGCAATATTTAAAAGATTTTTTTCGTATATGGCTTGTAAACAATATAATAGATTGACAACAGAAATAAGATCATATACAATAATTAATTTCAAGAAACGTCTAAAAGAATATTTCGTCGGGTTACTGCAAAAACAAGATAACTACACTTTTTTTTATTTTCTTAGTTAAGTGCTTCGCCTGGTCTAAAAATTGCACCTACTTATACTGCGAGAACAAGATACATTTCTTACAAGCATTAACAATGTTACGAGTTTGCAAAAATAATATAAATCCATTTTGGCCAAAATTTAGCCAGCCCAATGCAGATAAATGCACTTATGTCATATGGTACTTCATTTTTTTTCGTATTATTTAATATCTTTAACTACACAAATAAGTTATAGGGCACTTATCTGCTTTAAGCTGTTTAATTCTGCAACCAATATGAATATTTCTCGGTAAAAACAAGCTAACTGCCATTTATCTCGTCTACGCTGTAATGATTTTTGACAAAGCAATATTATTACTACCGTTTTATTTAGATATTTGGCATTTAACTTTTTTTGCTGTAGCGTTTATGTTTTTTCGGTAGCAGGTGTATGTACTTGACTTAAAATTTTAGCATCTCGTTCTGGCAATATAGTTCAAAGACAAAACCTATAAGTTCGTTTACAACTTGTTGATTACTCTCGCGTTATTTTGCAGTTTTCTCGTGTTTTTATTAGTGAAAAAATGTGCATAACTATGTCTAAAGGAGGAGCAATGGTTAAAATGGCTCTAATCCATGAAAACTGTACAGGTAGGGTTCCTGAAAGACATAAAGCCAACTGTACCAGCAAGAAAAAACCAAGGAAAAACTCTAAACGCTTTTTTCTCGACTCAAGATTTAAGAGTGAAAGTATGTACAAGTTTTTTCACTAAAACACTTTGTATAAGCAAGTAGGTGATAGAACATGGCTTCAAGAACAAAGGAGAAGGACGGTTTTTTGCGGTCAGGATAAAATAGGCAAAAAGGAGCCTCACAATAAAACCAAACCTAAAGAATATGAAAAGATAAAAGCTCATATTGAGAGTTTTCCAGTTATGGAATCGCACTACACATGAAAATCTACTAAGCGATATCTAGATTCCAAATTGAGCATAGCAAAAATGCATTATCTGTACCAACAAAAATGTGAAATAGATGGTTCATTGGAGGTCTCACTTATAACTTACAGAATAATATTTAATTATTATAAAAAAAACTACAATTATTCATTCTATGGTCCAAAGAAACATCAGTGCCAGATTTGCATGCAATATAAATTAGAGAATAATTATTAAAGTCAAGTTTCAAGAAAAGAAGATTGCAATATTGCTAAAATTAAGGATGAGGAAAGATCTATGAATGATAAGACCTTTGTATGTTCCACATTTGATTTACATAATCTTACAATTTATCAAATGCCACCACCAAATAATGCATTTTGCTACATTTGGACTGAGACAAGTTTAAAACGCTAAAAACTCAGAAAGTAAAATATGTGTCTTAAGTTGCAAGACAGCAAGAAATACAATATTTTATTATGCTTATTCACATCCGCTGTGTTGTTATAAAAACTGTTTAATTATGTTAGTTGAGAGATTATTCTGTCTTACCATTGTATCTGAAGGTTTGTATTTAATAAAATAATTTTTTAAAAAGCCTGTTTCGGTTTCGAAAAATATATCTCTTAAGTTACAGTTCCTTAAATAATAGACTATTGTTTTATATCACGAGTATATTTAATGTAACATGATATATTTGTTTTTCAACCTTTATTAAAATATTCTTATTGTCACGTACTAATTAATATATAAAGAAATGCACGTATTTATTTAAGGACTTCATTGGCGACTTCATTAGACTTCATTTGCAGACTTCTTGCTTATAATTACTTGTTTGTAACTTTTGTAAACGATAATTTTGTATTAATAAATAATTGTTTTGTTTTTTAAAAAAGTGTTTTGAGAGTGAAGAAATATAATTGGCGCAGTCAGTAGGATAGTCAAACGGTTTAGTGAATATAATACCGGTTCGTTTCAACGATTTATTGACTATAGAAAGCTTCAAGACCACGCGAGTGTCCTAACTAACACGTAATAGTCCTTTTCAATAGTGACTTTTCGTGAAAATAATAACTCTAACGTTTCATCGTTTTAACTGTGAATTTTGAACTTGAACATTTTTGTGTGTGAAGTGAAGAAGTTGCAGAAGTCCGGAAAGAAATCAAGTACTCCAGATCGACTGTAAGTGCCAAATTTCTTTTGCCTTTCCTTACCTATTCTTTAGAGTTTTGGAAAGATATTGTGTTAAGATTATTGTTATTTTGAAGAATTTCGTTCTATTTTGTATATCAAATAAAATAATTATTTTTAATTTTATATGAACGAAGTAGAAAATTTATTAAAAAAGTTTAGAGAATTAAATATTGAAAACGATCTAGATTCATCTGATAAATCAAAAATGGCAACCGCAACTCAAGAGTCACGTCCAATTAATTGGAATTTGTTTAAGTCAAAATTAGAAAATATTAGGCCATATGATGGCGATATTAACACATTAAATATTTTTATTTCGCGTTGTGAAAGTTTAATAGCAACGTATAATTCTTATAATGATAAAGAGTTAAATGATCATATTTTTGAATGCATCCAAGGAAAACTAGTAGGTAAAGCTGAACTAATGGTAGGAAATAGGGTAGAATTAACTAGCTGGAGTTTGTTAAAAAATGCTTTGATTCAATGTTTTTCGGATAAACGTAATTTAGATTGTTTAATACAGGAATTAATGAGAACAAGACCATATAAAAATGAAAAGCTTTTAGAATTCGGTAATAGGCTTCAACTCTTAAGAAGTAGCACTGTTCAAAGAATAAGTAATGAGACTAGTTTTAATCAAAATGAAAAAATATGTCATATGCACCACTGCGACAAAACCGCATTAAATACATTTATCGCGGGTTGTACAGGAGTGCTACGAAACAATTTACATTTAAAGCAACCAAATTCTTTAGAACATGCCTTAGCATATGTTAGTGAATATGAAAATTTTGAAAAATTGTATTCACCATCAAATGAACCCAAATTTAATTTTTCTAATTCAAATCACTTTCAACAAAATAAACAAAATCATCAGAAATATAATTTTTCTCCTCAACAAAATAATCAACTGAGAAATGATTTTCCTTCTCAGCCTATAAATATTCAACCGCGTCCATTTATTCGGAGAAACTATCCGACTAACGCTCAGGTGTTTGGACCACCACGCAATGTTTTCAGACCAAACCAAACCCCAATAAGTAAATTATCCAAACCAGAACCTATGTCGACAACATCCAGAAATTTTACAGATAAAGTAAATTATAATAATCGTTTTATTCCTTCGAATAACAGACCTCCTCACAATAATTATTATCAATTTAGAAATAACAATCAAAAACCAAACTTTATATCAGAAGAATTATACGCTAATAATTATGAAAACGATTCAGATGAAAACGAAGAAATTAATGATACTAATGAATGTGAACATTTTGAACAGCCTGTAAATGAAAATGTAGAGCACGTTCAAAATTTTCACAAGGTCCCCGTAAAAAACAAAAAGAAATAGTAGAAATTAATATTGCCTCAAATAATCCACTGCCGTATATTCAAATAAAAAATCCAAATTTAAAACTTTTAATTGATACGGGCAGTACCAAGTCTCTAATTAGACCAAAAATTGCAGAAAAATATTATTCTAATTGTATTTATCATTCTAACATAGATATTAAAACATCTTTAGTTAGTAAACAAATTAAATTTCAAGCTGAGATACCAGCTTTTAAAGAGTTCAAGTACAATGGTAATATAAACTTTATTTTATATGATTTTCACGATTTTTTCGATGGAATCATAGGCGGAACAATAAACAACTAAAGGTTGAATTAACTTCCACTATTTATTCTATAAATACTTTAAATGCAATTACAGCATTTAAAGTATTTATAGAATAAATAGTGGAAGTTAATTCAACCTTTAGTTGTTTATTGTTCCGAATAAGATGAACTTTCACACAGTAAGGGTTAGTACCATAAATTTCATGGAATCATAGGCGTAGAAGATATGGTTAAGATGAATCTAAATATAAACTTTACAAATAAAAAATTATTTAATGATCGTGTATCGATCCCGATAACATTTAGGTCTCCTACCGATATTAAGTTTGAATTTTCAGTAGGTCCTACAGAAAAACTCTTAAAATCGCTTCCTGTAAGTGTAGATGAAGGAGAAATATTAATTAAAGAAACTTATTTAAGTAAACTTCAAATACCTGAAACTTTAACTATAGCTAGAAATGGATATGCAATATGTGAAATAATTAATACAACTAACGAAACAATTTCAGTAATTTTAAATAAACCTATTGTTGCACAAAAACTCTTTTCGTCAAATTCTGAAATACATAATTTTAACTACATTAATCAAAAAGAAAATGTAAAAAGTAAATCTAATTTAGCTGCCGACTTTCTATTGCGAATAAAATTAGATAATGATATAATTCAAAAAGAAATTAATAATTTAGATATACCGATGTCAGAAGAAAATTCTAAAACATTACCTGATCTATATGATTTAAATGATTCTGTTAATGATAATAAAAAAGATGAAATTTTAAATGATAATAAAAAAATAAACATTATATCAGATATTCAATTAAAACCCCCAAACGAAAGTAATATCTTACCCGGCAATTCAGATTTAGAAACAATACACTCGTCTATAGAAAATCCCATAATCAGCATTCCTATTACAGAGAAGGCTTTAAACTCATATAAAAATCAAATATTATTAACATGCGGAGAAACAAACGAAATTAAAATTAAACGTGAAAAGATTTTTGAAAATACACGATTATTTGTTGTTTTATCTCAAAGAAATTTTGAACAGAACATTATTCAATTTATAAAAGAATACATAGATCCTAAACGAGTTTATGCTATTTATTTCAGAACACCTCTGACACCCGAGTTATTTGTTATAACTGTTCAAAAGTATTTTAAAAACTCAGCATTTAAATTAATCCATAGTACTATAATATTAGAAGACGTTCTCACATTAGAGAAACAGAATGAAAAATTTAAATACCATACTTACAAAAAAAGATATAAAAGTGAAGTCAAAGCCTCACTTGGATTGTTGTAAGTTAATTCGTGCAAATTTCCTAATTGATAAAAAATACTCAAGTATTTTTCTCAATTTCTCAATGTAAACATGCTATAAAATATGTAAATGTAAGTTAGATTTGTAGTTTCATTAAATCTTAATTATGAAATTTTAGTTTAAAACAATTTTATATTCAACATTTTCGAAAGCATTTAGAAAATGAGCATATTTTATTTTCGAGTAAAATCTGTTACTTATATTAAATATTTTAACAGTTGTTATTAATTATAGTAGTTTAAGTATATAAACAAATCATATTTTTAATACAGGACCAATAAATAACCAAATATAAATAAATAAATTATGTTCAACATTCAATTTCTCTTTAAAAATTTTGAGTTTTTGGAAAGTATTTCTTTTGTGTATATTCTATCAATTGATGTTTAAGCTAATTACTTCAGTTAATTTTCTATCCCTTATTAGTATAGTTTATGTGATATGTAAATTGTCTCTTTAATATTTTTAATAATTTGGATTATGACCGAATTAAAACTTTTATTACAGTAATTTTAAAATATTGTAACTGAATTCTACTATACATACAAGAGACCCATTAAGTTAATTTTAGAATACAGTGATTTCATACATAAATGTATTACATTTCTAAAACTGTAATTGGGATATTTTTGTTTATAAAATGGTTTTACCACCATAAATAAAAACTCTTCTTATTTTAACCTTGTTCTATATACGTATGAAAATATAGCTTAATTAATTTCACATTTATTGTAAATTAAATTAAACTAATTAAATAACATTGCTCGATTTATTATTAAATATTCTAACATGGCTCTTACACATTTAATATTAGAATTTTGAAAAAAAAAATCCGCTTCATTCGATATTTTCAACCTGTTGAATTATTCTGTGAAGTTTGAATTATATACAATAATTCGTATTATTCATAGTATTCCCTTAAAAACCTATTATTACCCATAAAATTAAGAACATGTAGATTAACTTATACTAAACATACTTTTATTCATTATTTAGATTTAAATGAAGTAGTTAAGCAAACTAGTATTTTAAGAAATAACTTATTAGTAATTAAAAATAGTATATTAAAAATAAATGCTTCAAACCCTATCTCTTATCATAGTTTAGCTGCAAATATGTTGGGAAGTACAGAATTATTAATTAATACATTAATGAAAAAATATAAAATATACAACCTCATATTCGAAATAAAAGAAGATTAATAAACGGATTAGGCAAAGTTAATAAATGGTTATTTGGAAATCTTGACTCTGATGATGGTATCAGATATGAAAATGCTATTATATTCTCAAAATTAAATTTACTTCATAATTCAATAATATCGAGTCAATAAATTTTAGATATGATTAATTATTTAAATGAAATTTATAAACAAGACGAAATTCCTCAATTTAAGAATGTTTTAACACATTATTTGTTCCTTGCCACTCATGTAACCTTTTCAAAATCTAAACTGATTTTTGCTATACATATTCCTATCCTAAAACCAAAATACCTAGAATTTTACCACATTTATCCTATAATCCAAAATCATAAAATATTTACACCCACTTATCCTTATTTGGCACGAGAAGATCAAGAAATTCAAGCCCAAAAAGAAGAATGTACGATATTAGAAGATGTATATTACTGTAAACAAGATTTCATAACAAGAGATAACTGCACACTGCAACTTTTGAATGGTGACTTCCCTGAAAACTGTTTAACTAATGAAATAGACGTCCAAGAAACAATTATCGAACAAGTAACTAACAATGAAATTATAATTATTCCAATTAAATCAGAAAGAATTATTTCAAACTGCATAAGAGACGAATTTTTAGAAATAAATCATCCATCTCTCATAACCATTCCGAAAACCTGCGAAGTTACAGTTAAACAAATGAAATTCAGCAATAATCGACAAATAAAAGAAGGAAAACCATTAATTTTACCAAAAATTGAAATTTCATCTCTTAAAACACAAAAAACATTTAGAAATTCAAATATAAGTAAAATCAACTTCGAAAATCTTTACGAAATCAATCAGTTATCAAAACAATTAACACCGATTAAAGAAGCCAACAGTGATTCCATTATTATATCAACAACAATTGGATGGTCTACAACAATATTAATTGTAATTTTAATAATAGTAATAACAACAATAACTTTAAGAAGAAGAAGAAAGAAATGCAACAAAATCAAAACTCCCACCGAAATAGAATTGGAAGCCCTTCAGAAGAATTTTCCTGAAGAAAAACGAAAAACTACTTCCTCTATTTTTTCGTCTTAGGGATGGAGGAGTTACAGTTCCTTAAATAATAGACTATTGTTTTATATTACGAGTATATTTAATGTAACATGCTATATTTGTTTTTCAACCTTTATTAAAATATTCTTATTGTCACGTAGGTACTAATTAATATATAAAGAAATGCACGTATTTATTTAAGGACTTCATTAGCGACTTCATTAGACTTCATTTGCAGACTTCTTGCTTATAATTACTTGTTTGTAACTTTTGTAAACGATAATTTTGTATTAATAAATAATTGTTTTGTTTTTAAAAAAGGTGTTTTGAGAGTGAAGAAACATAATTCTTATCTGGTTTTTGCAGTGACCTGACGATATGCTTAGTAAGCAATGATTCACAGTTTATCGATATTTGCAATGAAACAGGTATGAGAATTATGTTTCTTCACTCTCAAAACACTTTTTTAAAAACAAAACAATTATTTATTAATACAAAATTATCGTTTACAAAAGTTACAAACAAGCAAGAAGTCTGCAAATGAAGTCGAATGAAGTCGCCAATGAAGTCCTTAACTAAATACGTGCATTTCTTTATATATTAATTAGTACGTGACAATAAGAATATTTTAATAAAGGTTGAAAAACAAATATATCATGTTACATTAAATATACTCGTAATATAAAACAATAGTCTATTATTTAAGGAACTGTAACTCCTCCATCCCTAAGACGAAAAAATAGGGGAAGTAGTTTTTCGTTTTTCTTCAGGAAAATTCTTCTGAAGGGCTTCCAATTCTATTTCGGTGGGAGTTTTGATTTTGTTGCATTTCTTTCTTCTTCTTCTTAAAGTTATTGTTGTTATTATTACTATTATTAAAATTACAATTAATATTGTTGTAGACCATCCAATTGTTGTTGATATAATAATGGAATCACTGTTGGTTTCTTTAATCGGTGTTAATTGTTTTGATAACTGATTGATTTCGTAAAGATTTTCGAAATTGATTTTACTTATATTTGAATTTCTAAGTGTTTTTTGTGTTTTAAGAGATGAAATTTCAATTTTTGGTAAAATTAATGGTTTTCCTTCTTTTATTTGTCGATTATTGCTGAATTTCATTTGTTTAACTGTAACTTCGCAGGTTTTCGGAATGGTTATGAGAGATGGATGATTTATTTCTAAAAATTCGTCTCTTATGCAGTTTGAAATAATTCTTTCTGATTTAATTGGAATAATTATAATTTCATTGTTAGTTACTTGTTCGATAATTGTTTCTTGGACGTCTATTTCATTAGTTAAACAGTTTTCTGGGAAGTCACCATTCAAAAGTTGCAGTGTGCAGTTATCTCTTGTTATGAAATCTTGTTTACAGTAATATACATCTTCTAATATCGGACATTCTTCTTTTTGGGCTTGAATTTCTTGATCTTCTCGTGCCAAATAAGGATAAACGGGTGTAAAATGTTTTATGATTTTGGATTATAGGATAAGAATATGTATAGCAAAAATCAGTTTAGATTTTGAAAAGGTTACTTGAGTAGCGAGGAACAAATAATATGTTAAAACATTCTTAAATTGAGGAATTTCGTGTTGTTTATAAATTTCATTTAAATAATTAATCATATCTAAACTTTATTGACTCGATATTATTGAATTATGAAGTGAATTTAATTTTGAGAATATAATAGCATTTTCATATCTGATACCATCATCAGAGTCAAGATTTCCAAATAACCATTTATTAACTTTGCCTAATCCGTTTATTAATCTTCTTTTATTTCGAATATGAAGTTGTATATTTTATATTTTTCATTAATGTATTAATTAATAATTCTGTACTTCCCAACATATTTGCAGTTAAACTGTGATAAGAGATAGGGTTTGAAGCATTTATTTTTACTATACTATTTTTAATTACTAAAAAGTTATTTCTTAAATTATTAGTTTGCTTAACTACTTCATTTAAATCTAAATAATGAATAAAAGTATGTTTAGTATAAGTTAATCTACATGTTCCTAATTTTATGGGTAATAATAGGTTTTTTAAAGGAGTAATATGAATATCGTCATTACTAAACGTCTGGTATGTGAAGAACATCAGGTACATGAGAAGACTCGCCTTCATTTTGTTGCTGTACCTGTAAAATATTATTAGGGTTATTTTTAGGTTTACGGGCAATACTTTTATGATAAGTTCCTTTATTTGTTTCTAATAATACTCCGTTATCTTTAATGATTTCTGTTCTTTTAAATTTGGGCATTTTCTTGTCCCATGCTTTTGTACCAATGTAGGCTATTTTTTGATCAGAATAATCTGGAGGATCTAATCTATTTTGATTAGTTTTATCAATTAATTTTTGTTTAGTTTCTTCATTTCGTTCACGGATTTTATCGTAAATTAATTTTGTGGCTTGTTTATGATTTTGAACATAATTTGATACTACAAGGTGATCATTTAGATCAAAAGGATCAGGACTATTAATGTGACCTTTTATTATTTCAAATGGAGTAAATTTTGTTACAGAATGAATTGAATTGTTATAGGATAAAATGGCATATTTCATTAATTGATTAATAGTAAGATCTTTATTATCTTCTCTTAAACATCTAAGATGTTCAATAATTGTAGAGTGGAATCTTTCAACAGGAGAATTTGAATTACTATTTTTAGCAGTAGTGTAATGTAGTTCAATTTTGTGTAATTTACAAAAGTTTTCTAAGTCATAATTTTTGAATTCGGTACCACAATCAGCGGTAATTTTATAGGGTAATCCATGATGAGTTATAAAGTTTAGAAGACTATCTACAACGGCTGTACCGTTGACACTTGGTAATGGATAAGATTGTCCGTATCTAGAGAAAGAATCAATAATAGTTAAGAATGGTTGATTTGAAAAACGAAAGACATCTATATGAATATGTTCAAATGGTTTTGATGCTGTTGGAGTAAGATTGAATTTTATAACAGGAGGGTTTCGATCATATTTATTTCGGAGACAAACTTCACAATTATTTATGAATTTTTCTACATCTTCAGACATTTTGGGCCAATAGTATCTAGAACTAAGTGAGGCTTTTACTTCATTTATTCCTCTATGTCCTTTTTTATAAATGTGATAGTATTTAATTTTTTCATTTTGTTCTTCTAATGTGATAACGTCTTCTAATTTTATGTATTTATTTAAATGCTGAATTCTTAAAATATTTTTGAATAATTGTAACAAATAACTCGGGTGTGAAAGGTGTTCTAAAATAAATAGCATAAACTCGTTTAGGATCTATGTATTCTTTTATAAATTGAATAATGTTCTGTTCTAAATTTCTTTGAGATAAAACAACAAATAATCGTGTATTTTCAAAAATCCTTTCACGTTTAATTTTAATCTCGTTTGTTTCTCCGCATGTTAATAGTATTTGATTTTTATATGAGTTTAAAGCCTTCTCTGTAATAGGAATGCTGATTATGGGATTTTCTAAAGACGAGTGTATTGTTTCTAAATCTGAATTGTCGGGTAAGATATTATTTTCGTTTGGGGGTTTTAATTGAATATCTGATATGATATTTATTTTTTTATTATCATTTAAAATTTCATCTAAGTCGTCTAGATAAGGTAATGTTTCAACGTTTTCTTCTGACATTGGTACATTAGTTAAATTATCAATTTCTCTTTTAATTATTTCATCGATATCATCTAAGTTAACATCTAAAGATTCGGTTTCAAAAGCATTTAAATCATTCTCAACTTTTATTCGTGATAAAGAATCTGCAGCTAAATTAGATTTACCTTTAACATATTTTATTTCATAATCAAATTCTTCCAATTTTAATCGCCATCTTACGAGACGTGAATTAGGTTCTTTTAAGGAAAACAACCATTGTAAAGGTTTATGATCCGTGAATATTATGAATTGTTTGCCATATAGATATGGGCGGAAATATTTGCATGCCCATACTATAGCCAATAATTCTTTTTCAATTGTAGAATAATTAATTTCTGCGCTATTCAAAGTTCTAGAAGCATATGCGATAGGGTGTCCTTCTTGAGATAAGACGGCACCAATAGCATAATTTGAAGCATCCGTTGTTAATTCAAAAGGTTTATTAAAATCAGGATAAGCTAATAAAGGTTCGGAAGTTAATAAATTTTTACATATATTAAAACAATTAATAAATTCTTGGGTATGTTCAACTTTATTGTCTTTCTTAAGACAGACCGTCATTGGTTTCGTTATTTTTGCGAAATTTTTGATAAATTTTCTATAATAACCCAATAGCCCTAAAAAGGATTTAATTTGTTTTTGGGTACGGGGTATAGGGAAATTTTTGATTGCTTCGATTTTTTTTGGATTTGGTTTTATTCCGTCATTTGTTACTACGTGACCTAAAAATTCCACTTCTTTATGTAAAAATTCGCATTTATCTAATTGTATTTTAAAATTTGCTTCTCTTAATTTTAGAAAAACTAATTGTAAGTTTTGAATATGTTCTTGGAGACTAGTACTGAATATAATTATGTCATCCATGTATACCATACATATTTTATTTTGCAAATCTTTGAGTACTTCGTCCATAACTCTTTGGAAAGTGGACGGAGCATTTTTTAGCCCGAATGGCATTCGAAGGAATTCGTAATGGCCATTATCGACAGTAAAAGCGGTTTTTTCTATTGAATCTTCGGACATTTCAATTTGATGAAATCCGTTAGCTAAATCTAAAGTGCTAAAATATTGAGCTCTGCCCAATTTATCTAAAATATCTGTAATATTCGGGACCGGATACCTATCAGAAATTGTTTTTTCATTCAGTTTACGATAATCGATTACCAAACGCCATTTTTGACGTCCAGATGCGTCTAATTTTTTACTTACTATCCATATAGGTGAGCTCCAAGGCGAATATGATGGTCTTATAATACCCTTATCGAGCATTTCACCAACCTGCCTCTGAACTTCTTCCTTATGGATATAGGGATATCTATAAGATTTAACATGTACCGGATTTTCATCGGTTGTTTTTATAGAATGTTTTATTTTAGAAGTGAATGTTAAAGCTTCACCTGGTTTAAAAAATAAATCAGAAAATTTTTGACATAATTTGATTATACTAGCTTTTTCTTCTGAATTCATATGATCTGTACGTATTAAATTATTTAAATTAACATTTTTCTTTTGAAAAGTCGATTGGGTCTTTTGTATTTCACTAATGTAATTAAAGTTATGTATTTCAAAATTCGACGATAAAAATTTTTGTGCAACAATGGGTTTATTTAAAATTACTGAAATTGTTTCGTCAGTGGTATTAATTATTTCACATATAGCATATCCATTTTTAGCTATAGTTAATGTTTCGGGTATTTGAAGATTGTTTAAATAAGTTTCTTTAATTAGTATTTCTCCCTCGGCTACACTTACAGGAAGCGATTTTAATAATTTTTCTGTAGGACTTACTGAAAATTCAAACTTAATATCGGTAGGAGACCTAAATGTTATCGGAATCGATACACGATCATAAAATAATTTTTTATTTGTAAAGTTTATATTTAGATTCATCTTAACCATATCCTTAACCACGCCTATGATTCCATCGAAAAAATCGTGAAAATCATATAAGATAAAGTTTATGTTACCATCGTACTTGAACTCTTTAAAAGCTGGTATCTCAGCTTGAAATTTAATTTGTTTACTAACTAAAGATGTTTTAATATCTATGTTAGAATGATAAATACAATTAGAATAATATTTTTTCTGCAATTTTTGGTCTAATTAAAGATTTGGTACTGCCCGTATCAATTAAAAGTTTTAAACTTGGATTTTTTATTTGAATATACGGCAGTGGATTATTTGAGGCAATATTAATTTCTACTATTTCTCTTTGTTTTCCACGGGGACCTTGTGAAAATTTTGAACGTGCTTTACATTTTTATTTACAGGCTGTTCAAAATGTTCACATTCATTAGTATCATTAATTTCTTCGTTTTCATCTGAATCATTTTCATAATTATTAGCGTATAATTCTTCTGATATAAAGTTTGGTTTTTGATTGTTATTTCTAAATTGATAATAATTATTGTGAGGAGGTCTGTTATTCGAAGGAATAAAACGATTATTATAATTTACTTTATCTGTAAAATTTCTGGATGTTGTCGACATAGGTTCTGGTTTGGATAATTTACTTATTGGGGTTTGGTTTGGTCTGAAAACATTGCGTGGTGGTCCAAACACTTGAGCGTTAGTCTGATAGTTTCTCCGAATAAATGGACGCGGCTGAATATTTATAGGCTGAGAAGGAAAATCATTTCTCAGTTGATTATTTTGTTGAGGAGAAAAATTATATTTCTGATGATTTTGTTTATTTTGTTGAAAGTGATTCGAATTAGAAAAATTAAATTTGGGTTCATTTGATGGTGAATACAATTTTTCAAAATTTTCATATTCACTAACATATGCTAAGGCATGTTCTAAAGAATTTGGTTGCTTTAAATGTAAATTGTTTCGTAGCACTCCTGTACAACCCGCGATAAATGTATTTAATGCGGTTTTGTCGCAGTGGTGCATATGACATATTTTTTTCATTTTGATTAAAACTAGTATCATTACTTATTCTTTGAACAATGCTACTTCTTAAGAGTTGAAGCCTATTACCGAATTCTAAAAGCTTTTCATTTTTATATGGTCTTGTTCTCATTAATTCCTGTATTAAACAATCTAAATTACGTTTATCCGAAAAACATTGAATCAAAGCATTTTTTAACAAACTCCAGCTAGTTAATTCTACCCTATTTCCTACCATTAGTTCAGCTTTACCTACTAATTTTCCTTGGATGCATTCAAAAATATGATCATTTAACTCTTTATCATTATAAGAATTATACGTTGCTATTAAACTTTCACAACGCGAAATAAAAATATTTAATGTGTTAATATCGCCATCATATGGCCTAATATTTTCTAATTTTGACTTAAATAGATTCCAATTAATTGGACGTGACTCTTGAGTTGCGGTTGCCATTTTTGATTTATCAGATGAGTCTAGATCGTTTTCAATATTTAATTCTTTAAACTTTTTTAATAAATTTTCTACTTCGTTTATATAAAATTAAAAAATAATTATTTTATTTGATGTACAAAATAGAACGAAATTCTTCAAAATAACAATAATCCTAACACAATATCTTTCCAAAACTCTAAAGAATAGGTAAGGAAAGGCAAAAGAAATTTGGCACTTACAGTCGATCTGGAGTACTTGATTTCTTTCCGGACTTCTGCAACTTCTTCACTTCACACACAAAAATGTTCAAGTTCAAAATTCACAGTTAAAACGATGAAACGTTAGAGTTATTATTTTCACGAAAAGTCACTATTGAAAAGGACTAATACGTGTTAGTTAGGACACTCGCGTGGTCTTGAAGCTTTCTATAGTCAATAAATCGTTGAAACGAACCGGTATTATATTCACTAAACCGTTTGACTATCCTACTGACTGCGCCAATTATGTTTCTTCACTCTCAAAACACTTTTTTAAAAACAAAACAATTATTTATTAATACAAAATTATCGTTTACAAAAGTTACAAACAAGCAAGAAGTCTGCAAATGAAGTCGAATGAAGTCGCCAATGAAGTCCTTAACTAAATACGTGCATTTCTTTATATATTAATTAGTACGTGACAATAAGAATATTTTAATAAAGGTTGAAAAACAAATATATCATGTTACATTAAATATACTCGTAATATAAAACAATAGTCTATTATTTAAGGAACTGTAACTTGAGACTGTATTTTTACTCTTGATCAAAATTAGTGTTTTATTTAATTGGTGTATTTTTTTTTTGTTTTAGATAGGTATATTCGTTAATCTAAGTTTGTTATGTTTTTAATCTCCTTTACGCATTTTTCATTTTGGGTTGAGTTGCAAATCAGCGTAAGCTGAACTTTTCATCACATTTTTGTATATATATCTATGTATTTGTATTCTCTCTATCCGATTTGTAACTTATGTGATGAATAAAGCCGATTTATTATTATTATTATAGTTTCCAAATCGTAATTTTACATTTTTTGTGTTTTAAATTATTTTAAGAATGTTTATTTAATATTCTCAAGTTTAATATAATTGCCGCATTTACAACAAGTAAGTGATAGGTTATGACTACTTTAAACCTACATTTTTAGCAATTTTTTATATTTCTAAGTGTTTCCGCGGAAAAAAACTTGATTTTCGTATTCATTACAATGTCCTAGACCCCTCATAAATTTTTTATGAAAATCGGAGAGTTCACCAAATTCTACATATTTACCGCAACTAGTAATATTGGACACTTCCTCACGTCCATATATTCAAAATTTCACTGGTTTCCTTTTTCGGGTGGATCGACGAACGTTTAAAAGTATTTGTTGAGAAATTGCGCCATCTAGGGATTTAAGTTCAATATTACGGCTCTCAGAATTTTTATTTGGAATTGTATTTGAGATACATGAATTACCCGAAGATTGTTCTGGATTGTCAGCATCAGGAGTCGATGAAACATTATCATTTGTTATCCCTTCCCTTAAGTCTTGATCTACCCCATCATCATTTCCTTTAATAAATTCTTCACAACCTGTGTCACATTGTTCTAGTGGTGAACCTATATGTTCAATCCTATAAGGCCTGATCGATTTGAAAACAAATTGGGTCGGAATACCCCGTTGGACGTAATTGATCAATATGTCTAACGAGTTTTTCTCCTTCGACCAATACTTCATAATATAATTAACCTGTTTCTCTAATAATCATTCCAAACTTCCACTTATCATGACCATTATAAAATCTTGCTTGAACTCTATCTCCAATCTCAAAAAATTTAGTACTTGTATTTGAAAATTTTTCTGTGTTTGTATTAAAGCTTGTTTTCACTAAATCTATTTTGGTTTTAAATGTTCTATGAAACATAAGTTCGCCTGGACTAAATCCTGTGCTGCTATTAGGTGTCTTTCTATACTACATGAGTAACCTTGCAAGTTTGACGTAAATTACCAGGCTCGTCCATCATAGCTCGTAGTTTCACTTTCAATATTTGTACATATCGCTCGGCTTGTACATTTGATGCCGGATGATACTCATCCGGATGAATCGGATGAATATTCATATTTTTATTATTTAACAAATGATATGAAATAAAATAAAATATGTGTGATAATGGTTAAACTAAAAGAATTAGGAATGATTAATAGTGAGTCGTTACTAATCAAAACTTGGTTCGGTTTATTATAGTCTATGTTCTGAAACGTGTGTTCTTAGTTTCTAATTAAAAAGTCTTATTTTTAATAAAAATATTATAAATTATACATGTCAAAAGTTACGTTATTGATTGTTAATTTGTTTGAAAGTATTAAATACTATCGATCACTGAATATATTGAAAATACATGCATTTCGGCATGCCAGCACGTGGCTGAATAGCAAAAAGGTTAAATTAATGAAAAGTATTATAAAATATATATATTAAACGTTAAGTTATTAATTATTAGTTCATTTAAAAATATTAAATAATGTCGATTACTAATTATATTAAAAATACATGCATATTAACATGAATTGCCACGTGGCTAAATAAAAAAGGTTCAATTATGGCTTTAGTTATTTATGGAAATATCTAGAAATTATTATTTTGAAATGCTATTAATATCTGTGTTTAACTAAGTAATAAAGATAAATTGATAAATGAATTAAAATGTCTAATAATAAAAATTTTGTACTTACAACGGCTAAGGTAAGAATTCGTTAATACGCAAAATGATGTTCTTTCTTTGAAGGCAGAAGGCTAAAGGGAATAGTTCTCTCTGCGTTACAATTATATTAACAGTTCATTTTCGTTAGGGGAGGAATTCGAGCGTTCTGATTGGTTAGTTTTTAACGGGTTCTCAACGTTCAAAAACGGTTGTGTCTATTGGTCGTCCGAAAGGTATTTTTTTAATGGTTTGAAGTCGTGGAATAGTGAAAAATGTTTATCATTTATGATTAAGTGCAGGATTTAATTATACGTGTGATTAAATTAATTTTACGCTCGGAACATGTCAATGAACATGTTACACCCTGACATTACAAAATTAGATTTTACAATTAAACCTGCATCCATCGAAAAACACAAAATTTAACTATATCATTTAACAAAACATTTCTCGGTACAACGATGAAAGATAAAGATACTATGGAAATAAATAATATTACGAAACAACTATCGTTAAATAAAATTAAAAAATATGTATCTCGATCTGATCTGATAAAATAATAAAGTTAAAAACTACGAGTACATTATCTACCAGCTCTCTATCGTTTCTTAAGAAAAGCACAAAATTAAACACTCTTTCATCAGAATTGGAGTTTATCGTAACCTCTACTCCATTAAAAGAAGAACCGCAAAAGGAAAAAAGCACATTTATTATATCTAATGAAAATAATATAGAATTAAATAATAAAGAAAACTGGCGGGGATAGGGTAAAAGCAATATAACTAAACGAAAAAGGAAGATTAATGCCGAATGGCGTAGCAGTAGGTATACCTCTGTTAGCGAATGGAAATGTATGCGAAGTAGTACATTGCGACGACATTAAAATTAATGTAAAAGACACATGTGCTTTTGATTCGTTATAACAAGTCATAATAAGTGCAATAGCAATATATCCATCTTATAAAGAAGCAACTCGTGCAAGTGATAGCATATTTATAAAATTAGCTCCAAAGCGTTTAACAGATAGCAAGCTAAACTTGAGAGAGCGCGAATATTACGAAATATTCCAATTTTTCAAAAGTCGCAATACACACGAAAATTGGAAAATATAAATGAAACTGCAATGCTGCTTATCTTACAGAATATATATTACATTCGAGCTATACGAGATCTCCTTACTGTAAAATTACAAATGAACGTAGTTTCACATTTGTGAATATTAATGTTGATATATTTTTTTAAAACGGACCAGACCATATACAAATTGCAATAAACAATGTAATAAATACAAATTATATCTGCAAAAATTGTGAAAAAGTTTATAATTTAATATATGGCCCTCATATTCTAATTGATACGAGCATTTTAACAGATTTAAATTAAATTATCCATCATCAAATCATCAAATTTACCTTTAGGTCCCATGGAGCTCGACACGATCATAAACGCGTTGAAGTTGGAGGCGCATTTTATAACTTAATTGGAGCAATCATATATATTAAACACACTGCAACAAATGATCATTAGGTATACAGGAATGATATGAATACTATGATTTGGTACATAAATCCACTTTTAAAATAATTCCACACGTCCTTATTTACATTAAACAATAGAACTTTACTACATGCGTAGTAATAAAATGATAAAGGCGAATACAGCAATTGTTTCATTTCCGTTAACGAGCAAATATAACGATTATTAACATTTTTGGTGACAAAACCTGGGATTGTTGTAATTCGTCTAGCCGTTTACCGTATATATTTCCAGAGTCGGTCGAGTTTCTAGTCATGAAGTTAGCGTTGAGAATATCGAAATTAATTAAATCCGTGGAGGATGTTTTAACGGACAATAGTGTGAGTTTAGATGATCTGACCGTTCTAATTGATCAAATTAAAGCCTTAAACGAGTCTTTAAAAGAGTTAAATAAAGAGTTAGCGCCGACTTTTAAAGAGGAACAGTTTGAGGAGGAGTGCCAAAAAATAGTGGAGTATGACGACAACGCGACACAGGCCATAGCCAGGTTGAAGTGTAAAATGAAAGCCGATATCAAGATCCAAAACCAGCTGCAAAACGACTTGGATGAAGTGAATGGGGCTGTCACTACGGACTCTCCGACCATCAATGTTGGTAACGAATTAGATATTGCTATATTTAAAGGAGATATTTTCCACTGGCCCGAATTTTGGGAACAATATAACGTTGCGGTTCAACAAAATTCGTGTTTAGACAATACCGCGAAATTCGCGTATTTAAAATCGTATTTGACAGACAAGGCCGCAGTAACGATATCGGGTTAAGCCTCAGATCAGGACTCTTATGAAAGTGCTATCGAATTATTAAAAAATAAATATGCTTGTACCGATAAAATTATGGATAGCTATATTCAAAGACTTTTGTCTATCATGCCGGTTAAACACGAGAAAGACATTTTTGCTTTAAGAAAACTTTTCAATAGTGTAGCGACTATAATAAAATCGTTATCTACTCTCGGTATATCAGCTAATAAATATGGACTTATAGTAAAATCAGCCGTATTTAAATCTTTACCGTACAATATGCGCGTTGCATATAACAAACAAAAGTTAAAGTTGGATAGATCAGCTGATATGGGTGATAACGAATCGGTTGTTTCAAATGTAACGGGCAATAACCTTAGCAGCGATAAAGGTGGAGATTTTGAGACAAAAGTTAAAGACTTGTTGCAATTTACTAAGGTAGAATTGGAATCGATTTAAAAAGCTAGCGGTCCTAGCGATAATAATTATAATAAGTTTGACGGAAAACACAATAAAACGTTCAATCGTTTTACTCGTAACGTAAAAAGTGACGGTCACGGTAACGACTTTACAGCCGCGGAACTTTTAACGGGTGCCAGGAAAGTATGCCTGTTTTGCAAAACAAAGTCACATGTAGCGGCCTTCAGTGACAATATAATAGCAAAAAAGGAAATTCTGTGACAACTGTGTTTTCGATGCATCAAGCCTAATCATAATTCTAGGTATTGCAAAGCTAAAGACATATCGTGTAAAATGCGTCACGTGACTTCTATGTTCAAAGGTAATATTTTTAACGTGCCCGGTTCTGGCACGCGCGCAGATGCTATAAGCAACGTTGCCGATGTGACTGGTAATCCTCTTAATCAACAGTCGGTTTCCTTAGTTGCTAGTGATACTGTTGACAATATTTATTTAAAAACTGCATGTGCAAACATTTTAACAAACTTTGGCGAGCCTTTCATGCCCTGGTCATCGAAGGCGGTAGCCAATTTTCTTTTATACGAGAGGAAGTTTCGCGTAAATTAGGACTGCCAAGAGAAGGTACGCACAAGATTTCGATCCAAACCTTTGGGCAGATTGACAAGGCCCCTGCAACACTTTGTAACCGTGTAAAAATTCAATTGAAAAGTCAGCATAGTAATAACGTTGTAGAAATTTATGCTGTTGAAGTACCTGAAATTAGTTTTGACAATTTAAAGCCGCCTTCTTTGAAAAATCCCGTTATAAAGGTGTTAAGTTCTACAAATAGCTTGGCTGATTTTGTTCGAGGAAGCGAAAAATTGATAAATAGATTTTCTTTATTGATTGGATCGGAAAATTATTGGAAAATCGTGTTTTCCGAAACAGTAAAATTGACGGATAAGCTAACGGCTATTAATACGTGTTTCGGGTGGACAATTCACGGTGTTACCGAACTTTCGCTAAATATTTATATCATGAATTTTAACGCAAGCGTATTGCTTCATGTTCAGCTTCAAATTGAATATTTTAAGGAGTCTGAGTCGGAAATTCTTGATCTTAAAAAGTTCTGGTATCTGGAAACGCTAGGAATAAATACCGATAATTCCATCGCGAAGAACGGGTTTACAGATGAATTCATAAAAAATAATGTGTTTTTAGAAAATAACCGCTATGAGGTAACATTACCTTGGGAAAGCGATAAACTTTTAGATTAGAACTTTTCCGGTGCTTATGTGCGAACTAAAGGACTTTAGCAAACTTTCTAAAAACGGAAAGTTATTTGAATACGACAATGCTATGCGCGAATATATTAATTCGGGCTACGCGGAAGAAGTGCTTAATGTTAAAGTTAGCGACGGGAAATCGTATTATTTACGACCTGTTTACCGAGACGATAAAGTAACGACAAAAATTCGAGTTGTGTTCGATGCGTCTGCGCATGCTATCGGCTCTTTATCGTTAAATGATAAATTATCGGCGGGGCAGAATCTTCTTCCGGATCTTTTAAAGATTCAGTTAAATTTCCGAATCGGTGCAATAGAGATAATTGCCGACATAGAAAAGGCATTTTTACAAATCGTTTTATGTGAAAATGATTGAGACTATCATAGATTTTTATGGAACCGCGAACCGCTAAAAAATAATATATCAATCGCGGAATTGTCATATTTTACTACTTTTCGCATGACGAGAGTAACATTTGGTGTCACGACTAGCCCGTTCCTACTAGCCGCTGTTTAAAGAAGCATTTAACGAACTCTACCGAAAGTGACGTGTCCGAAATATTGCTTGAATCGTTTTACGTTGACGATTCGGTTTTAGCAGTTGGTTCGGTCTTAAAAGCTGTAGATATTTATGAAAAAGCGCGAAATATTTTTTGAAGCTAATATGAACTTAATGGTGCACTAATTATCAGTCATTAATGCAAAGAATCGTAAATGATAATGTAAGTTCGGTTAGTGACAATTTTGTTAACGGTTCAAAAAAGGTTTTAGGTGTTGCAGACGAAATGTCTATAGACTTAAACGCGATAAACTCTAACGAATCGGTGCTGCCGACTAAGCGCTCAATGCTACAATTGATCGCGAAAGTTTTCGATCCTATTGGTGTACTCGGACCATTCACAGTAATAGCTAAAATCCTCCTTCAAGATACATAGAAAAGAAATCTTAACTGGGATCAAGTTGAAACGATAACTTTGCAGTTATCATTACAAAATCCATTTATTTTTAGTTAACAAATTATGCAATATTTAGAGTTTTGGAGTAATTGACTATTGGTCCAACCAGTACGGTTTACTATCGGAAATAAAACGAATTATTTTTCAAAAATTTTTCTTGTTGGAATATATTTAAGTGCGTAAAATTGATAATTGAAGTCTTTGTTACTGCGCAACTCAAACATTGGTAGTTACTGTTATAAACGAGGTAGGATATCGGCATGGTGGAATTTTGGCATTATTGTCGTTGAAATAGTTTACGTGAAACTGTGTAGTAGTTAAATATGCAAATTTAAATTATCTTTATCGTGAAAATGGAGTGCTGGTTTAAGTAACTTTATCGTAGACTACAGGTATGTTAAGATTTATCATTATTTTTATCTAAATTGTTGTTTATAAGCTAAATATATCGAACAAATACATGTCAGCCCGTCTTTTGAGAAAAAAATGGCTACGACATTTTATGACATTATAGCTTCTATCAATAAGTTCCTTTGCTTTCTGTTATAAAATTATGGTAATTATTTACAAGAGCTACTTCTGGCCAATTTCCAAAATTTTTACAAAAATAGTTTAATTATGGTCTACAAATCATGAATTGAGTATTCATTTAGTGCGCTCAAGCATATTTTTTTAAAATTAATTTTTAAAGTTGGAACTATTTTTTGATCGCGCTGCCATTTTTAGCAGTATGGCGTCTGAAAATCGTATGCAAATAGTAATAACAAAGAAAATAAATTATTTTGATATATATTACATTATAAATTTGTTCAAAAAATATTAAAAAAGTAATCTTATGATATATAAATATACTTTCATGACTTACTTTTAACAAATGGCTTTCCTAAAAAGATGTATCGACACTCATCACTACACTATTCACATTCTATGTATATATTTATAATGTAAAAAAATATGATCCTAATATTTAGGTTTTATTTAGAGATGTGGCAACGCTGTTAAAAAGTTGATTTCAGTATTGAGTATTGCAGAATCAATTTTGTTAAGATGATTTTGTTAAGATGATTACGAGTTATAATTATTGTAGATTTAGTTTTTTAGAGAGTACCTATATTTAATTATATAAATATTGTGTGGTGCAGATTTTAATTAAATAAAATACATAATAAGAATAGTCTAGTGATGAGTGTCGATACATCTTTTTAGGAAAGCCATTTGTTAAAAGTAAGTCATGAGAGTATATTTATATATCATAAGATTACTTTTTTAATGTTTTTTCGGTCAAATTTATAATGTAATATATATCAAAATAATTTATTTTCTTTGTTATTTGTCGCGTATTACTATTTGCTTACGATTTTCAGACGCCATACTGCTAAAAATGGCAGCGCAATCAAAAAATAGTTCCACCTTTAAAAATTAATTTTGAAAAAATATGCTTTAGCGCACTAAATGAATACTCAATTCATGATTTATAGACCATGATTTATAAACTATTTTTGTAAAAATTTTGGAAATTGGCCAGAAGTAGCTCTTGTAAATAATTACCAAAATTATTTCTTAAAAGTATTTTAACTTAAATAATTTATTTTTCTCTTTCATTTTTTTTGCTAAAATTCGTTCTTAAAATATATATTATCTTTTAAACTGTTTTTTTTGCTTTGTTTCTTTTGAATGAAATTATTTCTTATAATTAAGATTGTCCCTAACGAATCGTTAAGCTGATTCTGTTAAAAAAACAAAAACTTGTATGTATGTTACATAGTTAAAACTTCTTAGTGTAGAATAAATAAACTGTTTAGTCATCTATTTTATTTCATTGTACTTTAATCTTTTGCTGACATTGTTATTTTTACTTTTTATATTTTTAATGTTTGTTATTCAGTCTTGTTTCTAATTCAAATCAATAAAGTTGTTCTTTAATTAAATAAACGTTTTTTAAAAAAGATATTACCGTGTGTAATAAGTTAATTGGCGCAGTCAGTAGGATATGTTAAACGGGCGTTAGCGAAAATAACTACCGGTTCGTTCCAACGATTTGTTAACATACCTAAATTGTGAAAATTTTGGACTCTTAGTTGAGTGAACTGAGTAACTCGACTAGAAGACATTTGGCCTGTGAAGAAGAGGAATTCCAAGTGAATATTGCAAATTCCAAATCTACCTGACCGAATGAAGGGAGCAGTCCTAATTTTGATGTAAGTACCTTATGTCATATAGAGATAAACGTAATTCATTTAATTCAGAGAGCTCTGAAACTTCTGATTCTGATTTAGAAACTGACTCACTAAATAATTTAAGTAAAATAAATAATTTAAATAGAACATACAAAATGACTACAAATACCGCAGTACCACAATTAAAAAAGGAATATCTAGACATGATTCCAGAATTCCACGGAGAAAATGCCTTATTACCTAGATTTATTGAAATTGCAGAAAAATTAGTTAATAAATTCTATAATACCGTAGATGTAGGAGATTTTCAAAACGAATACTTAATGTCAAGTATTTTATCTAAAATTAAGGGTAAAGCCGCAATAAACATTTCATCATGCTGTATAAAAAATTGGCAAAATCTAAAGGATGCTTTATTAAACACTTATGCAGATAAAAGGGATATTTATACTTTAAGTTTGGAAATGTCAGAATTAAAACAAGGTAACGAATCACCATTCGATTTTTATAACCGAATACAGCATCTTTTAAATTTGCAAATCTCATTACTATTAACTCGTTCAAATTTAAATGAGCAAACTATATTAGGTAACTATTTTAATAATTTAGCATTAAGGGTATTGTTACGGAGTTTAAAAGAACCACTAGGCACTTTAATACGAACAAAAAACCCTAGTGATATGAATATGGCTTTGAATGTTCTAACAAATGACTTTCAAATTTATTTAAATAGCAATAACCAAAAAACATTTATTAATCCTAAATTACAAAATAATAATTCAGTTCGAACCAATGATAATTTTCAAAATAGACAAGGAATGCAGAAGTTCCAAAACTTTCAACAAAATCAGAAATCAATTTTTAACAAAAATTTTAACGATAATAATAACCAACCTCAACAGCAATTTAATAGAAATTTTAACGTAAATAATCAGCCTAGTACTAGTAGAGAAACCAATTTTCAAAATAAAAATACAAACGTTTTTCGACCTAACCGAAATCAAAACTTCCAAAAACCTACTCCAATGAGCATAACTACAGCAAATACATATTCTCCACATAGTACACAAAATAGACATTTTAATAGTCAAAGACAAAATTTTATTTCTGAAGAATTGCATAATATTGATGATACTGAATTGCTTAATGGAAATAAAACTGATTTTTTAGAGGAACCAGCCTCGGAAAACCAAGAAACGTAGAGCTATTTAATTTTACTAACTCTGAGAGTGAATTACCGTACATTATATTTCCAGAACAAAACTTAAGAGTTCTAATAGATACCGGCAGTACAAAATCGTTTGTAACTCCGGATATTGCAAAAAAATATTTTTCAAAGTCGATTATACAAAAACCATTTAAAGTATCTTCCGCGCTTGGCACAAGCCAACAAAATTATTGTACAGTAATTCCCTGCTCGAAAATTTTTAAACAAAAGAATAGATTAGGTTTAGAATATTGTATATTTAAGTTTCACAATCATTTCTATTGTTTACTAGGTTTAGATAATCTCAAAAAACTAAAAGCATCGATTGATTTAGTAAATAATGTTTTAATTACTGATAATAGTCAGATAAAAATAAACTATTTTAAAATAAATTGTGAGAGTACGAATTGTATAGTAGTACCTCCAAGAACTGAACAAATTATTAAATTAAATATTGAAAATATTATCGATGGTGATATAATTATCCCATACACAAAAATAGGGAAACTAGAAATCCCAGAATGTCTCACTAGAGCAAAAAATAATGAAGCATTATGCACTATTTTAAATCCGTCAGAATCGTATTTTAAGGTAGATTTAAGTAATACCATAGAAGTAGAAACGTTCGATGAATACGAACAAAACTTCAATCCAAATTTTAATGCAATTTACGCAGAAAAAATTTAAATTTGATATAAATAAAGTCAGAACAGATCATATGAACCGCGAAGAACGCGAAGCTATTTTTAAATTAATAAAAGAGTTTTCTGATATTTTTCACGTAGAAGGTAATCAGTTAACATTCACGAGTAAAATTAAACATAAAATAAATACTACAAATGAAATACCCATTTATTCTAAATCGTATAGATTTCCTGAAATATATAGAAAAAGAGGTTCAAAATCAAATACAAAGTATGTTGGACCAAAATATTATAAGACCCTCGTGTTCACCTTGGTCAAGTAACATTTGGGTCGTTCCTAAAAAATTAGATTCTTCGGGTAAACAAAAATTTAGAGTAGTTATAGATTATCGAAAACTTAATGAAATAACTTTAGGAGATAGGTACCCCATGCCAAACATAAATACTCTATTAGACAAATTAGGTCGTTGTCAGTATTTTACCACTCTGGACCTTGCCTCTGGGTTTCACCAAATTGAAATGGCAGAAGAAGACATTCCTAAAACAGCTTTTACTACGGAAAATGGTCACTGGGAATTTTTGAGAGTGCCATTTGGATTAAAGGAGCTCCTGCAACCTTCCAGAGAGTAATGGACAACATCTTACGGGGAATACAAAATGAAAAATGTCTAGTATATCTAGACGACATTATCGTTTTTAGTACAAGCTTACAAGAACATATTAATAATTTAAGAGAAGTATTTAAAAGGTTACGCGAGTCTAATTTTAAAATACAAATTGATAAGTCAGAATTTTTAAGAAAGGAAGTGGCTTATTTAGGGCTCATCGTAACGCCAGAAGGTGTTAAACCTAATCCCGATAAAATAAGCGCTATACAAAACTTTCCAATACCTAGAAATACAAAACAAATTAAAGCTTTTCTTGGACTTCTCGGTTACTACCGGAAATTCATAAAAGATTTTTCAAAATTAACTAAACCTTTAACTAACCGTTTAAAGAAAAATGCAATAATTAATATTAGTGATACCGATTATGTAAGTTGTTTTAAAACTTGTAAAAATATGTTGATAAATGATCCTATTTTACAATATCCAGACTTTTCTCGTCCTTTTAACCTTACGACAGATGCAAGCAACTTTGCTCTAGGCGCTGTCCTTAGCCAAGGAAAAATTGGATCTGATTTACCTGTGGCATATGCTAGTAGAACTCTTAATGACTCTGAAACAAATTACTCAACAATTGAAAAGGAACTCCTTGCAATTGTTTGGGCTGTGAAATATTTCCGCCCTTATCTTTTCGGTAGAAAATTCACTATCGTAACAGACCATAAACCACTACAGTGGTTATTCTCTTTAAAAGACCCCAGCTCTAAATTGGTTAGGTGGCGTCTAAAACTAGAAGAATACGACTATGATATAGTTTATAAAAAGGGTGCGTTAAATACAAATAGCGATTGTCTGTCGCGAATTCAGTTAAACATTAATGAAGTTAACTCTTCCGAAAATAATCCAAAAACCTTATAGATTATATGGAAAAATTTAATAATTCTTTCGCAAGTACTTCTAAAGAAATTAAAATGGATACCGAATCACTTATTGTAGAAACTGAAGAAATAAATAACGAAATTGACGATGAAAATAATACCGTGCACACAAGCATAGAAAACCCCATAGCAGGGATACCAATTTCAGAATCCGCAGTTAATATCGGAAAAAACCAAATAATAATCTCACAAGTAAATTTTAACCCAGCTACTCCAACTATCATTAAATTATTTGAAACTAAACAAAGAATTTTAGTACAGTTCTCAAAAAACAATTTTGAACAAGATGTTATTAAATTTGTGAAAGAATTCATAATACCAAAAGTTAAATATCACATAATATATTTTGAAGATCCTTTATATGAAAATTTTAGTAACGTTATACAAAAATATTTTAAAAATTCACAAATTTCATTCATTAAATGTAACAAAAAATTAATTGATATACCTTTAAATGAAATTAAAGAAATTATTCAAAATTACCATGAAGGAAAACGAAATCATAGAGGAATAGACGAAACTGAAAGTAATATAAACAAGTTATACTATTGGCCAAATCAAAGATCATCTATTCAAAGTTATATAAACGAATGCGAAATATGTCAAGTAACTAAATACGATAGGAAACCTTTAAAACCACTTTTTAACATTACTCCAACAGCCGTCAAACCTTTTCAAATAATTCATTTAGACACTATAACGATGGAAAATACAAAATTTCTCACTATTATAGACTCATTTTCAAAATACGGACAACTCTATAGATTAAACTCGAGTCAAGGTATAGAAATTGTAAATAATTTAATAAGATATTTTACACATCATTGCATACCGGATCAAATAATATCTGATAACGGTACAGAATTAAAAAATTCTCTAGTAAAAGACTTACTAAATACACATAAAATAAAAATTCACTTTATAACTTCGCAACATCCTGAATCAAACGGCATTGCCGAAAGATTCCACTCTACAATGATTGAACATGTTAGACTTCTTAATAATCAGAATGAATTTAAGAAAGAACCTATAGAGATAAAAATTAATTATGCACTATTGGCCTACAACAATAGTATCCACTCTGTAATAAAATTAAAACCATTTGAAATTATCACAGGTCACTTAGATAGTAACTCTCCTTTTGACTTAGACATCGATACACAATTAGTTAATAATTATATTCATAATTAAAATTAAAACTACTTTATTCCGAAATAAATAAACAAATTCAACAAAATAAAGACTCTGTTATATCAAAAGCCAATGAAAACAGAGAAGACTTGATACACCCTGTACCTTCAAAAGTTTTTATTAAAAGTAAACAAATTAAAAGTAAAACAAAAAACCAATATCAACCTGAACAAATTAAAAGCATAAATAAAGAACGCAAAACTGCGAAAATTGTAACAAGACACTTTAATACAACTGAAGATATTCACTTATCTAATATAAAACGTCCTAAACGAAAACCGTATACTTTTATTGCAGGTTCATCTCACTCGGAAGAGGGACAGAAATAAAAGACATCACTCATAATTTAGGAATTCTACCAATTAATCTTGGTCCTGCAAAATTACAAAAATCATACCAGACATTTGTACGAGAAACAAAATTTTTCAATGCTCATCTCACCTTCAAAACACTAACAGACAGCTGTGCGAAGAAAACATCTTATTAACTGGAAACTCTAGCGATTGCGAGTATACAAAAATTAAAATTTTAGAAAACCACCTAGAAATTATTCCAGAAATCAATCAATATTTAGCCATCTTCCCATAGAAGAAAAATTAATCATTAAATGTTCAGAAGATACCGAAATTAAAATTTTAAAAGGAATTTACTTAATCAAAAACACAGCATGTCAAATTATTTTTAGAAATCAACAATTAATTTTTCAAGAAAAAACATTTGGTCAACCTCTGGTACTAAATAAACTTCAAACATACTCTAATAAAATCAAAATTACACCAATGGCAATAAATTTAAAAAAGCTGAAGCTAAAAGATATTACTTCCCAAGAATTCACACCAATACAAGAAGAAAAATTTAACATTCACATTCCCAGCGTTTGGACCGTTATCTTATATAGCGGTATAGCTTTAACCTTAATTTGGTTATTTATCAAGAAGAAGCCAAAATCAAGAAAAGAAGAAGATGTCCCAATGGAATCACCAGAAAAAGTTCGACTCCCAGAAGGAGCCTCATTCTAAAGGGGGAGGTGTTACATAGTTAAAACTTCTTAGTGTAGAATAAATAAACTGTTTAGTCATCTATTTTATTTCATTGTACTTTAATATTTTGCTGACATTGTTATTTTTACTTTTTATATTTTTAATGTTTGTTATTCAGTCTTGTTTCTAATTCAAATCAATAAAGTTGTTCTTTAATTAAATAAACGTTTTTTAAAAAAAGATATTACCGTGTGTAATAAGTTAATTTGTATATATTAAGAAACGTATCTGGACTGAAACGAGATGTATCATGTAAATTTCCTCTTCTCTTATTTTTTTTTTGTAACCACGTGTTATGTTTATAGCACAGTTTCTGGGAGATATCAGCACAGTTTCTAAGAAGATTTATTAGATGAAATTAAAAATAGAAAGCAAAATTAAAATGAAAAAGTAACTTCATTCATTAATTCTATGTGCAGTCTTTTTAATCGTTTAGAAATTAAACAGGATGAATCTTCTAAAATAAGGATAATTAAGAGAAATTTACTGTCAAAATATGCACAACCATTGGCGTTAGTAGATATCAATAGTATCGAAGAATAACTGATAAATGTAAAAAATTGGAAGAATCTTTTGCATATTCACAGCAATCACAAAACGCAAACTTTGGTTCAAGAAAATCAAAGATCTATTTAGAACCTCAATTGAGTAATACCTTTATCTCCCCTGTTCGATCTCGAAATTACAATAATTCTATACAGGTGGCTACTGTTACTTCACATAAAGCTTGCTGGAATGTAAATATGCATTGAAAATGTTTTGTTATGGATGTGGGAATCCTGGATTTGTCAAATCTAAATGTCCTATGTGTTCAAAAAAGGAATATGGCGGTCAGGTCCATGCTTTGGTGACTAATTCCGCCCCTCAAAATCCTTCAGGAAACACAAATTCAAAGCAAAACAATTCAAAAAAGCAAACAAGTTCAAGAGAATCAGAAACTACACCGTCAACAAGCAATCAGTAAGAGAAAATTGTTCTTTATCAAATGAGTCTAAAAATTTTAAAAATGTTAGCTTATCTTATTTCGATAAAAATGATTGGATGGTTTGGTTAAAGATAGTTAAAAATTTTTATAAACAAAATCATACAAATAAGTTAAGGAATCTCTCAATTCACAGTTATCTAACGATTTCTTTTTGGACTCATTATATCGTAAAAGTAACGACAATATTAAAATAGATTTTTTATATTTTGCACTTATAAAAATCTTCATTATAAAACGCATTTGCGTATCGTAATGTAACTTTTACGCACGCACAGTTTTGTTTTAAATGGTTGGCGACAAGAGTGAAGTATCTAAAGGCAAGACTATTGACAATGACATTTGTGGCTAATAGCAATTTATTAATTTTATATTATTCTTTAAGAAAACATTTGTGAATATGAATAAATCTTTTATTTATATAATATATTATTATTAAGTATATCATTCATTTTAAAATATTTTAAAACATTAACATTTGATAATTAAAATGTCACAACTGTCAAATTTTATAAATTACACAGTGCTGCCGACATACTTTTTAAAATAAAAATTTTCGTACTTACATAAAAATAAAAAATTAATTTAAAAAATGGTAAAAAGGGCAAAATATAAAAAATATTATAAACAACTTATTTCATATGGCTGTTGTGACACTCGTTCTTTAAAAAACTCATCGCTTCGCGATTCGTTTTTTAAACTTGAACTCGTGTCATAACAGAATTCCATATGAAATGCGTTGTTTAATATACTATTTCTAAATTTACTGTGAATTTAAATGCGTTATCGTTAAATATCATTAATATTGTTAAAGATGTTACAACTTTAACACTTGATGAAAAAGCTAAACTTGATATTATTATCGAAAAATTTAAACAGATTAGCCCTAAGGATAGAATAGGTAGGACGCATATCTTAGAGCATTATATCGACACAGGAGATTCTCCTCCTTTTAAAATAAAACAGTATCCATTACCTCAAGCCATGGAAATTCATGTAAATAATGAGATAGATAATTTATTAAAATTAGGGGTTATTGAACCAAGTAAATCACCATATTGTTCTCCTATCTGTTTAACTCATAAACCGGATGGTAGTATAAGATTACTTCTTGATGCCAGATTTTTAAATAAACAAACAAAGGCAGATTCATATATGATTCTATAGGAATACTAACGTATTATATAAATTGCATATTCTTTATTCCTATAAAATATAATTCGTTTGTATTGACATTCAAATCACTGGTCATTTAAAATATCTATTGATTTTATCTAAACAAAATAATCTTGACAACCATTGCCGTGAGAACCATCTTTTGTTCGAATATATAGCACTCGCCACACTACCCTCCTTGGCAGTGACTTTGGCTACAAGTTCAAAACTTCTCTAAAACGAACTCTTCTCCCGGAACGAGTCATCCGTTCTTGAACAAGAGGCAAAGTATGCGAATATGCAGGTACATCAGGAGCACTTGTAGAAACAGGAATGGTTGTAGGAACTGGAACAGTTGTAGGAACTGGAACAGTTGTAGGAACAGGAACAGTAGTAGTAACAGGAACAGGTTGAAGAACTTCGTCATCTTGATGAATAAAAGCTGGTTTGACGCGATCAATCGATACTTTGTTGGGTTTGTTGCGAATCTTGAGAGTTATGGTCTTGTCGTCTCGATCAAGAACTTCGTAGGGTCCAGTGTATGGTGATTGAAGAGCTTTTAACTTGGGTCCATGTTTTAGAAAGACATGACTACAATCGGCAAGTTCTTTGAAAACAAAAATTGTAGGTTGGCAATGTCGAGATGCTGGGGAAGGTCGTAGACGAATCATGTACTCTCGTAAACTTGAAAGAAAGCTACTGGAATATTCAATATTATTATTTCCGAGATTTGAAGAGAAAAGTTCACCAGGTAGGCGTATATTTTCCCCATACACAAGCTCAGCTGCAGTAGTCTTAATATCTTCTTTAAAAGCAGTTCGAATGCCGAGAAGAACCAGAGGCAAAGCATGGTACCAATCAGTTTCGGAGTGAGCAATGATTGCTGCTTTTAACTGACGATGTAAACGCTCAATTAAGCCGTTGGCAGCTGGATGCCAGCTGGTAGTGAACTTGTGTTGGATTCCAAAATTCTTTGTGAAACTTTTGAAAAGCTGGGACGTGAATTGAGCTCCTCGGTCAGATGTAAGAGTTTCTGGAACGCCAAAACGAGAAATCCAACAATCCAAAAGTCCGTGAATCACAGATTCAGCTGTAATGAATTGTAGCGGATAAACTTCGGACCAACGAGTGAAACGGTCGATGACAGTCAAGCAATAACGAAAAGATTTTGCTGGTGGAAGTGGGCCAATCAAATCGATGTGTACATGAGAAAATCTCTGTGTTGGAGTTTCAAAAAATCCCAAAGTAGCATGGGTATGACGAGAAACTTTCGATCGTTGACATTCGATGCAAGTACGAGCCCAGCTTCGACAATCTTTCTTCATGGAAGGCCAAACAAAACGATCACTGATTAATTTAAGAGAAGCGTTTGCGCCCGGATGACTAAGGTTATGAAGATTATTAAAAATAGAACGACGAAACTGATGGGTAATGAAAGGCCGAGGTTTCCCAGTCGACGTATCACAAAATACGGCTAGGGAAGTGCCTGGAATCGTAACACGTTCAATTTTGAGTGAAGAACCATCTTGAATGATTTTCCTGAGTTCGTCGTCTTGCTCTTGAGATTCAACCAGTTTTGCGTAGTCGAAAGGTGCAGAAATGGCTTCAATTCGTGACAGAGTATCAGCTACCACATTATCAATACCTTTTACGTGTTGAATGTCTGTTGAAAATTCTGATATAAAAGAAAGTTGATTTAGTTGAATGGGTGGAAGTTTTTCTCGATTTTGCTTAAAAGCAAAAATTAAGGGTTTGTGATCTGTAAAAATCGTGAACGAATGACCTTCGACAATATGGCGAAAATGCTGAATAGCTGCGTATATAGCCAGAAGTTCGCGATAATAAGCGGGCCATGAACATTCTTTCTTCGACATTTTCTTGGAAAAGAAAGCAAGAGGTTGCCACACCCCATTAACCTTTTGCTGTAAGCATGCTCCAACAGACCAACTCGAAGCATCTGTGAATAACGCAAGTGGTGCATTGATACGAGGATGAACAAGAAGTGTAGTTGAGGAGATACAGTTTTTGCACGCATTGAAGGCTTCTTCTAGTTCAGGTGTCCAAGAAATTGCTTGAGTCTTCTTGAGGATTGGATTGCTAATAGCATCATGCAATGGAGCTTCGAGTTCAGAGGCATAAGGAATGAATCTGCGATAAAAATTGAGCATTCCAAGAAAACGGCGAAGTTCTTGAGCTGTTTTTGGCAGTGGAAACTCTTGAATTGCCTTGACACGTTCACTTGGAGCTCGAATACCATTAGCACAAATGTTGTAACCAAGGAAAGTAACTTCTGATACTCCGAAAACGCATTTTTTAATATTAATAACCAATCCATACTTTGAGAGGCGCTCGAAAATTATTCTAAGATGACGATCATGCTCTTCTTTAGAATGAGAGAAAACCAGAATATCGTCCATGTAAACAAAGCAGAAGTCTAATCCATGTAAAACCTCATCGATAAATCTTTGAAAAGTTTGACCTGCGTTTCGGAGACCGAACGTCATGAACGGAAATTCGAAAAGACCGAAAGGTGTGATTATAGCGGTTTTACAAATATCTTCTTCAGCAACAGGAATTTGTTGATAAGCTTTTACCAAATCAATTTTTGAATATACAATACAACCATCGATAAAATAAGTAGCATCGTGAATATGGCGAACAGGATAACAATCGGGGATTGTTCGAGCATTCAACGCGCGAAAATCTCCGCAAGGACGCCAAGATGAATCACTTTTTCGAGCTAAATGCAAAGGAGATGACCAAGAACTCTCTGATGGACGAGTTGTTCCAGCTTGCAACATATCGTCAAACTCTTTTCGAGCAATTTTGTATTTTTCAGGGCCTAATCGACGAACTTTGCTAGTCACTGGAGGTCCAGGAGTCGTGCGAATATGATGGACCGTTTTGTGATTGATTTTACGAGGTAAACCTGGTGGACGAGTAATATCCGGAAACTCAGAAATAAGAGAAGAAAAAGGCGAAGAATCGTTGACAATTTTAACACTACATTGATCAGAAATTTGCCTTAAACCAAAAGCACGAAGACCAGTGGTTCCATCAACAATGGATTTCGTACGACAATCTGGCAAAAGATGGTAATGCGAGAGAAAATCAGAACCAATGATTGGCAAATCAACATCCGCGACTATAAATCTCCATATGAAGGCACGTCTGAGGCCCAAATTGAGGTTCAATGTTAGAAAACCATAGGTTTTTATTTTGCTTCCATTCGCAGCGCTCAGATCGTAGTTGACAGGACAGCGACGCTCATGAAGAAGACGTCGAGGAAAACAACATAAATCGGAACCAGTGTCAACAAGGAATTTGTGATTCAATACTTTATCGAATATAATGAGACGGCTTTTTGAGGAATAGCAGTCAGACGCCGTCCTTATGAACTGCTTTGACTGTTTTCCGAAAAACTGCAGGGCTGAATACACCTTTTAGCTTTATGCTGAAATTTCGAATGATACCAGCATAAACTATTTGAAAATTTTGAGTTTTCTCATAAAGGAGATGGACTTTTTTTGCTAGAATTACGTTTCGAACTACTAGATCGAAAACGTGAGCTGAGAGTTCAGAAATTTGCTTTTGTAAATAAGCAATTGTATTTAAGATACTGCTGTCGGTACCTTTCTTGTCCTTTACTGCATGTACAGCAATAGTCGGCGTCGCCGATACCTCGATAATTTTGCCTGCCAATTCAGCGAGATTTTCGACTCAAGTTCGATTGCGATGCGAGGATGGCTTGTACGTTTGATGGAAGTCGTTGCAGCCAGAGCTGTCGAAGGAGGTTATCTTGCACCACGGTTGCACCAGCAAGAGAGCGTAGATGGCGAAGAAATTGCGACGGTTTGCGGTCTCCAAGCTCTTCTTCGCTGATCAGTTGGCGGACGCGTTGTTCCTCGGATGCGGATAATCGTGCAACTAATTTTTCACGTAAAAAGGAATACGGGTTTCGTGTAGGAGGATTTGAGATGATATCCTCGATTTCTGCTGCCACACGTGCATCGAGTTGAGAAACAATGTAGTGGAATTTAGTTACCTCACTTGTAATTTCAGATATAATAAACTGAGAATCAGCTTGAGCAAACCACAACGCAGGACGGTCAGACCAGAAAGGCGGCAACTTAACTGCGACTCGGTGTACGCTACGTTGACAGGCTGCATAGTCTACATTTTGTACCTGGATCGGTTGTTGCTGCTGCTGCTGTTGTAGTTGATGACGCAGCTCCTCAATCTGTTGTTGTAGCGCGTCGTTTTGTTGCTGTAGACCTTGAGCTCCGTCCATTTTTTTTAACTTCACGTGAAAACCTTGATACTTTTTACAACACTACAATTATTATCTTCACACACACGGGGTCACCAATATAGGAATACTAACGTATTATATAAATTGCATATTCTTTATTCCTATAAAATATAATTCGTTTGTATTGACATTCAAATCACTGGTCATTTAAAATATCTATTGATTTTATCTAAACAAAATAATCTTGACAACCATTGCCGTGAGAACCATCTTTTGTTCGAATATATAGCACTCGCCACAATTCCAAATATTGGGGTAATTCTTAGTCAACTTAGGGATACGCGATATATATCTAGTATCGATTTAAAACATGCATTCTATCAAATTCCTTTAGAAATGTCGTCTCAGCCAAAAACGGCTATTGCAATACGTTCTAAGGGTTTATTTCTATTTGTTAGTACACCATTTGGATTGATTTCAAGTCCTGCTTCCATGTCACGTTTAATGGATATGGTGATAGGTCCATCTTTAGAACCATACTGTTTTTACTATCTAGATGATATAGTTTGCACTTCATAGTTTGATAAGCATTTAGAAATTTTAAACTAAGTTTACGAGAAGTTGAGAGACGCAAATTTAACTATTAATATTGATAAATATCATTTTTGTCGTCCCTCTTTGCGTTATTTAACAGAACAGCGAAATATGAAAAGCGAAAATAACCAAATGATTAAAAATTTGCCTAAATATTTGGTCGCGATTAGGACAGTACTCGAATTTCGCAGTTGCGAAAGGAACCATTTCTAGTAACTTTATATTTCTTTAAAATTTCTACCGACAACAGTGACTGTCACTACTGTCAGATATGTCAATTTTCCATTTTGTTTGGTGATTGTTTTTGAGGTTTTATCGTGATTGTTAAAAGGACGTCGACGATGAAAATCGATACGAAGAGGTAGGATAAAAATATAAATAGATAACATTGTTTTATAAATACCGTTTTAGTTCTTCTGCGAAGAATGTGGAAGATCCACTGGCTGTGAACACTACAGCCTTGTGGTCCCAGAGGAGGTCGAGGAGAATAATCTAAATGTAATAAATGTCCCATCCTGCTTAAGTTCTCTAAAAAGCGATCATAGAGACACAACTATAGAGGAATTATTGATATATTTTGTAGAAAGTAGGCCTCAACTATGGGATCATCGAATTCCTTTAGTAGAGAGGACAAAACCTATAAAGGAAAAATTGTGGCTAGAGATACAAAATAAATTTGGGGACGAAGCAGGGATATCCTTAACCAACCTACAAAAAAAATGAAAAAACTTAAGGGATACCTTTATAAGAGTCAAAGCTGATTTAGAGGCATATACCCCATCAGGAGCACCGCAAAAGAAAAAAGTGTGGAAACATTTTGATAGTTTAATATTTTTAAGTGAAACTACAATACAGAGAAGTACAGTTTCTAACCTTGTCCAGCCTATTTCTGACACAACCCCTAAAAAACTCCCCAAGACCAAGTGTTAAAAACGCATTTAACAATTTGCGGTCACCCCGTAAACTTAAAAGTTAAAAGTTAGTTTAGCAGTTCGACGGGCCACGACTCCCCGATCGAACATATTAGTTTTGGCGGTATAGGTACCGAGTCTTTCTAACGAACCGCAGAGCAATGTAGGGTTCGTTACTAGCTTTCTATTTTTCATCATAAAAATTCAACAGTGAATAAAATCTATAAATATCCTTAAAACTACAGTATAGTGCAATTCAAAAATAGTGTAGTGCCAAATTCAGACTGGTAAGCAAAATAAGAAAACAACTTTTGTTATAATATTTTCGACCACGTTTTGCCGGCCCTTTTTAGTAGCGGTGTTGCCTACCGTCGTATATTTCGTCTATAATTATTCATGTACTTTATATATTATTTGTGTATTTGGTAATGAACTTTGAACAAAAAACCTTTTATATATTCTTTCTTGTGTGCTGGAGTGCGGTTGCCAGACATTATTTTATTTATGGTTGGCGCTGCTTATTTGAACTCTCCTTCATGTCTTGCTTTATAAAATAAAATGTAACTCGTTAATAATAAATACTATTCTAATTTGTAGATTTTTTTTTATATATCCTTTTCTCACAATCGTGAGTGGTCCTTCGTGCAAGTTATTAGATTTATTGGTTTCAATTGAAACTATGTATGGTATCAATCTGTACCACTGCTCACCCTACATATTATATAACCATACATAGCTTTTGTGGTCCTTCGAGCCGGATTTCCAGCTCTACAGTTTTCTATTAGTGCCCTATTTTATGTTCTATATGCAAATATCAAATGTCAGACCGACATGTATTACTTTAAACTAACTCTGTAGCGTCAGCCTCCAACAAGTAAGGGAGCTGAAATAGAACAATCTTAAACAATCTTTTGTGTTAATAACTGGTGTAAAATACAGTAAACTATCGTACAAAAAACTCTTATCGGGTATTTCGCGAGTGTTACGGAATAATTCAAATGCTTGGCAACACCTCGAAGCTCCAACTACAATAATTTTAACGGCAAGTGGATGTCTACGGCTTCTTCTCTCGTCCCTTTTGATCGACTTTTCGTAAAGTCGAACACCTGCCGGACAACGATAACCGACATCAACATAAAAAAACCACCCTTGGTTTTTGAACTATTTCATACTGTTATTGTTTGTGAATATTATTGATTTTTCTAGTTTTGAGTGTAATTTTTTTTCACTCGCATATTTTTGTAAAGCTTAACATATCTTTTCTATTTCGTTTTAAACTTATAGTTTTTTATAACATTGATAAAATAATTTAAATGGTTATTTTCCACTGTATATTTCATTCAACTTTTTGTTCCTATGTTATTTTGTAATCTTATTTATACAGTGTGGCGTTTTAATTTTACACTGATAAAAAGAAAAATTTTTGCGTTTATAACTTAAAATAAATGACTGTTAATTTATGTTTTATACCTCTCATATCATTTTTTATATTATTCCAGTAACATTTAATTTTTTAAATATTTCTGATTTATTTTGTGTACTTGATGAAACAAAATTTCTACAGTTTTTTCGGCTTTTAACATTGATATTTTATTGACTTGTGTACTCATATGCTATTTTAATATTATGCTGAATTTGTGTATTTTTTTGCTATATTTTTGCCAATATTTTTAATATTGATATTGTAAGAGGAATAAATTAGTTTGGGGGCCATGAGCGATTTGCAAAGGTATATTTGTTTATTTTGGTAATCAATTAAAGTTTTTTTTTTATACTCGTATATAACTGATTTATTGAATTTGATCAGAACAAATTAAAACAAAGGTTGAAAGAAATACAAATATTATCAAACGAAACAAATGACTGTATATTTAAAAAGATCCTGAATGCCTGGATTTAATTGACACGTCAAGATGGGCGTGATGGGCTGAAACACCGAGATGACGTAGGTACCTGAAATTAGATATAAAAACAGTCTGAGTATTCAATTTGCTATATATAGTAAATCTTTTATTCAAACAAAGATTAGTATATTAAAATCCCCCAAAAAAATACAAGTGTTAATAATTTACTAGGTGTCTAAAGCGGTTGAATCGTTATATAACATTTTAATACTTTAACTTTAATTAAACAGAATTAAATGCCTAATTATATAGGTATATTAGCAAATAACATAATAACAAATAACATAACTTCTGTAAGTGGCGCAATCTCTCCACAGTACATCAAAATAATACTAGTCTGCAAGTGGCTCAAACTCTCCACAGTACAGTAAAATAATAATAGTCTGCAAGTGGCTCAAACTCTCCACAGTACAGTAAAATAATAATAGTCTGCAAGTGGCTCAAACTCTCCACAGTACAGTAAAATAATAATAGTCTGCAAGTGGCTCAAACTCTCCACAGTACAGTAAAATAATACTAGTCTGCAAGTGGCTCAAACTCTCCACAGTACAGCAAAATAATACTAGTCTGCAAGTGGCTCAAACTCTCCACAGTACAGCAAAATAAGGTTACTCTGCAAGTGGCTCAAGCTCTCCACAATACAGAGGGGATTGAAAGGAAACAAGGATGTTAATAATCACCCTGTAGCAGGAACGGACGAACCGCAAGTGGCGCAAACTCTCCACAATACAGTATAGGTTTATGAATAAGGTTACTCTGCAAGTGGCTCAAGCTCTCCACAATACAGAGGGGGTTGTAAGGAAACAAGGATGTTAATAATCACCCTGTAGCAGGAACGGACGAACCGCAAGTGGCGCAAACTCTCCACAATACAGTATAGGTTTATGAGTAAAGTTACTCTGCAAGTGGCTCAAGCTCTCCACAATACAGAGGGGGTTGTAAGGAAACATGGGTGATATTAATAATCACCCTGTAGCAGGAACGGACGAACCGCAAGTGGCGCAAACTCTCCACAATACAGTATAGGTTTATGAGTAAAACTGCAAGTAAAAGGCATAATTGAAATACTCTGTGAGATAGACTCACTATTAAACTATATGTTTGTAAAATAATAACTTTCAAAATCAAATAACAAGTCAAATGCATAATTGAAATACTCTGTGAGATAGACTCACTATTAAACTATATGTTTGTAAAATAATAACTTTCAAAATCAAATAACAAGTCAAATGCATAATTGAAATACTCTGTGAGATAGACTCACCTATTCAACTCCTAATGACTTATACAAGACACTACAATTCACAAAAACTTTCAATGTATATATATCTATTTATTATATTTGGTATAAACTGATGTCTTAGGTAGTCACTAAAGAACTGAACTCTGAATAGTTTTAGAAATATTCTTTTACCCTCTCATTACTTCAGTCTTACCTACCTCTCAAAGATATGAAATATGATACTTTATCGATTTCACGCAATTGGCTGTTCTCTTTATCAAAACATGCATTTTTGAAATGTTAGGTCATATTCATAATAGAATTTAGTACATTTGAAATAACAAGAGACCCTTTTTTTTTAAATAACAGGGTGAGATAAACATAAAAAAATAAATGTCTTACAGTCGGCCATCCTGCAAGCATCTCGTCCCGAGATGTCTACTGGTTCTGTTCATCTGATGTCAGGAATACTCCATCCTCACTGCTTTCTCCGTAAGTGTCATCAGAAATGCCACCAGGTGTAACCCAGGGACGCATCCTATCTACTGCAACGGTTCTTTCATACTTCGAGGATCCGAGTATTCGTTGAGAACAAGTCATGTCTTTAACCACATATCTATCATTAGGTAGTACCAACTTAACAACCATTGGTCCACTATATATCGAAGCGAGTTTACGACTAGCACCGGTAGTTAGGATTTGTTTGTTTATCACTACTAAATCACCCTCCCTATATTGCTTAGGATTTTTACGTTTGTTGTCAAAATATTGTTTTTGTTGTGTTTGTGTCGACCTCTGTTTTTCTGCTGCTTCCTGTCTTTCAGATATAATGTTGTCAAACATTACAGGAATTTCAGTAACTTCATCGCGCAGAATTGCATCACTATTACTACTTCTAGGTATGTAACCAAATAACAGCTGACTAGGGGTTCCACCTGTAGATTTGCTATCAACATTATTTTTTTTTTTTTTTGGAAAAGGTCCCAAACGATCCACATGAAATGTATGTGACGGAACAACACCTTTAGGAATGGGATGTAGAAATCCTTTTTTTTTACTACCAGATGTATTTCTGCATTCTGGGAAACCAATAGCTCTCGCACAGTCCCTTCAATGTTCTTTCCACCCCAAAATCCAAGGTCGTCATGGGCAGCCTTGACAACTCGCTGTCTCTTACCACTAGGTACCAACCAAAGTAAACCACGTGCTGTGATGCGATATTCTCGCCCAAAAAAAATTAGGTTTTAAATCACAATGACAGCCACTTCGCAAAAACCACCATCGTGCTACACACTGCTTGCCTGCAGCTAGGTACCTGATGTTGTTCAGGTAGTATTAAGGCTAGATCAAGTACGGAAGTAACAAGACATAACAATATTAAAGCCTAGATGTTAACAGCCCTAAGGGATTATCCTGGATGTACTTCCCTCTAATATCAGTATAACTGTGCAATGATATAGAAACCAGAAAAAAAAAAAAACTTTTTCATGCTGATCTTTACAATAACTTAATATATTTGTGTTTTACAATTACGTCTTAACTATGTATAAAATGTAAGCTCAATCAAAGTAAACAGTTTAATAGTGGAGGACTTTCAAGATTTATTTGCTCATTAACAACTTTAAATTGTGGATCTGCTAGATGTCTTTTTATTTCAAGTAGGTGTTTTGCATAATTTGATTTTTATGTTTTGCACTTATAAAAATCTTCATTATAAAACGCATTTGCGTATCGTAATGCAACTTTTACGCACGCAAATTTTTGTTTTAAATTGTTGGCGGCATGAGTGAAGCATCCAATGACAAGACTACTGACAATGACATTTGTGGCTAATAGCAATTTATCAATTTTATATTGTTCTTTAAGAAAGTATTTGTGAATATGAATTTCATCTTTTACTTATATAGTATATTATTATTGGTGTATTAGTCATTTTAAAATATTTTATTACATTAACATTTCATAATTTAAATGTCAAAACTGTCAAATGTCATAAATTACACAGTGCTACCAAAATACTTTTTAAAATCAAAATTTTCGTAATTTACATAAAAATAAATTAACTTTAAAAAAAATGATAAAATGGCAAAATATTAAAAATATTGTAAACAACTCATTTCATATGGCTGTTGTGACACTTTCTGTTCTTTCTTATTAATTAATTTATTTATTAAATGAATCGGATAGCCATTAGACGTAGCTATTTGTTTTACGATACTAATTTCTTTATCAAAGTTAATTTTGTCCATTGGAATTGAAAACGCCCTATGTATCATAGAATTATAAGCTGCAAACTTTTATACCAAATATTTGCTAACCCTCGTAATTTTGGTGTGGCGTAATAGATAGTGGCTTCCTGTGTCCATCGAAAAATATCACGAATCTCATCGACCTTTTGTAACCAAACGGAAATCGATTGCACCCTATCCTCAGGGTCAAACACAGGTACCACATCCCCTCGGATCGTCGTGCTAGGCTAGGCCGTTCTCTCTCGATAGTATTTTTAAGAAATGTGGTCATTACAGAGGTCAAACCTTCAATAGATACATTCGTTGTCAAAGGATCATTACGGTTTCTTCTTGTGGGTTCAGGTTCGTCCGAACCCGAAGCTCTTTGGGTTTCGATTTGTAGCGGTATTTTATGGCGACGTAGCGAACTCATTTCGGGTGATAATTATGACTTGTGGTTTATGGTACAAATACAGTAACTAAATATTTAAAAAAAAAATAGAAACACAAAAATAGAAACAAATAAATAAAGTGTCATCTCGGCATTGTAAGTTTATCATTAAATTTTTAAATCCAGGTCATCTCGATCCCACTTCTGATAATTTGTAAGAGGAATAAATTAGTTTGGGGGCCATGAGCGATTTGCAAAGGTATATTTGTTTATTTTGGTAATCAATTAAAGTTTTTTTTTTATACTCGTATATAACTGATTTATTGAATTTGATCAGAACAAATTAAAACAAAGGTTGAAAGAAATACAAATATTATCAAACGAAACAAATGACTGTATATTTAAAAAGATCCTGAATGCCTGGATTTAATTGACACGTCAAGATGGGCGTGATGGGCTGAAACACCGAGATGACGTAGGTACCTGAAATTAGATATAAAAACAGTCTGAGTATTCAATTTGCTATATATAGTAAATCTTTTATTCAAACAAAGATTAGTATATTAAAATCCCCAAAAAAATACAAGTGTTAATAATTTACTAGGTGTCTAAAGCGGTTGAATCGTTATATAACATTTTAATACTTTAACTTTAATTAAACAGAATTAAATGCCTAATTATATAGGTATATTAGCAAATAACATAATAACAAATAACATAACTTCTGTAAGTGGCGCAATCTCTCCACAGTACATCAAAATAATACTAGTCTGCAAGTGGCTCAAACTCTCCACAGTACAGTAAAATAATAATAGTCTGCAAGTGGCTCAAACTCTCCACAGTACAGTAAAATAATAATAGTCTGCAAGTGGCTCAAACTCTCCACAGTACAGTAAAATAATAATAGTCTGCAAGTGGCTCAAACTCTCCACAGTACAGTAAAATAATACTAGTCTGCAAGTGGCTCAAACTCTCCACAGTACAGCAAAATAATACTAGTCTGCAAGTGGCTCAAACTCTCCACAGTACAGCAAAATAAGGTTACTCTGCAAGTGGCTCAAGCTCTCCACAATACAGAGGGGATTGAAAGGAAACAAGGATGTTAATAATCACCCTGTAGCAGGAACGGACGAACCGCAAGTGGCGCAAACTCTCCACAATACAGTATAGGTTTATGAATAAGGTTACTCTGCAAGTGGCTCAAGCTCTCCACAATACAGAGGGGGTTGTAAGGAAACAAGGATGTTAATAATCACCCTGTAGCAGGAACGGACGAACCGCAAGTGGCGCAAACTCTCCACAATACAGTATAGGTTTATGAGTAAAGTTACTCTGCAAGTGGCTCAAGCTCTCCACAATACAGAGGGGGTTGTAAGGAAACATGGGTGATATTAATAATCACCCTGTAGCAGGAACGGACGAACCGCAAGTGGCGCAAACTCTCCACAATACAGTATAGGTTTATGAGTAAAACTGCAAGTAAAAGGCATAATTGAAATACTCTGTGAGATAGACTCACTATTAAACTATATGTTTGTAAAATAATAACTTTCAAAATCAAATAACAAGTCAAATGCATAATTGAAATACTCTGTGAGATAGACTCACTATTAAACTATATGTTTGTAAAATAATAACTTTCAAAATCAAATAACAAGTCAAATGCATAATTGAAATACTCTGTGAGATAGACTCACCTATTCAACTCCTAATGACTTATACAAGACACTACAATTCACAAAAACTTTCAATGTATATATATCTATTTATTATATTTGGTATAAACTGATGTCTTAGGTAGTCACTAAAGAACTGAACTCTGAATAGTTTTAGAAATATTCTTTTACCCTCTCATTACTTCAGTCTTACCTACCTCTCAAAGATATGAAATATGATACTTTATCGATTTCACGCAATTGGCTGTTCTCTTTATCAAAACATGCATTTTTGAAATGTTAGGTCATATTCATAATAGAATTTAGTACATTTGAAATAACAAGAGACCCTTTTTTTATAACAGGGTGAGATAAACATAAAAAAAAATAAATGTCTTACAATATTTTCATTGAATGACTTGTATTCACACGCTGTTCGAATATTAAGCTCAAATTGTTTAGATTTTATCTTTGTAATAGATTTTGATTATTTACCTTAGCTGTAAAATGGAACCCACTTTTCGTAGTCTTAAAAAAAAGGGGGTGGTTGTAAGAGCCAGCTTTCTAGGATAGAAAGTTATTTAAAAGATCTTAGGGGCTCTGAAGAACCCTATATCTTAAAGGTAAAACTTGATAACATTATAACGCGTTATACTAATTACCAAGCATATCATTAGGAAATTGTAGGACTAGCTTCGACTCCTGATGAGATAGAATCAGATAGCGGTCTATCAGAGAGCGTTATTGATGATCGATTTGAATTAGTTATAGCTCAATTAACTTCTTTAGTAGATAAAGCAAATCAAAATAGAGTTCGTCCTTCTGACAACTCTAACATTGTTCTTCCAAAAATCAATATTAAGCCTTTTACTGGCATAGCTTCTGAATGGACCTCATTCTTCGATTTATTTACTGCTCTTGTTCTTAACAATACAAAACTTCAAAGTAACAGTGAAAAACTGTATTACTTGAAGAGTCTTTTACGGGGTCAACCCTTAGAAGTAATAGACAGCCTAAGTGTAACAAATCAAAATTTACCAGTAGCTCTTGACATATTAAGCAAAACATATGACAATCAGTCTAATCTACTTTTTAATCTGTTTTCTAATTTATTGGATCAAAAAAACCTTTGACAAAAAGCAACGCCGCTAGTTTAAGGGATTTCTATATAACCTCTAAGAAAAATTTGGAACTTATAAAAAATATCTCTCTCTCCTGAACAGTATTTCGATTCACTTATAGTATATCTATTAGAGCATAGATTTTAATTCAAAACGAGCATTTGAAAGTGAAAGAGAGACTACCGAATTAGCAACTCTTGAATCATTTTTCGAATTTCTAAAAAAACGGTATACTGTGTTGGAAAATTTAAATTTGTTCGATTCTAGTGGACAAAAGAAAGATTATAAGGTCGCGGAACAAAAATCCAAAGTCAGCTTACACTCTGAAATCGGAGACAAAGCAAGACCAACATTAGGGTGGGCCGAAAAATCCATTTTTCAGAAACGAAGATACTGTAGGGTTAAAACGCTAAAATTATATGCCCAGAAAATTTTATCACAAAATTTTAATTTTTAGCCGGACCCCAGGAGCCCCCAAAAATAAAACAAAATATTTTTAAATTTTGATTTCTGGTAGTGAACAATCGTTTTACAAACTACTTTTAAGTATGCACACAAAGCCGGGCCCCAGAGGCTCTCTGCATACTAATATAATTTTCTTTTTAAGTCCGGTCCTGTTCCTATCAATCCTATCACCATCGATATCGTACGTATACACCAATAGTTCAATTGCGCCTGCGCTGGGGAGATTAATCTACCAACGACTGCAATTTGTTTAGAGCCAATTCCCACCACTTTTGCGTAGGTAGAACAGCAGCACATTTGATTATTTTAGTTTACGTCTTTGCATTGTCGTGATCGGTTATTATTTGTCTTTGTCGTGTGTTATATGCAGCGTACTGTAAATTAAAATTTTGGTTTTATGAACTAACGTGTAAAATGTCTTTTGCAAAAACCCGTAGCAGTGACTTGTGTCCGCTTTTCGGAAATGTTCAGGATATTATCCCGGAAAGTGCAATTCAACTTCCCACATATCAAGACGTGATTAAATGTTATCATAATGTTCGGTTACAAGTTAAAGGTGAGGGTAGCAAGCAACCATCTACAAATGAGGTTGCTGTCATTGTAGCAAACAAAATTGTAGAAGTATGGAATCGTGCATCACTACCAATATTATCCCAGTGGCGTATAATTGATATGATAAAAGGGTATAATGGAAAATATCAAACAATAATTAAGCCACTTAAAAATAGGAAGTCGCTTGGTTTTGAAGCAAAATTATTCAAATTTAAAGCTGATTCCCTATTTCTTTTTGATGTATGTGCTTGCAAATGCTCCGATAGGGAAAAATGTCAATGCGAGAAGTCCCGTAAAGTACCAACCTTAGAATGGTCTTTCCTTCAGGATCAACGAAATGAAAGAAATATGGTAATCGGTGGTATTGACAAAGTTCGAAGTAAGGAAATACAGAAAACACTTCGAAGAAAAGAAAAGACAACAAGAAGAAGTTGTTACGGAATAAAAATCATCTCCTTGATTCTCTGGTTTGGTAGCAGTTTTTCTGTTGGTTATTTCATCACAGGCTTTGTTTATATATATTGTAACATTATAAAATACGTTTTAATATTTAGGGTCCAGGTATTTCTCTAAAAATTATTAAATGAATTATTATTTTATTAGGTAGGTGATAGGTTACAATACCTGTTGCGAAATAAAAGTCATCTCCCTTGGTTTCTCGTTTATATTGTTAGTTTTCAGTTAATGAAAGTGCGAATTTTCTTATTAATATATTTTAAATAGTCAGGTGCTGGCTATGGTTCTAAAAATGATTAAATGATTTAATATTGTATCATCTAAGAAATTGTTTACAATACTCACGTTATATTGTCATCTGTTAGTGTCACTATCAAATAATTAACGAATTTCTAGCAAGTTAAGTATTTTGGCATGGAACATGACTTTATTTGCTACATCTGAGTGGTTAAGTCTGTCAGAGAATGATAGCACTATAGGAAGTGGAAGTACCAGGTAGGTCAAGGTCAAGGTCTCATTTTGGTGTTAACGATTAGCTAAACAGGTTGTTCAATTTGGAGTTTTCCAAAATTTCCATTTTTGGGATATAACTGGTCGGATATCACTCAAATATATTGGGAAATCAATCCTGGAGTATATACAGAGGTTGTATGATCCAGTCTCCTATTATTAGGGATGCAGATGACCCAAATATTTATAGAATTCTACTAAGCCACACAACATCACAGGTGAGCTAAAAATTGATTTACTGTAATGGTGCTGATGATAGAGATTGATTGATATAATCACAGTTGAGTAGTTACCAAATTCTCAGTGTATTTTTCTTTTAGGCTTTATTTTTTTGTCCCATCTACCTTCGGTTCCGTTTGTTGGTTTTCTTCTTTACTTTTATTTGTTTTGCTGTACCGCACTGCACTCCTCAGCCTGCAAAAGATTCGCTGTTTATGGAACACAGTGGTTATCCTGCAAAAGACTAGAATTAGACAAGTTTAGCACAAGACGTGCTGGTTTGGACGCACTTGTCAAGGAGCATAAAGACCCAGAGTTCCCGTGTGTAATACAACTATACCATTTGAGGTAGGATCCTTCTATTGTACATTTAACAAAAGTTGCTAAGGTACTGTTGGCACCTAAAACTGATATCTGGTTATGGTTGAGTGTTCGAGTTGATATTTGGACTAAGTAGTCTTCTTATATATATAGAAAGTAACATTTTGTAGCGCCTATAAATCCCCGTAATTGATTTCATTTATTCATGATAAAGTATCTTTATAGAATTTCCTTAGTAAGAAAACAGTATAGTTTTAAATAATCAAGTAGATCTGAAATATAATTGACATCCACAACAGATCTTGTGTATAGGATAGGGAATATTGTATATAATAATTAAATATTACTTACTTTTATCTAGTAAACTGTAGATACAAAAGAACTTTCTTAGCGTTAAGGTGATATTGAGTTGCATCCATAGTAGTTCTGTATTCTAGAATTTTAACAAACAGTATTATTGTATTTATAGCGTAGGGTGAACAGATATCTGAGCACATTACTTACCTGGTAGGTGATAATAATAATAATAATAATAATAATGTTTATTTTAATAATTACAATAAAAATTTACAATTACAATTTAAATAAACTAACTAAATAAACATGCTAACTCACTGAAGTAGTGCTACAAATTAAGTAGTCACTACTTGTGCGTGATTAATAAACTAAAATAATACTATAATTAGGCAACATAATAATACAATATTTATACAATATAATAATACACGGATTATACAATGATAATAATGTTTACTCCCTTTCCTATATATTAGGTAACATATAATATTTTTTTTTACAATAGCTTATCAGTTGTTGCTGCCATTAATAAGGTTTGAAATTTGGTCGGTATCGGAGTTCAGGATAAAAGATTTAAAAATTTTCTTAAAAAGTTGATACGACTTTATAGTATTTATATACAATTTGTATATTTCTGGTAAGAAATTAAAAATTTTTGAGGAATAGCATCTTTGACCAATTTGTTTTTTTGCTAGTGGAATTTGTACGCTTTCTTGTAACTTATGTCGAGTGTCATAATTATGGTCTATTTTAGAAATTATTTCCTTATTATTATATACATATTTTACAATACTATAAAAATACAATTGGTTCAAATTCATTATTTGGGCTTTTTGAAATAATAATTTTGTAGGGTATCTATAAGGTAAGTTAAATATTAATTTTAAGATCTTTTTTTGTAATATTTCAAGTCTTTTTAAGTTTGTTTTAAGAACCCCACCCCAACTCAGGATCCCATATTGTATTCTGGATTGAACTAATGCATAGTATATGGTTTTAAGGTAAGGTATAGTTAAAATATTCTTAAGACACTTAAATTTATAGAGCAAGTACCTAAGAGATTTGCTTATTTCGGTGATATGAGTGTTCCATTTTAAATTTTGGTCAATTATTATACCTAGATATCTAATATTTTTTTCCAAATTAATTTTTATTTTAACATTTTGATGTATGAATTCAAGTGATTCATAATTTGGAAGGGATGAAGAGTAACTTGCAAATGATATGAAATGCGTTTTATCGAAATTAATGGTGAGTTCCATATGATTAAACCAATCTATAAGTCCATGTACATCATTTTGTGTTTTATATTTTAGTTCTTCCCATGTTTTTGCAGTATATATAATTACGGTATCATCTGCAAAGCTATATATTTGACCGCATGTTTGAGCCATAAATAAACTGTTTATATATAACGAAAATAGAATGGGTCCAAGGACAGTGCCCTGTGGGACTCCACAAATAATTTCGCTTTCATTGCTCAGACAATTTTTTATTTTAACCTGTTGAGCTCTGTCTGACAGATAGCTTCTAAATAACTTCAACGTTTTACCGCGTATTCCAGACTCCTCCAGAACGTCTAAAAGCTTAACGTGGTTTACAGTATCGAATGCCTTGGAGAGATCAAGAAATACCCCCAGAACTGGTTCTTTTTTGTCTACACTTTTATACACTTTCCCCATAACAGTAGCTACAGCATCGTTTGTTGATATACCCTCTTTGAATCCGAATTGTTTGTCGGATATAATTTTATGTTTGTTAAGGAATGATATTAAACGTGCTTTTATTAGTTTTTCGGTGATTTTAGCGAAAGTTGTAATTACTGATATAGGTCTGTAATTATTTATATGCTCTTTACTACCTTTTTTATAAACTGGTGTTACTACAGTTTTTTTTAAATTTTTTGGGATAATATTAGTTTCGAATATATTGTTGACTAGATGAGTAATTAATGGAGATATCTCATGTTTTATAGTTTTAATTAAATCGGACCTAATACCGTCAACTCCAGGTGACTTATTTGATTTCAATGTTTGTATAATTTGCTCAACTTCCAATATATTTGTGGGGTACAGATAGAATGAATGACACACCCTATTAACTTTAGGTCTTGGAGTATCGGGTTTAATAATTTTTGAGGCTAAGTTTTTTCCAATGTTTGTAAAAAAATCGTTAAATCCACTTGCTATATCGAAATCAGAGCTCAACTTTTCGTTATTTTCATTGATTATAGTTGTTATTCCCACATGTTTTTGTTTTGTGTTTACCCCGTTTACGATTTTCCATAATTGTTTCGAGTTATTTTTACTGTTATTTATCTGCTTTTCACAGTATGTCTGTTTTGCTTGTTTTATTAATTTATTTACATAATTTCTGTATTTAATAAATTTTTCTTTTAATTCTGTATTCCCAGGATCTCGCTTGTGTTCCTTAAATAAATTATTTTTTGTGTTTACAGATTTGATAAGACCTGAAGTAATCCATTCTGTTCTGGGGTTTTCTTTACTATTTATACAGCGAATTGTTTTATTGTTTAATATAAGTTCATTTAATGTGTTTATTAAGTAGTTAATCAATGAATCTGGGGTTTGTTCAATTCCGTTATAAAATGTATACCAATTAAATTCTTGTATATCCCTTCTTAAAGATTTATAATTTATATATTCTATTGTTTTTACTTTCCTTTCATTTTTTGTATAATTTGTATCTATTGGCAGGCAAACAACTATACTTTTGTGATCGCTTATTAAAGCATCCAAAGTTCCAGCGGAACATTGGGAGTTAACATTTGGAAGGTTACTTTTTAGATGAACATGGTCTAAACAAGTTTTCATATGGGTAACTTTATTTATTAATGAAACAAATCCGTTTTCATACAAGATGTCTAAATATTCATTTACCAATATATCTTGTTTGTCTAGGATATTTATGTTTATATCTCCGACTAAAAGATGCATTTCATTTTTTTGGTTGTGTTGTCGAAAGTAATTTTTCAGGGCTGGAAGGAATTCCTCAACTTTGGTTGACGGAGGTCTATAAATAGAGGTGATTATAATGTTTTGAGTTTTACTTATTTGAATTTCAGTTCTTACAGCTTTAATTTGATTTATTTTTATTATTTTGGATTTATGTTTTAATGTTTGTTTTACATATACAAGGACCCCGTCATTTCTGTTTATATCTCCTTCATTGTAAAATAGATCATAACCATCAAGTTCAAAAAATTCCGTACTTTTACATTTAAACGTTTCGGATAAAACCAAACAGTCAAATTTACAATGAAACTGATGAATTAAAATTTTAAATGTATCAAGTTTTTTAAATACACTTTGGATATTTTGATGTATCAGTTTAAAATCCTGATGCATTTGAATTCCCTCTGATAAGCATTTATTTAACTCATTAACACTCGAAAACTCGCTGGTATCAAACTCTTTGTAACTACATTCTTTTACAAACTGATTCATATTTTCAAAACAAGTCCTACCTTGAAATAACAGAACCTTATTTACAACAGAATTTAATTTAAATCAATTTTTTAGTGTAGAATAATATAAAATAAAATAAAATTTAGCATTAAGTATATTTAAACGATAAATTAACAAGAAAATCTAGAGCCACGCTTAACCAAAATAACAGGAACAGTTACTTCTTTTTAGATCTGGTTGTTATCTCGATTTTTTCACTTTTCGTACCAGAAGTAGAGTTTGATCTTCCTGAACCCGATGAATTTACAGAAAGTCCAGTTTTAGTTGCGAGAATTGGATTAGGGGTAATATGATTATCGAAATCTTGGAGTTGTTTAATTCCGTACTCTGATCCTTCAACAATTAGCGATTTTCCTTTAATCCGGGCAGATTTGTGTTGGTCCTTTGCAGATTTTAAATGTTTAACGAGTAGTCTCTGATCGTCTTGATCTTCCTTACATAAATCTTGAGTGATATATATTTCTGTGCCTTTTAGTTTCCTGCAATTTCGTAGAATTTCTTTTTTCTTTAGAAAAGTAGTGAATTCGATTTTTATAACACCAGAATTATTTTTATTAACAAATTGAACAATGTTATTTATATCACTAGGTAGAACTTCAACAGCAACAGCAACAGTAATATATTTGAGTTAATCTCAACATTCTTAAAATAAATAGATACATCTGTAGATGTTTTCTACCACGTGAGTAAATAATTAAGTAAGCATATGTTAGGTTAGATCACAAATCTAATTAAAAGATCGATACTCGCAATCGATTCTATTGACAGCCGGTTATAAGATCGTACGTTATACAGCCAGGGAAATAAAGGGATAAGTATTCGAAACTCTATTTAACATTGTTTCTTTGAACCCGACCCTCTCTCCAGAACCCCCTTAATAACAAATCTTTCTTTCATATTGAGCTAGCCGCGTCAAAATATTCAACGCGTAACAAAGTGAACGTGATTTGTCGCTTCCAGGACCTAGTGGATATCAAGCTGAGAAACGAGAGCATTCAGACGAACAAATCTCAGAATCTTCAAGCGATGAAGAATTTAGTTGTCCTTACATAGATAAATCTATCAAGAAAAAATCAAAGGTGGAAGCATGTAACACACAAATGCGGTTATCATTACCATCTACTACAAGAGTTGCTGATTTAACTGGCTCTTCAAATCGAGCTGTCGCAAAAATAGCTAATGCGGTTTTAGATTTGCAAATAGTTTCCAATGACAAAAGGGTAAACATAATAGACAAGAACAAAATCCGAAGAGAAATCATTAAAAATAGAGAAGTTGTTCAAAAATTAGTTCAGTTCAATTCAGGGATTATATTTTTATGGGCGTAAAGACCAGACTATATTTCAGGAAGGGGGACGACGTGTGACAAAGCAAGCGGAACATATTTCAATCATTCAGGAACCAGAAGGGCATTATTTTGGACACGTCTCGCTACAAACTGCAGGTAATGCGAAGGAAATATCCAAAGGGATACTTTGGTACTTGCAGAAACACGACACTTCTTTTGAGCATTTGGTTGTCATTGGTTGCGATGGAACCAATGTTAATACTGGATGGAAAGGCGATATCATTCGAAAAATAGAAGCTCACATTGGAAAACCGGTACATTGGAGTATTTGTATGCTCCATACAAATGAACTACCCCTAAGACACATACTACAAGAGTTGGATGGCAATACTCAAGGGCCTCATTCTTTCTCGGGACCTTTAGGATTGCGAAAAAATGCCGGTAGTAAAATTTGAACCTATTATTACAGAGCTCCCCGAAATTACAGAAAAGGATTTAAGCACGGACCAACAATTCTTATACAAAATTTGTTTAGCTATTAGTATTGGAAATATTCCACATAACTTGGCAAATAAAAGCCCGGGAAAAATGAGTCATGCTCGTTGGCTAACCACAGCTAACAGGCTTTTGCGATTATATGTAGCTACTGCCAATCCCTCTGATAATCTAAAATATATAGCCACGTTTATTTTAAGGATTTACGCCCCAATGTGGTTTCAGATTAAAACCAACCCACAGCTAAATATTTTTGAAAGGGTTGTTCACTTTTTACTTTTAAATAATATTAATACCTTGCATCCTAAAATTAATTTTACTTTAGAAGTTGAAGAAAATAATTCAATTTATAATTTTCTAGATTTAAGAATTGAAAAAGTTAATAATTCATTAAATTATTCAATATACAGAAAACCTACACAAACAGATGTAACCATACCATATAATTCAAATCATCCACTATCACATAAATTAGCAGCTTATAATTCCATGATACATAGAGCATTTTCAATTCCAATGAACAAAAATAATTTTAATAAAGAAATTGAGATCCAAAAATAAATAGCTACATCTAATGGCTATCCAATATATTCGATAAATAAATTAATTAATAAGAAAGAACAAAAAGTGTCACTAGAACTAATATTTCCAAAACAAACTAAAGAAATTAAAAGCTATAAAAGTATTACATATTGTGGAAATATTTCCAATGCAATTTCAAAAATAATATCTTCGGCAACATCAGCATTAATATCATTTTAAACACAAAATAATATTGGAACAAAATTGTTAAATGTGAAAACAAAATTACCAAAATTAAAAAAATCTGTGTTTACAAAATTAATTGTCCAAAATGTAATGCAGTATATATAGGTCAAACAAGTACCTAGTTACAAACAAACAAAATGTAATTTCAATATGTCAATCTGACGATGCTAGTTATTAGCGAAACAGCTGTAATTGAATTTTAAAGCGAATTTTTCGAATAAATAGTGGAAGTTTAGTTAAACCGTTCTCCGTCCTTTCCAGATGAAGAATATTCTCTCATTAATATGGGTAAAAATACAAAATAACCAGAAATGCTTAATAAAAATAATTCATTGGTATGTTTGGAATAAGAAATTTTTTTTTTCATTATATAATACTATAGCTAATGAAGCCATGGATCGTATCACCCGTTCCAAAAATGTACTCATTAGAGGCATACCAGAGACTTCTGGGGACGTTCAGACAAAAAAATTACATGATAGTAATCACGTTAAATCAGTTATGCGAGCTATTGGTTGTGAGGAAAATCCTGTGAGTTTTTACCGTATCGGGAAACCGAGCGAACGTCACCCTCGTATGCTAAAGATTGTTATGCCTTCTGAACTCATAGCCAAAGATATATTAAGGAAAAAATCAAAACTTCTAGAAAACAAAGATACTGAGAAATTTTCTATAACGGACGATAAGACTCCTATTCAACAACAAAGATTAAAGGATCTTCGTATTGAACTCGTAAAAACAAGGGAGAAACTGATCTAACAATCAAATACAAGAATGGAATTCCTATAATACAGAAATTTCGCTAAGATTGAAGACTCTTCCTTATTTATTAACTGGCATCTTTTTTATACGAACCTTAACTCACTTTCCGACAAATTTAACGAACTTCTATGTACCCTTCAAGTGTTACAACCTCAGGTAATCTTAACATCTGAATCCTGGCTTAAAACTAATATACCTGACTCCTTGGTTAATATAAATGGTTATACAATTTACCGCAAAGACAGAGAAAATCGTACTGAAGGTGGGGTTTGTATATACTTGACTGATGAAATTACACATAATTTTTTTGTGTGTGCCACGAAATTGATATCTCTGGTATTGATATTCTGCACCTCTCAATTTTCAAGAGTTCTATTGCTGTTAACTTAGTTTGTCTCTATCGACCCCCTGACACTCAATTAGCTGCTGATCAAGAACTAATTGATAAACTCAATGAACTGTCTTCTCTGGAAAATCTCATCATGCTGGGAGGTTTTAATTTTCCAGACATTTCTTGTCCTCTTACTACTCAATTTGAAGGTGTCAATAACTCTTAAAGCTTATTCAAAAATTTCATTCTAAATTCAAATTTAGCTCAGTTTATAATGGAACCCACCAGATTCAGAATGAATAACCAACCATCAATTCTGGATCTTGTTTTTTCGAACGATGAATGTCTACTTACAACGCCCATAGTGAGTTCTCCTATTGGAAAATCTGACCATTCTGTAATAACTGCACAAATCCAGTTTAATGTTCCACTCATAAATAATCGTAGTAACTTTGTCATGCAAAAAATAACAAATTTCTCTAATGTAAATTCTGATTTATCTCAAATAGATTGGAATTCTTCTTTCGAAAACCCAACGGATCCCGTATCGATGTGGGACATATTTTTAAAAAGGACCACAAATACAGTTAACGTTAACACAACTTATCGTAAATGTTTTAGAAACAATCTTAAGCCATGGATCAATCACCACGTATTAAAGTTAATTAAACATAAACGACAACTTTGGCGTAACTACAAACGAACAGGTCTTCTCTCTGATTTTCAAGACCACAGTAGGTTCTCCAATTATGTCAAGTCCTATATAAACAACCTAAAGCAAAATTATGAAGAATCAATCATTTCTGGAGGCAACAATAAAAGAATCTTTAAATATATTCGCAATTCCTTGGCATCTAAAGTTTCTATACCCCTACTTCAAAAGATTGATGGTAATATCTGTTGTTCAAATAAGGAATCCGCAGAAACACTCAGTATGGCTTTCTCCAATACATTTACAGACGAACTAGACGATGGTAATTGGCCTGAAATAACACCCCCACGTCAGGAGGCCTCTCTTGAAAGCATTATGTTTACACCCGATCTTGTCAAACATCACCTACTCAAGCTTCGTTCTAATGCCTCTCCTGGTTTGGATAATTTAACTCCTTACTTTTTAACACAATGTGCCGATGCTCTGGCTGTACCACTATCTCTTATTATGCAAGCATCCTTTGCTGTTGGCATTCTTCCTCCAAGTTGGAAATTAGCATCAATTACTCCCATTTATAAAAAAGGAAACAAACTTGATAGCCACAATTATCGTCCAATAAGTCTACTTCCCGTTGTCAGCAAGGTCATGGAGTCTATTATTTCCGAAGCTATGATAACATTTTTACTTGATTACAGCGTTATTCCCAATCAACAACATGGATTTATACCTGGCCGATCAACTCTCACCAATTTACTAGATTGTGTTAATAATTGGACATTATCCTTGAATAATAAGCAACCAGTTGATATAGTGTACCTAGATTTCTCGAAAGCCTTTGACAGAGTACCCACACAAAGATTACTTTATAAACTAGAACATTTTGGAATCCGCGGTGCATTAATAAATTGGATTAAAAATTTTTTAACAGACAGATCTTTCAAAGTAAGAGTTGGCGAGGATTTCTCCGTAGAAAAATCTGTAAAAAGTGGTGTACCACAAGGTTCGGTATTGGGTCCTTTATTATTCAACGTGTACACTAGTGATCTTCAGTATCATGTCACCAACAATATCGCCTTTTATGCCGATGATACCAAAGTTTATGCTAACCCACATACACACCAGTTCTCTTTGCAAGATGATTTGAATTCCATATTTACGTGGAGTCTCGAGTGTCTACTTCCCTTAAACTCAGATAAGTGTGTGGTTCTTAGAATGGCAAGAATAATCCTCTTTTCCCTTATTTTATGAATGGGCAGCCCCTAAAATCAGTAACTTCCCACAATGACTTAGGAGTGATAGTGAACAGTGAAATGACTTGGTCAGATCATATTTCTTCCATCTGTAAACGAGCTAACTCTAGACTGTACCTGATTCGAAAGTGTTTCACAAATGTTTCTTTTCGGGCATTTTGTAAATTCTATGCTATTTACGTTAGACCTATTCTCGAATATGCGGGACCCGTGTGGTATCCTGATCTTCAACGTGATAGCAATTTATTGAAAACATTCAAAGAAAAGCTACCAGAATACCTTTCGGACGCGAAAGACCCTTCTATAACGAAAGACAGAATGGCCAATTTAACCTCTTTCGAATCTAGACGACTCCGCGGTGACTTAATAGTCACCTTTCGTATATTAAAATACAACTTTGGTAATCTAAACCATATTTTTATACTTAACACTGATACTCGTCTTAGAGGTCATTCGGTTAAACTGAAGAAGGAAAACGTAGCAGCCAAATCAAGAGGTAATTTTTTGTCCAACCGAATTTTCAATACATGGAACAACTTAAGTCAAGACACAATAGCAGCAACATCCGTCAACTTGTTCAAAAATAAACTGGACAATACTTTTTTATTTAATTTTTTGTTTTTTTGCTACGTTATTATTTGTTTTTATCTAATTTTGTTTTCAGTTGTAGAACATTATTTATTTATTTTTGTTTTGGGCATAACAGGAGCTTTGCTTCTCTGTCCTTATTTAATTGTAGTTAGAAAAATAATGGGACGTTGAGAGAGAAGCAGAGGGAATTAAACACGCTATGATAGAGTATTATCTGTGTGTTTAAACAACCCCATGCCCCTAGAGGAGAGAACATGAGAGAAAAATAATAATAATAATAATAATTAAATTGATTGTACTAACCCTTACTTTTTGAAAGTCCATCTTATTAAGAATAATGAAAAACTCTTCGTTTTACCAAAACTTCCAATATTTATTAAAAAATTGCTTTTTTAACTATAATGACAGCCGTTTCGCTAGACTTAGCATCGTCAGATTGACATATTGAAGTTACATTTTGTTTGTTTGTAGCTAGGTACCTGATGTTTAGGTAGTTATAAGGCTAGACCAAGTATGGAAGTAATAAGACATAACAATATTAAAGCCTAGATGTTATGAGCCCTAAGGGATTATCCTGGATGTACTTCCCTCTAAGATCAGTATAACTGTGCAATGATATAGAAAAACCAGGAAAAAACTATATCATGCTGATTTTTACAATAACTTAATATATTTGTGTTACAATTACGTCTTATCTATGTATAAAATGAAGACTCAATCAAAGCAAACACTTTAAAAGTGGAGAACTTCCCAGATTTATTTGTTCATTAACAACTTTAAATTGTGGATCTGCTAGATGTCTTTTTATTTCAAGTTCTTCAAGGAAATCTAAATTTTGTTTTTTATTACAAGTGTGTAGTATTTGGATGTCATTGATGTGTAAGAGTGAGGTTGGATGTTCAAGTAGGTGTTTTGCATAATTTGACTTATCTGGTTGTTTTAATCTATATGCTCTTAAATGTTCGTTAAATCTTACTTCAAAATTTCTTTGTGTTTGACCTATATATACAGCATTACACTTTGGACAATTAATTTTGTAAACACCAGATTTTTTAATTTAGGTAATTTTGTTTTTACATTTAACAATTTTGTACCAATATTATTTTGTGTTTTAAATGATATTAATGCTGATGTTGCCGAAGATATTATTTTTGAAATTTTATTGGAAATAGTTCCACAATATGTAATATTTTTATAAGTTTTAATTTCTTTACTTTGTTTAGGAAATATTAGGTTTAGTGACACTTTCTGTTCTTTCTTATTAATTAGTGTATTTATTAAATGAATTGGGTAGCCATTAGATGTAGCTATTTGTTTTATGATATCAATTTCTTTATCAAAGTTAATTTTGTTCATTGGAATTGAAAATGCCCTATGTATCATAGAATTATAAGCTGCTAATTTATGTATTATAGGATGATTTGAATTATACGGTATGGTTACATCTGTTTGTGTTGGTTTTCTGTATATTGAATAATTTAGTAAATTATTAACTTTTTCAATTTTTAAATCTAGAAAATTAATTGAATTATTTTCTTCAACTTCTAAAGTAAAATTAATTTTAGGATGCAAGGTATTAATATAATTAAAAAATATATCTAACTGTCGTTCGCTACCTACAAATCCTGCTAACACATCATCAACATATCTATACCAAAATACAATATTGTTTTTATAACTAGAATTAAATATTATGTTTTCTAAATTATCCATAAAAATATTCTCTAAAATTGGAGAAATAGAACTTTTCATTGGAAGACCCACATTTTGAATATATATTTTGCTATCAAAAGTAAAATAATTTTGACTTATGCATACAATAAATAGGTCAATTATATCTGATATTATACCTGGATGGATATGTCTTTCATCTAATAGCTTTTTAACTAGAACTATACATTTTTAGGAGGTTTTTTAGAGAACATATTAGTTACATCAAATGAAACTAACTTAGTATTATTTTGTAATTTACATTTATCTAATTTTTTTATCAAATCTAATGAATTTTGTACTGAATATTTAGATGTGTAACCATAATTATTTAGAATAGTATTTAATTTTTTAGCTACCTTAGTATTAGGAGTGTTAACATATGAAACTACTGGTCTAATCGGTTTTGAATCTAACCAAATAAGAGAACATGTAAACGATTCAAATTATCTATTAAATGACAATGATAAAAAATACCTAGTAAATAAAAATCCTCAATGTCCAGAATTATATGGAACAATTAAATTACATAAAGATTCAAAACCGATTAGACCAGTAGTTTCATATGTTAACACTCCTAATACTAAGGTAGCTAAAAAATTAAATACTATTCTAAATAATTATGGTTACACATCTAAATATTCAGTAAAAAATTCATTAGATTTGATAAAAAAATTAGATAAATGTAAATTACAAAATAATACTAAGTTAGTTTCATTTGATGTAACTAATATGTTCTCTAAAATACCTCCTAAAGAATGTATAGTTCTAGTTAAAAAGCTATTAGATGAAAGAAATATCCATCCAGGAATAATATCAGATATAATTGACTTATTTAATGTATGCATTAGTCAAAATTATTTTACTTTTGATAACAAAGTATATATTCAAAATGAGGGTCTTCCAATGGGAAGTCCCATTTCTCTAATTTTAGCAAATATTTTTATGGATAATTTAGAAAACATAATATTTAATTCTAGTTATAAAAACAATATTGTATTTTGGTATAGATATGTTGATGATGTGTTAGCAGGATTTGTAGGTAGCGAACGACAGTTAGATATATTTTTTAATTATATTAATACCTTGCATCCTAAAATTAATTTTACTTTAGAAGTTGAAGAAAATAATTCAATTAATTTTCTAGATTTAAAAATTGAAAAAGTTAATAATTTACTAAATTATTCAATATACAGAAAACCAACACAAACAGATGTAACCATACCGTATAATTCAAATCATCCTATAACACATAAATTAGCAGCTTATAATTCTATGATACATAGGGCATTTTCAATTCCAATGAACAAAATTAACTTTGATAAAGAAATTGATATCATAAAACAAATAGCTACATCTAATGGCTACCCAATTCATTTAATAAATACACTAATTAATAAGAAAGAACAGAAAGTGGCACTACAACTAATATTTCCTAAACAAACTAAAGAAATTAAAAGTTATAAAAATATTACATATTGTGGAACTATTTCCAATAAAATTTCAAAAATAATATCTTCGGCAACATCAGCATTAATATCATTTAAAACACAAAATAATATTGGTACAAAATTGTTAAATGTAAAACAAAATTACCTAAATTAAAAAAATCTGGTGTTTACAAAATTAATTGTCCAAAGTGTAATGCTGTATATATAGGTCAAACACAAAGAAATTTTGAAGTAAAGCCTAGTTTATATACTCGCGAACTGCGAATTGCGAAATGCGGATAATGATACTATTGGTTGATTTTGAAGATGTCAAATGTCTTATTATTTGTGTTCAAGATTTTTGCGATTCGCAAAGTTTGAAATCTGGGGGGCGGGAAAATTGACTTGATTTTAAGATATCGCGAACTTCGCAAAGAATTCTGGGTCTTGAACAGGCGCATTGGGTGATTTTTGGTGTCAATTAAATGAAATATAATGACAGCCGACAGATACAGATGTGGATTGTTGTATTTAGCACGTTTGGGATATATACAATATTATATTTGGGATTATTTCAGTTTTATATTGTTTCTAGTGTTCTTGACGTTTTTTGTAAGAAATTGTAAGGTCTATTAAAATGGACGAGGTATGTACAAATATTCAAATTCATTGGGACATTTAGGCAGAAATAAATCTTTGAATCTAATTCAAAACGGAATGTAAAAGAACCGTTATTTTTAATGGAAATACCTACTATAAAATCTGTGAAATGTATATCCAGTAGAAATTTAAACTAAAGGTTTAATGTTTTTAGAATGCAATTGAATGTGGTGAATGTGGCAGTTCTATGTCAAGCCTAGATGCATTTGAGAATCACATTTGTGTCATTCCCTCCCAAGAGAGTCTCTCAGAAGAAAACTTAGCTCCTCGTTTAATTGAGCTTGTACAGAGTCATCCACCTTTATGGGACCATACACTTCCTCTGAAATTAAGAGGAAAAGATGTGAGGGAAAAATTATGGAGGGAAATTGAACAGGAACTGGAATACAGACTTTCTATTCCAGATTTAGAAAAAAAATGGAAAAACTTGAAGGATACATTTTTGAAAAATTTGAAGTATTTTATGCACTTTATACTATGTGTTTATAATGAAATGTTTATGCCTGGTATAGTTTTTAGTTTTATTTTCAAAATTGGAATACTGAAAATTTTACTTTTGTAGGATTTATAAACTTCCATCTGGAGCAGGCACACATGAAAAGAAGAGATGGAAATATTTTGAAAATATGGCATTTCTGTCCAGGATTAATACTCCGAAAAAAACAATTAGTAATATCTCCAAAATTGAATCCCCACTAACATCCCCATGTTCAAGCATGAGTGCTGTAGAGTTGGACAAAGCTGGCACACCATATATTCCAAGAAAAATGTTAAAAAAAGGTAATGTTATATTAAAATGTAGCTCATTGTAGTTTTTTATAACTGTGTTAAACATTCTCCTAACTACTTCATTTTTTCATAGACGATACTACTGAGAAGTTGCTCTTGAATATTCTAAAAGAACCTGCTCCTACAGAAACCTCGCAGCCACAAGTATCCCCAGTTCTACTAACAATCCAAACTGTATTGGAGAAGCTACCACAAAGAGTGCGAATGAAGGCAGAGATAGACATGCTGAATAAGGTTTATTCCTTATATGAGGAATTTATATATATATATATGAGGAGATTTATAAATTGACCAAAAATTTAATAGATTTTGCTTTATTAATTGTATTTTATTCCTTACCTTATCCTTATTAGACGTTTTATGTTAGTCTTTGTGGTAGTCCCGAAAATAATTAAATTATTTAGAACTGAACTACTTATTTATTTACACTTCTCAATTTTAAACTGTATGGTAGTATTTTTTTAAAAACTTATTTATTACAGAAAATTGTTCAAAGTAAATATCATAAATTTTAATATAAAATATAAAAATTAATACAGCAAATGTTTTATATCTCCAAGCGAATTGTACTGTCTCATTGAACATTTTATTTTAATCAAATAAAAACAAATATTTATTTTGTTAGGTAAAATTATTTTATTAATTAATACTCTAATAATAATCTACTATTGATATATACATTAAAACCTATTCATATATCTTTTAATGCTGAGTGAACATAACATTTGGGTAAATTGTGAATTTATTTTGTCCATTGAGGTGGAATAGGATATATATCCATGAAATATTTTGTCAACTCATTTCTCATAACACTGGCACTTTGAGCGTATGCATTTCCTCCCATTCTTCCAGCTTGAGGCAGCTCCACATGCTCATTCCGCCATTCACCAGGAATAATAAATCCGTCATCATTCTCTCTATCAACATAATTACTAGGGCAATATCTTGCATTGTCTGCCTTTACTGTATCTCTTTTTCTTAGAAAATTATGTAAGCAAACAATTGCTTTAATAATTTTTTTCAACTGTTTCCATCTTTGAAATTATGGGCCTTTCTAAAATTCTCCATTTTGCTACAAGTATGCCGAATGTATTTTCTACAACCCTTCTGGCACGGCTCAATCTAAAATAAAATGTGCACATAAATAAAGTAGAATTCTAAAAAAATATAAACTTTCGTTGTCATGTTTATGCCAATGTTTTTACCTGCTTTCGCTATTTCTCTAACCTACCTATAATTAAAAACCCTTTGGTCTTGAGGTAAATATTGTCCTGGATAGGGTCGCATTAAATTTGTGCTAAAAGGAAAAGCAGCATCTCCAACCAAGCAGTAGTGAACCATCTCAGTAGCTGCTTCATATAATTTTCTTGGGGGTGGTATATTAATGCTATTGGCAAAGAATTGCTTTCCAAAATCGCTACTCCTAAATATACCTCCATCACTTTGTCTGCCTTTGCTTCCAATGTCGACAATTGTAAAACAATAATCGGCATCACAAACGGCTAATAATACAATGCTGAAAAAATCCTTATAATTGTAATAATCGGAACCAGTATGTGGGGGAGCCTAAAAGAAAATATTAGATTTTTAGTTTAAAATCACTATCCAATTGTATTTAATAGAACCTTACCTGTATTCTTATATGTTTTCCATCTATAGCCCCCACACAGTTAGGGAAATTCCACTTTATTTCAAAATTTTGGGCAATTTTGTGCCATCCTTCTTCAGTTGGCACTGGCAAATAATCCTCATACAAACAATCCCAAAGGGCTGAACAAGTTTCTTGTATTATATTTGATACAGTAGTTAAACCCAGACGATAGTTGTAGGAGATGCTTTTCATACTGACACCAGCAGCCAAATATCTGAAATATACATTATCCAGAACTTAATTGAATGTTGTGTTAACAACGAATATGTATGTACATAGATACTACTTATTGGCAAAATGATTTTACCTTAGTGTTGCAGACAACATTTCAGCAGCCGAAATTGATTCTCTGTAAAAGTTTGTCTTGGATATCAAATGTGTGATCTTTTCTAAAAGAATGTCAAATTCTTCAACAGACATACGGTGATAGTTACGAAATTTGCTAGGATCTTTTAAACGCATCTCTTGCACTAAGTTGTGAAATGCCCCTTGTTCCTTTCTAAGTTTAAATATTTCACATGTGCCAAATCTTCGGATTCTTTTGTTTTTCAATTTTTTTAACAGCAGGTACGCAGCGATCGCCCTTCTTCGTCGCCAGTGGTAAAAATCCATTAGTTATACAGAAATTTTTGAAACCAATTAGATACAATAGGTAATAACAAAAACAATTCCGATTCGTCTGATGACAAAACAAGCACTGCATATCTGTCATTACACCAGATTAGCCACATTTTAGTTACAAAAAATAAAGCAACATATCCCAAGAAAATTCGCAAGCATATAAAAGGCAAAAACGAATAGATAAAGATATCGCGAAATTCGCATTTCGCAATTCGCAGTTCGCGAGTATATAAACTAAGCTTAAGATTTAACGAACATTTAAGAGCATATAGATTAAAACAACCAGATAAGTCAAATTATGCAAAACACCTACTTGAACATCCAACCTCACTCTTACACATCAATGACATCCAAATACTACACACTTGTAATAAAAAACAAAATTTAGATTTCCTTGAAGAACTTGAAATAAAAAGACATCTAGCAGATCCACAATTTAAAGTTGTTAATGAACAAATAAATCTGGGAAGTTCTCCACTTTTAAAGTGTTTGCTTTGATTGAGTCTTCATTTTATACATAGATAAGACGTAATTGTAACACAAATATATTAAGTTATTGTAAAGATCAGCATGATATAGTTTTTTCCTGGTTTTTCTATATCATTGCACAGTTATACTGATCTTAGAGGGAAGTACATCCAGGATAATCCCTTAGGGCTCATAACATCTAGGCTTTAATATTGTTATGTCTTATTACTTCCATACTTGGTCTAGCCTTATAACTACCTAAACATCAGGTACCTAGCTACAAACAAACAAAATGTAACTTCAATATGTCAATCTGACGATGCTAAGTCTAGCGAAACGGCTGTCATTATAGTTAAAAAAGCAATTTTTTAATAAATATTGGAAGTTTTGGTAAAACGAAGAGTTTTTCATTATTCTTAATAATAATAATAATTTTTTTTCCCTAAGAGGGGGGAAATGCGCAAACCGCACCGTCAGTGGCCATGTGAGACACACCGGTGTGTGGGGATGTACGTTATTAGTACGACCCACTAAAACCCTACCTCTTTTAACTAACCTCATTTGTAGATGAAGTTGCCATCTTGGACCCGCTTTCGCATTACAAAAGATGGCCTGATCTGTGCTTATTAAGCAATTGCAACGTTCTGTGTATACCCCTTCTTGTCTGTGTTATCAGATGTCCAAAACGTCGTCCACCAAGTTATCTTGTTTCTTCGCTCGTAATACTGTTTCGACAAAAACAGCAACGAGGGTCCAGTTCTCTTCTTTTACAAGCATTAGTTCCACGATGTTGTCGGGAGTAATTATGTGTCCAATCTTATTTTGCATTAGAAGCCGTTCCGGTTTCCACCTTTGGCATATAAAGAACGTGTGTTCCGCATCGTCTCTATTATCTCCACATGCTCTGCATTTTGAGTCCACCACCTTTCCTTGCTTACACAAATAAGACCGGAAGTATCCGTGTCCAGACAACAATTGTGTAAGGTGATAATAATAATAATAATAATAATAATAATAATAATAATAATAATAATAATAATAATAATAATAATAATAATAATAATAATAATAATAATAATAATAATAATAATAATAATAATAATAATAATAATAATAATAATAATAATAATAATAATAATATAATAATAATAATAATAATAATAATAATAATAATAATAATAATACTACCATTACTAACCGAATTTATAGACATGTCGACCAAAATAACATCTTGGCAGAGGAGCAAAAGAGATGTAAACGTGGTCACCAGGGATGCAAAGAACAACTTGTTATTGACTCTGTGATCCTAAGGCAAGCGCAAAAGCAATGTCGCAACATATCGACTGCTTTTGTAGACTACCGTAAGGCATTTGACAGCGTACCACATTCCTGGCTCTTAAGTGTTTTAAACATCTATAAAGTACATCCCACCATAGTTACTTTTCTTGAAACTTCGATGAAGCAATGGCGAACAAGCCTTCAGGTAAACATTAATGGACAGTATATTAAGACTAACGAAATTGTTATTCGCAGGGGAATATTCCAAGGTGACTCACTTAGTCCACTGTGGTTCTGTTTGGCAATGAATCCACTGTCTACCATGCTCAATGACACAAAATATGGCTTCAATCTTAAGACTAATAGAAACACCAACTGCACCGTTTCCCATCTTCTTTATATGGATGATATAAAAATTTTTGCTGCTAATCAACAACAAATTGAACATCTTCTGGATATAACCGAAAGGTTCTCCTGTGATATACACATGGAATTTGGTTTAGATAAGTGCAGAACCTTAAACATCGAAAAGGGAAAAATTGTCAATGGAGATGTGGCGCTGCCTAATGGAGATATAATCGCTGCCATGCAGAATGGGGAAACCTATAAATACTTGGGATTTCAACAAGCCAGATTATTAGACCAAAAACAGTCCAAGTCCAAAGTCAAGGATCAGTATACACAGAGGGTTAGTTCATTACTAAAATCGGAACTGAACGCAGGAAACCTTAATCGAGCAATTAATACATATGCCGTACCTGTGTTAACTTATTCGTTTGGGATTCTAAGATGGACAAAAACTGAATTGGAAGATATTCAGAGAACAACAGGACTATGATGACCAAGTACAGACAAAGGAGGGAGGAAGAGCTCTATGTGACATAATCAATCTACACAATAAGCAGATAAATAAATTACGAGACTTCTTTATTACTAAATCAACATCATCTAATTTACACAAATTTATTGTAGGAGCAGATAAAAATTATTCCCCTCTAAATTTAGCAGGTCCTAATGTGGATTTAGAAGTAACAACAGATGCTAAGAAACACGTAAAATGGGCCCAAAAAGCTCTACATGGTCGACATCATCACGACCTTAACCAACCACACATTGACAAAATAGCATCAAATAGGTGGCTTGCTGACGTTACCTTGTTCCCAGAGACTGAAGGATTTATGATGGCCATTCAGGATCAAGTAATTAATACGAACAACTACAAAAAATTTGTTATCAGGGACCAAACTATTACATCGGACAAGTGTAGACGGTGCCAACAAACGTCGGAAACCATACAACACATCACATCAGGATGTTCAACCATAGCCAACACGGATTATTTACGCAGGCACAACCAGCTGTGTAATATTATCCACCAGAAACTGGCCAACAAATATGGACTGCTGCACACCTATACACCGTATTACAAGTACAATCCACAGGCAGTGCTCGAGAATGCAGATTTTAGACTCTACTACGATAGGTCCATTATCACCGATAGACAGGTGACGAATAATCGACCCGACATTGTAGTAGTGGATAAAAAAGCTAATTCAGTGCTGTTAGTCGATGTTGCAGTTCCAAACAATAACAATATTTTGGACCAATGTAATAAAAAAATAGCAAAATACACCGGTTTTGCTATAGAGGGCAGATGTGGCATCCAAAAAAGATGGAAGTGGTACCGATCCTCGAATTATCAACTGGACTCAGCCCCAGAAGTCTTGAAGACAGTCTGACAGTCTTAATGAACTCAATTTTCATAAAAACACTTTTATTGACTTGCAAAAAGCGGCAATTTTAAACACATGTCATACTGTTAGAAAATTTTTAAATATGTAAATTTTTAGCCTAATCCCATTTGTGTTTACGCCCGGTGTAGGTAAATATTACCAGCAAACGCTGAGTAAGTGCATAAGTCTTTTGATAATAATAATAATAATAATAATAATAATAATAATGATAATAATAATAATAATAATAATAATAATAATAATAATAATAATAATAATAATAATAATAATAATAATAATAATAATAATAATTTTATCAACGACAGGCATCATACCCACATCACTTCATACATCCATCCGCACACTCGAACTTCACAAATCAATTTATATGTTACTACAAAAAGCAGTGATTCTGAATACTTGCAGGATAGTAAGAAAATTCTTAAATCTATTATCACTTGGTTAAGGCCCGTGAAATAGGTTATATACCCCAGAAATGGGAGATGATTTTGTTTCATAAAGAATAATAATAATAATAATAATAATAATAATAATAATAATAATAATAATAATAATAATAATAATAATAATAATAATAATAATAATAATAATAATAATAATAATAATAATAATAATAATAATAATAATAATAATAATTTATATTCTGATCTTCTTCTTCTTTCTTGAATTAATTGTTGGTCTTGGTTTATTGAGTACTATAGCTCGCTAATCGGTTGCCATTAGTGGTTAATTACTTTTAAATGGCCAACTGATTTAAATGTTTAGACTACATACTTCGACTTGTACCTTGTCATTTTTTTGAAAAAAGGCTGTCTCTTGAACCACATGGGTTTCAACTTCTCGAAGTAAATTTCGGATTTTAAATAGCCTGAAATACAAAAGAAAGTTAGTAAGTTAAACTTATTTGCATTCTTCTCTTCAAAAGCATTGAAAAGAAGTCCTAACGGGGATATTTAATAGTTTAATTTACCTATTCAACACAAAAGCCACCCACCACCTTTGGTAAGTTGACCAGGTTGCTTTCCATTATTTCTTATTATTTGAATGTTATACTTGTAGTTTTAATTTTATAATTCTTTTAGGCTTTTACTTATTACTACTAGACTTTTGATTAATCACTGCTTGTCTTTTATTCACTGCTGCATGCAAAAGTAGGGCTTAACAAGTATTGAATAGAGCCACACTCACCGTAGCCATCTTCTGTTGAACTTGTTTTGCTGCTCTTGCTTTCTGGCTGGCCAAGTAGATACTGCATGATTTCACCTACCTTCACGCCTAAGACAGTTGTTTTGCTCAATTCATTACACAGTTTGCTTACCAAAATCCATCAACTTGTAACAAGTAAGATTGTTCCTTTTTTTTTATTCTTTGATGTGTCATATCAAGACCATCTTAGTGTTGTAGTACAACCTCCCCCTAAAACATAGAGACATAATTTTTACAAGTACAGGGATATATCCAGTAGATTAAGACATAAATAAAGATACTGATAATAGAATCACTTAATATTGTTAGCAATTTGTTTATTTGTATTTTACACATAATGTATTATCCCCTAAAATCTACTTACTTTATTTAAATTGTGTACACCTTCTAGTACTAAAAGGGGACTTCATTTATGGTTAATTGTAATACCACCAGATATATTGTTTCTTACCATTTAAAGATATCGTAGATCCAAACATGTACCATACCTCAGCAAATAAATTATTTACCACCACGTCTACCTTCTTACTTGGTTGAATGACGAACCGATATTAACTTTGTTGTTTAAATGATTAACAATTGGTAATAAGGGTAACTATTTAATCAGTAGTAGTAATATCAAACCTGTGAGGAAAAATGAAAATAACGACAAATTTTTGCCTTGCTCCTACTGCTTTGGATTTTATACAGCAAAACATTAATGGCGTCATCGTAAGCGTTGTACTGAAAACACTGGTTCTAAGAATTCTGGTAATGCACAAAGTTCAGGTCAAAACTTATTGTTGCGACATATTCGAACTAATCCTAGATTAAAAGAAATTGTTTTTCCACGAATGAGAGCTGACCACATTTCGTTTGCAGCAAAGAAAGATCCTAATATAATGTGCGTTTGCTTCAAGATACTTATCAATCCAGAAAGAACCTCATTTTATTTCTGTAACTTCAAGAAAAACGAGAGAATTAGCTATACTAATAGAAGTTAAAAAAATTTAGCCTTCTATCAAAGATCTTTATAGTGCTCTTATGATACTTTAGTAGCTGCTACTAAAACAGTTGCCAAATATGACGAAATAAATCAACAGTTTGCGGCTCCAACGTATGCATTGCAAATGGGGACAACACTTAAGCAGTGTTGTGATATTGCAATTATGCATGCATTAAAAAAATCACTAGAGTTAGCCAATGATGAAGTGGAACTTAAAAATTTAATCCAATTAATAGAAGGACAGTGGAAATTCGACATTTCTAGCCAAGCCTCAAATGACGTAAATTTAAAAAAATGGAATAAAGTTACTGTCGTGCCTTTGGCAAGCGATCTAAAATTGTTAAAAAAAGATTTTCTTATTAATAAAGCTAATAGCTCTTTACTAATTTTAAAAGAGAATCCACAAGATGAAGTGGAGTATGTAACTTTATTGGAAACTATTTATTGTCGAATATTGTTATTAAACAGAAATCGCCCGAAAGAGCTGCAAAGACTTCTTGTTAATACGTATAAATCTACATTAACACAAAGCAACACTCAGGGATACGAAGAATTTATAGAATTTACTTCAGTAATGAGTTTCAGGACATGTGTCTGTCATTTTAAAAATTAGAGAATCTATCAACCAAAAACGAATATTTATCTCTTTGGTAATTCAAAAACAGGTGAACCAATAATTGGGTATAAGGTATTGAAGAAATATGCAGTTGCTTGTGAAGCCAGCAATCCAGAGCCTCTAACATGTACACGCCTTAGAAAACATTTAGCTACTCTCACACAATTATTCAACATGAATAAAAATGATATGGAACAGTTGGCTAGCTTTATGGGCCACACCTTAGGAATACATAGATCATCTTATAGATTGCCCGACGATGTTTACCAGACCTCAAGAATAGCAAAACTTCTTATTCTTATGGAAAAAGGAGAGTTTGGACAATTTAAAGGAAAAAGTCTTGACGAAATTGATTTGAACTTAAATGAAAATTTGTAACGAGATTCAGATGAAACGTGATGAAATATTCCCGATTGAGGAAGAAATAGCAGAAGATGTGCTGGATCAGGATATATATATACGAAAAAAGAAAAGAAAACATCTATTGTAAAGAAAAGACTATTGGTACCTTGGACACAAGAACAAAAAGACGTTGTTATTGATTTCTTTAAAAATCACATCAGGAAAAAACAACCCCCCAAAAAACACGAATGTGATCAACTAATAAAAAACAACTCCATTCTTTTACAAAATAAAGGTTGGTTAAAAATAAAAGTATTTATACAAAACCAATATACCAAAAAAATAAAAACAACACATTTTTTATATTATCAAATCAATCGTTATTTTTACATCAACATTGACAGACCACAAAAAATTTACTTGACTCAGACAAAATGCCGTACCATACGTACACAGTAAAAGAAGACAAATCGCACGCTTTTGTCCTGAGAGGACTAGCAGATGATATCGAACCGATAGATTGTAACGAGTTATTTTTTTTACACCGAATTGAGTTAATTTTTATTTATTTTTCCGTAGCTGTTTTATATTACTGAAATGTTCTACATAACTCGTTACTTACCTTCCGAACCTTCCTACTACCGCCTAAATTTTTTTTATTTTGAATTGTATCCTATTATTAATCCGGAGGTACGCAAATTTGCATTCCACTATGATTTATCCGGTTACAATATTTTAAATTTTCAAACCGTTAGGACATGCGGTATATCTAAGTTTTAATTAATTCCAAAAGACAGCCTATACTACCTATTTGTTTTTGTTAAACGAAAAGAAATTTTTAATATCGATACGGAGGATATAAAAGGAAAAGAATTGATTCTCCGGGATCTTTTTCGGTCTGCTCTCGTTCAGTCTGCTCTTTCCCGACTCTTCTCGTTTTCTTTTTGAAAAACCGAAATACAGTGTGTGCCGTTACCGACCCGCCGAAGCTAAAAATTTTGGAGAAACCTCACCGTAATTGAAAGGTAAATAATTTTTGATTTTAAAACCTGCAATTTTCGTACCTTCGTAGCGGAGAATTATTTTTGTTATTATAAATCTGACCGGTTACATTAACTCCGTTTTTTTCCGACTTCTTTTGTTGTTTACTTTTTTTTGTTATTTTTTTTTGAAATTTACAGTCGTAAATAAAGTGTGTTATATTTAAAAAAATTGTTTTATTACGTTGCTAATTAGGGGATAATAGTCTTTTGTTGGTCCTAAACTATGTTTAGAATTTGATTTTTTTCAATTCGTTTTATATAAAATTATGCTCTGTGTGTCGAAACTCTGGTACACTTTAAATACAATTTTTTTTTTATTATTTTAGTTCCCTTTAAGAAGTTTACCGGTTACAATTAAAATCTAAAAGGTATCTCGAACTTGGCAGTGGCACAGTTACAACTCGTTCGTTTGCCTGGCAGATTTAAAACGTTCTTTCCCCGTCTGGCGGCCGAATATTTTTTTTTCTCGCTTTTAAATTAAAATTTTCCAGTTATAATTACAATCCAAGGGGCATCTCGAACTTGGCAGTGGCCCAGTTACAACTTGTTCGTCTACCCGGCCGATTGGTACCATATTGGGAAACCTTACCGTTTTGACTGCTTCTCCTTTCAGTAATTTTGTTAGTTAGTTAGTTTTACAAATAAATTCGATCACAGAGTAGTAAAAGATAGTATGAATTACCGTTGCTTTTATAATTAACTGTAACTCCCTAAACCGAGGACCAGCACGAATAATTAGTAAATTAAATTAAGTTCAACACGACCCCTAGAATTCGCCGTAACCTCCATCTGAGGCTATCTGGAAGTATTGACGCTCAGTGTCAAGGGGCCGTGGAGCATACCACTGGCGCCCGAGATTTTAAACGAACATTTTGTTTCAAGGGTGGCCATAGTAACGCTTAGAAGGTGAAAGCGTTACAAATTTGGCGCCCGAGTAGGGACCGTTTCTGACAATTTATTTAAATAGGGACCGTTTCTGATAATTTATTTAAATAGCGACCGTTTCTGACAATTTATTTGAGTAGGGACCGCTTCTGATTTTTGTCTCCATAATGTTTACTCAAAGTTGACCGCTTGTCCTTTGGAAGATTTTTTCTTGGTTAACAAAAAGATCAAAGGAGAAGAAGCTGGATATAAAAGGCCAAAGAGAAACTTATTGGTTGCTGGAACCGTTCCGGAGAAACGAAGGAGACTTGTAACATTTTTAAGACAAGAAAATATTTCTCCGCGACCCGTTTCTGCCCGATCCGATACCATAACCGTTGCGACCGTCATGGCAACCCCACTGACAAGTGTACATGACTGGAAAGTGTCTTTTGGGAACCGAGGAGACCCGGCCGCTTTCATAGAGAGACTAGAGGAAATATGTACTGCTAGGAATATTCAGAAAGACAGTTTGCTTCCGATATTACCAGAACTGCTATCAGGAGAACCCGCATATTGGTATCGAAATAACCGAAGTAGATACACCACCTGGAAGGAGTTTGAAACCGATTTCCGAATTTTCTTTTATCCCGTCAATTACGAAGAAGATTTGGAAGCTGAGATAAGCCGTCGTCTACAACGTAGGAATGAGTCTGCCGCGACCTACATAACCGATCTACAGACACTGATGAGAAGGCATGGAAAACTCACACCCGAACAACAATTAGCTTGGCTGTATCGTAACCTGTTGCCCGAATACCGGCTGCAAGTCAGAAAAGGGGACTTTGATGATTTCTCTACGTTCTGTCAAGTGGTGAGGGAATATGAGCTGCTCAGAAAGGAACTCCAAAACGCGCCCAGCCACAATGGGCCAAATCGTGGACTAGTCCGACCGCAGCCTGCCAGTACACACAGATACGGACCGTCCCAAAACACGACTCCTGGTCCATCCAGAGAACCTGTCGCCGGACCCAGTCAACCGTCGCCAAACGATACTCGTCTCCGTCCGCCAACTGATAATATTCCTCGATCGTCTGGAACATCTTCCCGTCACATCACCTGTTTCCGTTGTGGTGAGTCTGGACACTACCGGAATAACTGCCAAAATCCGCCGAAGATATTCTGTTCTCGTTGCCAAAAAGGAGTATTTTCGAGAGACTGTTCCTGCAGGAGGCCGGAAAACTAATCCGAAGCTGTACTGAGGAGAGGCCAACACAGCTTCCGCCCATCTTTGCCTCTCATACCGAACCACCAGAAGAAATGAACGACCCCCGACCGCATCTGGATGTCGAAATTGAAAATTATAAGTTCAAAGCTTTGCTAGATACCGGAGCTGCGAAATCATATATTGGTGATCAAGTAGCTAAGACGTTTTCCCAAAGAAAGCAACCTATAGCCCGTCAAGCCACGAAGGCCCGGTTAGCTAATGGAAATATAGTCTCTATCACCGATACGTTTGAATTGCAATGGAAAATCAATGGCGTCACTATGGAGGGTTCGTTAGAGCATTTTCCTGGACTAATAACCGATATTGTGTTAGGACATGACGTCCTACAAAAATATAATTTCCGTTTGGAGCTAGGAACCGGAAAGATATTGATCCGTAATGAACTAGTCAGGTGTTCACAAGTAACCAGTCCTGTTGGGATGCTGGAGACAGTGAACCCACCTATGAAAGAAGTCGATGTTGCTGTACCGATAATATGTCATGAAGATACTATCCACCGTATTACTAAAGTCCGCCGTTCTGGAAATCTGTCTGTGCCTGCGTCTCCCCTGGAGTTGTTAGGGATTGATGAAGAAAAGTCCGTTCCCGAAATCTCTGCGTCCTCCCTGGAGTTACGAGTTAACGAAGAGCAGTCCGTTCCTGAAGTCTCTGCGTCATATCTGGGATTAGAAGTTGACAAGGAGCCAACCGTTTCCGTAATGTCTGCGTTCTCCCTGGAAGATTTAGGGGATTACGAGAATTACAACTGTATAGGACCTTCCGTGGAAACAATAATTCCACTTAAAGGAAGAAATCTAACAAAAGAACAGACAGACCGACTGAACAGCTTCCTGAACCAAGAGTTACCGAAATTTGAATCCATACAAGGTCCAACCACCCTGGTTGAGCATGAAATCCGTCTGCTGCAACCCCGTCCGATCAAACAGAGGTACCGACCACAAAATCCGAAAATGCAAGAGATTTGCAACAAGGAGATAGACGCCATGTTAGAAGAAGGAGTGATAAAACCCTCTACAAGCCCGTGGAGTTCTCCGATAGTGATAGTAAAGAAAAAGGGTGGAAAAAACCGCTTTTGTATTGACTTCCGTAAAGTCAATGAGATTACGATGAAGGATGCCTACCCTCTTCCGTTTATAAACTCCATACTGGATAAGTTGCGAAAAGCTAAGTATATTTCCAGTTTAGACTTGAAGAGTGGATACTGGCAGGTGCCCTTAACACCTGAAAGCAAACCGATTACCGCAGATGCTTCAGGTAAGAAGAAATGGCGTTTGGTTATAGATTACAGAAAATTTAATGAAAAAACTATTCAAAATCGCTATCCGATACCAAGAATACACGAAATATTAGACAGACTAGGTAGAGCAAATTACTTTACTACTCTCGATCTGGCAAGTGGTTTTCACCAAATCGAGGTAGACCCACAAGACATTGACAAAACTGCTTTTAGTACTCCTCAAGGACATTTTCACTTTAAAAGAATGAGTTTTGGACTTAAAAACGGTCCCTCTACATTTCAAAGTGTAATGGATAATGTTTTAAGAGGACTTACTGACGAAACTTGCATAGTTTACTTAGATGACATTTTAATTTTTAGTAAGGGAGACCGGGGCAGATTGTAACACGGGGCACGTTGTAACACTGCAAATTTTGTTAAACTGAAAAAATCTGGCAACATCGCAATATACATTTATTGAAAGAGCCTTCAAAACGGTTAGTCTGATGTAAGTTGTGGAAGTGTGCGTACTGCCGTGTTCCAGAAATACGACGGAATAACCTTTTTTGGCGCGTAAGTAAATGTTGCATGTTTTTGGTTTTTTTTTGATTTCCTGGTAGATGCATTTGTACAGATCTGAGTTTTATGTCTTATATGAATCAGAATTCTCTAGACTACATGCTTGACTAGTTCTTTTTTTTTGAAATATCCATACACTTTTTTGTTGTGACTTGATAAAGAGAAAAATCAACATCGGGGTAAGTTGTAACAAACTCGCCGGGGCAAAATGTAACACGTTACAACTTACCCCGGGTTTAAGAATTAATAATTACCTACCTATATTTTGTTTTGTATAGGTAATTTTACAATGAGGACCTATAAGAAAAAAACGGAAAGAGGCAATACCTCGAAAGAGGACATGGAACAAGCCGTGAATCGTGTTTTAAATAACAATGAATCGGAAAGATCTGTAGCTAAAAGTTTAAACATATGTCATGTAACGCTTCACAGATATGTAAGAAAAGTTCAGAATTCTGGTCATAACGAAGGCCCCGTTAGTCTATCAAATGTTGGTTACTCTAGAAAACCTGTTTTTGATGAAAATCAAGCACAAAAACTTGTGGATTACATTAAACATGCATCGAAAATTTATTTTGGCCTTAGTCCAAAAGAAGTGCGAAAGTTTGCATATGAGTGCGCTCTTACATATAATGTCACAGTTCCTGATTCCTGGAATAAAAACAAATGCGCCGGAGAGGACTGGCTTACACAATTTTTAAAGAAGCACGAAGATCTCTCAATTCGGACACCCGAGGCGACTAGCTTACAAAGAGCCATAAGTTTTAATAAACAGAACGTGTCATCATTTTTTGATGGCAAGCGTAAGAGACAAATATAACTTTAATTCAGCAACTATCTGGAATTTGGACGAGACTGGAGTGACGACGGTCCAAAAAGTTAGCAAGGTTCTGGCGGAAAAGGGAACTAAGCAAGTTGGTGGTATCACATCAAGCGAGAGAGGTGTACTCGTCACTGTGTTGGTTGCTGTTAGTTCCTCAGGAAACTCTATTCCTCCGCAATTTATATTTCCCAGAAAAAAGTACCATGACTATTTTATACGAGATGGGCCTCCTGGGAGCATTGGTGCTGCAAATGGGTCAGGGTGGATGACAATTTTTTAAATTTATGGAACATTTTGTGTTTCACGTGCGTCCATCTCGAGAAAATCCGGTACTTCTGCTACTCGATAATCACGAGTCCCACTTAGCAATACAAACTATTAATTTTGCTAAGGAAAATAACGTGATAATGCTGTCGTTCCCACCGCATTGCTCATACCGGCTTCAGCCATTAGATAGGAGTGTGTATGGTCCCTTTAAGAAATATTTGTCAAATGCTCAAGCCAGGCTCAGGAATAACCCAGGTAAATCGATGACAATATACGACATACCATCATTAGTTCGAGATGCTCTTCCACAAGCATTGACTTCTATAAACATAATGAAAGAGTTTAAAGTGTCAGGTATTGAACCGTACAACAGAGAAATTTTTACTGATGACGAGTTTTTGCCTGCTGGCGTAACGGATCAACCATTGCCGAACGCTGAATCGTCAGCTACCTCGCCTGTGCTTCAATTATCTGGTTCCTCAAATGCTAATAGTCAAGACATGTCCCAGCCATCTACTTCTTCTGCTCATTGTGAACAAGTGATCCCAGAAAATGACTCGTTGAGCCCTAAAAATAAACAAGAACATACAATTCAAGTGCCAAAAGAATTTTCTCCAGAATTTGTGCGCCCGTTTCCGAAAGCTGAACAAAGGAAACCATCTACAAGGGGTCGAAAGAAAAGAAAGTCTGCTGTCTTAACCGATACTCCAGAGAAAGACGAATTGGAGGCAGAACAAAACAGCCGGAAGTCGAAGAAAACCAAAGAGATACAAAAGAAAAAGGTTGAAACGGCAAAAAGAAAAGTTATGGTAGAATCTGATGATAGTTCTGATGAAGAATGCTTTTGCTTGGTTTGCACTGACCCATTTAGCAGAAGTAAGCCTAAAGAAAAATGGATTAAGTGTTTCCATTGTGAATTTTGGTCACACGAAGCCTGCACTGATGGGGGATTTCCTTATATTTGTCATAACTGCGATTCCGATGAAGACTAATACATAAAATATTGTTACAGTTTTTCGTCCGTGGATTCCGGGATAAGTGAAACGCAGAAGACAAATTTAACAATTTATTCGGAACACAAACAAATACACTTTTCTTTTAAGAATATAATCAAAAAAAATTTCTTACCATCACCATTTGACAGTGACAGTGACAATTAACAAGCAAGAAGCAGTGTAGTCGTATACTTATTCACATTTATCGCTTTTAAAATTAAAAACTTCAAACTTCGTGATCGAACGAGTCTATTTATATAAAACTAGTAGTCTAGAAATTTCTACTTCCAGAACAGTTCTTTCTTGGAACTTCAAATAGGACCTCCGGCGCTAATTCCTGGAAAATCGTCTCGACATTCGACTTCGTTGAAATCGACCATAGGCGTGCTGTCCATTTTCGTCACACTGCCTTTCCCTTCAGAGGTGTTCGTCCCGAACACCGATCGGACTGATCCAAGCTGGTGGGTTCTGTCCGTCATATGGGCACAGTCTCTCCAAATGGACGACCTTCGGCTTGCTTCTGGGTGTCAACTGGATTCGATACACTAGGTCATTGATCTTCTTAATGACCCGGTATGGTCCTTCCCAGGGGCACTGCAACTTTGGACTCAAGCCTTTTTTTCGGTGCGGTTGGAACAGCCAGACTGGATCCCCCTCGTTGAAGTTGACTGGGGTGGATTTCTGGTCGAACCTCACTTTCATCCGGTCACTGGTCATCTGTAGTCGACTGCGGGCAAACTCATGGACCTTCGTTAGTCTGTCCTTCAACCTACTGACGTAACTGGGTAGGGATGGCTGGTCTTCCTCATTGGCTGGTGGGCTACCATAAAGAACATCAATTGGAAGCTTCATTTCCCTGCCGGTCAGTAACATGGACGGAGTATAACCCGTTGATTCATGCTGGGAGCTTCGATAGGCTAACAGGAACAGCGGCACCAATGTATCCCAATCTTTCTGGTTCTCAGAAACGAACATCGACAGGTAGTTGTTGATGGTTCGATTGTGTCTTTCAACCATGCCGTCGGATTGAGGATGGAGCGATGTGGTTCTCGTCTTCTTTACTCCCAGTAGGTCCATCATTCCGTTCCAGACTTCGGATTCGAAATTTCGGCCCTGGTCGGAGTGAAGCAGCAAGGGTACCCCATGTCTGGAAACGACGTTCTCAAGTAGGGCCTCGGCGACTGTGACTGCCTCTTGGTTTGGAAGAGCTACAACCTCTGGCCATTTTGAAAAATAGTCCATGGCGACCATCAGATACTTGTTTCCTGAGGTGGTAACTGGGAATGGCCCTAGGATGTCTACTGCAACTCGTTCCCAAGGTGTCCCGGTGATGTACTGCTGGAGCCTTCCCCTTAGTCTCGTCTTGGGCCCCTTTCTGGAAGCGCATAGGTCACAGCGCTTGCACCATTCTTCCACGTCTTGGCGGCAGTTAACCCAGTAGTATCTCTCGCGAACTCTGGCCAAGGTCCTGTTGACCCCAAAGTGTCCTCCGGAGCGGCTGTCATGAAGTTCTTCGAGCACGTCCCTGATACATGCTCTTGGAAGGACGGCTTGAGGCACTATTGTTCTTCCGTCGGCACTTTCCCACTTTCGGATGATGACGTCATCTTGGACACACAGGGAATCCCATTGTAACCAATAACCCTTTATGGATTGTCCATGTTTAGCAATCTCTTGCCACTGCGGCCTCGCTCTATTGTCCAGCCACTCACGCACTATCATCAGGTCCGGGTCCTTTCGTTGTTCGGCTTGGATATCTTCCCTGGTCAGTCTACGGGGGTCGTTGTCATGCCTCTTGGTCCTAATCTGGCAGACTTGCCCTTCTCGTTCTTCTTGGCGCTGACAAAATCGGCAGTTCTTCTGTAGACATGGTCTTCTTGAGAGGCTATCGGCGTTTCCGTGACTTTTGCCTGGTCGGTGGCGGATCTCAAATTCATAGGTCTGCAACTTCTCTAGCCACCTCGCTATCTGGCCTTCTGGTGTTTTAAAATTGAGCAGCCACTGTAACGCAGAATGATCTGTTCGCACTAAAAATTTTCTGCCATACAGGAAGGAATGGTAGTGATCTACTGCTTTGACAACTGCCAACAGCTCCTTTCTTGTAACACAGTAGTTTCTCTCTGCTTTTCCCAAGGTCTTACTGAAATAGCCAATGACATGTTCCTCTCCATCTTGTACCTGACAAAGCACTGCTCCAATACCATTTTGGGATGCATCCGTATCCAGTATGAACATGCCTTGCTCCTTCGGATAGGCTAGGACTGGGGCGGTTATTAGTTGATGCTTAGGAGTCGTAAACGCTTGTTGGCAATCTGGCGACCAGTTAAACAATGTCTTTTTCTCCGTCAGATTGTGCAAGGGCTTCGCAATCTTGCCAAAGTCTTTTATAAAACGCCGGTAGTAACTGCAGAGACCCAAAAAGCTTCGTACGTCGTGTTGGTTTCTGGGTGTCGGCCAGTCTTGCACTGCTCTAACCTTCTCTGGGTCCGCTGAAATTCCTGACGACGATATAACGTGCCCAAGGAAACTAACTTTCTTCTGAAAGAGCACACATTTTTTAGCATTTATTTGCAAGTGGGCACTCCTTAATCTGGCAAAGACTTCCTTCAGATTGGCCAGGTGTTCATCGAAGTCTTTCCCTATTACCATTACGTCGTCGAGGTATACAAGGCAGGTCTTCCAGGTGAGTCCTCTCATGACTAGTTCCATTAATCGCTCAAAGGTGGCGGGAGCGTTGCATAGCCCGAATGGCATGACTTTGAATTGGTACAGACCATTTCCCGCGGAAAAAGCTGTCTTTTCTTTATCATCTGGGTGGACTGCCACTTGCCAGTACCCACTCTTGAGGTCTAGTGTGGAAAACCATTTGGAACCGGCCAAGGCATTAAGATTATCGTCTATTCTCGGCAACGGGTAGCTGTCTTTCTTGGTGACGCTATTCAGCCGTCGGTAGTCTACGCAAAATCTGGTGGAGCCATCTTTCTTGGTTACCAACACCACCGGTGAAGACCATGGACTACTCGACTCCTCAATAACATCTTCCTTCAGCATGTCTCGGAGAATAGAAAATGTTTCCTCTTGTTTCGCAAACGGGAGGCGTCTTGGTGCTTGCCTAATAGGGTTGGCATCGCCAGTGTTAATTCGATGTTGGACCAGATCAGTACGGCCAGTTATTTTCCCTCTAACGAAGATGTCACCTTCCTCTGCCACAAATAGCTCTGCCTTCCGTCGTTCTTCTTCGGAAAGGTGCGACCATGGCTTCTTCAGATTTTCTATTAGCTCTGGAGGGAGTTGCTGTGTCTTTGCGGTTCGTGGTACATTTTCTTCTACTCGGGCCACTCTCAGAACGGGTTCGCATCTTCCCAGTACTTGACCCTAATTAAGTGTGATCCGGTTATCATTGGGGTTGGCCACTCTCACTGGAACGGTCTTATTGTTCCCATCTACCAAGCATCTGGCTACAAGGACTCTCTCTGGATGATGATCGTCTGGTTCCAACAAAATTGCACCCAAGCCATCAGGTCCAACAACCTCGGCGACAATGATTTGTTCGCTGTTCGGATGGATTCTGACATCTTCTGTTACGATCAATTTAATTTGGTGATGTTGGTGCTTTGGAACGGAAAGTAAAATTTCTTCATTACCTACGGATAATATTCTTTCCCTTACATCTACCACAAAACCATAATCGGACATTATGTCGACGCCAAGAATGAAATCATCTACAATATCGGCTATCAGAACTACAGTTTCAATCTTGACGTGCCCAAGCTCCATTGTTATGCATTTCTCTCCATATACGGTAATGTTTTCTCCAGTTGCCGTTTCTAATATTGGAGGTCTCGTTATAGTTCGGATAAATGGCTGATTTAATACACGTTTGCTCATGACTGACCTCGTTGCCCCAGTGTCGATGGTGAATTTACATCTCTGGCCATTCACAAATCCTTCGGCAACTAAACTGTCGTTATTACGTCGTATGGTAGAGACTGAGAACCTGGGGACTCGGGTTGCAGCAGCCAACGTACGCCCCCTTACATTGGCCGCACTTAGTTTTCCGAACTGCGTTGTTGCTGAGGTGGTTGTGTGTAGCCTTGGCTTCGATCTTTCGATCTTGGTCGTTGCCTGCAGTCACGTCGGAGGTGGCCCGCAATCCCGCAATTGAAACACTTTGGTTGTCCTCGTCTAATAGGATTTCGTTCAGAGTCGAGATATTTCTTGAACAATGCCTCCAGTGTTTCTACTACTGTATCTTTCTTGTCTTCCTCTTGTTCTGTGATGGCTCGCACCTGGTGTAATTTCCTCTGGTGACGTGAAGCATTTTTCGCTGTCTCGAATTCCAAAGCGAACACGACAGCATCTTTCAGCTCACAATAGCGCCCCATTCTTAGTGCCTGTTGTAGGTCAAGGTCTCTTAGTCCATCAATGAAAAATTGGACTGTGATTTGATGCAAAAATTCTTCGGGGGCTCCAGGATATGCCAGCCTTGCAATCTTCTCTATGTCCGCCCCATATTCCTGCAGCGTTTCATTGGAGCCCTGGGTACGCACCTTCAACTGGCTCTGGTAGACCTGCTTCAAATAATGACTGCCGTATCTTACTTCCAAAGCGGACACAACTGCGGTATAGTCCTTCTGTTGATCTTCCGGGATATTCCGGAGGATCTCTAAGGCCTTGCCTCGCAATGCTACAATAAGGGCTGTTGCTTTGTCCTCGTCAGACCATCCATTGTTCTGGGCAACGGCTTCGAATTGTCTTCTATAGACTGACCACGGAATTTCCCCATCAAATGTAGGAGGTTTAATTACTTTATTAGCAGGAGGAATAGTAACTTCAGGTTTACATGCCAATCTTGTTTCCTTGTTTTTATCAATCTGCAGACGCATTTCCTCAACTGCTTTTATTACCTCATCCTGTATCAGCTGTCGGGTTTCTTTAATTTCTTGTTTCAAGCCTTGTTTGGTTTCTTCTAACTTTTCCTCTGTGGCTTCGATTCGTTCTTGAAATTCCTGTTTACTCACTTTATTTTCTTTGAGATCAAGAAATATCTTCATAAACAGTTCTTTTTCTTCCCGTCGGCGTTGTTTTTCAGTTTCTTTTTCTTCTTGTCGGCGTTGTTCTTCAACTTCTTTTTCTTCCCGTCGGCGTTGCTCCATAGCCGCAATCATATCTTTTATTTCCTCCATTTTTATGGATTCACTCCTAGTCTTCACCATTCACTCGCAAATGTCCAGTTTCTTTCACTTATCCCACTTCTGACACCAAATGTTAGTTTTTCGTCCGTGGATTCCGGGATAAGTGAAACGCAGAAGACAAATTTAACAATTTATTCGGAACACAAACAAATACACTTTTCTTTTAAGAATATAATCAAAAAAAATGTCTTACCATCAACATTTGACAGTGACAGTGACAATTAACAAGCAAGAAGCAGTGTAGTCGTATACTTATTCGCATTTATCGCTTTTAAAATTAAAAACTTCAAACTTCGTGATCGAACGAGTCTATTTATATAAAACTAGTAGTCTAGAAATTTCTACTTCCAGAACAGTTCTTTCTTGGAACTTCAAATAGGACCTCCGGCGCTAATTCCTGGAAAATCGTCTCGACATTCGGCTTCGTTGAAATCGACCATAGGCGTGCTGTCCATTTTCGTCACAATATATAAACAGTTATATCTCTAGTTTCGTGATTTTCAATAATATAGTTACATGTATTTAGTTTTTGCTAAGAAACCGAATGTTTAGTTAATTTTACTATATGTTACAACTTACCCTGAGTGTTGTTACAACTTGCCACTGATACGGGGCAGGTTGTAACAAATACAACAAGCATTTCAAAAAAATCATAGCTTATACTTTTACGTTTTTAAGTATCGTTACTGTGTTATTTTGTAGGTTAGATGTAAGAAAAGATATAAAAAAATATATTATAATTTTCCAAGTAAAATTGTTTAGATTACAGTAAAAAGTAAATTTTTTGTTACAACCTGCCCCGGTCTCCCCTACATCCCTTCAGGAACACTTAGAGAGACTTAAAAATGTATTTGACAGGCTAAGACAACACAATTTAAAGGTACAACTTGACAAATCAGAATTTTTACAAAAGACAATAATGTATTTAGGACATGTAATTACTACGGAAGGCGTAAAGCCAAACCCCGACAAAATTTCGGTTATAAAAAATTATCCAGTTCCAAAAACTCAAACAGAAATTAAAAGCTTTTTAGGTCTTTTAGGCTATTATAGACGTTTCATTCCAGATTTTGCAAAAATCACTAAACCCCTTACAAAATGTATAAAAAAGGGCTCAAAAGTTATACATGACACAGAGTTTTTAAATTAATTTAAAATTTGTAAAGAAATATTAACTAACGATCCAATATTACAATACCCCGATTTTTCCAAAACATTTATACTCACAACTGATGCAAGTAATTATGCAGTAGGCGCTGTTTTATCTCAAGGTAATGTACCTAACGACAAACCTATAGCGTTCGCTTCACGAACCTTATTCAGTTATTGAAAAAGAATTGCTTGCCATAGTATGGGCATGCAAGCATTTTAGGCCATATCTATACGGAAGACAATTTCACATTTATACAAATCACGAACCTCTTTCTTGGTTATTTAGTCTTAAAGAACCCAAATCAAAATTAGTCAGATGGCGACTAAAGTTGGAAGAATTCGATTATAAAATTATTTATAAAAAAGAAAAATTAAATTCAAATGCAGATTGTTTATCACGAATACCAATCAATGCATTAGAAACCGAGTCAGTTATTAATAATCCGGGAGATTCACAAAATGATATTTTAGATTTATTAAAAAATTTAGCCGAAACTATATCTATAGATCCCCAACCTTCTACTAGTAAAACAAATCAACCTAAAATTAATATTTTATCTGATAAACAAATACAACCACCTCATAATACACAAGATAACGATGAAAGAAATAGTTTAAATACACCAGAACCTTTTTGGGCAACAATTGATCACAATGAAACTGATAATTCAACAAATCATTCGGCAATTGAAAATATTAGTAATGGTATACCTATCTTATATGAAATGATAAATAATAAAGTTAATCAAATTTTAGTTTTTCCAAATTTATACTCAAAAACAGAAGTATCTCACGAGAAATATAAAAATCAAAAAATTATGAAAATTAAAATACCGGAAACAGACAACGAACGTTTTATATTCCATTTCATTGCGGAATATACCGATTTAAACAATACTTTTTACATGTACTTTCATAATGAAAAATTGTATAATGATTTTAATACTGTTTATTTAAAACATTTTTCGGCAAATGGTCCTAAATTAATTAAATGTACCAAATTACTTAACACTATTACAGACAAAGAAGAGCAGATACTTTTATTGAGAAATTATCATGAAAGTAAAACTAACCATCGCGGAATTAATGAAACTTTAGAACGATTACGTAAACTATATTATTGGAAAAATATGAAAAATACAGTTACTAATTATATAAAAATTGTATTATTTGTCAAAAAAATAAATATGCCAGACTGACCCCTTATGTTCCTTTAATGTTAACGGATACGGCCACTAAACCGTTCCAAATCATCCACATGGACGTTTTTACCTATGATGGAAAACATTATTTAACTTTAACTGATGCTTTCACTAAATTTGCTCAAGCTAATTTTATTACAGGCAAAACTGCAATAAACATTAGTAAAACATTAATTAAATATTTCGCTTCATTCGGTGTGCCTCATTTAATAGTTCTAGATAAGGGTACGGAATTTAATAATGAAACTGTTAAAGAACTTTTAGCATTACATAAGATAAAAGTACATTTTACCACACCTGGGCACCATGAATCAAATTCAGTAGCAGAAAGATTACATTCAACTTTAATCGAACACTTAAGAATTTTAAAAGAAATTTACCCTGATGAAAATGATTTAATGGATTACGCAATAATTGCTTATAACAATTCAATTCATAGTTCTACTAATTTTACACCTTTCGAACTTACTTTTGGGCATACTCAATCACGAAATCCTAATGAAATTTTTATTACTCATTCCTTTTATAATGATTACATTAATAGTCACAAAGATAAACTAAAACACTTGTATAAAGAAGTACAAGAAAAATTAGACATCAAAAAACAAAAAGTTGTAGATAAAACTAATGTTCAAGGTGACACAAATTCAGAATTTAAAATAGGTCAAACTGTATTTAAGCAAAATCCCAAAAATAGAAATAAAAAGGATAAAAGGTTTCTAGGACCTTATACTATAACGAAAATATTAGATAGAAACAGAGTTGAGATATCCAAACCAAATAATAAAAATAAAAATTTAACAATAAATAAACAAATTATACATATTAAAGAATTAAAAAGACATCCCGTTTCAGGTACCTCTCCTGAATCGCCAACGCAAACCCATATACACCCAAGTATCATAACCTAAATGATAATCCTGGTCTTTACCCACTTTATAAAGGAATTGCACAAATAAAAAACAACTATTGGACGTTTATACATATATTTGATATTTCCAACGTTACTAAAGAATTTATCTGATTAAAAGAACAATATAATAATATTTATAACTCCTTATCAAAATCACCTAATTTTTATAGCTTTATGGAACATTTTCAAAATTCCTATAATATTATTCAACTCATTGAGCATAAAATAACAATTCAATTAAATCAATTAAACCCATTCTGAAAAATCCGATCAAAAAGATCATTATTTGATGGTTTAGGATCTGCGATAAAATTTATAACAGGAAACTTGGATCAAAATGATGCAAAAAGATATGACGAGACCATTAAATATTTATCAAGTAATCAAAATAAATTAAAAACTTTAATTGAAAATCAAATTACCCTACTTCAATGATCAATCACAAATTTTAAAAATAACTCTGAAATATTATTACAAGAATTAATCAAAGATTTAAAAATTGACAAGGTTGAAACTTATCATTATATTGCAATAGAACAAATAGTCTCACTTTCTTTAAGTTTTCAAGCAATGTATGACATGTTGGAAAAAATTGAAACCGCTATCAGTTTTGCTAAACTTAATACTTTTCATAATTCTATAGCCGACCCTAATGAGTTACTTTCTGAAATTTTAAAAGTCAGTTTTAAGTTATAGTAAAGGAAATGAAATCATTTTTATATTAGAAATACCAATTGTCGAGAATTTAGAATATAACTACTATCATCTCTACTCCCTACCTACACCTTCAAAACAATCCTTTAAAACCATAATACCAAAATCAAAATTCATCCTTTTAAATGACCTACACTACGCCTTCTCTGACTCAAAATGCAAATAAATTTCAGAAGAAGAATTCCTCTGTTCAGATCTTCAAAAGTTACCAACGGAAAATCATATTCCTTGCGAAATTCAGCTTATAAAATACATGCACACAGCAAGTACATGTCAACAAGTTACAGCAAAAATCAGCGCTATCAAAATTCAGAAAATAGAAGACAACTTGTGGATTGTGATTACTCCATTTAATACAGTGGGTATCCAAAAATGTGGCAAAGTAATAAACAATGTTCCTTTGAACGGTAGTTATGTAATAGAACTTAATAATCAGTGCGTAATTTCAATAAACAATATTACATTAAAAACTTTTGCAAGCAAAATCGTATACTATAAAAGTGTAGAACTTCCCAAGTTACAAGTTTTAAACCAAAATTCGACTACATATAAACTCTGTAAATTTAAAACCAGTATTAATAGATTCAATAAAGTTAGACGAACTCAGTAAATTTCAAAATATACTTCAGGAAGACAAAATTAAACTAACAAAATTCATTTTCAAAATATTAGTTTATATACTATTTTATTATAATATGTAATAATTTTTGTAATTTTAAGTTTGGTAATTTTCAAAATATGTAAACGAAAACAGAAGCAAAACAAAAAGAAATCCAAGAAAATTCAAGAAATTGAAGAACTCAAGAATTTTCCGTTTATATAAAACTCTGGTGAAACCCCATAGTTTTCTCTTAAGCCGGAGGAGTTACGAAACACTAACTGTCTATTCATTATAAAATTCTTGTCCATGTAAGCTTTTATAAAACGTGTATAAATATATGTAATTTCATTGTAAAACGCTATTATGTTTTTTTTTTTAATTCCAGATGCAAGTTGTATGTGACGACAACAAAATTATTAGGGATATTTTCATTAGATACCCAGGAAGCGTCCATGATGCCAGGGTATTTCGCAATAGCCCTTTAGCCGATAGTATTAGAGAAAGGTGCAGGGATTATATTATTTTGGGAGACAGTGCCTACCCTTGTTTAAGAAACTTGTTGACGCCATTTAAAGATACAAGCAATTTAAGACAAGTTGAAAAAAATTATAATAAAAAATTAAGCCATTGTCGGGTATTAGTTACCCCTAATTTATACATACATAGTTTCTTGCATGAACATTTACATTACATTATATGGTGTTATGCTCTTAGTTTCAGTTTTAAATTAATCTTAGTTTTAATTTTTGCTTGCATGAATGCAACTTAAGAAGTATAACTTACAAGCAAGTTATTCTCTATAAATATTTAGGAAATTGTACCATTTAACATCAAAAGACATTGAGTTTATTTGTCACTTTATTAGGGCCTGTTGTGTGCTTCACAATTTATGTGTAAGAGAAAATCTTATTGAGGATATAGAATTTGAAATACCTGAAATAGATATTGTAGAGAATGTTGCTGTTAAGGAGCAAAATGAAGTTGGTCTAAACTACAGAAATTATGTAGCAGCACTGAATATTTAAACATATTTCCTACTTTTATTGTCCATCGAAATGGGAAGCTGGTAGTTTTATACTCCACTTATTATTAGTTTTAGTTTTCCCCTCATTTTCATGGATTTTTCAAACCAAATTTCTTAATTGCTTGTTAAATCTTAATCACACTTTTCAAATTTTAACCAGTTATGATAAGTTCCTAATGCTACGTATACACGAGACCCTAAAATGTCGCAAGACCGCTCTACGGTCTGAACACGATATTTCCTAAGTGTCGGGACAAGGTGTCGATGTACCAACTAGTTGAAACTAGTTGCAAAAGTACTATACACTTTTATTTACGTAGTAGTCAAGAATAACAGATATTATTATAAACTTCAGTATCATTTATTATTATTATAAAATGAGTAATAATAATAATAAGAAACAATCCGCTTTGTGGACTAAAGAAAATACAAAGAAACTAATTGAATTATTTGAAGCGAGTCCCGAATTGTGGGACACAGCAGCTTCTATCTACAGAGATAGAACAAAAAAAAAATTCAGCTACAGCAAAAATTGCAGAATACTTTGGTGCTCCTTGTTATGAAGTTACCAGAAAACTCCATAATTTAAGAATTCAAATGAACAACGAAATAAGAAAAATTAAGATAAGAAAATCGGGAGATGGGGTCGATGATGTGGTGTTCACCTCCAATTGGGAGTTTTTTAATGCACTCGAATTTCTGGTAGGAACTATGACGTGCAATAAAACCCAAGGAAGTTTGGTAAGTAAATTTTACAATATTATTTTATATATATTTGTATTGCCAAGGCACTTCTCCTATTGGCGTAGAAAAATATTCCGTGAATTCAGCTCGTACATCTTTACAATATTGGCTGTAATTATGCGCTTGCAATGACTGCAATGGAAACAATGTTCCAGAAGGCATCTGTGGCCAGTTACCATTAACAACAATACCTTCGTCAGATTCGCAGTCAAAGCTTTGTTTAGTATTTCGCGTTAGGAGGAAATTGTGCAGAAAACATATGGCCGAAACGATTTTCATTACTTTTTCAGGACATAGTTCTATAGGTTTTCTTAAAATTCGAAATCTGTTTGCAATGTGTCCAAATGCATTTTCGACTACTCTTCTTGCTCTTGAGAGTCTGTAGTTGAACACACGATTTGGGCCTGGTTGGTTTCTAAATGCATAAGGTTTCATGATATATGGTTTCATTGCGAAGGCATCATCAGCTACTATCACAAACGGTACTTTTTTAGTTGGAGTGTTCTTGCAGGAGGAATGTCTAAACGATTGTCCAATGCTTTCGATAATGTACAATTTGTAATTATGCCTCCATCAGATACACGAACGTTGCAGCCAACATCAATGTAAAGAAATTTATAGTTGCTATCTACTAAAGCCATCAAAACAGTACTGTGAGTGCCCTTGTAATTGAAATAGTGTATTTTTTTGGGCCTATATGACAATATGTTTTCCATCTAAAGCTCCAATGCAGTTTCGAAAATTCCATGTGTATTGGAATTGCCGCGCACACTTTTGCCATTCTCTGCTTGAATTAGGCGTCTGCAAATTATGCGAAAAAGTATAAGGACATTTTTTTTATTATAGGAATTGGATGACATACAAAGTCAAACCAATTCCCCGGATGCTACTCCTGAAACAACAGAGCCAATGAGCCCAACAATTGGTGCATCAAGCACATCTCGTACACCCCACAAGGGCAAAGGTAAAAAGCAAACATCAAATAAAGAAGATGAGCTACTTAACAGGGCTCTAATGGAGATGAACAAGCAAATTGATGACGAGCAAATTTTCGGAGATTTTGTCGCTGCCGCTTTACGAAATTTACATTCGGAAACAAGTAAAAGACAATTGAAAAGAAAAATCCAAGGCATTATTTTAGAGGTTACATATGAGGATGAAGCATTGTTTCAGGGAGTTACAATAAATAATCCCAAACCAAATAATTTATTACGTGATATAGGTCTTCAAAATTTGCCTTCGCCTGCCACGTCCACTAGTTCAAGCTCCCATCAAGATCTTCTGGACATATCAGCATCAAGATGTCCGTCCGCTGCGAGTTATTATGAGAATTTTGATAATCATTTGAATGACATGAATTTATTACATTAAATGTTTATTAATTGTAGTGTTTTTGAGCAACAGGATTTTGAAGAGTTTTTGTATTTCTTTGCTGAATAAACGTGTTTATTTACTGTTTGTACGTTGTAGTTTCAACGACATTTTTGACATTTTACTATTCAAATTTAGACAAACTTACTTTTAATAATCTTCTTTCAAAACGTCATAGATGGCTTGAAAACAAGCTGGAATTATTGTCGCAATTGTTGAAACGGGTAGTCGGAACAAATACATTAACGAATAATAGCTTTCACCTGATTGTGTAAAAATAAAAAAAAGATTTAATACATTTTATATCATGTATGAAATTTACCTCCTGCTAAAAACTTCAAAGTTACAGCTAGCCTCTCAGCAGCTGTTATTGCAGAACGCATTACTATATCCTGTTTTTCTATTTTTGGCAAAGAAAATTTTTGTAATATTCTGGATCTTGCAACCTTAATTCGCATAGTAGTTGCGAAAATGCACCAAATTTGTTCCTTTTTGCAATCCACTATTTCACCCAATACCTTCGCTTTGTCCTGTTTTTGCGCTTTTTTTGAATACACTTAATAATAACTGCGGACGCAAACCGACACCTTATTTTGCTCATCGTATTATTTTAACTGTCAAGTGTATTAACACACTGGTGTCTAATGTTGCGTGTGAACACATGCTAGAGAAGTGTAGCAACTTCAATCTACGGAACTGTCTAGGCCAGCTCTAGCCATTACTCTACATAAAAATTTTACACTGAGGTGTGAACACGTTGTAGAGTGCTCTAGACACAAGCGTCGACATTTTAGTGTCTCGTGCATACGTAGCTGATTAAAATATTAAACATTTATGAAACCAGGCATTAGTGTGTACTTTGTGTTTAAAATTATTTTCAATGCCTTATCACTCTGGTAGCTATTTATACTCCAGTTTTATTCTTTAATATACTTATTTCAATCTTATTATATAAGAAAGAATGGTGTGAACCCAAAAATATTCAGCCTTTGAGCAGCACCACATTTAAAAAAGCATTCGATTAAAAAAATATGGCACTATTCAGACCAAACAAGGAGGACTGCGAAACTTGGACTAAATTTAAGGACGGCCACATATCAGAGGAATATTTTAACATGCATATCACAAAAAAAAAGGAAGCTATAGAGCGGGTCACAGTTATTATGCAGTATTGCGTTTATGGACGACGGCGTTGCCATATCGGCATGTTCTTCGAATTTGGTTCCAACTGGCGCCATTGTGTTACTATTATGATTTAAATGTTGACTAAATTATTCATTTGAAAATCGTTCAGTGAGTAATTAAGAATATTTATAATTATGCTTTTAGATAAATTTTGCGCGTTTAAAGGAAAATATTGTAAATCCGCTAAAATAGTCAAATTTTATACGTTTAATTATCACGTATAAAGAAATAAATAAATACAGCGGCCTTACAAAAGACCTTTGTCAAATTATTAAATAATAATATAATAGTATAATTAATGAAAATATGTCAAAAATAATAATATATACATAAATTACAAGACGAGTGGTAAAAAAGTCAGCTGTCATCTAAATTTTAAGGGAGAACGATTAACAGAGAATAGCTAATAAAATCTTGCCGACGTTTCGATGATTTTTCCGAGGATTTTTCTTCTTCTGGCGGGTTGTTGTAACAAACAAAATATAGAATAAGTAAATGAATTAATAATTACGTATTTTAACTTGCATTAAAATTAAACTTTAAAAATGACAATGATTAGCAGGTAATAGCTAAAATAAATGAAAATTGAATGGAACATTTGAGGGTTAAGAAATATATTACTGATCTTTATCGTCATACAAGTCTTCATCTTCATCGTCTTCATTTAGATTTATTATTATTGGCTCAATGTCTTCCATTAAATGATCTGTTTGCCACATCTTTTCCTCTGTCTTCTCTACCTTTTTTTCATAATTAGACCACTGCATTGGGGTTACTTGCGAATACGCTGTTTTTATAAGTTTTTCCACATTCTCTTTTTTAAAACTATTATTATACTATTATTACCAGCCACATATCCTTTCACTTGGTTCCACACCATTTCAATAGGATTTAATTCGCAATGATAAGGTGGTAATCGGAGGACTGTTATATTATGTTCCGTGGCAATGTCGTCTATTTTTCTTAGGTAGTACTTCTCTCTAAACGCGTTTGCAGTAGCCAATAATTCTGTTTTTAAATAATCATCCTCGAAGTAAATCTCACTTTCCAGTAGCCAGTACTTTATTTGTTCCTTATTCCAAGTTGTCTTTGGAAAAGGTAACTTCGCCGAATGGTATGACGCATTGTCCAACACTACAACATTCTTTGATCCGTTTTTCGGCAAATTAGGGATCAATTGATCTTTAAACCAGGCCTCAAATCCTTCTGCGTCCATTTCGTCGTGGTAATCGTCTGCACTTTTCTTTGCCAGAAAAGTTTTTTCTGCACCCTCAAGAAAACCGTCTTTCCAGTCTGCATGAAGAAGAACAAATCTCGGTCCTCGTTGACTTGGAGCCTTCAGTCCTGTTGTCAGTCCTTTGACAAATGCATCTCGGGCATTTTTTATGGTAGTGTCTTTCCATTCAAAATTTACACTGTGGCCCACATTCATCCATGACTCGTCCAGATATATTACGTTCGCGGAACTTCTTCACTGATCTTAAATATTTGTGCCTCCAGGCGATTATATCAGCTCTTTCTATTAGAATCGAGTCTCTTTCTCTCTTTCCATAAACAAACCCCATATCGTTAAGCAAGCGTCTTAGCGTACTTTTAGAAAAATTTGGTACATTTCCGTCTGAAGAAGAACTTTTGCCAGTGTTGGTGGAATATTTTCGGAGTAGAATTCATGCACAGCTTTTCGTATTTGCGATTGGATACCTTCATCGTAGATCAGTCTTGAATTCGACTGGCTGCTGTTCCGTCTTCGTTTTTTTGGCGATGTCAAAGGTCCAGTAGCGGCTTCGCTTTTCAGATTATACACTGTTCTCACACTAAGGCCAGTCATTACAGAAATCAGTTCTATTTTCGCTGTAACACTTTTCTCATCTTTTGTATTCAACGTATACGTTAAAATATTCAATAAAAGCCTCTTGGTTTAACGATGAAGATTTTCACCTTGTTTAAATTTTTCAAACGGTGCTGCTAACTGCATGGCTGTTGTTTCAATAATGCCCTTTCGTTTATCAGCAGAAACAGGACATTCTACTACATTCCAGGAATATTACACAACTGTTTACGAGGATCAAGGGATCATACAGGTAAAAATAATTAGCATCTTTGTAATTAAATAATATTTTCACTGGCAATAGGATTAGGATTTGTCTGAAAGATTTAGTAGAGACCTAAATAATCCATCAAGTAATCAGGTATATACTGATTACAATCTACGTAAATAGATTTGAATTCCATTTTTTAATAATATTTATTATATAGAATACATCTGTTTTGCAAAATTCATAATAAAACGTTTCTACGAAAATAAATTGGCTGAGTTAATTGTGGTTCAAGCCGTAACCAAAGCGGCAACAGTGTTGAATATTCGCCCATAAGATTTACATTGGCCTATGCCGGCCACGCTGCATAATAACTGTGACCCGCTCTATAGAAAGAAATAGAAAACGATAAAAAAAATGAAAAATGTCTTTACACTATTAATCTTCAGGCTGTATTGCTCTCTCCAAAATCTAATATTAGCAGTCTTTATTACAAAACAAAACTGTGCGTTCATAATTTGTGTTATTTTGATCTTAATAATAAAGACCGATTTTGTTATCTATGGCACGAGGGAGAAGGGGGACTAAATGCAGAAGAATTCTCAGCTTGCTTTCATTTTTTTATTGAAAACCACGTTATTCCATTAATTGATGAAGAGAAAAGAAAAATAGTTATTTTGAGTGACAGCTGCGCGTACCAAAATAGGAATAGCGTACTGGCTAATGTTGCTATTAATTTGACAAAACAATATAAAATAACTATTGAACATAAATATCTTGAAGTCGGACACACTCAGATGCCAGTTGATTCAATGCATTCGACTATAGAACGTCGTGTGAAGAATTAATGTTTCAGCTGAATATGCCGTTCACTGTAGAAAAGCGAGAATAAAACCTAGACCATATAAAGTAAAATATTTGGAACATACTTTCTTTAAATCCTTCAAAAACATTGAGATGGTAAAAAGTATCAGACCTGGAAGAAAGCCTGGAGATGCTAAGGTAACATAAATTATTTTGTTCTTTATACTTTGATTACCATCATAATTTTTCATTTTAGGTAACTGATATTCGTGGTTTGAAGTATACACCCGAAGGTGATATATTTTACAAACTCCGATTCTCGGAAGAATGGATACTTCTTCCTCAGCGAAAACAACTAGTTAGTACAAAAACATGGAATGAACTGGATACTCTACATCAAAATAAAATTGCAATATCAGCCAGAAAATATCTCCAAGAACTTAAGTCAACTTTGCCAGCAGACTACCATGACTTTCACAATAATTTGCCCCATGAATAATTATGTTAGTAAAAATTGTTGTTTAGAATTTATTTTAATTTTAAAATGTTGTATTTTATTTTTACTCCAAGTCAATATTGTTCAGATGATTAAATGAAATAACTGCTATCTCCCGATTTTATTTGCAAACAGAATTTATAAAACTGCTAACTCCTTTTTTATGCTGTAGATATTTTTTTTAAATATATTGTGATATATGCTCTTTTGTATTGATCAATACAGTTTTTTCTTTCTCCTGAAAAATTGAGCTTATGTGAGTTGGCAGGTGAACACATTTAGCCGACGTTATTGTACCTCCACATTACTTTAATTGCTTTTTGAAAATATTAAATAACTGTTACAAAGGTAATTTTCTTGTCTACGTAACTTATTGTTTAAATTGATATATACTTTCTTTGTATTGCATCCCAGCAAGAAAAGTGACAAAACTCAACTCATCTGTTTTTACATGTTTACCACATGTATTTAACAAGAACATGGCTAATATAACTAATCTGTGTTTTAAAAAATGTATAGCCAAACTTTTCATATTAAATTTGAAAAATAATAGTTGCATCTCTTTCTTACCAGGATACGATGTGTAATTTATATTTGCAGTTGTTAATTTGTAATATATACCTACTGTTTTATATGTTATTAAAATTCCATTTGGACCTTGTTAATCTTGATCTCAAAAATTTTAATAGACTTTTCAAATATTGTATATATTGATTTTTACCTGCATAGTCTATATTCTTTTCTAAAAAACCTGTTTTCTTCCTGATGGTCTGATGTATACCGAAACTAGTATCTAATTAAATGTACCTTTAATAAAGATGTATGGTTAGCTTTAGAGTTAGATTGAATATATTTAAATATTAGTAAGTTTATTTGATTATATCCTTATGTAATATATTCTGTGTTTAACTTTCAAAGAGAAACATAATTTTGTAATTTTTTTGTAAGATAGTACCCATAAGTATATCACCATTGTATAAATAATTAATATTAATCTTTATAAAATATCATTAGGTTGTAACAGACATTTTCGCCGAATACCTTGCCGTTTGACCTACTGAGAACGTTTATTGTTTATTTTTATATTATTATAGGCACCTACACAGTTAAAAACGCATATGTGAAAACTTATATTACTAAATCTAAGAAATACAATAAAAAAAACGTGAAAAAGGCAAACAGTTTTTAAAACATATAATATAATAAATAGTATTTTATGACTGCCTTCTTTCTTTTAAAATATTAATATATTAAGCTAATATTTCGGTCTTTTTCTTTTATCAGCCACCTTCCTTTTCATCAATTCAATTAAACTGTTTACTTTGATTGAGTCTTTATTTTATACATAGATAAGACATTATTGTAACATGATATAGTTTTTTCCTGGTTTTTATATATCATTGCACAGTTATACTGATCTTAGAGGGAAATACATCCAGGATAATCCCTAAGGGCTAATAACATCTAGGCTTTAATATGGTTATGTCTTATAACTTCCTTACTTGGTCTAGCCTTAACTACTTATCAACATCAAGTACCTAGTTACAAACAAACAAAATCTAACTTCAATATGTCAATCTGACGATGCTAGTTATAGCGAAACAGCTGTAATTGAATTTTAAAGCGAATTTTTCGAATAAATAGTGGAAGTTTAGTTTAACTGTTTAGTTATTTATTGTTCTTAAATAATATTTTTATTTCTTAAAGTATACAAAGAAGAGTGGGGTTGTATATTAATAATGAGCATATATAGAATGACAGCAGTAATGTGCAAAATTGGAATATAACATGTAACAAGAATATTTTATTAAATAAATAATAATTACAAGTCACACGTTAATAACAAAAATACAGATTTCATTCAATACAGAATTGTTTCTGAATTCTTCCTACTCGATGGTGTTTAACGGTGGTACCTATGGAAAAATGTTAGGATTATGCGATAATGGCGTAACGTACGCCATCTGTGAGGCGGTGTCGTAATCTGATGAAGGGATGTAGTAAGGTGTGAGGTTGGTTGCGTCTACGGTAGGGGCAAACAATGGTCGGTGTTTCATCTGCTACAGGAATTTATTTAATATTCCTTGTCCCAATCAAGCTATGATTTATTTTTTATGAATAATAGATATAAATAATATATACCATATAATGATGTAATGGCCATGTGTTTTCACATAAAATTTGAATCTGATGTTATTCGCATATTTTAGTAAATAAACCAGATAATGCAATGTGTGTTTTTTTTGAAAATGGTAACATGATTATAGGTCAGCCTAAGGTTAACAAACCTACGCTCCCATACAAATAGCAAATCAGATTTCTTATCATTATGAGAATGAATCTCTCCAATTTTTTCTCCTATGGCTGTTGACAAGTATGAAATTTTTCTAAAGCATCTTTTAAACTTTCTTCAACATTTATACTTCAATATGAATATTTTTAGGTTTTCAAAGACAGTAATTTTATTGATGTACACAGGAAATGTTAAATCATTTATGTTTAAGGCATCATTATAATGAGGATATGAAGAAGTTCGATTAGTTTTCGGAAAAATATTACACTCTAGTCAACATCTCCCTTTCGAGTAAACAACAAACTCCTTACTCCACCGGCATTAATTGATGCGTGTTTTATTACTATTCAAACATCCGTTTATAAAAATTAAATATATAGTTAATAAATTTTCTCGTATTTATCTCTGTGTACTTGTCTACAATATTTCTATATAAATTTGGTCGTTAATCGCCTGATAGCTGCAGAATTAATCAACGAACCATGTGTGAATATCTGGTAAAAATAACTCATAATTTTGATTGTGAAATTTACATAACGATATGCTAGATAATGATTGTGTTTTATATAAACTACAATATCAACAGTTTTTGAGGAAGTTTTTTATGTCATAATTTTGGGTGACTTACTACAGTTTTATTGTTTCATTGATAATTATTATGTAAATGAGTGCGCCACTGAAAACTTTTTTGATGTGGATGGACTCCTAGTATTAGTGGTGGTGTAGTATTTGTTTCATTTATGGACTTCTGAAGAGTAATTAACCGTAACCTCAATTTTTTGCTATTTTCTTTTTACTCTTTAAGAGTCTAGCTCTCGCTCCATAAAATCTCACATTTTTATGTATTGTAAACGGTTTTTGCTTCCAAGGATACTTATTTAATTTTTTTATTGAATATTGCTTTCTTAATAAAGAAACGTTTTTTAGACATTTTTTCTAAGTAGTATAACAATGTATGTTCTACGTTAAATGACCTTCAGTGTACCCTCCCGATCGCCCGACCGGTAAAAAGTAACGTAGTAACATTGGATCAAGTTAAAGTATGTTTCACAATAAATCGTTGACTTGGTACCTGCTCTTAACTGCTCTTAAGGGATTACTAATAAAAGGTGGTTAATATTTCTTCGAACATTTACAGAAAGGTATTATTTATTTTTGTCCAGGAAGATATATACGTATACGTATACGTAAGTTTCAACAGTTTTGTTTAATTTCAATTAATAAATAAACTTAAAATTTGTTTGTTTGTTTTTAAAAATTTCGTGATTTTTTTTACAAAATAAATTTAAGTTTTAGTAAATGTTACTGAGTTTTATTTAAATATATTTTGAAAACCGGATTACGGATCTGTTAATGTTTACTGTACAGTGAGAAATTTATAACCTTTCATTACTAATCCCCTAAGGTCAGGTACCGGAGTCAACGAATTATTGTGAAACGTACTTTATAAATCAATACTATATATTCGCATATTATGTAATTAAGATTAATAAAAATATGCATAAATTAATAAAATATATTCGCATATGTAATTAAGATTAATAAAAATATGCATAATTTAAGAATAAAATGGCAAAATGTGAGTTAAACAACATTCAGTATATGCCGAATCCCCGCCCAAAGTAAATCTACTTTTTAGTGAAAGTAATAGCGTGTGTAGATGTGGTGTTCCTAATAGATAAAAAATGATGGTTAATACAGATTGGATCCAATAATATGAAATATACAGGGTGAATCAAAACCAAAATTAAAATAAAAATCAATTGCATATTGGACTTTTTATTTATTAACTTTACATATAATTTAAATAATCAGATATAAAATGCAGATACTTTGGATAGTAAGTATTTTAATTGTTTTAATAATTCCCGGTCCGGATAAGGTATTCCTATTATATTCCAGTTAAAGGTACCTTTTTTATGACTTGTTTTTTAAATTCATTATATTTGAAGTAAATGTGTTTTAAAAAATAGATTTGACCATCAATATACTTACTGCATACTTACTGATACTGAATAAATCGACAATTAATACATAAATTATATAAATTAATCAACTCTTACAAATTTCCATCCTGTAACTTTATTGTAAATATAATAAATATGCATTAAAAAATGCATAATGGGTGCGGTAGTTGTTAATTAGGTAGTTTTTCCTTGATATTTAAAAAATGTTAGATTCATTTTATATATAAAGTCCAATGTTTTCATATAATATTAATTTGGTTTTGCGAAAACACCAGCTTCCAATAACTTTCGTTTACTGTACAAAGTAAGTTCGGAGAAACGGTTTTGCTAGAACTGGAAAACAACGTAACATTCCTTCCACAGAGGGTAACAAAAACGTATAAACCGTTTATTAAATATTTTGAGGAACAAAAATACGCTATTGTATTTAGAGGAACGGTAGAAATTGGCAAGCCGAATCTCGCATCATCGTTTGAAATAATTGAGATTTAATTGGTAAGTTATATATTTTTATAAATAATTGTGATATAAAATTATGGACAAATATCCAACAATATTATCTAAAATTGATGAATCTATAAAATTAATTAGAGCCAATTCTGCTGAAAAGGAATCAATAAATTTAATTAATAAACATATTAGAAAATGTAACATAGCATTAAAGAAATATAAACTAAAGGTTGGTCAAAAAAGTAAAATAATAACCAAAATTGGACAACTAAAAAGATTGAAATGTTTAATAAAAGTAAAAAACGAACATGTTGCTAAAAATCCAAAAGTGTATTGGAAAAATATAATTTCTTGTTTCAATAGTAGAGTCCAAACTGCAGTGATTATAAATGTTAAGCATAAAGAAATTAAAGAATTTTTATCAGATGCTTTTAATCTTTTTAAAAAGAAAATCAAACAAATTATTAAACATAAATTAATTGTAAAAATAAATACCACACTTTGGGCAGATTTTGTTAAAATGGCAGGTGATCAAGAAGTAATTGATCAAAAGTATTTTGTTACACCTAATGCAATTTTAGACCAAACAACAGATTTAGCAATTTGGTTTCATCATCATGTAACAGATTATATTTTAAATAAATTGTCAGAATTTGCGGAAGAATCTAGCGGTTGGGCACTACGAAAAATTTTGCTGTTAGAAGTAGCAATAAACGAATATAAAATAGGCAATGGAACTTCTTATTTAAAATTACCACCACAAATTAAAAATAAAAAGCATGTATCAACATTCAAAATAGAGACGAGGCATGTTTTTATTGGAGTATTGTTAGTTTTTTATACCCAACTACTCGTAATTATAGGTTAACATCATCATATCCACACTATAGTCTTGTGCTAAATACTAAAGGTTTAGAATTACCTATGAAATTAAAACAAATTAATAAATTTGAGGAATTAAATAATATTTCTGTAAACGTTTACGCTTTAGAATTAACAGAAAAAAACTCATCATATGTAGTTGTACCTGCTAAACTCACAAAAAAGAAATTGGACAAACATGTAAATTTATTATTAATACAAAACAAATATTTTCCAAAGTTTAATGATTTTACGGCGGCGGCGGCGTCAGATAATGCTGATGATGATATTGAATTAAAATTCCACTATTGCTTGATTAAAAATCTTTCTCGACTTATTCGATCTCAAGTAACTAAACATACAGCGGCAATTAACTTGTGTGATCGTTGTTTAAATTATTTTTATAGTGAGGAAAAGTTAAGAAATCACTATTTATTATGTGAAAATACAAACCATTGTAAAATTTCATTTCCAAAATATGATTTTGTAGAATTTAAAAACTATATCTACAAACAAAAAATTCCTTTTCTCATATATGCTGATATTGAAGCTGTTTTGGAACCTTGTAAAACAAAAATTATCAAAAACAATTATTAATATAATATAATAATAATTTATTCGAAAATATTTTCTACAAAATAACAATAATAGTGCTTACAATACACTTCAATATTCCGAATAAATAGATACTTGCTAAGCACACGAAGTGCTTGTTTGCAATGTACACAAATTAATAATCTAAAAATACATTTTAATACAATACAGCACAAATTAAATAATAAATTAAAAATATTAGAGAAACTCGTTCAGTAAATAATTGTCATAAATTCACTATTAAAAACATGTGAGATTTTTTTTTTGTTTTTTTGTTTATGGCACTTAAACGAGTTTCCCAATGCGAATTTTCTTAATAATATAATACAATTTAAAAACTTAAAGTTCTAAGTATAAGTACAATATAACTAAATAACAAATACAAAGAAAAATATCGAAAACAACACTAAAATAAAGATCTATTTTGATTTTGACAACCCGACAAACTTCCCCTTTTTATTTTTCAAAAACAGGTTTAATTCAATAACCTTCTATTATTTTATGTAGGTCTTTACGGGATATATTTTGTATATGATTTTTTATTTTACTTTTAAATATCTTAATTGATGTTATTGATTTTAACGTTGTGGGTAGTGCATCAAATATTTTTGGTCCAAGAAATTGAAAACTTTTTTGTCCAATGGTTTTATTCATACGAGGTATTATATAATGCTTGTAACGCGTTTCATAGTTCATTGAATTCATATTTAACTCAGATTTAAGAGAGAACTGTTTAATACTAATTTGCATAAAGTACAATTGTCTAACATCGAGCATTCCTGATTCCATGTAAACACGATCACTAGAATATGTAATTTTTTTTTCCAAGATAATTTTCAAAAATCGTTTCTGCAAAATTTCAAGCGTACTATAGTACGTACGTGATACGCTTCCCCAACCAATGATACCATAATTTAGATGTGTTTCCACTAGACTTTTGTATATTATGATTCTTTGTTTTAGGTTTAAAATTTTAATGACATGCTTAAATTTGTATAGGATAATTATAAGTTTTTGTGATAAATAATTAATATGAAAGTCGCATTTTAAATGAGGGTCTATTATTATTCCCAAATACTTAACGGTTTTAGCAGGTTTAATGACTGTATCTGTATTTTTTATATTTATTTCGAAATTGGGAAGAAACTTTTGCAGGGAACTAAATGGTAAATAAACCGTCTTTTTAAAATTTATGGAAAGTAGTCTGTTATCAAACTAATCTTTTATATTTATAAAATCCGTTTCTATTTTTATCTTTAAATCATACCAGTTTGTTGCGTAGTAAATTAAAACTGTGTCATCAGCAAAGCTGATTATCTGACCAGTACTTTCCAATAGAAATAGGTTATTTAGATAGATGGTAAAGAGCAAAGGTCCTAAAACCGTTCCTTGAGGAACACCACGTGTTATTATTTTTTCATTACTCATGCTATCTTCTATTTTTACTTTTTGTTTTCGGTTTACTAAATAACTTTTAAAGAATTCCTTAACCATTCCTCGGATGCCAATATCTTCTAATGTGTCTAGGAGAATACTGTGGTCTACGGTGTCAAAAGCTTTGGCAAGGTCCAGGAATAGACCGATTGTTGGTAATCCTTTGTCTAACCCATCATATATATTTTGTATTACCACATGAATTGCATCTTGTGTAGATTTACCATTTTGAAAACCATATTGAGATTTGGATAATATATCGTGTTTGTTCATGAACGTTGTTAGTCGCACTTTTACTATTTTTTCCAATATCTTTGAAAAACAAGATATTAATGATATTGGCCGATAGTTTGTCATTTCTGTCTTTTCTCCACTTTTATACATTGGCTTCACAATCGATAACTTAAATGGTGATGGAAAATGTCCCTCTTCCATGGATTTATTTATGATAAAAGTTAATGGATCGGCAATATATTTACTTATGCATTTCAGAGTCTCGGCTTTAATATCATCAAATCCTGGAGCTTTCCTCGTTTTTAATCCATGTATTATGTTTATTACTTCAGTTGCATTTGTAGGTGCCAAAAACATGGATTGAGGATTTATAATTTTAGTTTCGTGGATGGTTTGGGATTTTTTAATATTTTTGGCTAGATTTTCACCAACAGCTAAAAAAAAATTATTAAACATTTCCGCTATGTCCGAACTTTTGTCTATTATTTTTCCATTGTTATCTTTAATACATAGTGATCTATTTTCTTTTGATTTATTTGTTTGCTTCATTATTCACTATTTGCCATAGTTTTTTTGATGAAACCTTGTCTCTCTCCACAATTTTTTTGTAGTAGTTTATTTTAGTATGTATAATCAGTTTTTTTAGCTGCTTTTTATATTCGACAAATTTCTTTTTTAATTCTGTATCTGTTGGGTTTGATTTAACTTTGCGACCCATATCATTTTTTTTATTAACTGATTTGATTAGAGACGCCGTAATCCATTTTTGTCTATGTCTTTGATTACTTTTTACTTTAATAGTATTGGTTGTGTAACCATTTCTAAAAATAGACGTGAGGATACTAAACAATAAAGGATAATTTATGCGACCGCACGCTTCAGGGCCGATAAGAAGGGTGTATGAACCCTTATTGAAAAAAAGGACCAAGTACCTACCTCGTCATCGTCAAGTTAGTTGAATTACGACAGTCTCATCGTCCGGTTTACCACTATTAACAAAATGTTTATATCCGTACTCTTTATAAATAAATTTTTATAATAAGAATTATTATTATTATTTTCGAAGTTTACAGTTCAGGTGTGGAGTGTAACTTACAATCCCGTAATAGTTTGTGCGTTTTGTTTTGTGTTTTATAGTTATTAATTAATGGTTAAGTAAGATTAATTAACATAGTTGTGTATATAAAACAAACAATGGGGAAATCTCATAGGCGGAGACAGAGCTCCAGTTCAAGTAGTGATTCGTCACGTGTACGTTCTCGGGAGAGATACAGGAGAACCGCTACTGAAAAACGCCGTTCCCCGCGCAATGATCGAAGTACGCCGGAATGGAAAAGTTTGATAATTAAAACATTCCCGGATCATATTCATTACGCTAAAGTTCGAAGAAAGATGCTTTGTCGTACCAAACAAGCAAGTGAACCGATGATGTGCTATTATTTTAAGAAAATGGAGCTGATTAGAACCTGTTAGATTACTGGCAAAAATACTGTTGCTTGTATAATAGATGGTATACCCAATCCTTCTATTCAAAATGCAGCTAGAGTTGGTCGTTACACAACACCAGAGGCTCTTTTCCAAGAATATTTGGCAATGTTGCGTTAAGAAGTAAACATCGTTAATTATTCATTAAGTGATCAACCTAATTAAAATCGACGTGTAGAGTTTCGCAATTTACAAAGAGAGGGCAGACAATGTAAACCGTATTCCCGCCCAGAAAAGACTGCAAATGGAATAGAAAATATAAAGTGTTTAAACTGCAAGATGAGGGACCATTATCAATCAAACTGTTCAAAGCCGAAATTGGAGTGATCGAAGTGTCATCTGTTAGGACATGATGCCGAACACTGCAGAGTCAAATCTGGTAGGTTTGTTAATAGGGGTAAGTCAGTATTTATTTTACTTCTTTCTGCTAACGATCAGAATACCAATAATTGTTATTTTATTGATTGTAATGTTAATGCGCTGCTGTCACAATCCGAGATTCAAATGCTCAAAGTTTAGGTTTGTTACGCAAACCAACATTGGTTAGTTTACGAGGTTACTGTTAATGTTTATTTTAAAACCATCAATTTGACGGTTGATTTAGCAACTTCTACTGTTGAGGCCCTTATAGTACCTGATGCGGTACAATCTATTCCCATTATCGTAGGTCAGCCATTTTTAAATAATAAAAATATCACTGTTGTATTAAAAGGAAATCAAATTAGGCTATATAACGAAACTACCAATATTGATCCTGATTCGATCGATAAATTTCTGTTACATAAAATAAGTTTATATGCAAAGCAAACAACCGTAATACCACCGAATTTTATGGGTCAAATTCAGGTAGTAAATGATGAATGCCAAGACGAAGTATTTATTGACCTTCAATAAAGAAATTGGTGCAATAACACTCACATCTTATTACCGTGTGTAATAGATCTCAATACTGATTGCTCAATACCTGTCTTAAATATTTCCGATCGACCTTTATGTTACGAAAAAGGAAGAGTCGTTATAAGAGGATATACATGTTACGAAAATTGTACCGGCGATGTTGATGTTAGGGAGTGTCTCAAAACTTATATTTCACCACTTTATCCAATAACATTTGAAGAAATTAGAAATCAAATCAATCCCAATTTAAATAAGAATCAGTGTCAGGTTTTAGTAAATCTTCTTAATAAGTATCGTACCTGTTTTGCAAATTCTTTACGAGAACTTGGTAAAACAAATGTCGTAAAAAAAAAAAAAAAAAAAAATTTTGATCGATAACGAGCCAGTGACGTACAGGCCTTATCGCTTGCCTTATGCAAATAGACAGATAGTGAGAGAAATGGTAAAGGAACTAATGGATAATGGTATTGTGCAAGAATCAGAGTCAGCATATGCTAGTCCCATCCTGCTTGTTAAGAAAAAGTCCGGAGAAGAACGTATGTGCATAGATTACCGTGCAATAAACCGAAAATGTCTGAAGATGAACCAACCTTTACCACGACTCAACGACCTTTTAGACAATCTGGATGGCAACATATTTTATAGTACCCTAGATTTGGCTTCAGGCTACCACCAGATCCCGTTAGACGATGATGCCATTCCAAAAACAGCATTTGTCACGCCTGACGGGCACTATGAACATTTAAGGATGCCATTTGGTTTGGTAAATGCTCCTGCAGTGTTCCAGAGGACGATTAATAAGGTACTAGGACCACTTCGTTTTGACAAGGCTATGACATATCTTGATGACCTACTTATTCCATCTAAATCTGTTGATCAAGGTCTTGAAAGGTTGGAGATGGTGCTACAAGCGTTTACGAAAGCAGACATGACTTTTAAGCTAAGTAAATGCCATTTTCTGCAGACCCAAATTGAGTACCTTGGACACGAAGTTACAAGCAAGGGAGTGAAGCCCGGATGTGGAAAAATTAAAGCGGTATCAGAATTCCCAACTCCAAAAGATGTCCATGAAGTTAGGCGATTTCAGGAAATTTGTTTATGGTTTTGAGTCCATTGTCAAACCTTTAACTAGCCTTATAAGCAAAAATTCCATTTTTACGTGGAATGAAGAACAAGAAAACGCTTTCCAGGAGGTCTAAATCCTATTGAAAAACAACCTGTACCAATGAACACGTTGCACATTAACCACCTAGGTCCTTTTGTGAAAAGTGTCAAGAAAAATGCTTATTTGATAGTAGCAGTAGACAGCTTTACTAAATTCACATTTTTAAAGGCAGTTACAAATACAAAAACAGTTCCTGTCCTTAATTTCTTAAACGGTATTTTTGATACATTTGGAGTGCCTCGTAGAATAATCTGTAATCGATGTACTGCTTTTACGAGTAAACAGTTTACAGAATTTTGCTTAAGGTTAGGAATTAAGCGAGTATTGTGTACCACATCTACTCCAAGTGCTAACGGCCAATTGGAGCGGATGAATCGAATGATACTTTCAGCATTGATGGCCTCAACCGATGACGAAACGCGTTGGGATCAGGCTGTAAGTGGTGTTAAGTGGTGAATTAATTCGACGGTTAATTCCACGACAAGGAAAAGTCCCTACGAATTGTTCTTTGGTTATCGACCTAGAGGAGTTCACATTGCCTTTTTGTCGACACAGGTAAGTCACGATAATCAATTGGATTTGGCAGAATTGAGAAATGACGTTTCTCAGCGAATCAATGCCAAACAGGATTATCAGAAAAAGTATTACGATAAAGCGCATGCGTCTCCAATAAAGTTTGGAGTTGGAAAACAAGTACTTGTAATGAAACCTAAGGGTTCTAATGACGGTCAAAGCAGAAAGCTTGAGCCACGGTTTAGAGGACCATTTCACGTTACGAAAGTGTTAGATAACGATCGTTACGTGATCGAAGAATTGCCTGGATCTAAGAGATCCTATATAGGGATTTGTCCCTCGGAACGAATGAAACTGTTTACTGCTGGTGGAGCCTCTAACGAGAGCGACACGGATAGTGAATAGTTCCATTTGTTTATTTTTTTTGAAAAGTGTTCTAATGTTTGCTATTTTTTTTTATCTGCAGATAAACCTTCACGAGGCACAGCGATTACGAGCAAAAGTTTTACGGACTTTTGTCAGTCGTTAGGTATTAAACGTGTTTTATGCTTCGAGCATATATACTAACGTGTGGACAGCGTCCAAGTGGGCTTTGTTTTGTATCAGGGGGGAAAATAAATGTCATATAGTGTCCAGCAATCTCATTGGTCCGTTTTGAATTTTCGTGTCAAGTCGAATTGTCACATATGCCATTATTGTCAATTTGTTTTGCATCTAGAGTTATTTTTACAATTTAATAGTGTTTGGATATTACTTTTAAAGCCATTTTTTTAAATTAATTTGAGTATATATTATATGGTGAGAGTTTGTGTGATTTATAAATATAAATATGAAAATGAATCATCAAGGTCGTTTTACAAGTAAATATGCATTAGCGTCTCTTACACTTGTTTAAAAATAGGAAAATGCATAAAGCAAATATACCGCCATATTATTAAGAATACTGAAAATCTAGAAATGTATGCAATAATTTCAACTTTCTATTTTATAAAATATCTTATGATTCCATGTAAATAATTAATTACTATTACTACTTAAATTCAAGTCTAAAAAAAAAAATATTTTGTTGCATGTTTTAAAATGTATTATAAAGGTATTCATTTCAAGCCCCTAAAAATGATACGACACTGGCTGTAGTGTCTGACAGTTTCCCCTGTGATGCGGAACAATCACTATTGCTTGCTGTCTCTACGTTATATGCTCGTGGCTAATGGGCAAGTGGAGAGGATGAATTGCTCAATCCTGTCGGCCCTTATAGCTTCCATTGATGATGAATCCCGTTGGGATGATTCAGTGAGTAAAGACTTGGAAGCTACACGTAAGGAGGTAGTAGAGATGCCCCTGTTAAGCATCTCTACTAGGTTAGGTAGTAGGCATGCCCCTGTTACGAAATACGTAGTTGGCCAACATGTGGTGGTTCAAGCCAGTAAAGCCTCCAATGACTGAAAAAGTAGAAAGCTTGAACCCTGGTATAAAGGTCCTTTTGTTGTAACAAAAGTACTAGATAACGATAGATATGTAGTTGACGAAATACATGTTCTAACGTTGTAGGACAGCTTATACGGGCATTTGTCCTTCTGAAAGGGTAAAACCTTTCATTACTACTGTTACTGACGATGAAGACAGTGGTAACGAATTAACAGTAGACAAATAATGTGTTTTGTCACTGTACTATTTAATCATGTTATCATTTGACTAATGCTTTGTTTTTTTTGTTTTGTTTAGGTAAGTCCAGCTTCACGAGGGCGTGAAGAAAAGTCAGGTAGGCCGACTGTAACCATTTCTAAAAATAGACGTGAGGATACTAAACAATAAAGGATAATTTATGCGACCGCACGCTTCAGGGCCGATAAGAAGGGTGTATGAACCCTTATTGAAAAAAGGACCAAGTACCTACCTCGTCATCGTCAAGTTTAGTTGAATTACGACAGTCTCATCGTCCGGTTTACCACTATTAACAAAATGTTTATATCCGTACTCTTTATAAATAAATTTTTATAATAAGAATTATTATTATTATTTTCGAAGTTTACAGTTGAAAGCTTAATATGCTCTTGTATAGTGGAAATAAAATCCTCAGTTGCATAATCCAAGGTTTTATTTAATAACACTTCGTCCCAGTTTGTTTTACAGCATAATTCCGACAATTTTTTTCATCGATAAACTTTACATAGTTACTTTTAGTATTTGCATTTATTTTGCATCTGGATAATACTATTTGTAATAAGATTGTATAATGGTCCGTTATTGACGTGACTACCGTCATCGGTATCATATTTTCGTAACAATAGTCAAATTTTGAACGCACAAAGATATGATCTATACATGTTTGAGAGTTGTTTTGAACGCGTGTAGGAGTATTAATAGTAGATCGGTACCCATATTCACTAAGAGTATCTAGATATTTTTTTGATTGTTCGTTGTTTACCAGAAGGTCGATGTTTATATCCCCAACAAATATATCGTAGTCACTTTTATAATCACATTGTTTTTCTAAAATATTATTTAATTCTTCTATAAATAAATCAATTTTGTTTTCAGGGGCTGGTGACCTATAAAACGCATTTATGGTAAAATTTTTATCATCATATTTAATTTTTATACTTATTAGTGAGCTTCCGTTTAGATCAAATAAACTATGAGATATGTATAACTCCGATTTAAGGAATACGATTACTCCATCATTTTGGTTGAATTTACCGAAATTATATATTGTTTTGTACCCCTGCATATCGTATACTGACGTATCTAGTATTTGACGAGTTTCTGTTAGGACAATGCACTCAAATTGTGTTTCTAAATTTTCACAAAATATTTTAAATTCATCCAAGTTGCAACTTATACTACGAATGTTATTATGTATTATTTTAAAATTACTCATGTTTTTATTTATTTGTAAAACAGATTTAGTATCTTGAGCGGTGTATAAAGGGAAGGTTTGCAAGTTGTCAGCCTCAAAATCGCGTATATAAGGGTCCATATTAAAAATTTCTAATCTACTTATAAAATTATATAACCTAAGCAACTACAATTAAAAAAAAACGATATATCAAAAAACAAAACAGATAATAAAACAAAATTAAAGATAATTATGACTTTTTGGAATGTGATCCCGATCGAGTTTTTGGTTTGGTTGCTTTAGTATTTGCTTGAGTCGGTTTTATATCTTGATCCTTCGTTAAAACTTCTATATTTTCTACCAAGGGCATTTGACGCAACTCTTCAATAGTGTATTTCTTATCATCCAGAACTAATTTATTATTTGTAATTTGACACATTTTAAAACCTCCAGTTTTTCGAAACTGTATGAGGTATGGCTTTAGAGTCTTATAGCTTTTTCTTTGGTCAGGTGTCAGATCGTTTGAAATTGACAGTCCCGATCCTTTAAGTTTTTTAATATTACCGAATATAGATTGTTTTTTCAAATAAGACAAAAATTCTATTTTTATTGGAGCTGAATCAGACTTACCCAACGAATAGAAATTATTTATATCTTCCCTTTTTATATTTGTTTCCAGTGCTTCATTAATTTTGGAACAAATTTCTTCAAGTTTATTTGATTTATTTAATCCGAATACCACTATATTATTTGCTCGTTTGTTTCTGTCTATAACTTCTTTTATGTTTTCTAGTTCCTTTTCAACGTGTTCTATCCTCTTGTTCTGTATTTCAATCTTCGACAAAAGATTTGATTCTGAATCTTCAATTGCTTGTTTTAATTCTTTTTTAGTATTTTCAAGTTGTTCCAAAATTTTTTCGGTTGCTTCTTTCAAAATCTTTTTAATAGTTATTTCGTTCATCTTATGATTGTATTTTTCTATTTTTAATTTAACAGTGTAAGGCTCACTTTAATTTTATATTGTAAATGTTTATAAAAACTTAATGAGATATACCAGTTTTGTCAGCTTAAGTAGAAAGTGTTTATAACCATACTTTTTAATTTTTTAATAAAGGCAGACTTTCAAAACTGTTTTACTTTCTAAATGTACTCAATTTTCAAAGACAAACCAATATTTAACTGATTTTCGTAGCAATAAATAATTTTAGTTACTTTTTACTCACATTTTTCCTTGTTTTATTAGGAGCGAAATATATAACGTATACACATAGACACTGTTAAACTGATAAATACCAAAATCACAAAGCAATTTGTGCAGGATACTACATGAAATGTACATATAATGATAATTTTTCTTAATTTAATAGTTATGAAGGTATGGATTGTATGGATTGGTTTTCAAATGAAATTAAAAAAATGCACAATTTGTTGAGAGTAAAATAATTAATATAGTTCCACTAATAGAACCGATAGAAAATTTAAATAGACAAACTTGTCACATTTGTGAAACAAAATTTAAACAAACAACCTTTTCGGATACGACAGTCATTTTATCATAAAAGATATTGCAAAACCAGGATATGTTTCGGTTCTTCCGTTAAATAAAGAAAAATATATATCGTTCACTTGTAACATGATATGTTAACTGAAAACGTAGTATTTTTAAATTAATTATATGGCTAACACTAACACAATCTATTGTATAGAGTTCTTAACATGTTAATTATTATAAACGATTCCTGTCAGTAATTCCAACTTTATACACGATCTTTAATGTGGCTTAGTCCAATACCTTAAACCACGATTGATTCTCTTATTGTCATTGGTGTTATACACAGCATTGAAATATACAATACCAAAAGACGTTACAAATTTCAAGTTAAAAGACGTTACAAATTTCAAGTCAAAAGACGTGAAAAACTTCAATCTAAAAGACACTACAAATTCCAAAGACACTACAAATTTCAAAAGCATTACACTGATTGGTTCTACATTACTGGACGGTTCATCAGACCAACCCTTCACTGGACCAGCCCTCTCCTGGATCAACCAATGGATCATATGTAAAAAAAGATAAGTCGACCAACGTAAATGCATTTATAATATTATACAGCTGTCTCGTTTTTCTTTATTTCTTAAACGTAATATAAAAATCATTTTAGTATCGTCAACTGTATTAGAATAAGTTTTTGTAAAGAACTGTTTGCGGATTATTTTTTGTAACGTATTCTCAATTTCATTCATTTAAGCACCAAGGAAATCTATTTATCTTTTGGTACATTTTCATATCATTTTTTTATCTTCATAGACAGTTTTTTCTGACATCTTTCTGTCATCTTATGATACTTATTTAAATAACTCAGCTTAAAACAACTTTCTTCAATAGTATCATAAAAAATAAAAAGATTTCAGTGGCGCCCTTATAATTTCTTAAAGAAACAAATATTGTACTATAGTCAGAGCTAATGAACTTACTCACCCCTAGCCGAGGTATTTAACTATCATAATTTTTGCTGTGATAAACATTTATAAATTTTGTTAATTATTGAAGTATCTTTTACAACTAATTAAAGACGAAATTAAGATTAATGGTTGTTTTATTGTAAATTACATTTTTTCTTTTGGTATATTGTTATTTTTTCAAAAAAGTTAACTAAATATTTTTATAAATTCACTATCAACAGGTAAATCATATTAAAAATTGACGTCCAACGTAATAATATGGTTACAAATTGTCGCCCAACGACCAACTAATATTACAAATTGGCGCCCAAAGCCAACTAATATTACAGACTTTAAACGATAATGATAGTAAGATTAAATTTAGATTTATAGATTCTTTTAGATTTATGGGTTGTAGTCTTGATGAACTTGTTGCTACATTAAGTTTAGAAAATTTTCACAATTTAAAACGTGAGTTTAATCATTTAGATCAGCGGTCGGCAACGCGCGGCCCGTGTACCTCTTGCTTGCGGCCCGAGAATGTTTTGTAAATATGTATGTTCTGATAATATCAAAATAAATGCATAAACGAACCGCAGGCAACTGTATAAGTATAAGTCAATAGTGTGTAACACGATTCGCTCTGCCCCCGGATAAAATGTGCATATATCAGATAATAGTTTTTTTATATAGTTTTTTTAGCCTGACATTGAGCCTATTGATTTCCTGAGTCATCCTTATTTTGAAGGCATTAGTAACTGTAACATTAAAAGTATTATGTTGTTGCAAATATTATGAGTGTAGTAGTGTGGATCTCAGTCGCTCGGGAATGAACATGAACGGAACGACTCGTGGGAGGGGCGTGAGAGGGGCAAGAGAGAGGTGCGGTGCGGGTGGAACAAAACAACGCTTCCCGCCATTTGCCCGCTTTCTGTCAATACCTCGGACCAAGCATATTACACAATACCTACTTTGCTGTGTGATTACTGATTAGTGAAATAATTTGTGCCGTTTTTTGGTTTGATTTCGGTAAGTGTGAGATTATTTTTTATCAAACACTTGTGATAGGTAAAGGTTCACGTAAATTTGATCTTGTAATAATGCTTTTATTGTTACAGACGATAATGGCTTCAAAAAAAGGAAGTTAGCGTAAGAAAATAGGGTATTTAACGATGCATGGACAGATTTATACATTTTTATTAATTGCAATGGTAAACCGCTATGCTTAATATGCCAAGAAACCCTTAATAGTCTAAGATCCGGCCCTAAATCGACCTTCACCGAGGTGATGAATGAATGAAACATGTTTTATATTAAATTTAATACACTAAATATTAAGTAAAAAATAGGTTGACAGAAAAATCCTGAACAGGCTATATTTAATAATTGTTTAAAAAATGATTTTTTTTTAAATGTACCGACGAGATAAATAAAAAATCTCATACCAACAGAAAGTATGAAGCTTGTAGATTGTGCAATTGATAGGTTGCCGATTTTTTACCTGGACAGACTACTAGGTTGACAGGTATAAACAGGTGTGCTGAATTTAGGTTCTTTCACTTAACATGATAAATAAATAAATTTTATGTCATCATGAGCGCTGTTTCATGGCGAACACGTTGATATAAGGTTGTCGGCAAAAATATTGGTCCTAATAGGGGTTGCCGATTTTTAAAGATTAAAATTTTCGCCGAACTGGGGATAGAGCGACAGAGAGGTCTAATGTAACTATCCAATGAAACAGAAAAGGACGCAACACGGCAGCTGTGCGCGACGCGACCCTCGAACGAAAGTGAGTGCGCATGCGCAAGAGAATGAGAGCGGTGTATTAGTAAATACCGAGGTTTGTTTTGGAGCCGTTAATAACTTACACGTGTTATTTTGTATAATTGTGATAAAAATGGCTAAAAAGTGTTTTTTATGTGACTTACGTGATCCCTTGATTGATTTTAACGATAAGACGTTTGAAAATTGTTCATTAAAATTAGCTTTTCGTAAAAAAAGAATTTTAAGTATAAAGACGTTGAGCTAACCAAAGCGTCTCTTAATTTTGTTGGTTACCACACCTAATGTTACAAAAAAGTAACACTTTTACCAAATAAATATCAAAGAGAATTTAAAGAATTTCGTACGGAGAATACAGTGAGTACATTTCAAGTATAATTCCTTAAAATAATTATATAATAGTAAATATATGTTAAATATTTAATTTTTAATGACACAATAAATCACGTGAGTAGATATACTAGGAGAGTTCTAACCCACTAGAGGAGTGGGGGTACCTCCGTATATACAGCATACGAGTTTGTGTTGTATTGCGGGTTGCCTGCTGGTATGACAAAAAGGTGCGTGGCGGCCGCTGTTGGGATTTGAACCTACGGACCGTCGGTAGAATTTTTATGATTTAAGCGCCCTTACCCACTGGGCTGCTAGGACCGAAGGATTATATATGTTAAGAATAGGTATTTAAACTCGCGTCGCGTGGGTGTGCATTGTAAAAATTTGATCGATGGTCGCGTCGCTTGCAAATATCGTACGGGGCGTGGGCTAATTTTCGTCGTGTCGCAAAAAATCTCGTTACATACAGGGTCGGTAAAAATGTTGATCGTAAGACGTGGTCATTTCGAGTTCGTCAAAAATTGACCGCTATAAGTACGCTCGCAAATATCGCGTGGGCTAATTTTAGTCGTGTCACAAAAATATCGTTACATACAGGGTCGCAAAAAATATCGTTACATACAGGGTGGCAAAAAATGTTAATTTGATCGAACATCTGGTTTGTAAAAATGGTATGAGGTAGCGGATCGTTGCAAATTAGTTGTTTATATACGGGACGGTTTTCCATTTTCTGATCGAATAGTAATTCTCTCTCTTTATAATCTATACGGGAATGAAAATTACGACACATTGATTGTCAAAAGGGTACGATGCTAAGACGTCATCACACATGTTTTACAAGGGTCATCGACAATAATGTTAGTTACAGATCGGAAATTAGACCGTCCAAATATCGGATGACCGTCGCAGATGTGTCTTGTTTTATTTGTTATCTGTTTATATACAGGAGGATGGTACAAATAGAGGTATCTGAGCGTACAGTTTTCATCGAATTTGGTCTGTGATAGATATCTTGTAATCTAATCATATACATCAGGGTATGTCGGGATACTAAACAACTTAGAATTTTTGTATTTAAAATATCAATTTGATGATATGGTACGGGTTAGATACGGGATATATACAGGGTTTGTCGCGAATTAGATCGTCGAAATATCGAATAATGATCATTCTTAATACGGAAACGTATAGTGGGAATGTGGCAAAAATGTCGGTGTCGGCCGTGAATTAAAAATGTCAATTCGATCATTCGTAATTATGATGTGGGTAAAAGATAATTTCGAGTGTACAGGGTATATCGCGAAGATCATTCGTAAGAGGTACGGGGGATGTCTATTTTTTATACGGGATATGATCATTCTTAATACGGAAACAGTATGTGGCAAATAAAAAAATGTCGTTACATTAATGGTTATACGACGTATAGTCGTGAATTTCATATTAAAAATGTCAATTCGATCATTCGTAAGACGTATATGATGTGGTATATGAGATCATTCGTAAGAGGTACGGGGGATGTCAATTTTACATACGGAGCATATCGAGACCGTCCAAATATCGGATGGACGTCACAAATGTGTCTTGCTTTAGTTGTTTTCTGTTTATATACAAGGTATGGCACAAATAAAGATTTAGTTTTATCGAAATCGGTCATTTTCTCAGTTAAATGCCTATGTACAAATCATATACAGAGTATGTCGGAATGCCAAGCAACTTATAAACATTAAAAATATCAATTCCTAAGTGTTATGGTACAGGTCAAGTTAGATACGAGATATGTCTGCGTATACAGGGTATGTCACTAATTAGACCGTCAAAATATCGGATTAAAATTGTAAATCCTTGCAGATGTAAAAAATGTCTGGCTTTAGTTGTTTTCTGTTGGGGTATGGCACAAATAAAAGTATCCAAATTCTGATCGAACAGTTTTCATCAAATTCGGCCTGTTAGATGCCTATGTACAAAATCTAATCATTTACAGGGTATGTCGGGATACCAAACAACTAAGAATTTTTGTATTAAAAAATACCAATTTGAAAATATGGTACAGGTCAAAGACCGTCAAAATATTGGATTAAAATTGTAAATCGTTGCAGATGTGAAAAATGCCTGGCTTTAGTTGTTTTCTGTTTATAAACGGGGTATCGAACAGTTTTCATTAAACTCGGCCTGTTAGATGCCTATGTACAAAATCTAATCATTTACAGGGTATGTCGAGATACCAAACAACTAAGAATTTTTGTATTAAAAATATCAATTTTATGATATGGTACGGGTCAAAGGTCGTTTTGAGTTAGATATTCTATACGAGAAGTGTCTGCATATACATAATAAGAACGAACACCATCGAGAAGCAGGTATGCATCGTCGACCGCATACCAACCCTTCGATGCTATTTTTAGCCTAGGTCTTAGGTCGCGGATATCAACACAAAGGGCTCCCAAAAAAGGGACAAATTAGGGAGATAAGAAACGAAAAGTTTCTTCGCTAGTTATTCGACCGTGTAACATAAATTTCTTTTAAATTTTTATAACGCTACTACAATATATTTAAACTGGAACTTCGAACTGTAGCGCAGCAACTGCATCTATATGCATATAATATACAGATTACGTCGTGAATTAGGATGTAAAAAATAAAAATTTGGTTATGTTGTGTACGTCAGGCATAAAAGTATGTCATATAGTTACAAAAAACACATTGCTATGCTTTCCATATCGTTAACTAATAAATTATACATTAGGTGTAAATTGTTACAATCCAGACAACAGTGACTACTGTTTTCATAAACCATTGTTTTGTAAAAAAAAAAATGGTCTATATGTATCTGAACCGATTACCTATATTAATGTTTTAAATAATTCTTCTATAAATTATTACGATCCAGATGATAATCACTACATTTAAGTACCATTGTTAAAAATGGCCTATATAAGATAAATATCTAAACTATGACACTAAATACACCATAATAAAAATATTTCTTCCATAAATTCTACAAGTGGTGTCATTTTTATCACGATCCTTGTTTATATATATGAGGGATAAAGGTTTAGTTCTCATGCATCCAAATATCGAGCAGTTTTCGTCGTAATTCGGTCCTTCTCGCTGTATGTTGGGCAATTAAACAACTTAGAAATGTTTAGAAAATGTTAATTTGATCATTTGTAAGGCGTATAATGGTTATATGTACATGTACAGAGTATGTCAAAAATGTCGGTCATTTCGAGTGTTTTAACAAATGTTGGCATGTGAATAAGTTAGCCTGTGGTATGAGATAATAATCATATTTTTCTTCCGGGGTTTAAATAAGGCTTTTATTTTCTTTGAGTTAGCTATATACGATCTAACGACTTTCTGCTGAGATTAATATTCGACATCATAAATATTTTTAAAACTGGAAATCTTGACAACCGTTGAAAATATTTGATATCTGAAACATATGTTTGCTTATATTAAATAGTTGTCATAAATAAAACTGGAAACTTTGATGGTCATTTAAAAGATGACGGCACCATTTTTATTGCAAGGACAAATCGTAATGAACTTTAAAAGCTTTAACTATTACATAAAAGATGGCGTTATTTATTTATGTTTTGGAATAAATATGGTAGATTGAATCATCTTTAAAACTTCTGCACACCGCTATCAACAACACGCCCTACAACAGCGAGAAAATGAAAGTCGATACTGTTTTTGCAATGACATGTGTAAAATTGACATCTATTTTAGTTTTGATTTTTAAAATTCAATACGTTTGTATCTTCATTTATCTTATTTTTAATATTTCTTCGGGGATTATTAAATCTGTTATAAACTGCTTAACACAAATTTATAGAATAAAGTGCCTTTAACAGAATTAAATTGGTAATACCTTTTTTTTGAGACTTCCAACGAAAAATGTCAAATTAAAGAATCAATTAGAAAATATTTGCTTGTCTGAGAAGAAAAACAGGAAGAAGTAGCAGCCTACGTAAGTGAGTAGTGTTCGTATTAACTGGATAGGATCAGTAGAAGTAGTAGTAGTAGAATACACACTAGCTTTTGATTACGTCTATAGACAATTATCATCATCTATACATATACAGGGTATGTCATAGCATCGTATTTAATGAATTAGGAGAAAAAAAAAGACATATAACGAAATACATATAACTGGGACATCTACGAGTATTCTTAGACGGTCGCGACCTGCAGACAACCCCGTATAATGTAACGACAATCGCGACAAAGTTTGTATCCCAAAACACGATTGATTCTTGGTTATAACAAGTCATGACATGTACGGTGTTTACAATTCCAATCATATGGCCATACCTCTCAAACATATTTTCAACATTTTCGACGATTATCCCATGATTACATGTAGGAGAAAAACAATTCGATTATTTCGAGCACGAAATAATAATAATAGCATATATAATATATTACCGAAAAGAGTGTCTCCGATACGGTCTCTAGTACAACTGCTAAAATTAACATTACAAGTGTGCTTTATTTTAGTGTTTTACAAAAAATCCAATTGCATTCTTTTATTGGACCAATATTCACCATTAAGTTATAGTCTTACACTTTGTACGTCAGCATTGTCAAATAAAGTGGGAACGGCTGTACTCGAAATAAAATTTGTCGGTTTGAAAGTAAACAATAACAAAACGGGGTCTTTCAACTGAAATAATAGTCTTCACAACTCAAACAACACAAGTTGTTAAGAAACAGGTTGTAACTTGTCGTCGTCTACGCTAGGAAATAATCATTCGTCATTCATATGAAAAAGGTATACATTTTCAGATTTTGCAACCATATCATAGTTTTCCAAAATTCTATCCAACTCTTTAATTTCCTACACTACCCCTTGAATCATGTGATTTGATTTAAGCAGCAGCAGCATTACTGTTATAAGCACTATCTTGAGGAGACTTGTATACAATAATGTTACAACTTTATGATTAGTAGTTGAACATAATATCCACGTTTTCTATCTAATCCAATCTTCGCGATGATGATTAATAAATCTATACGGACCCTGTTCGTAAAAAGGTATGACTGGTTGTTTAGGAGGATGTAAATCGTTGTGGGTAATCGTAGCTACTTTTCAATTGAAATATTACCTACTTTATCATAGCCATTTTGACACCTGTAATACTTATGACGATATGAATTAAAAATATCTTCTCTGGCGTATACTACGTCTGAATGTTTTCGAACATGTATTTAAAATATTTAGATTATTTTCTTTTAAAAGAGACCTAAACTTACTAAAAGTTAAAATGATATAATCATACTTTAAGGTATAATATTCTATTCTAGGAAGAGGCGAGAGGGCTGAGAAGCCCATAAAACCGAGACCGGCAGGGACTCAGAAGAGGCCCAAACCGGACGGGCGAACACCACCTGAAAAGGTGGTAAAAATAATACAAGCAAATATACATCACTGTAAGGCAGCCACGGCTGTACTACAGAGATGTCTACTCAAACAAGACATAGATCTTGCTCTTGTGCAGGAACCCTATGTCGTTGGGAGAGCGGTCAAAGGGCTACCATGCGCGGGAGGCTACGACTTGATCTATTCGACGAATGGCCACCCTCGGGCATGTATAGTAGCCAAGAGAAATCTTGATGTTTTTCCACAATGGGACCTGTGCACAGGAGACCTAGTGGCAATTACAGTCAAGATTAAAGAAATAATATGTCGAGGCAGATTGTTATTGGGTCGGCATACCTACCGTACGACCAATCAGGTCCCCCTCCTTCCAAAGAGGTGAGAGAACTGGTTACACACTGTAGGGACAAAGGGATCGAACTCCTTCTGGGGTGCGACGCCAATGCTCACCATATCATATGGGGGAGCACAGACATTAACTCAAGAGGGGAGTCACTTCTGGAATACATTGCTTGCAATAATCTAGAAGTGGCTAACGTTGGGAATGACCCCACTTTTTGTGATTGAATCGCGGGAGGAGGTCATTGATATCACAGTAGGTACAAGAGAGGTGTGCAGGTGGGTGGACGGATGGCATGTCTCTAGGGAGATGTCTATGTCCGACCATAGGCATGTCCTCTACAACCTAACCTGTGAAACGGGGAAGGAGGAGGTCACATATCGCAACCCTAGAACCTGTGATTGGGACTCCTTCAGGGAGCACCTTGAGCAGGGTCTAAGCGAATGCCTCCCAGCCCCAAAGAATGAGGCTGAAATAGACTTCCTCTCAGAACAACTGACTGGAGGTCTTATGGAGGCCTATAACAGAAACTGCCCAGAGAAAAGGAAGAGGGCTAATAGGGACACTGTATGGTGGACCAAAGACCTCTCGAGTCTCAGGACAGAAGTGAGAAGACTCTTCAACCTGGCCAAAAGAACAAATGGCTGGGAAGCCTATAAGGCTAAAAGGAGAGAATATGGTTATGCGATTCGCAAAGCCAAAGAAAACTCTTGGAGAAAATTCTGTGAGGACATTGACAGCCTTCCAGAATGCTCCAAGCTGAGAAAAACTCTCCAGAGGGACACCATGGGTAGGGTAGGATCTCTGAAGAATGAAAAAGGGGAATACACAACGACCGGTGAGGAGACTTTAGATCTTCTTCTAAAATCACACTTCCCGGGATGTGAACCTGTCACGGAGCAGGGGCACATCTGTTCAGGGGCACTCCGTAGGAGGGCATCCAAGGACAGCTGGGCCCTTGCCAACAAAATCGTGAACAGAACCAGACTTGCATGGGCGATAAAATCCTTTCACCCATACAAAGCCGCGGGACCAGACGGTATCTTCCCGGCACTGTTGCAACAGGGCAGGGAAATCATCGAGGGACCAATGTGCCGACTACTCAGGGCTAGCTTGGCACTGAGCTATATCCCTATGAACTGGAGGTCTGGAAGAGTAGTCTTCATACCGAAGCCTGGTAAGGCCACGTATGCTGAGACGGGCTCCTTCAGACCTATCAGCCTGACCTCCTTTTTTCTTAAAACTTTGGAAAAACTGGTGGACAGGTACCTACGGGACGGTGCTTTGAGGGTAAAACCTCTGCATCGAAACCAGTTTGCGTATAAGAGTGCTCCTGAAAGCGGAGCAGGCACTCTTAAATAAAGAGATAGCCCTAGGTACGTTTCTGGATATTGAAGGGGCATTTAATGTTGCCTCCTTCGATTCCATACTTAGGGCCATGCAGAACCGTGGCATAGAACAGGACATTGTAAGATGGACTGGTAATATGTTACGGGAAAGAACAATAATAGGTACGCTCTTTGGGGAGACGAGGATGGTCTCAGCCACTAAGGGGTGTCCGCAAGGAGGGGTGTTATCTCCTCTTCTGTGGAACCTGGTGGTTGACGAGCTCCTTTGTAGACTCAATGACGAGGGTATCTATGCCCAAGCCTTTGCTGATGACGTCAGCATAGTTGTAAACGGTAGATTCGGGGCCACTGTGTCCGAGAGAATGCAGCTGGCACTGAGGATTACCGAAAAATGGTGCAGACAAGAGGGATTGTCAACTAATCCGGCAAAACCTCCGTGATAGCGTTCACCCTCAGAAGGAACCTTGACTTGAGGGAACTTCGTATGTGGGGCCAAACGCTAAAGTTTAAAGGGGAAGTCAAATACCTAGGGGTAACCCTAGATAGCAAACTAACCCTTTCCAACCACATTAAAAACACAACAGATAAAGGCCTAAGAGCTCTCTGGGCATGCAGAAGAGCTGTGGGCAATACGTGGGGGCTTAAACCCAGTATGATGCACTGGCTTTATACGAGGGTGGTGGCACCTATCATAACCTATTGTTCTGTTGTGTGGTGGCATAAAGCGAGATGCTCAGTAGCATCTAGACAGCTAGGCAGGGTACAGAGAGTAGCCTGTCTAGCCATAACCGGGGCGATGAGAACAACGCCCACGGCGGCCCTGGAAGCTATGCTGGGACTACCTCCACTACATCTTATTGTGGAAAGGGAAGCACTGGCAGCTGCTTACAGGCTGAAAATAAACAACGAATGGGGCAGGGCGATCCCTAGGTACCATTCCACAATCTCGAAAGAGATTGAACATAATCAATTACTGAGCATGCCCTCAGATAGAACACCTATCTGCTACGACCTTTCCAAACCATATACGGTTCACATTCCGGATAGGGACGAGGCTCGTACCAAGATTAGGAAACAACATGAATCCGTTTGGTACACAGACGGATCCAAAACAAGCACCAGCACTGGGATTGGAATCTACAATGAAAATACAGGGAAGACGTATAGTCTCAACCTGGGTTCAGTAGAGACTATCCTGCAAGCTGAAGTGGTTGCCATCAATACATGCTCGGAAATCATCCTGAGCGAGACAGTCCCTAACAGGACTGTCAGGATCAAAAGTGATAGCCAAGCAGCTCTCAAAGCAATAGAGAGCGTGCACACTGCGTCACGAACAGTGAAGCACTGCCAAGGAACTGTAGCTGAACTGGCAAAACGCCACAAGGTTATCCTTGAATGGGTACCAGGACACACAGGGATTCTTGGAAATGAAAAAGCTGACCTCCTAGCCAGGGAGGCTTCAGAAGGAACCCTGATCGGACCTCTTCCCACATGTGGGGTCTCATACCAACATGTAAGGGAAACAATAGAGGAACGACTAAGGGAACAACATAAGAAACTCTGGATGGAACTGCCTGGACTCAGGCAATCCAGATTATTCATAACAGGTCCATCCAGGGAGAAAACTACAGAACTACTCAGCCTAAGTAGAACCCAATTGAGAAAGGCAGTGGGACTGCTTACAGGACACTGCCATCTCCGAAAACACATGAACATAATAGGACTCGCTGAGGACCCATTATGCAGAAAATGTGGTGAGGAAGACGAAACTCCTCTTCACGTAATATGTCACTGTCCGAGCCTTAAGTGGCTTAGACAGAGACACTTTGGCATTCAGTTTCCTGAGCCAGAGGAAATCGTGAAAGCGAATATCAGGGACATTCTAGAATACATGAAGGAAACGAACCTGGTATGATTACTTCAGGGGGGTACAATGAGCCTAGAGCTCCAGTACATGCATGAAACGCACCCCAGAAGAATAGAATAGGTATAATATAGATGAATCAATATTTTTTTTTCTAAATTTGAACATTAAAAAAGTTCTATCTCCTGATAGGACAAATTAGTAGTCACGTTCTTGTGAATTTATGTAACGGTTTTTTTGTGACTGATATTAAATCAAGCTTTTTTTGTGCTACGTTCGGCATTGTTATAGTTCTACATGAGCATTATTTTTAAATATTTTAAGCATCAAAATTTGGGGTAAATGTTCATCAATTACAAATTCGTTTATTGGTGTGGTATTTAAACATATAATACTAATTCATAAATATTCCTGTGTTAGACCGTAACCCAACAAAATGTGTTATTATTTTCTCATTGGCTTCATCCCTCCTTAGTCCTAAAATATTTTAATTTACGTGAGGAATACTGTACACGTTATTTGGAGCATAGTCTGAAGTGTTAAATTTCTCTATCGATAACTTTTTTATATACATCTTCAAACTTTATTTCATATATAAAGCTGTCAGTATCTGTATGCAAGTAGTATACATCTGTCTACCCACAATCAAATCATAGTGGAAGTCGTACATTACAGTTTTAGCCAAATCTAGAATGACCATCCCAATATAGAAAGGCTTATTAAAACAATGTTCGGTTTGTTTAAGTCTGATTATCATAAAATCCTCCTTCTACTACTATGAAATCATGGACTGCTAATATGTACGCTAGTATATGCATGAATATATTAAATTTTTTTAAATATGCCAATTTTTATATTATCTGGACTATTAATTACCAAAGAACACACCATATAAACTGGCTTTAAAGATGACATAGTAGAAAATTGTTTCCACCTGCACCCAAGGTAAAGAAACTTAACAGTTTCTATACCAAGCTTGACCGTTTTCTATGAAAGTATCGACGAAGTCGGTCGCCATCACGTTTTCTATTGGAAAGTAATTCAATGTCCGTTGGGGCATATAGCCAGGAAGTAGTTGTTTTTTCATAGAAAACGGTCAAGCTTGGTATAGAAACTGTTAAGTTTCTTTACCTTGGGTGCAGGTGGAAACAATTTTCTACTATTTCAGTTTCATTATTGACTGCACCTTATTGAAATTATTTCATGTATTTTTTGGCATTCTACTTGGAAAGGAATGTGTATGGCGTTAAAAGAGATGTAGATTATTCTAAAATAAATAAAATATTTAAGAGGAAGTTATTGTATGCTGGAGACTATTTTAACGTTCATGGTCATCATAACGCGGAATTTCTGTACAAGAAATATCGTCTCACCTTTGGTGTTTTTTCCAGAAATTATTGACGTTCACAAATTTGGCGGTACATCATGAAAAACTTGAAATATAGTCCAAGATACAAACCCCTGCCACGTCATCTCTGGACCGTATTGTACAACGTCTCCGTAATTTGTTTTGTAATGGTATATTACCATTGTAATAATTATTTAAAAAAGAATGGTTGAGAAAATATGGATTATTTATTATTATTAAAACACACTATGTATTCATTGATTTTCATATTGTTTGTAAATGTAAATTTCCGCTTTATAATTTTTAAGATAATTTTTAAAATTGAAACAAAAATAAATGCCACTAAATAAATAAATTATTAAAATACTATCTACTTCATTGTTCTTCTGTTCTGTGGTTGAACATGGTGTTGATGTGGTTATATCGTTGTGGGTTGAATACGTCTCAATGGTTACATGACTTGTGATAATTGTCTATAGACGTAATCAAAAGCTAGTGTGTATTCTACTACTACTACTTCTACTGGTCCTATCCAGTTAATACGAACACTACTCACTTACGTAGGCTGCTACTTCTTCCTGTTTTTCTTCTCAGACAAGCAAATATTTTCTAATTGATTCTTTAATTTGACATTTTTCGTTGGAAGTCTCAAAAAAAAGGTATTACCAATTTAATTCTGTTAAAGGCACTTTATTCTATAAATTTGTGTTAAGCAGTTTATAACAGATTTAATAATCCCCGAAGAAATGTTAAAAATTAGATAAAAGAAGCTACAAACGTACTGAATTTTAAAAATCAAAACAAAAATAGATGTCAATTTTACACATGTCATTGCAAAAACAGTATCGACTTTCATTTTCTCGCTGTTGTAGGGCGTGTTGTTGATAGCGGTGTGCAGAAGTTTTAAAGATGATTCAATCTACCATATTTATTCCAAAACATAAATAAATAACGCCATCTTTTATGTAATAGTTAAAGATTTTAAAGTTCATTACGATTTTTGTCCTTGCAATAAAAATGGTGCCGTCATCTTTTAAATGACCATCAAAGTTTCCAGTTTTATTTATGACAACTATTTAATATAAGCAAACATATGTTTCAAATATCAAATATTTTCAACTGTTGTCAAGATTTCCAGTTTTAAAAATATTTATGATGTCGAATATTAATCTCAACAGAAAGTCGTTAGATCGTATATAGCTAACTCAAAGAAAATGAAAGCCTTATTTAAACCCCGGAAGAAAAAATAGGATTATTATCTCATACCACAGGCTACCTTATTCACATGCCAACATTTGTTAAAACAATCGAAATGACCGACATTTTTGACATACTCTGTACATGTACATATAACCATTATACGCCTTACAAATGATCAAATTAACATTTTCTAAACATTTCTAAGTTGTTTAATTGCCCAACATACAGCGAGAAGGACCGAATTACGACGAAAACTGCTTGATATTTGGATGCATGAGAACTAAACCTTTATCCCTCATATATATAAACAAGGATCGTGATAAAAACGACACCACACGTAGAATTTATGGAAGAAATATTTTTATTATGGTGTATTTAGTGTCATAGTTTAGATATTTATCTCATATAGGCCATTTTTTAACAATGGTACTTAAATGTAGTGATAATCATCTGGATCGTAATAATTTATAGAAGAATTATTTAAAACATTAATATAGGTAATCGGTTCAGATACATATAGACCATTTTTTTTTACAAAACAATGGTTTATGAAAACAGTAGTCACTGTTGTCTGGATTGTAACAATTTACACCTAATGTATAATTTATTAGTTAACGATATGGAAAGCATAGCAATGTGTTTTTTGTAACTATATGACATACTTTTATGCCTGACGTACACAACATAACCAAATTTTTATTTTTTACATCCTAATTCACGACGTAATCTGTATATTATATGCATATAGATGCAGTTGCTGCGCTACAGTTCGAAGTTCCAGTTTAAATATATTGTAGTAGCGTTATAAAAATTTAAAAGAAATTTATGTTACACGGTCGAATAACTAGCGAAGAAACTTTTCGTTTCTTATCTCCCTAATTTGTCCTTTTTTGGGAGCCCTTTGTGTTGATATCCGCGACCTAAGACCTAGGCTAAAAATAGCATGGAAGGGTTGGTATGCGGTCGACGATGCATACCTGCTTCTCGATGGTGTTCGTTCTTATTATGTATATGCAGACACTTCTCGTATAGAATATCTAACTCAAAATGAACTTTGACCCGTACCATATATCAAATTGATATTTTGAATACAAAAATTCTTAGTTGTTTGGTATCTCGACATAGGTACCCTGTAAATGATTAGAATTTGTAAGTACATAGGCATCTAACAGGCCGAATTTGATAAAAACTGTTCGATACCCCGTTTATAAACAGAAAACAACTAAAGCCAGGCATTTTTCATATCTGCAACGATTTACAATTTTAATCCAATATTTTGACGGTCTTTGACCTGTAGGGTAACTTGGGGAGAGATGGTGAACCGGGTGAGACGGCGAATCGCTTTTTTCGTACACTGTTCGACGGAGATGGTTCTCGGTGATGAAGTACGATGCTTTAGTATAGACTACTTCGTCATGAGAACAACACGTGTTTTAATATTTTGTCGTTTGCTAGTAAATAGAGTAATAATATTTCGAAACAATTAAAATTTATTTGGACTTGACAGTTTATACCAAAAATCGGTATTAGTAATAAGAGGTAAGTAATCATCTATGCATATACTTATAGTTTAAAGTTGATTTACGTACTCTAACCTCAAAATAATGCCTTAAACGTCCTTGGCTAAGAGCAAAAGAGTTCTCCCTTGGAATCGGGATAGATGGTGAACTCTAAAAGGGGAGAGAAGGTGAACCAGGTTGATAGTAATTATTACGATACAACATTGATATTTTTTGCAGATTATAATGCCAACATTTTACAAGAGAAAACGGACATCTACACGTGGTGAGTGGACTGAAGAATCTGTAACATGCTTGTCGCCTGTTACGTACTCATTACTATATAATACCAATCACCGTACCAATAGCCACTCCCAATACACCCTTATATATTACAGTTAACTACATATTATAGAAACCTTTGTTACCGACTCATATTTGCGCACAATACACCAAAACTTGACTAGCGAGTCAAATTATGGATTGGTACCCTTGTGACAGCACAACCCCTGCCCTGTCAAAAAGCTAATAAATACGCTGAATATTCTTGTTTCGCCCTTTTTGCTGCACTCGCCTAGTTGAAAGACAACGTTTTGACGCCTCATAAGCGCCCATGTGCTGTGTGGCCATATCTTTTCGACATTGGTTGACGTTGTATGTACAAATTTTAATCATTATGTCTCACTGTTTATTAATACGATTTACTTGGCACAAAGGAGTACTTTGTATAATAATTTCACAATTCCTATCGTTTAAAAATTCATGTAATGTAGCAACCTGTCCCAAGGACAAACTCTTTTTATAATCCACACCCCAGTTAAGACGCAACCCCTTAAGTCGGAGCTAAAATCTGAGTTGGAGCTTAAATCAAACTCTAAGCTAGAGCTTAAATAAAAATTTCAAGCCGGAGATAAATCAAATACAATCCATGATGCTAGAACCTATGCTGTGTTAGAGCCATCCCACATCACCGTAGTCAAGCCGAACTGAAACCGAAGCCATCCCTGATGTTAGAACCCATTCCATAGAACGAACTACATCACCACTCATCTGCAAGACCCCCAGGCTGAAGTCAACCATTTGGATAAGCGCAACAAACAAAGTTAAGTCCTTTTTTATGATTCCTACCGTTCAACAAAAGTAATTACAGTTTCAATAAATATCAATATTTTTAAACAACCGTTTTATTTGTGTACCTTAGACTGCAAGTCTTAAGGGCGTACGTGTTCGGTTTCTGTTAATGTAGCTTCTCTGTTTATTTAGTTTCAGTAAATTAATTACAAGGTGTTTCTATCTTTCTCACCTTAGTTTTGATATAGTCTGTTATTTAATCGCAAGCGTATAAAAAGATAGTGGCGCCCTCTTTTCTTGTATATTTCCTTTTCCTTCTACTATAGGCACTAACATGGAGTCGATCCACCCCCTGTAGAGAGTGTCTCTTAGCCGGGAACTCTTCTCTGGGAGAGATATTGTCTTTTATAAACTGACACCCGTAAGGGGTAGTTTACAAACTGGCGCCCTTGAGGGTGCATTTTACAAACTGGCGCCCTTGTTAGTAGTCTGTATAGTTGGACTGGAAAGGTATACAAATTTTGTTCTATCAGTTTTTGATTTACTAATTTTTGCTATAGATTTTTGATAACGTCCATATAATTTTTTGCTTGCTGAGTGATAATTTTTTTTCGAACACTTTTTGAGTATTGTCAAGTAAAGCTCTATTGAAATGAATCTTTTTACTGCCTAAAGAAATATAGTTACTTAGCCTTAATTATCTATTAACATTTAGTACATTTTTTTTAAATTTGAAAATATTTCTGAGTTGAAACAATTACATGTTTGAATTTTTAAATAACAATTATTGACAATTTAAGAAGTAATTTTGAAACACTTTTGAGTATTAGTTTACTATTTTATTTTTGAGTCTTATACATGCTAATACAGTATTACACATACATTTTGTTGTTCGATACCTGTGTTGTCTTGGTTTTGGAGTTCTGATATTTGACTTGTATGTTTATTTGAGTATTGCATTTCTATTTTTTTATTTTTGTACACTTTTAAGACTTGGATTAATACTGTTGTCGGTTTAGATTATTACTGTTATTTCAGATACCTGTCATGCTGATCTTTGCTTTTTGATTTTTGATCCTTATCCTGTTTTATTTAGTTTTGAGTACCTGTTCATTGACTTTTAGGCCCATTTAAGATTTAGCTATCTGTTAGTTATCTCTATGCTTAGTTGGAATCATTATTTTGGATTTTAGGTTTCTATTATTAGATTTTAGAGTTCATTTGGAGTTTGGATACTTGCCTGTTTTTGTTGTTGTTGATTATTGTTGTCATTGTACTCAGATACACTATCTTTCGTCCTTATCTTTTGAGTATTGTGAGTATTTTGAGTTTAAGTATTATTTTCAAAATGCAGGCTAATCATTTAAAATCATTTGAGCTTTCTTATGAAATCAAAATAAGAAACCATACTGTCGAACTAAAGTGTAGAATTTTAACAGATCTTCTTGTTAGGGAAAATGCTAATAGAAGCTTTTCATCTCCAGTCAATACCCATAGTTTTTAGAAAGATGCAGTAGAGATTATAGAGATTTGGACTCATTTGAGATTTGGTTCCCTACTAGTTGTCTTTGTGTGCATTTGGTATTAGTAATTTGGATCTTGGGTGTCTATTTTTGGAATTTAGAGTTTATGTAGATTTTGGATACCTCCCTGCTTTTGTTAGTATTGGTTATTGTCGTTTTGTGCTCAGATACCTTATCTTTTGTGTTTGCCTTTTGGGTATTTGGAGTACTTTTAGTTTGTGTGTTGTTGTTTCAAAATGCAGGCCAATTATTTGAAGTCAAGTAAACTATTGCGTGGAACCCAAGTGATACGTTCTTATGCTTTGGACAGTGTAGAACTGTATCGAGCCGCATTTCAGGTAGTGTCTAGGGTCTCTATTGCCTTTGAGTTTTAGTCTTTTGTTAGTCATCACTTTAAACACGCTTCACTGTACTGGATATATTGTGTAGGAACCCCTCATTTGTGACTTCTGCGCGATGACCTATGGCTACTGTGGACGCTAACAGGCAACCTCCCAGAATAATCAGTTCGAGTACTCCTTTACAATTTGACCAGTATTGCATTAGTCTTCGTCCACATATTCTTGTTTGTTCAATATAACTTTTAATTTTTTGCTCTTATTTTTTTATTACTTTTTTATTTTTCATTTTTTTGTACCCTTATTTTGCCACACTACAATATATAACCGTTTACATAATCATACCATATACAACTTGGCTCCCCCATTGACTTTCCCCCGTGTAGAAAAGGAAGTAGACCAAGCTACATGGAGTTTATACCGTTCTCCGGACAAAACGGCTCCTTTTCTTATCCCGCATAAATTTCATTCTGTTGAACCACATTAGAATACCGACTAATTTGATAACACAACCGTGAAGCTCTACATTGCTAAAAATGTATTTTACTGTCCCTTCAATTTTTGGTCCCCATTTTTTGTTTTACATATTCCCCACCGAGTTTTCTTACCGTTTCTCAAACAAAAAACATGGTATTTTGTTAACTTAGAGTCTACGATTGACGTGTCACGAAAGGCGTCAGGCCCCAATTGGATCGGGTTGGCCTCTGCTGGGTGGCGGCTTGCGCCCAGTATATAAACATAATAGGTCTGAAAAAAAAACGACTGCTTAGTCCTTTTTTTCTTCTTATTCGCACTTCCCTTATCTAATACCTTTATATTTCTCTTTCCTAAAACTATCTTTTCCTTTCTTACCGTATCGTTAATAATTTAACTTTTTTCGCCTTAATCTTTCAGGTTGGCCAAACATTCATAAAGTTCTGTGCTGACGTACCGTATTCCTTAACAGGGTCATGGGTATAGTGTTAGTTTTACTTCTTATTTTCTTACCGTATATCTAACTATCTTACTTCCGTACTTACAAGCCTTAACTAACATATTACCTACATTTAATTTTTTTTAACTGTTATCTTTTACCGTTGCAAATTTAAGCCTATCTATGTATTGTTTTTACCTGACCTTACCTCTTGCGTTGCCGCACTGTGACTTTTGTTTTTGCCATCATGAGGTTGTCGTATGTTCCGTGTGGAACACTGTAAATGTTGTCGCTTCGCCAAACAACTGTTGACCGGTGAATGGTGATTCACCTTTAGTGATGTCTTGTGACAAATTTTTTGCTTTTCACTGGGAGACATTTGGGCCGGACATTCTTTGTCAAATTCAGGCTGGCAGCACTTATCGTGTTTCAAATTAATGTCTCTTCTCAGAGACATTTCGTTTCACACTCTCGGGAATTACTGCATTCTGCAAATTTACAATTCCAGTGTTGCTGTGAAACACCCTCTTATTCTGTCGTTGGCTTGCGCTGAGAAATTTTCGTTTTTAGTACTGTTGTTGTTGTCGATCTCAGTGTGCGCTTTATCCGTTTCGAAACTGCCTGGAACTACTCGCTTGGAGTATTTATGGTTCCAGCATCCCATCGAAACCTATCGTTATGTTTTTACGCTGACTCATGAGCACAAACGTCACAAACCTTACCTTTTAATACCCTAAATACATAGATAAAGACGACACCTTTCTTTTAGTTATCAGACCATTATCTTTTTCTTTTGCTGCCATTTCTTCCACACTTCTTTACTCAGAAAAAATGATTCTTCGAACCATTTTTTTCCGGAGGAGAGGGGGTGTAACATGCTTGTCGCCTGTTACGTACTCATTACTATATAATACCAATCACCGTACCAATAGCCACTCCCAATACACCCTTATATATTACAGTTAACTACATATTATAGAAACCTTTGTTACCGACTCATATTTGCGCACAATACACCAAAACTTGACTAGCGAGTCAAATTATGGATTGGTACCCTTGTGACAGCACAACCCCCGCCCTGTCAAAAAAGCTAATAAATACGCTGAATATTCTTGTTTCGCCCTTTTTGCTGCACTCGCCTAGTTGAAAGACAACGTTTTGACGCCTCATAAGCGCCCATGTGCTGTGTGGCAATATCTTCTCGACATTGGTTGACGTTGTAAGTACAAATTTTAATTATTATGTCTCACTGTTTATTAATACGATTTACTTGGCACAAAGGAGTACTTTGTATAATAATTTCACAATTCCTATCGTTTAAAAATTCATGTAATGTAGCAACCTGCACTGAACCAAAAAAGTACATAATATTAAAGAAAAAGTGCATAAATTCAATGATCACCAGTTATGGATTTACCTCCGATGAACGAATTCCTTGTAACAATGAATGGTGATTCATTAATTCAAGGAATTGTATTTCATTGATTCAATGCTGTGTTGTACTAATTTAATGTAGGGTTTACATAATATTTATGTATTAAAATTCTTTGTATCAATGAATGATAATTCCTAGTTTTAAAGAAATATATTCATTGATATAATGATTTTGCCGTAATTGATCTAAGGTAATTTATTCTTTGAATTTATGAACTGTAATCTTTGAATCAAGGAACATTGTACATTAATTCAATGATTTTGATTTCCTTCGGTAGGGTAGGGTAGGGTAGGGTAGGGTGAAATTTAAATAAAATACAAGTGTATAACGAAAGGAACATATAATTTATATAAAAAAATATATAAAAGTAAAAAATATCTGATTGTAAGTACACATTAAACGAAATTAACACTCAAACGAATACACGGAAAAAAATTGAAGGTGCTAAAAACCCTAATTGTGAATGTTGTAACAATTTGTTTTCCATTTTCTTTCCTAACGATCTTCTTAGTTGGGACAAAATATCCATGAAATGCCCATAGCAAAGCGGCATTTTTTCCATCTATAAATAAGTTGCAACAAATTACATTACTTATAAAAAAAATATGTAGAACTCACTTTCTGATATTTCTTCATTATTTATCACACGAAGAATTTCACTGGTCTGTTTGTCTTTCACGTGGGTTGAAAGAAATTGATGAAAAACATAAAGTTTATACTCCACTTGTCGATTAAGTCTTCGCTTTTAAATGCAACATCGAAATTGAAGAGTATCTAAAAAAGAACTTTGAGGAAAAATATGATGCGTGAAAAAATCAATCACTTACCAGATGGTTTGGTGTAAAACTGCCACTCCTTTAAAATTTCTTCTACTGAATTAGCTTGTTTTATTAACAGCAGCCTGGCATTTGAGCACCCTTTCCAAACGTTGTCGAATTCCTTGGCAGACAAATTATCGAACTTAGAGATTTAATGCAGGATTCAGCATCTCATTCAGCATCTGAACAAAAATTTAAAAATGGCGACTAGAAACACAATTTTAATACAAATAATTTTAACTTACCTGCTAGCTCTTTACCGTGAATTTCATTTAATTTGTCTACCAGGGGAGCATTTTTCTTTCTCTTACTTCCAAAGCAATTTATCATTGCTTTTATAGAATTTGATTCATTTTGGTATTTGGAATACAATTTCCCCCGTTTAGCAGTGCGGTAATATTCCTGAAAAAAACAAAATTTCGTAACAAGTTCAGTTTAGAGAAGTTTGCTACTTACAAGTATCTCATTAGGAAATCGTTCGATGATCTCTCTCTCGATTTTATGACTTTGTGATAGTGTCATTCTCAAATCATTTTCTTGAAAGTGTTGCACAATAAATTGGATCAGCAAATTTCGCTATTTCTTATTAAAGTGATTATTGTTACTATTATTTAGAACCTGATTGAACTTGACACTGACTTTATACAACCGCTCTACCGCGAACTTCGATGCTAATGGCGCTAAACCGGCAAATTGGGCGGCTTAGAGGCTGGAGACAATAGTAGCGTTCCTTAAATTAAGGAACGCGATACATTGTTTTAATAACCGCGTTCATATATTTGATGAAGGAATGCACATTTTAAAGTTGTTCATTCATTTAAAGAACTAAAGTTATTGATATAATGAATTATATTCGTTAACTCAATGCACAAAATATTCATTAATATAAAGAAAAAAAAACATTAATATTAAGATATTTTTTCATTATTGTAATGAAATATTGCATCTTAAATTTAATGAACGAACTTTCATTGATTTAATGAATCGGTTTTTAATTTATGAAAATAAAGTTGTTGAATTAATGAAATAATTCATCTATCCAATGAATTTTTTTTAATGTTCAGCATTCATTAATATTATGTACAAAATTTTTTTCAGTGTGTCCCAAGGACAAACTCTTTTTATAATCCACACCCCAGTTAAGACGCAACCCCTTAAGTCGGAGCTAAAATCTGAGTTGGAGCTTAAATAAAACTCTAAGCTAGAGCTTAAATAAAAATTTCAAGCCGGAGATAAATCAAATACAATCCATGATGCTAGAACCTATGCTGTGTTAGAGCCATCCCACATCACCGTAGTCAAGCCGAACTGAAACCGAAGCCATCCCTGATGTTAGAACCCATTCCATAGAACGAACTACATCACCACTCATCTGCAAGACCCCAGGCTGAAGTCAACCATTTGGATAAGCGCAACAAACAAAGTTAAGTCCTTTTTATGATTCCTACCGTTCAACAAAAGTAATTACAGTTTCAATAAATATCAATATTTTTAAACAACCGTTTTATTTGTGTACCTTAGACTGCAAGTCTTAAGGGCGTACGTGTTCGGTTTCTGTTAATGTAGCTTCTCTGTTTATTTAGTTTCAGTAAATTAATTACAAGGTGTTTCTATCTTTCTCACCTTAGTTTTGATATAGTCTGTTATTTAATCGCAAGCGTATAAAAAGATAGTGGCGCCCTCTTTTCTTGTATATTTCCTTTTCCTTCTACTATAGGCCCTAACATGGAGTCGATCCACCCCTGTAGAGAGTGTCTCTTAGCCGGGAACTCTTCTCTGGGAGAGATATTGTCTTTTATAAACTGACACCCGTAAGGGGGTAGTTTACAAATCATTAAGAAATGCTGTAAGTGCTGTTCAAAATGACGGCATGAGTTTAAACATGGCAGCAAGAACGTTTGGAGTCCCTTGGAGTACACTAAAAAGAAGAATTACTAATAATTGTCTAGAAAAAAAAATCTCTTGGTCCATCGTCACTGCTAGGTATCGCAAATGAGAAGAAAATTGTTCAACATATTAAAAAAATGCAAAAATACGGTTTTACACCTACAAGATCTGAGGTGCGGTCAATGGCTTATAAATTAGCTGAACAGTTACAAATCAAACATAATTTTAATAAAACAACAGAACTGGCGGGCATCGATTGGTTGCATTTATTTTTAAATCGCAATTCTGAACTTTCAATAAGAAAATCCGAGGGCACTTCCCAAGCTCGAGCTCAAAATATGAACAAGGAAAATGTCACAAAATACTTTGATTTGCTTCAAGATATTTTAGTAAAACATGACTTGCTTAATAAACCCGGCCATATTTATAATATTGACGAGACTGGACTTCAACTAAATAATAAACCCGGATATGTTGTGGCCGCAAAGGGCTCTAAAAGTGTTTCTAATGTTACATCGGGAGAAAAAGGAGAGACAATATCCGTTATTGCTTGTTGCAATGGAGAAGGTATGTTTCTTCCACCTGCATGTATTTTCAAAGGTAAAAATGAAAAACCTGAGTTCAAAGACGGTATGCCCCCTGGGTCCGTAATCTATATGTCACAGAAGTCAGCTTATGTGACAGGTGAAATTTTCTTTTTATGGCTAAGAAATCATTTTCTTCCGAGAAAACCACCAGGGACAGTATTACTCATATTAGATGGTCACAGTTCCCATTGTAATTCAGTTGAGATGTTAGAATTTGCAGAAGAACACAGTATTATTTTACTATGCCTACCTAGTCACACAACACATTATTTGCAACCCTTAGACAGATCATTCTTCAAGTCATTTAAAGCATTTTATTACACTGCATGTAATGTATTTATGAAAGCTAATCCTACAAGAAAAATAAATAGGCCAGTATTTGGCAGACTATTAAATGAAGCTTGGTCAAAAGCAGCAACTGTAAGCAATGGGATCTCCGGATTTCGCGCCACCGGTATTGTACCATTTAACCCTCATATCATTCCAGACTATGCTTTTCTAGTAGATGTTCAGTCTCAGGCGGATAATCCTCAACCAGGCCCGTCTCATCAGGTACCTACCGGAACAGTTGCAAATATTCTCCAACCAGGCCATTCTCATCAGGAAACTACCAGAAATGTTGCAAATCATTCAGAACAAGGCTCTTCTCATCAGGCACCTCTCAGAAATGTTTCTGCTGAACTTGGACCATCAAATATCTCCTCAACTGACTCCATTCAATCAGACAGACACGAGAATTGCAGTGTTTTGCTAGTTTCAACTAACCCAAATGATGACATTACACCGGGAAAAATGTTGGATAACATTTCTCCAGTACCCAACCTCCCTCGTGTTGAAGCTGTTCGCAAAAGATCAAGAAATTTAGCTTCAGTTCTGAATAGTGAGAGCAATATAAAAAATCTAAAAGAAAAAGTTGAAGAGAAACGCAACAAGGTAGAAAAAGCAAAAAGTAAGCAACCAAAAACGAAATCAAAAACTAAAGCCAAAGCAACGAAACTGGATATGTCTGACACGTCAGATGAGGAAAGTGAACCAGAACTGGACGATGACGATGTTGATGAAGTTGAAGATGATAATGACTACTGTATTGGATGTGGTGAAGAATATAAATATACTAAAAAAAGTTGTTGACTGGATAAAGTGTGCTCGGTGTCAGCGTTGGTTACACGAAGACTGTACGAAATACGGAAAGAATTGTGATATGTGTGGAAAATTCTTACTTAAACACAAAAAAATATAATGTAGTCCATATTTTTTATTTCACCATCTCACCCAAATATTACTCACCAACTCACCCACAGTAGTATGGGTGAGATGGTGAATCATAACATATTGTTGTTGTGTAATATAATTTTTAGAAGCCAAATATTGTTTCGGTTTAAGGACCTCGTTGAACTACATTGACAGACGATATCATTGTATATTTAGTTTTTTAATAAATGTGAATACAAAAAAAATTGGGATATTTTAAATTTTGTTCACCATCTCTCCCCAAGTTACCCTACCATATTTTCAAATTGATATTTTTTAATACAAAAATTCTTAGTTGTTTGGTATCCCGACATACCCTGTAAATGATTAGATTTTGTACATAGGCATCTAACATGCCGAATTTGATGAAAAACTGTTCGATCAGAATTTGGATACTTTTATTTGTGCCATACCTCAACAGAAAACAACTAAAGCCAGACATTTTTTCATCTGCAAGGATTTACAATTTTAATCCGATATTTTGACGGTCTAATTAGTGACATACCCTGTATACGCAGACATATCTCGTATCTAACTTGACCTGTACCATAACACTTAGGAATTGATATTTTTAATGTTTATAAGTTGCTTGGCATTCCGACATACTCTGTATATGATTTGTACATAGGCATTTAACTGAGAAAATGACCGATTTCGATAAAACTAAATCTTTATTTGTGCCATACCTTGTATATAAACAGAAAACAACTAAAGCAAGACACATTTGTGACGTCCATACGATATTTGGACGGTCTCGATATGCTCCGTATGAAAAATTGACATTCCCCGTACCTCTTACGAATGATCTTCGCGATATACCCTGTACATTCTAAATTATCCACACCATATACGTCTTACGAATGATCGAATTGACATTTTTAATATAAAATTCACGACTATACCCCGTATAACCATTAATGTAACGACATTTTTTTTTTTGCCACATACTGTTTCCGTATTAAGAATGATCATAATCCGATATTTCGACGGTCTAATTTGCGACAAACCCTGTATATGCAGACCCGTATCTAACTCAAAATGACCCGTACCATATTATCAAATTGATATTTCTAACATTTCTGAGTATCCCTGTATATGATTAGATTATGTACCAAGATATCTATCACAGAAGATTACCAAATTCGATGAAAACTGTTCGATCAGAATTTGAGAACGAAACCTCTATTTGTACCATACTCCGTATATAAACAGATAACAACTAAAACATTTTTCACGTCTGAGACGTCCATTTGGACGGTCTCGATATGCCCTATCCCTTATGTAAAAACCCCCGTACTAAGTATTACCAATGATCTTCACGACATACCCTGTACACTGGAAATGACTGACGTAAAAATTGGCAAAACGACGCCTTCAGTATTTGAATACGTGAGAACGAAACCTTTATTTGTGTCCGTATATAAACAAGCAAGACATCTGCGACATCCATCCGATATTTGGACGGCCCTGTAGACATACCACTTATGAAAAATTGACATCCCCGTACCTCTTATGAATGATCTTCGCGATATACCCTGTACACTCGAAATGACCACCGCACCATATACCTACGAATGATCGAATTGACATTTTTAATATAAAATTCACAACTATACCCCCGTTAATGTAACGACATTTTTTATTTGTCACGTAACCGTTTCCGTGTTAAGAATGATTATAATCCGATATTTCGACGATCTAATTCGCGACAAACCCTGTATATGCAGACATATCCCGTATAAAAAATTGACATCCCCCGTACCTCTTACGAATGATCTTCGCGATATACCCTGTACACTCGAAATTATCTTTTACCCACATCATAATTACGAATGATCGAATTGACATTTTTAATTCACGGCCGACACCGACATTTTTGCCACATACCCCCTATCCGTTTCCGTATTAAGAATGATCATAATTCGATATTTCGACGATCTAATTCGCGACAAACCCTGTATATATCCCGTATCTAACCCGTACCATATCATCAAATTGATATTTTAAATACAAAAATTCTAAGTTGTTTAGTATCCCGACATACCCTGATGTATATGATTAGATTACAAGATATCTATCACAGACCAAATTCGATGAAAACTGTACGCTCAGATACCTCTATTTGTACCATCCTCCTGTATATAAACAGATAACAAATAAAACAAGACACATCTGCGACGGTCATCCGATATTTGGACGGTCTAATTTCCGATCTGTAACTAACATTATTGTCGATGACCCTTGTAAAACATGTGTGATGACGTCTTAGCATCGTACCCTTTTGACAATCAATGTGTCGTAATTTTCATTCCCGTATAGATTATAAAGAGAGAGAATTACTATTCGATCAGAAAATGGAGAACCGTCCCAACAACTAATTTGCAACGATCCGCTACCTCATGCCATTTTTACAAACCGCATGTTCGATCAAATTAACATTTTTTGCCACCCTGTATGTAACGATATTTTTTGCCACCCTGTATGTAACGATATTTTTTGTGACACGACTAAAATTAGCCCACGCGATATTTGCGAGCGTACTTGTAGCGGTCAATTTTTGACGAACTCGAAATGACCACGTCTTACGATCAACATTTTTACCGACCCTGTATGAGATTATTTGCGACACGACGAAAATTAGCCCACGCCCCGTACGATATTTGCAAGCAACGCGACCATCGATCAAATTTTAACAATGCACACCCATGCGACGCGAGTTTAAATGCCTATTCTTAACATATATAATCCTTCGGTCCTAGCAGCCCAGTGGGTAAGGGCGCTTAAATCATAAAAATTCTACCGACGGTCCGCAGGTTCAAATCCCACCAGCGGCCGCCACGCACCTTTTTGTCATACCAGCAGGCAACCCGCAATACAACACAAACTCGTATGCTGTATATACGGAGGTACCCCCACTCCTCTAGTGGGTTAGAACTCTCCTAGTATATCTACTCACGTGTTACTTGAGTATTAGAAGGAATAAAATTTCAACGTTCATTAAACGTTTTTTATTTCACAGATAATTATAAAAAAAAATGTTTTTAAAAACCTTGCCTCTACTGTTCTTTTTACATTACTAATTTTTTTAAGATTTCTTTGAAAAATTTTATATAATAATATTTAAAAATTACTTTTAGGATCACGTCAATACCTCTGCTGCTGATAAAAGAGGAGAACACCTGGAATCTCGTGCTCAATCCTCTATAACGACAATAACTGATGGTGGAGAAAGAAATCTTGAGACCATATCTCTCATTTCTGTGGATCTGAACGAGGTAGGACAATAATTTATGTTGTTTAGAGAAAAGCTAACAAAAAAATACATGTATAAAAATTTTTAGAAAAGTGATATAAATAGATAATTAATCAACAAATTTACATTTACAATTAAAAAAAAAATCTTGATCAATTTATTGTTTTTTCTCTAAACCATTTTCTTAAGTAAATTCTTATTTATAAGAAGAACTTATTTGTTTCAGGAGCCGTCATCATCAAGTGCTTCACCAAGTAACAAATCTACATGCTTGTTTTGTAACTTGACACGAAAAAAATGTGGGACGAAAAAGCAACATTTGACATTCCCCACGGATGGTCATGTAACTGAACAAATAAAGAGAATTGCTCAAAAGTTTGCTGATGCCGAGATCCTGTTGAAGCTTGCAAACCAGACTGTTGCCTACCATCAGACTTGCTACGCAAATTATCTGACTAAAGAGAGGCGATCCATGCAAGAAGAGTCCAGTCAGCAAAAATATCGTAATATACATAAATTGGCTTTCGAAACGATACAAAAATTTATTCAACAAGAAATAATTGAAAATAGTAAAGTTATGTATTTTGCTCAAATATTTTCGAGATATCAAGCTTTGTTATTAGAGTTCGGCAATCATGAAATAAGTTCCGATGACATCAAAGAATATCGAGTCGAAATGTTGCAAAAAAAATTGGAAAAAGTATTTAACGACCGTATTACAATTGAAGCATCTTGTGGGCCACGGAACCAAAAAATGATTTATAAAGCTGACATCGATGTTTCAGTTATGGCAAACAATACCAAGTTTCTAGAATCTAAAGAAGAACATAAATTTGAAGATGTGGCGTATCACTTGAGAAGCTGCATCAAGAACATCAATAGTCATCTTCTGCCTAGTAGACATGTGACAGCAGATGATATTATACAAGGAGAATGCGAGATTCCTCAAGAATTATTTGATTTCATACGGAATCTTGTCCAAGGGCCCAACATTTACGAAGAAAACGGTAACTCAACAATGATTAAAGTAACATCTATATGTAGTGACATTATTTATGCAGCTACCAGAGGGAGATGTAAACCTCCGAAAAATTTAACTCTTGGACTAGCAATGAAGTCTCTAACGAATTCTCGGCAAGTTATAACTATGCTAAATAGATATGGTCATTGAATAGGGTACAATTTAGCAGAAGAATTAGAAACTGAAATGACTTACACGTCAATCCAAAATAACATCGTAATACCAACAGGCATCGCTGCACAGAGTGGACTCAGTACTCACGTTGCGTTTGACAATTTCGATCGCTTTGTCGACACCACTTCCGGTAAAGATACTATGCACGACACTGTTGGTATTATATACCAATTCCCTCGTGCTCTTAATTTTGATAATCTTGAGGCAACAACTTCATCGGCATCAGAATCTAATGACAATGACGAAGAAGGAGGTCCGACACGTAAAAGAAGACGTTTCAATGAAATATCACGAGAAATTCGAGCATACTATTCAAAACCAAAAACGACTATGCAGCTGCTTACCGTGGACTCGTTTACTAACACAATAGAGAAATGTCAAGGTGCTACAGAAATAGCAATGGATAAAGATTTGTTATGGATAATGTCGCTATCAAAATTAGATTTTATTCCCATGTGGTTGGGTTTCAATTGCTTGGTGTCAACTGATTACAGTGAAAAGCAGAAGATTGAGTATTTGCCTCCAATAAACTCTTCTCCGACGTCTTATGCAATAGTCAATGAAACGCTTATTATGGCGAACGAAATTGCCGAAAAATGTCAACAGGAGCAAATAATTGTGACCTATGACTTAGCTATAGCTAAAATGGCAATGCAAATACAAGAGAAAGAGAGGCCTAAGTATGATAAAATTTTTGTGAATTTGGGAGCATTTCATATGGAGATGGCATTTTTCAAAGCGGTCGGAAAATATATAGATGGCAGCGGATTACTGGAAATACTGGTTCAAGCCGAAGTTTTAGCTGGCGGTTTAATGAACAGTTTTTTAGATAGCAAACACTTCAATCGTTGCAAACGTTTGCATCCACTAACCGCTGCTGCCTTGCAAGTACTACACTTTGAGCAGTATTTAGCCACAACGAATGTATCTAGTGAAATGTTAACTGAATTATTACAAGCAAAAATACAGAATGGATCAAATGAAAATGCGGGAGAGGTCATCGAGGTTATGGAATTACCAGATTTATTAGCTCGTATTCTGAATGGGTATAAGGAAATTTGCCATCAGACTTTGATCGGTGAAAAAGGCAAGACTGCTCAATTTTATTATCAATATTGTGAGTTGATAAATTTATTTCTTCGGTTTTCACGGAGTATCAGAAACAGTAACTTGGAATTATATTTGGACTCAATTTATAACATGGCTGATTTCTTTTTTGCCCTTAACCAGCCCAACTACGCCCGATGGACTCTACTATGCTTAAGTAATTTGATTGTTTATACAATAAAAATTCATCTTTGGTCGATGAATTTCGTCGAGGTGCGTTTGGGATTAAAAGAACTAACTCTAAATTGGCTCGATCACCTGTTGACTTGACACTTGAACAGACCATCAACGCTGATGCCAGCAACCAATTAACTGATAATCTTGCCGTCGACTCCATATCTGCGCGTCAACGATGGGCCCTCAGCCACAGCATGCGCACGAAAATATTATCCACAATTAAAGAGAATCTCGGCCTAACAAGGAAAGATGACACTTCACACTCGTTGGAAAAAAGTAAAATCCGAAAGGACAAAGAAAGCCTTAATAATATCATTAAAGCTATAAAAGAAACAATGAACCCGTTCGATGACGCAATCGATAAAAATCAATTATTTAATGTTTGTCAGGCAAAGCTACCTCTGAAGAAGTTGGCGACTTTCTCCTAAAAATCAAAGCAGCCGGTAATGAACAAAAGTTGAAGTTTGTTTCAGATTGCTCTTCAACTCCTGCCAGATTCGACAAACCTATTCAACGCAACAAAATCATCAATTTTGCTTCTCAATGTGCGACTAAAGAGTAAAAAGGTATTGCTGAAAATGGAGCGAGATATTTTTGGACGACTCCTCGCAATTAGTATCAAAAAGAAAATTAATTTAGAACATTGCTTGACTTTTCCACTGGCATCAATGCTACCTGCACTTTTTTCGCCTACAGCTGAAATGTTAAAAACGCCTAAATCTAAATTTGCAAATACTCTAAAATCTTATGTAGAAACAGTTGAGCCCACTAACATTACACAAACATTTGTTACACATAATCCAAAACAAAAAAGTATTTCTAACAGTTGAACATCAATGCTACTCATATCAAGTTGTAGATAATGACATTAAAAAAATCGAAGAAGTTGATTATACATGCTATCACGAAGAGGCCGATACAAGGATTGTATTTCACGCTCACAAAGTAGCACCAGGCTCCAGAATTTTAATAAAAGCTTCTGATACTGATGTTTTGATAATATTGCTCGGGAATATTCACAAACTATCAGAATCTACAATATTTCTGGCTACTTCCGCAAATAAAAAAAAACCAAACCAACACCTCGATTGTATTAACTGCATCGATTTAGCACTAAAATTGGGATCCAAATTGTGTAAAAGTCTACCCGCTTTCCACGCTTTCACAGGCTCTGATTATACGGCGGCATTTTATAATAAAGGAAAAATTAGACCGTTTAAAATTTTTTCCAAGAATGAGACGTACCAAACTATTTTTACATCGTTAACAGATGAAGCTGATATTTTCATAAATGAAAAAATGGATATTGTTCAAGAATTTACGGCAAAAATGTATGGCGTTAATCACTGCAGTAGAGTTAATGATGCAAGAGTACGTATTTTTATGAAAACATATGGTTCAAAGGAAGATAACAAACAATTTTTTAAAAAAATTAAAAGTTTTGATTCTAACACTTTACCACCATGCTGGATTTCTCTGTTACAAAAAATTTTAAGGACTATATATGTGAATTCAATGTGGCTTAATGCAACTGACTCTACCTGTGCAAAAGTTAATCCTGAAAACTACGGTTGGCATTTTGATGAATATTTAAAACCAACAAGGTTTATTGGGGATCAAACCCCTTTGAAAATACACGACATTGTACAAATGACGGAAGATAAAGAGTCAGCTGAACCTAATGATGAATTCGACGATCAAAATTTAACTTCTGATGAGTCAGACATGGATTAATAAGCGTTAATTGAAATTTCTTTTTTCATTTATGCCATTTTTTGTATTTATCTTTTTATAATAAAGTTTTTTTTACTTCATGCAAAATTCTTTTATGATTTAGATTTTTAATTGTCCATTGGGTTTACTTTTATTTCTCATACTGGGGCAGCAAAAGAATTTCAAGATAAGTATACATTTTTTTATTCAAAATAATAATATAAAAATATATTTAATTAATTATATGTTTATTTATTTTATGTAATATTGTTTAATATTTATCTATGACATATCATAATTTATAAATAATATCAAATTGTTATGTTATTATTTAATTATGTTTTCCTTAACTTCCAGTTGCTCCAAAACAACACTAAGTATTTACTAATACATCGCTCTCATTCTCTTGCGCATGCGCACTCACTTTCGTTCGAGGGTCACGTCGCGCACAGCTGCTGTGTTGCGTCCTTTTCTGTTTCATTGGATAGTTACATTAGACCTCTCTGTCGCTCTATCCCCAGTTCGGCGAAAATTTTAATCTTTAAAAATCGGCAACCCCTATTAGGACCAATATTTTTGCCGACAACCTTATATCAACGTGTTCGCCATGAAACAGCGCTCATGATGATATAAAATTTATTTATTTATCATGTTAAGTGAAAGAACCCAAATTCAGCACACCTGTTTGGGGGCGTCCATAAATTACGTGAGGTGTTTAAGGGGGGGAGGGGGTCGAGTCAAATCTCATCTAATCTTACGTTGGTCTCGGCAAATATCACGCAATTTTTTTCCGATTGAAACAAAAAAAAATTATACTATTTTGGTCCATTTAATCCAGATTGTACATGCATAAGATTTAATCTTAAGCGTAATCGTAAAATAAAGATCATTCACTAATTCGTTCAATAGAAAATAATTTCATTCATACTTCGACGTTATACATTTACTTACTGTCAAACCACCATATTTGTTGGACATTTGACAATTCCGGACTTTAAAGAGCATGACGGAAAGTCATTTGCTCCATTTCTAATACGCCACTGCCTACCGATTCAACCGCTGAATGCCTTATGATCTCTATTGCCCAAGTGTACGTGATGATTTAAAGAAAAGATGCTGCAGTACATGCGGTATTTACTTTGCATCTAGCACAACAGCTGCAGAGCACAGGCGATCAGCCCACATTGTACCAGCTAAGCAAGCGCGTATGTTCCGAAAAGTGCGACCCTCACGGATTTTCACAAGACTAGCTAATGAATTACTTTGTGCAAGTGCCAATGGCTTAGAGTGGCTAGATCAGAACGAAGTTGAAGGATCAGATGATTTTACTGAAAATCATATGGACATGTTGGTTCCAATAGTCTCTCTTGAGACCTTGCATGATTCTCCATGGACTGAATTAGAGTAGATACTCTTTTTTAATCTAAGTAGTTACGATTTAAGTATTCTATTGTTAAATTTTGATTACACTTATAATTAAACTCTCAGCAACATTGATTACTAGTCATAACTAGTCGTAAATAAAAGCAAATTTGTTTTTTTCTTTTTACAATGACAATCCAATGCGTTTACGTAAGAAACTCACATTTTGAAAAATCTCACGTGAGATTGGGAGATGGGGGAGGGGGTTGAATAAAATCTCACGACATCTCACCAGGGGGGAAGGGAGGGGCAGAAAATTAAAAAAAAGACCTCACGTAATTTATGGACGCCCCCTTATACCTGTCAACCTAGTAGTATGTCCAGGTAAAAAGTCGGCAACCTATCAATTGCACAATCTACAGGCTTCATACTTTCTGTTGGTATGAGAATTTTTTATTTATCTCGTCGGTACATTTAAAAAAAATCATTTTTTAAACAATTATTAAATATAGCCTGTCCAGAATTTTTTTCTGTCAACCTATTTTTTACTTAATATTTAGTGTAATAAATTTAATATAAAATATGTTTCATTCATTTATCACCTCGGTGAAGGTCGATTTAGGGCCGGATCTTCTACTATAATATACAAAAAGAATATAATGTCAAACGCCATTATGATAGCGAGCATAAAGCTAAATTTGCATGCCTGGTGGATGAATCACGAAAAAATAAAATTAGCGCACTGAAATGTTCAGTTAAGAACCAACAAAATGTTTTTAAGGTTCAAGTGCAAAGTAACGAATCGAATATACGTGCAAGTTTAAGGGTAGCGGAAATTCTTGCGAAGTCTGGTCGACCATTTACCGACAGCGAACTTATAAAACAATGTGCTTTAGTCATGGCTGAGGAGGTGTGCCCCGAATCCAAAAAAAAATTTGAAAATATAAGTCTTTCCGCAAGAACGTGTACCCGGCGAACTGAAGATTTGGGCGATAATTTGTGTCAGCAACTCCGGGAAAAAGCACAACAATTTGAATGGTTCTCCTTAGCTACCGATGAAAGTAATGATGTTACTGATACTGCCCAGCTTTTAATATTTGTTCGTGGAATCGATAAGAACTGTAATGTCTATGAGGAGCTTTTACAATTATGTAGTTTGAAGGGCACGACTACTGGAGAATATTTGTTACCATTACCAATTACCATGGGGAAAATTGGTAAGTGTTACAACTGACGGAGGCAAGAACATGAGTGGAGAAAATAAGGGTTTGGTAGGTAGAATTAAATCGAAACTGGCAGAGATGGGATGTGCCATTCCATTGTTTTTTCATTGCATCATCCACCAAGAAGCGATATGTTTCAAGGTCGTATCATGGAAATGAGTAATGGACATCGTGTTATCGACTGTAAACTTCATCAGATTGATTGACTCATCGTCAATTTCAACAGTTTCTGTCAGAGCACTTATGGTAGCACTTATTTATGCGAACAAACTTTTTCAATTGTCAATTACAGAAAAAATAAATATGCATCTCGACTCACAGATGAGCATTTGAGAGCCATTCTACGAATTGCAACAACAAATATGACAGCTAACATACAAAAAATAGCCTCCCAAATCCAACCACAGACATCACACTGAAAATAGAAATTAAAACTACAAAATTATTAATTTAATTCCGATGTTTTCTAGCTATGAAAGTAATGTAATCACCCCTGTACGAATTAAATTCCTTGTGTTTTAACAATTTGAATGGCATTTTCATTTCTTCTATCTATGGGATTTGATGAATTATATAGGTACATTCGACTTCTTGGGATTATAACACAAGTGCGGCCCGCCGTTAGGTTTTTTGTCACCTAGTGGCCCTTGTCTGCCAAAAGGTTGCCGATCGCTGATTTAGATCCTGATAAATTTCAACTTTTAACTAGGAAAGGTGTTTTTCCTTATGACTATTTGGATAGTGTCGAGAAATTGAAGGAAAACAAGTTGCCGCCAATTGAAGACTTTTATAATAAATTAAATGATGTGAAATTGTGCAACGAAGATTATATTCATGCACAAAATATTTGGAACACTTTTTAGCATAAGTAACCTTGGAGAATACAGTAAATTGTATATGAAAACGGATATCCTGCTACTAGATGTTATGGATAACAGGCTTGGACCCTGCATGGTGTTCTACAATGCCTGGATACACATGGGAGGCTATGTTAAAATACACTAAATGTAAATTGGAAATTTTAAAAGATGTTGACATGGTAATGTTCATAGAAAAAGCCATTCGAGATGGAATATCGGTATGTTGTAGTCGATTTTCAGAAGCAAACAATACATATATGGGTGATAAATATGATTCATCAAAACCTACCAAAACGATTCTTTATTTGGATGTTAATAACTTGTATGGTCAGGGCAAGAAGCATCTGGCAAAGATCAAGAAACATTATAAACCAGCACACTTACAACATACTAAATAGGCAACTAAAATCAGCAATCAGAGATCTAAACAATGACAGCTTTGAGCAATTCGTCACCAAATGACCATACACTATGGAAGGCAACGAAGACACTCAAGCGACCCTATACCACCGTACCTCCCATTCGTAAACCAAACGGTGAATGGGCTCGCTCTGATAAAGAAAAAGCAGACACTTTTGCTGCACATCTAAGTAGTGTTTTCGAAACAGAACCGGGAGATTCTGATGAAGAAATTGAAGAGCTTATCAACGCACCATGCCAAATGTCTCTTCCTATCAAAAGCTTTACTCCAACAGAAGTTAAAAACGAAATATGCAAACTCAATGTAAGAAAGACTCCTGGATACGACCTAATCTCCGGCCAAATACTAAAACAACTCCCACGAAAGGTCGTTACTCTCTTAACTATCATTTTCAATCGAATGTTAAGTTTATCCTACTTTCCCATAGTTTGGAAATTTATTATGATCCCCAAACCAGGAAAACAACACAACGAAACTACATCCTACCGACCCATCAGCCTGCTTCCAACAACAAGCAAACTCTTTGAAAGATTACTACTGCAGAGGATTCATACAGACCATAATCTCCAAACACTTCTACCAAAACACCAGTTCGGATTCCGCGAAGAACATTCAACTATCCAACAAGTTCATCGAATAGTAAACCAAATATCACAAAGTCTTGAAGAAAAGAAGTATTGCAACGCTGTATTTCTAGATATCTCCCAAGCGTTTGACAAAGTCTGGCATAGAGGTTTGCTCTACAAACTAAAAACTGCTTTTTCCAGTAATTATTTCCTTCTGCTTAAATCCTACCTCGACAATAGAAACTTCTCCGTCAAATTCGACAATCAGCAGTCCAGCATATGTCCCATCAAGTCTGGCGTCCCACAAGGCAGTGTTCTAGGTCCACTGCTCTTCCTACTTTATACGGCTGACATACCTGAAACCGACAATACCACAATTGCTTCCTTTGCCGACGATGTAGCGATTCTCTCAGTAGACGAAGACCCTACAACAGCTACTCAAAACATGCAAAACCACCTGAATATACTCAATGTATGGTATACACAATGGCGAACTAATATAAATAAAACAAAATCAGTGCAAGTAACATTTACAATACGTCACAACACATGCCCACCTGTAAGGATAGATAACGTACGTATACCTATAGCAACAGAGACAAAATATCTTGGCATCCATTTGGACCAACGTCTCACATGGAAGAAACACATTAAAATGAAAAGACAACAGCTAGACATAAAGTTCCGACAGATGTACTGGCTACTAGGACGACGATCAAAACTATCTCTAAAAAATAAAATCCTTCTTTATAAAACGATGCTTAAACCTATATGGACTTATGGACTCCATCTTTGGGGATGTGCAAAACCAACTTCACTGAGCATCATTCAAAGATTTCAGTCAAAACTACTAAGATCGATAGTGGATGCACCATGGTATGTTAGTAATCAAACACTGCATAACGACCTACAGATTCCTTTTATCAGAGACGAAATCCATCAAGCCTCGGCGTCATACAAAGAACGCACCATACATCATACCAATCAGCTATTCGACAATAGGCCTACCACAAGAAGACTTGCTAGAACATGGCCTTCAGACCTGCTGGAAAACTAAAGAGCAATAGTATAAGGTGAAATATCGATGTATATTTACCTTTCATGTGCAAAACATAAATCTTATTTACTTAATTCTCTTTAATGATGTAGATTGTAAATTAAGCAATAAATGTACAAAAGAAAAAAAAAAAGAAATTTTAAAAGATGTTGACATGGTAATGTTCATAGAAAAAGCCATTCGAGGTGGAATATCGGTATGTTGTAGTCGATTTTCAGAAGCAAACAATACATATATGGGTGATAAATATGATTCATCAAAACCTACCAAAACGATTCTTTATTTTGATGTTAATAACTTGTATGGTCACGCAAAGTGCGAGCCATTACCATTTGGTGGATTTAAATGGTCAAGTATAGATATTGATGTTACCACAATTCCAGATAATTCTCCAATTGGGTATATATTACAAGTTGATTTAGAGTATCCAAAAAATTTACATAAATTACAAAAGATTTTCCTTTTTGTGCTAACCATAGCATTCCTCCAGCTTCAAAACTGCCAAAGTTAATAGCCGATTTGCATGAAAAAAAATACTACATATTACATTATAGGAATTTAAGACAAGCGTTGGCACATGGTTTGATTATAACAAAAATACATAAAGTGTTGGAATTCAATCAATCAGAATGGTTAAAACCTTACATTGAATTAAATAGTCGATTACGAGCTACTGCTACGAGCAACTGTGAAAAAATCAATTCAAACTTGCGAATAACGCAGTGTTTGGAAAAACCATGGAAAACATAAGATTACATAGAGTCGTTCATCTTTATTCCAAGTGGGAGGGACGTTATGGGGCCAGAAATTTGGCCAGTCCTCGATTTCACAACAGAACAATTTTATTAAGGATAATAAAAAACTCTTCGTTTTAACAAAACTTCCAATATTTATTTAAAAATTGCTTTTTTAAAAGACTTAATGACAGCTGTTTCGCTATGAAGCATCGTCAGATTGACATTTAAGTTACATTTTGTTTGTTTGTAGCTAGGTACCTGATGTTTAGGTAGTATTAAGCCTAGACCAAGTATGGAAGTAATAAGACATAACAATATTAAAGCCTAGATGTTATTAGCCCTAAGGGATTATCCTGGATGTATTTCCCTCTAAGATCAGTATAACTGTGCAATGATATAGAAAAACCAGGAAAAAACTATATCATGCTGATCTTTACAATAACTTAATATATTTGTGTTACAATTACGTCTTATCTATGTATAAAATGAAGACTCAATCAAAGCAAACAATTTAAAAGTGGAGAACTTCCCAGATTTATTTGTTCATTAACAACTTTAAATTGTGGATCTGCTAGATGTCTTTTTATTTCAAGTTCTTCAAGGAAATCTAAATTTTGTTTTTTATTACAAATGTGTAGTATTTGGATGTCATTGGTGTGAAAGAGTGAGGTTGGATGTTCAAGTAGGTGTTTTGCATAATTTGACTTATCTGGTTGTTTTAATCTATATGCTCTTAAATGTTTGTTAAATCTTACTTCAAAATTTCTTTGTGTTTGACCTATATATACAGCATTACACTTTGGACAATTAATTTTGTAAACACCAGATTTTTTTAATGTAGGTAATTTTGTTATATACTTCCACAATATATAATATTTTTATAACTTTTAATTTCTTTAGTTTGTTTAGGAAATATTAGTTGTAGTGCCACTTTCTGTTCTTTTTTATTAATTAATGTATTTATCAAATGAATTGGGTAGCCATTAGATGTAGCTATTTGTTTTATGATATAAATTTCTTTATCAAAGTTAATTTTGTCCATTGAATTGAAAATGCCCTATGTATCATAGAATTATAAGCTGCTAATTTCTGTGTTAGAGGATGATTCGAATTATATGGTATGGTTACATCTGTTTGTGTTGGTTTTCTGTAGGTATATTGAATAATTTAGTAAATTATTAACTTTTTCAATTTTTAAATCTAGAAAATTATTAATTGAATTATTTTCTTCAACTTCTAAAGTAAAATTAATTTTAGGATGCAAGGTATTAATATAATTAAAAAATATATCTAATTGTCGTTCGCTACCTACAAATCCTGCTAACACATCATCAACATATCTATACCAAAATACAATATTGTTTTTATAACTAGAATTAAAGATTTTGGTTTCTAAATTATCCATAAAAATATGTGCTGGCAACGGTGCTTGGTGTGTTAATAATAATTAAATTTTATTCTGCATCTAACCCGAAATTCGAACGGTGTAGTGAAAATTAATTAGAAACTATATAAACCTGTGCATATAAAGTGATAAACAAGACGTTTAGATTAAAAGAAATCCCCAAAAGAACACTCAGTGAGTAAAAATAAACACTAAAAATATTTAAGGTTATTTAAAAATATTGATAAGAAGGCAATTAGCTTTATCTATAAAATAGTTCTGGTCAAATTAAAAAGCGGTGCTGCTAGATCTTCAGAAATTCCAAAACAAAAGAGAAATTAGTTAACTGGGATCGACTATCCGAAATGGCCGAAATGAATAGGATTGAAGAAATGTTTCAAGAGCTAAGTGGAAACATGAAAGAAATTATGGAAAAACTAGACGACTACGGAGTACAAATGCAAAATTTGACAGAAGAAAACAATTAAAGGAAAAGGTAGAGAAGCAAGAAGAAAAAATCGGCCAACTTGAAAGAATAGTAAGATCTAAAAATATAGTTATTAAAGGAATAATGGATGAAGAAAATGAAAACCAGCTGAAAATGTTACAAAAATTAGATACGGTAATGCAAAAAATAAATATTAACATAGACAATAAACAAGACGTTGATGAAATAAGGAGAATAGGAAAGTATGTACCAAATAGAAGAAGACCAATATTATTGAAATTAATGAAAGGAAGTACAAGAGAAAGCATTTTAAAAATGCGAGGAACCTGAAAGGTACAGATATATGGATATCTGAAGACTACCCAAAAAACATATTAGAAGAAAGAAGAGCATTAATACCTGAGTTAATGGAAGCAAGAAGAAAAGGGCATAAAGCAATCATAAAGTATAATAAATTAATAATAGACAATGAAATGTCAAAAATTCAAAAACAAGCAATATACCGAAAAAGAAGTAGATATCAAAAGAGGAGAAAGTAGCGGCTCTAAGAGAACAGTAGAAGAAAGATCACCAGAAGGATCCAATATTGAAAAAAAACCACAAAAACTAACAAAAATTGCGCAAAAAAATCAGTCAATCGTATCAATGCTATCGTATCAAAAAAACTAAATGTGGTATTTTGGAACTGTCATGGATATAGAAATGTGAATAATTTTCTTGAAACTTCTCCATCCTTTGATATTCTTTGTATCAGTGAAACCTGGATTACAAAGGAATTAACATCAATCCCCACAGACAGTTTAAGTGACTTTAATGTAATAAGTGCTTGTGCGATCAAAGAAAAATCGATGGGTAGAGGTAGCGGTGGGTTATGTATTTTTTACAAAAAGCAATTTAGTGTAACTGTTCTATGTAAGTCAACATACTGGATTTGATGTTTATTTTTTCTTTAAATCATTTTGAGTTAATTATTTTTAATTTGTATTTTAAAACCTCATTTGATATAAATATAATATTGGAAAATTTTCAAATAGCTGTCAGAAATTTTAGAAAACCATCCCGGTATAATGGTTATAATTGGTGGAGATTTTAATTGCAGAGTTTCAAATTTGGGAATTATTCCAGATGAGATTCTGGATGGTACGAACTTATTTCAGGACAGAATCAGCTTAGACATGGACATAAATTCCAGGGGTCGTTGCTTACTTGATTTTATGTGTAACAATTCTTTCTCACTACTTAATGGAAGAACTACATTGGACAGACCGGGTAAACATACCTACCTGAGTAAGTTGGGAAAGAGTGTGGTGGATCTAGTTTGGGTTAATAATAATTTTCTTACAGATATAAACAATTTCTTCGTTAGTTTTGACGATTATTTATCAGACCATTTCCCAACAAACTTGTCTCTAAATTTCAATTTACTTGAAAACGCAATAAATGCACCTCTTATAAATCACACTGTTCCTCGTAAATCCATTATCTGGAGAGAGGACTTGTTGCTTAATTATAAAATAGCAATGCAAAATTCAAATAAAACAATATTTATACATGACATTGAAAATTCATATAATAATTTTTACAGCGCCGTCTATGAAACAGCAAATTCTTTAGGTCTAATAAAAAACACCTATCATACAAAAATTAAAAAATAAACCTAATAAACCGTGGTATGACTCTAAATGTTTTGAACTAAAAGGCAACTACAAGTGGAGCTTAAAAGGCTAAACAAAATAATTTTTTCAAATGATTTTAAAATAGCATACATTAAAAAAAAAACAACTGTATAAAAACACAATATCTGAGAAAAACGTGAATATTTTAGTAATAAAATAATAAAACTGTCGAACTTATCAAATGCAAAAGATTTTTGGCAAACCGTTAAACAATTTGGGGGCTGAAATAGGTCTAGAGTTAATAAACTGCCCTTGGATGTTTGAGATCGCTTTTACTTATCTGTATATCCGCCAAGAGTAAATGGAGATGTTTTATTTTTAGATGTTCGTCACCCAACTCTTGATTGTCCCATCACTAGCGAGGAAATTTACTATGTGCTTGGAAACTGTAAAAATAATAAAGCACCAGACGTTGATGGTATCTCTTATGAATTTTTTAAGCATCTTCCTCATAACTGAATTCTGTACTTAACCTCATTTTTTAATCGTATTTTTGATGCAGGTGTTACTCCTAAAAGTTGGTCAGAAATTATATTTTCAATGTTGCACAAAGGAGCATCGTCAGCAGATCCGACAAACTATAGAGGTATTGCTTTGGTTAACTGTTGTGCAAAAATATTTACTCATATTTTACTTGAAAGGATCTATATGTGGACAGAAAATAATAGTATCTTACCTGAATGTCAAGCAGGGTTTAGATTGGGTCGAGGTTGCATTGATAATGTTCACACACTGAGCTCAGTTATCCAACTTCATATCAGACATAAGAAAAGAAAGATGTTCGCGATTTTTGTGGATTTTAAGAGAGCCTTTGATACAGTAAATCACCAATTATTATGGAATCAACTTTATAAATCTGGTTTGTCGGCGAAAATTTTAAACATAATAATAAATTTATACTCAAAAGCGTCAGGCAGGGTCACTTCATCTGGTGGTTTATCTAAATCATTTGAAATCACATCTGGAGTACTGCAAGGTGAATCTCTAAGTCCATTGCTTTTCGCCCTATTCATAGCAGATATAGAAGACTATTTTTACACAAATGAGGCTCAGATAAACATTGATAGCATAAATGAGGTACTGCTATTACTTTATGCCGATGACAGTGATTTTAGCTCACTCAGAAATAGATGTTGTAAAAAAGATTCTAATTTTGGAAAAATACACCAACGAAAATAAATTAACAGTCAACATAAGTAAAACAAAAGTTATGTCATTCTCTAGAGGTGGCTACCAAAAATGTAACAACCTATTTAAATTTAAAGGACAACTTTTAGAGACCACTAATAATTATACTTATTTGGGTGTTACTTTTACTTCATCAGGATTGTTTCACGAGATGGCCTTAGTTTCTTCAAATAAAGCTAGACAAGGTATAGGGGCCATATTACCTATAATGGCTAGAGCTAAAATTGATACTTGGCAACCTCGTATAAAGATATTTGAATCTTTGACTCTTAGTATTATGTCAAACTGTTCCCCTGTTTGGAGTCTTAGATACACGGATATACTAGAGAGGGTACAGTTAACTTTTCTTAAAATAATTTTAGGTGTTTCCAAAAACACTCCCGATCATGCTATAAGAGTTGAAACTGGAAGAGTTAAATACGAATATAATGTTTTTAAAATGACATTGAACTGGTTGGAAAAAATTCTGTCGATGGAAGAAGATCGCTATCCTAAGCTGTGCTTTAAACAACAGCTTCGATTAATTGACTCATCGGATATTAAGTTTAATTGGGCAAGTCAAGTAAGGAATTTTTTTAAATTTATTAATCGCTAATATATATGGAACACCATTGATTATAATTCGTTAAAGCGAAATAAAAAGAGTCTGCTTAGTGATTACTATAATAAACTAAACGATATGGACATATTAATGATTGAACAATGTCATTTTTTAAATTTATACACTGCGTTTGTACCTGAAAGAAAGCCTAAAAATTATCTTCTTTTAAAATTACCAATTCAAGTAACTCGTATACTTTCACAACTACGTTTAAGTAATAAATTTAACTTAAGGTTTGCTATTAATAATATTTTATATATCATAGACCCCAGGAATTTATGTACTATCTGTAACAGAAATGAGAAAGAAACTTTAATACACCTTCTGTTTGATTGCCCAATCTATAATGTCATGAAACCGAAAGTTACCTGTTTAGAAAACATAGAAACATTAATATATTCTCTAGAACATACCACACAAAGCGACGCAAAAATTATTTTTCACTACATCTGCAATATATTAAAATTAAGATCATTCATAATAAATGAATAATTATTAAGATTTTTTTTTCTCTTTTTGTTGCTATTTTGATTTATCTGATTTATATGTATATATTTTCTGCTATTGCTATATAATTTATAAATTTGTTATATATTTTTTATGTTTTAAGATTATATACCAAGTTCCTTTCTTGTACTCTTGCTATAACTTTGTAAAAGTTTCTAAGCAATAAAAATAAAAAATTTATTATTATTATTATTAATTGTAACACAAATATATTAAGTTATTGTAAAGATCAGCATGATATAGTTTTTTCCTGGTTTTTCTATATCATTGCACAGTTATACTGATCTTAGAGGGAAATACATCCAGGATAATCCCTTAGGCTAATAACATCTAGGCTTTAATATTGTTATGTCTTATTACTTCCATACTTGGTCTAGCCTTAATACTACCTAAACATCAGGTACCTAGCTACAAACAAACAAAATGTAACTTAAATGTCAATCTGACGATGCTTCATAGCGAAACAGCTGTCATTGAGTCTTTTAAAAAAGCAATTTTTAAATAAATATTGGAAGTTTTGTTAAAACGAAGAGTTTTTTATTATCCTTAATAAGATGGACTTCCAAAAAGTAAGGGTTAGTACAATCAATTTAAGAACAATTTTAGATGAAAACTTAATGGCAATTGAATTGAACAAAATATAATTAATATTTAATAAACCTCTATGTATTGGGATGGTTATTTTAGATCTTTCAAAAAGTTGCATGTATGATTTTCATTATAATTTTATGATGTGAACAGTGGGTGCAGAAAAATGTAAATTAATGTATACAGACACAGATAGTTTTATCTATGAACTTAGTAGCGAACGAGAATTAGATATATTTTTTAATTATATTAATACCTTACATCCTAAAATTAATTTCACCTTAGAAGTTGAAGAAAATAATTCAATTAATTTTCTAGATTTAAGAATTGAAAAAGTTAATAATTCATTAAATTATTCAATATACAGAAAACCAAC